>CM029275.1:13843499-14561825 GCA_016920895.1 Vaccinium myrtillus | reverse complement strand
AAAAGTAGTGAAATCCTACTTTGAGTAAAATCACAGATTCCTCCTCCTCTGCTCTTGGCCTTCCATAACGTCCAACACTCATCTCTCTCTCTCTCTCTCTCTCTCTCTCTCTCTAGATCAAGCAGCAGCAACCATGGCGACACCTGACCTGTTATTCGCTCTGCGGAACAACTTCTACTTGGGCGCGTACCAAGCGGCCATCAACACCAGCGACCAGCTCCCAACTCTCTCACCAGAAGACTCCATCGAAAAGGACTCCCTTGTTTACAGATCTTACATTGCCCTCGCCAGCTACCAGGTCTCTCTCTCTCTCTCTCTCTCTCTCTCTCTCTCTCTCTCTCTCTCTCTCTCTCTCTCTCTCTCTCTCTCTCTCTCTCTAAATTTTCATTCACGAATTGAATTATACTCAAATTGATTTGGGTCGTTCACCACTGGCGGTAATTTGACGAATTCGAACAGTTTTGAATTCAACTCATCATATAAGGCAATGAATTAAAACAATTCGAATAATTTTGAATTTACATCATCGTGAAATGCAATTTAATTAAGCATCAAGACTTGTTCATCCTTAGTGTGATGAGACTGTTCATATAAGCGAACAAAAAATGTCATCAAGAAAATGTTTTGACATATGTGTCTGAGTACATTTGAATTGGGTCCATTTATATTTTCTGATTGGAATAATGGTGGTCTTCAGCTTGTGATCAATGAGATTGATTCGTCAGCCCCGACGGCACTCCAGGCTGTGAAGTTACTGGCATTGTATCTCTCCAGTCCCGATAACAAGGTTACATCTCTCTCTCTCTCTCTCTCTCTCTCTCTCTCTCTCTCTCTCTCTCATTTTCTGTTTTGGTTTTTGCTGAATCTGCATTCTTTTTATGCTAACTAGACACCAGGCACAGTCAATCCGTTTATGCAAAAATGGAATGAGAAATCTAGAATTGAGATTAATTTGCAATGAAATCTGGGATGAAAGAAAAAAGGAGGAGAAGAAATTTGGGGCAGACAGTTTTTTACGTCATTTAAGGGATGGAGGGATAGGTTAGAGGGGACTTCCTTTATAATAGTTATTGATAGGTAGATTTGGGATTAGAAATAGTGTGACGATTTTGAGACGTTTCTAAGTTAGAGGAACTGAAATATTTTCCCTTGACGGTTAGAAACATTGGATGTGTTGTTAATTCTCCTCTCTTGTTGTTGCTGCTGTGTGGTTGAGCAAAACATTGACTGACTGGACTTGAATATCGAATTCTATGGTCTGTGTTTTGGGTGGTGCTGAAAGAATTTTGCTTGGAAGAAGCTATATCTTTCAAGCTAACTTCTAGTTAAATATTGAACTTTAAGGTTTATATTGTTGTAAGAAGTTATATGTTTGGAGGGATAGGTTTCAAAGTAGTTTCTTTATATTTTCATTCGGGGTCTAGAGAAGAAGGCCTGCAATTGTAACCACAGGGCACAGTCTTATCAACCCTATTCCTTAATCTTCTCTGCATAATACACCATGAGAGGCTCTTATTTATTTCAAAAATCATAACAAGGGAACTTATGAGGACAGTGTATCAAACTAGCGTAACTCTGCATTGTTGATTCTGGACTGAACCTACTTCATGTATACTATGTATCAATGATATAATGTATCTACTATGTTTTTTGAATAAAATCTTCTTGCCACATGTCGAAATGTAGTATCTACTGGACATAATTATTGGACCCTTTCATATGTTCGGAATATGAATGAATTGGAAGCATGAAACTGAAAATTGTTTATAATTTCTTAGAAACCTGACCATTTGTATCCTGATTTTGCTTCATGATGGTGCTGCTTTTTCGATCATCAGGAAACTACAATTTCAAGTCTACAAGAGTGGTTGGGAGATCCAGCCATTGGGAACAATTCAATCTTACGGCTTATCGCTGGTATCATTTTCTTGCATGAACAGAACTATAATGAAGCTTTGAAACACACCAATGTTGGAGGAAATATGGAGCTGTGAGTCATAATTACCTGATAGTTAAATTTTTTTAACAAGTGTTTACCTGTTAAATTGTTAATTACTAGTAGAATATGTAGTCGTATTTGGCCTGCTTAGCTTGGAGAGCTGACCACGGTTGAGCAGGTCTTGTTCATGTTATACTCTCTAGCATGTTAATCTTTCAGATTATTTGGTGTTTTCAAATTAGCATGTTTGGTTGGGGGAGGATGTTTCGTTTTCTTCATATTGTTTTGTTGAGTTTTTGCAAGAGTTGTACATCCCTAGAGGGATATGACACTTTTTCCCCGTTTAACTATGCATGTGTGCACAACTACTCCCTTATTTTAGGTGCTAGTGAATGATATTCTTTGGTCACAAAAAAGAATAATGAGAATGGCGATGCTTATACCAGAATGTATGAAACGTCTGAATTAGGTTATAGCTTTTTCTTGTACTTCTGTAGAATGAAGAGCTTTTTCTTTTTATTCTTTTCTTCCAGCTAGAGTGTTTGTGAGTGGCTCAAAATTTATATTGCAGTCTTCTTGATTCTTCCTGCTCATTTAGTTAGTGGACCACACCCGAAAGAGCATTGGGCCAAACGTAGTAACCCGAGGCCGAACGTAGTTGTTGGTTGTACCCAGGTAGTTGTTGGCCGAACCCGGGGCCGAACAATTGTTGAACGAACCTGGGGCTGAACATAGTTGTTGGCCAAACCCGGGTAGTTGTTGGTCGGGCCGAGCTGGGTCGGATGAGGTCCAACCCAAGTGGAGACGGATAGTCCCCGTATAAGCTGGAGGTTTAATTCGGTCATGTGGCCGCCACGTGGCACTCAATGCGTCATCCATGACGTCTCTCCAAGAAGCGGTTAAGGCATGTGACTATCACGAGCTTACTTGAGGTCACTTTATGTAAAGAGTTGATCTAATCCCTAGAGAGGTACGCCGCTACAGTTCACTCTTGAGCTCTATACTTTCCTCCCTTCGATGGGTGCTGACTTAGGATGAGGAAAGTGTTCCTCCGTCTAGAACTGAACCAGAGATCTAAAGGAGAACAGGATAAACACCTCCCCACATATAGATACTCATTTCGCTCTCTCTTGAATAAAGATGTTTTGATTTGGAAAGCTCGTTTAAGATTCTCGTTGAGTGTAAAATGGCGTGTTCAATGAGCTGAACCTTTAAGCTAGTTGCGGACAGTGGGGGCGGGGGAGCATAGGATCATCGAAGCTCCTCATTTGGGAGCATCGGGGGAGTGTTTAGGAATAATTACCAAAATACAAGGTAATTATTTTAGTCTAACAGAAAGCCCTAGCTTGGCAAAACCCACGAAAAAATTCACAACCAAACGTAGAAGCTCCTCATTTCGGCAATCCCTGCAACTTTTAATTAGAATCAAATATTAGTAAATCTTATGTTTCCATTAAGTACTTCAGTGAATTTCATTAAATATTTTTCTAGAATCTTGTCGATGTGGATCAAATGTTTTTCTAGTACATTCTCGTTAATTTAAATTTTCTCTTACTTGGTAGATCCTCTCTTTTTTGGGGGATTCATATGCTTGAAAGGTTCTATCATAGTTGGGAGTGCGCTCCTCTTGAAGCGAGCAAAGTTCCAAGGAGGTTCTAAGTTCTAACTTAGGAACAAGGGAGTGAGATTTCCCCAAAAGAAGAATTCTGCAACTAGGCCTTTAACTGCATACATGATGCAAACAACTATTGACTGTATAGCCAAACATTACTTGACTAGGTTTCCATCCTTACACATCTTCTCTTGACAGGCATGCTTTGAATGTCCAAATATACCTTAAGATGCATAGACCGGATCATGCAGAAAAACAATTGAGAATCATGCAACAGATTGATGAGGACCATACACTTACTCAACTTGCAAATGCATGGCTAAACTTGGCTGGGGTACTTATTTGTTATCCATTCCTCTCATAAAATGATGAATTGCTGATTTTTAATATAGATATTCAGACGTGTGTTCTGTAAATCAGGGTGGCTCCAAGATTCAGGAAGCATATCTTATCTTCCAAGACTTCTCTGAGAAATATAAGATGACGAGTTTGATCCTGAACGGAAAAGCTGTCTGCTGCATGCAAATGGGCAATTTTGATGAAGCTGAATCACTATTACTTGAAGCACTAAACAAGGCAAGTTCAAAGTTCATGTCTTTGGCTTTGTGGCTGTTGTGGTCCGTGATGTAGTTACCGAGGTGTCATTCCCTGATGTCCACTATCATGGATAATGTAGTTATGAATAACATATTTATGGATATTTGGTAAATGTATGATCCCTAATGCCATGACTTGTGTAATTTATAGTCTCCAACTCTCCATATTAGTCCCCATTTTTTGTGACTAATCTACAAGTTGCGTTTGTAAACCTGAATTTGTCACTATGCATTTTAATAATCTTCACCAAAGAGGCATGCATGGGATTTATTTACTTATTTTCAAAATTGATGCAGGATGCAAAGGATCCTGAAACAGTGGCCAATTTGGCTGTATGTAGTCTTCACATTGGTAAATCATCTTCACGCTACTTGAAGTAAGTTATCTTACTAAGATAGCTACATGATTGTTTTGTTGATTCTTGTATTTACCTCTGTACATTAAATCATTATTGCATTATAGAGTAGCTCCATGGGAAATTGAAAACATTTTTATGACCATTACTAATTTACTGGAAAGAGCATGCCCTTATCATAGTAAACTCGTTATTTTTGTTTTTCTATCCAGCAAATACTATTGGCTGAAATGGTACTTATCAAGAGTTTAGTAGCTATAAAACCACTTGCACCATTGTCTTTGCTAATATTTGTAGGATTGCTAGGAGATTTCTTTTGAGGATAATTGTATTGTCTGACTTTGTTTTGCAGCCAGCTGAAATTGTCACATTCCGACCACATCCTTGTCAAACGCATATCGTCTGCTGAGGAGAGTTTTGACAGAGCACTCCAAGCAATTGCTTGAAGAAAGTAAGAGTAATATCCAACAGCTCCTCTTTTTTTTCTTTTTTGTCAAATCTGTCCTTTTGACATAAATTTGATGGCTGCTATCTTGGTTTTTTTGCCTACAGGAACACTGCTTGAATAAAATGGGGGAAAAAATCGTCGGTGAAACTTCTTGTCCGAGAGTTTAGATTTATGTTATACTGTTTTAATTTGTTTCATTTTTTCGCTTGAGCTTCTTCATTGTCAAAGAAAGCACTGTTTTTTAAGACTGGTTTCTAAAATTGGTGTCTAGATTACATTTGCTTCAGCTTTTGGATCTCCATTGTACTATGTAGTTAGCATGAAATGTAACCTGTTTTGTTTCATATGCTACATGCTTTTGCTATTCTTCAGGTTCCTTATCATTCATCAGATTTTGTTGTTCGTCCCTGGTTTGGAACGTGAAAAACCGGATTTTTCGGTGAAGTTCTGTTTCATGATTTTAGTGCCAAACCAATGCTTACCGTAACTTGGGATATACATACACAACTATATAAACTCATACCGAGAAAATTGAACTGACCGGAAAATTTGGGGTTCAGTCAATCAATGGTTTATCCCGGTTGGTTTTGGTTTTTGAAGAGTAAAATTTTTTATTTTTGGTTCAGTCACGGAAAATTTGGGGTTTGGTCAATCAATGCTTCGAAATCGAACCGAACCAGAGCGAAGTATACACATAGGACCATTAAAACCAATAGGTGTTTTGATATTTTAGCAGTCTTGGACAGGGGTTTTGATAATCTAGTAGTCTTTAAACTCAACCCGAGAAAAACAAAAATCTATTTTCAAAACTTTATTTTAAAAAAAAATACAACGGTTTTCCAAAAACTAGTTTTTGAGCCAAAAAAAAATGTTTTCAAAATTCCGTATTTCAAAAAACTGTTTTAAATAAACTTTTTCAAAATTTAGTTTTTTTTTCCCTCAAAAACTATTTTCAACAAAAGAATTTCAAAAATTAGGTTTTTCAGAAAAAAGTTCTCTTTGATACTTTTTGTTTAAAAACTATTTTTTTAAATGAAAAAAAAAGGTTTAATTTTTTTGTTAATTTTTAAATAAAAATAGTTTTTAGGGTGAGAATATATTCCCAGGGTATTACAGTCATTTCATCCATAAAATTAACACCATTAGCCTTAACCTTAAAGTGATGGCAGGGGAAAATCTGACAGTTAATTAGAAAAGAAAGGTAGTGAAATTTCAAAAAGTATGAGGGAGAGATCTCTTTTGTATTTGTCAGACTTAGGGCAGGCAGGTGAAATGAAATTTACCCTAAGAGAATTAATACATCATTGGAAAAAAAAAACCCCGAAAACCTCTCCGAAAAGAAAATCTACTAGTGTAATTAGCCCCGTGTACTATGCACACAGTAACCGGGTGAATCACACTCGTAGATTTCTTTTTCGGGGGAGTTTTTGTAGGGGTGGGAATTTCGGACACGACACGAGAACACGACCCGAACACGACACGAAGTTAGCGGGTTAGGGTCAGCCATTTCTGACACGAAACACGAATATGACACGACACGAGAACACGAAAAAGTTAAACAGGTCGGGTTAGGGTTAAGAAAATTCTGACACGAACACGAGATAACACGACAAACACGACACGAACACGACACGACACGAGAATTTATGGAAAGACACGATGACACGACACGAACCCGACACGAAGTTAGCGGGTTAGGGTTAGCTATTTCTGACACGAAACACGAATATGACACGACACGATAACACGAAAAATTAAACAGATCGGGTTAGGATTGAGAGAATTTTGACACGAACACGAGATGACACGACACGAACACGACCCGACACGACTCGATGCCCACCCCTAAGTTTTTGGTTGTTCTTCCTGTCACTTAACTTTTCTGTTACCCTAACTGAAAAGTTAACGTTGATAACCATATTCTCGTTTTACTCAACATTCCAGCCACTAGCCTTGGCTGGGGTTTCAAGAGTGAGATTCGACACCAGCTCTTGAAACTAGCAGCAGCTCCTCAGTCCTCGCAACAAGATATCGAAGCTATATTCATCAGAGATTTTGCTCGTCTTCTACTCTCTCTCCCCCTCAAATGCCGGTTTAATTAGGTGGGTAAAGTTGAATACTCAGATTTTCTCGCTGTTATTTGAAGCCCCTTCTCACACCATTCACTTCCAGCGACAAAAAATTTCAGCAAGTTATGTATGTATCATCATTATCCTCTCGGTACTCCCCCCCTTTTCTTCATCTCTCTAATGTAATGATTCCTAACACAATGCTTCCTTTACTTTGCAAACCCAAATCCCATATCCAAATAAAGAGGGATTTATTAGACTCGCAGAACCCAATTACTTTCTCAACATTTTGGAGTGAAAAATATTTATCAGGTTTCAGCTGTGGTTGCAGCAGTACTAACAATGTGATTTCCTTCACAATTGAAGATGTAATCACTTCTTGTGGGTTACCGGACGAATTTGTTGTTCGATGTAAGTCCTCAGAGAACCCCATTTCAGTATTCAATCTTCTGAGAAACTGTGGCTTTTCCCAGACCCAACTCAAAACCATATTTTCCAAATACCCCAGAATTCTCTTCTGCAATGCTGAGAAAACCCTCAAGCCCAAGATTGATTTCCTTAGTTCGATTGGCTTATCCAAAACTGAACTCAGAGATGTGGTCACCACCTGCCCTCTGTTATTTCGACGAAGCTTAAACAATCACCTCGTCCCATACGTTGATTTTCTGATAACTTCGTTGGGTTGTCAACATGATGCACTTGGTGTAATCAAAAGGTACCCGTTTATTCTTTACAACACCTCGAAATATTTGGCTTCTAATCTGTCAACACTGCGGAATCTTGGCATCCCCCAGTCCCAGATTTCAAATATGATGGTTTATTCGATATGTAGCCGCGTAATGACATGTACAAAACCATGCAAGTTTAGTAAGGTTGTATCCACTTTAATGGAAATGGGTTTCGACCCTTTGTCATCAGCATTTGGACAAGCTGTCAATGCAATGTTATTCTGCACTGAATCATCAGCCTGGGAGGGAAAACTTATGTTTTACAAAACCTTGGGTTTCTCTGACGAGGAGATCCTTAATGTGTTCAGGATGATCCCCACTTTGATGTCCTGGTCAGAGAAGGCGATAAGAGGTACGGTGGAGTTCTACGTCAATAAGTTTCATTGGAGCCCATCGCAATTGTCAAGGAAGGGGGTAATACTGTCTTATAGTTTGGAGAATAGGATCATCCCAAGGTGTTTGGTTTTGCAACTTTTGTTGTCAAGAAACAGGATTTGTAGAAATGTGAAGTTGATCACAGTTCTGAAGTCTGAAGAAGAGGTTTTCTTGCAGAAGTATGTGATTAAGTACAAGGATGAGACTCCTGAAGTGTTGGACGCCTACCAAGGTAAGATAAAATCTGCTGAATGTGACTCTTACTGGGAGGAACTGAGGAGTCTATCACAATACCAAATTGTACTCTAGCTAAGAATATGAGTGAGCAATTGAGTGCTCTGCCAGGAAGTTCCATTGGAGCCAATCGGAGTTGTCAAAGAGGAGCTTGGGGAAGCTGGGTTTGGTTTTGTAATATTAACTGTCAAAAAATAGGATTTATAAGAATTTCATCATAACCACAAATTCGAAGAACATAAAGGAGCGATTCAAAGGTGCGATATTTCATTAAGTACGAGGGTGTGATTCCTGAAATGTTAATTGCCTACCAAGGTAAGAACAAATCTGATTCGGATGAAATGAAGAGTCCTAGTATATTTAGTTCAGAGTCTAGTATTTTTAGTTCACTCTGACTTAGCAGTTCTGCTTTATCTTCCTTTTTTCACTTCAGCTTTGTGATTACCATTTTCATTATGAATGTGCATTAAAAGGGTATAAAACTTTTCTTCTGATCTCTGAACCGGGTGCAGATTTCAACAGCTTCGTATTCTCCAGGAAACTGATACAAACTGCATAATGTTAAAAGAGTTATGTGCTGCAAAGACATCGAACAAAGAAAATGTAAAGCTAGCAAAACTGGTCATGTAAGTCTCTGAATTTTGGAATTTTAACTTGAGAACGATTCTACGCAGCTAACCATTGTGGGGGTAAAGGGTAAGTCCGCTCACCATGTCCCAAGGTGGGCTTTATTTGGCTGGTACTTTTGAGGGGACGAGTTGGGATTTTAGGGCATGTTTAGATCCTAAATGTGATCTGTGCATCTCTCAGATGAATCTCATGAGCACCTCTTCTTTAAAAGCATCTCTATGCTGGGCAAGTGTGGTAGCATTTTCCAGAGAAGAAAGACGTAGATAGAGTTCAAGCGAACCCCCTTAGTTAAAAATAAAAAATCACAAAAATTTGTTGTTTTTTCAATATGATTCAATTTTACTTTGTTATTGTCTTCACTAGATCATTTGTGCATAGCCAATATATGTGAAAATCTAATTAAATTGGTGAGCAAGTAAATAACATATGATAACAAAGCAAAATAAACTAAGCTCATTAAATGTTTAACCAAATGAAATTTTATTGCAGATAGAGTTTTGCATTACTATTATGTTCTGTACGATTTTGTTAAAACTGCAATACTGAAGCCGCCCCTACTTTTAGTTACCTTTTTTAGAGGACGGTTTTTTTATTTTTTCAAACTTTTATCGTCTTTAATAAAAAAAAAAATTCAAGAATGATCTACCTTACTTTTTCAGTTCCTCTCGTTGACAAACGATTCAAATAATAATTTGACTTGGATCTAGTAAAAATTACGAGAAAACAACCAAAAAGACTCGTTTAAAAAGACCCATAACCTAGGCCTACGCCAACCTGTTTTTGTTGTATAGAAAAGCATTTGAACCGTAATGAGCTAATAAGAATCTGTTTAGAGGAATTCAAGGTCTTACAAGAATCAACACGTGGTTCTTGGAACAAACTAACTTGTCTACCACGTAAGCTCAGCCACGCGGTACCCGGTAGGTACCCAAATTTTTTTCCAAAAGATGGTATTTAACGAACTTGGACATTGAATAAAGAACATGCCCAAATGCTCAAAAAGAGGTAGAGACAAATCCGGTAGACAGTAACTTTGTGAAAGGTAACCAACAGGACAAATGATCAACAAACTGGTGCTGATCTTGAGTGACAAGGTCGGGAACATAAGCAAAAGCGAATATCCAATCGCGTCCGAAAGAAGGGCAGACGAGTACCCGAATCAATCAGTAAGGACCGGCGGATAGCCTTTCATGGCTCTAGCTTCGAGCCCTTCGTCATCCTTTCTGAGAGGTACTTGTTTAAAGAATCACTCAAAATTGCTGGATTTCATTATCCGAGCTTTGATCTTAATACAGGTCAGTTCTCTTTCCTTTTCCATAACAGAAATGAATCGAGTCATTATCGATGCAGGACTTCTACGGACTCAACAGGCCAAGAAGCAAACCACTGAAAAAACCAGTAACCCACAATTTCGTGTTAATTCCAGAAAATAACTTAATACAACATCAGACATTTATCAACCAGAACCCAACTTCTTATCACATCATACATAAAATTAATTCTCTATTAGGGAGCACCGGATAACACTATGGCTCAAGCTCCATTTTATCCTTCCCAAGAGCCATTTCACATCATCGACTACCCAATCTGATATATAGGCCAAAACGAGTAAACAACAAACATCAATTCGAAAACTTGACACAAGTAGAATAATAAGACTCTGAGACTCTGAGACAATCATCAGAATATCACTGGGTGGTACTAGTTAGTCTTGAGGCAAAAAGAAAACAAATCATGAAATTGAGGCAACGATTAACATCAAAATTCCATACGCTCGTCAGTTCCCCTCCCCCGCACCCAGGGAAAAATAAAAAATAAAAAGAGGCTCATTAGTTCATCTCGCAATCGAAGTTGTATTCATCAAACTTCAACTTACCATTATAGGCATCCAACAATTCGGGTACTTCATCCTTATAATTAGTGAAATACTTCTCTAAGAAGTCTCCCTCAGTCATAGCTAGAAGTGAGCTGACCATGACACTCTTATCGATCATGCTTCTTGAGACCAAAATTTGCAAAACAGAACACCGAGGGATGGTTCGCTTCCCTAAGCTATAGAGCAGAACATTAGGCTTCGAGCCCTTCGTCATCCTTTCTTTATCCGAGCTTTGATCTTAATACAGGTCAGTTCTCTGTCCTTTTCCATAACAGAAATGAATCGAGTCATTATCGATGCAGGACTCCTACGGACTCAACAGGCCAAGAAGCAAACGACTGAAAAAACCAGTAACCCACAATTTCGTGTTAATTCCAGAATCTAAATTAGTCTATCATGTTCGAAAATATATGCAACTTAATACAACATCAGACATTTATCAACCAGAATCCAACTTCTTATCACATCATACATAAAATTAATTCTCTATTAGGGAGCACCGGATAACACTATGGCTCAAGCTCCATTTTATCCTTCCCAGGAGCCATTTCACATCATCGACTACCCAATCTGATATAATAAGAGTCTGAGACTCTGAGACAATCATCAGAATATCACTGGGTGGTACTAGTTAGTCTGAGGCAAAATGAAAACAAATCATGAAATTGACGCAACGATTAACATCAAAATTCCATACGCTCGTCAGTTCCCCTCCCCCGCACCCAAAAAAAATAAAAGGAAGAAGAAGAGGCTCATTAGTTCGTCTTGCAATCGAAGTTGTATTCATCAAACTTCAACTTACCATTATAGGCATCCAACAATTCGGGGACTTCATCCTTATAATTAGTGACATACTTCTCTAAGAAATCTCCCTCGGTCATAGATAGAAGTGATTTCACCATCACACCCTTATTGATCATGCTTCTAGAGACTAATATTTGCAAAACAGAACACCGCGGGATGATTCTCTTCCCTAAGCTATAGAGCAGAACATTAGGCCTCATTGACAATTGAGTCGGGCTCCAGTGAAATGTACTAGTATAGAACTCCACTGCTGCCCTTATCTTCCCCTTCGATAATGACATTGTAATGGGTTGCTTCTTGAACATGCAAATGGTCTCTTCATTAGAAAAACCCAAGCTTCTGATAAATTTCAGCCTGTCCTCCCAACCCAATTCTGTAAGACATCCCTTTGCTTTGACAGCATAAATAAACATGGACAAAGAAGGATCAAATCCCATTTCCAACACAAATTCCACATCCTTTCTAAACTGGTGTGGGGCATTGGTCGCTACAACACCAGCCCTATGCCGAGTAATCATTTTCATTACCTGCGTGATGGGGGTCCCAATATTCGTCAAGTATTTGACATTGAGTGCAAAATCTTTTGCTCTCTTGCGCCAAATAATTCGTGGGCAGTTTTTGAATGCATCAACCGCGTTTTGTTGGCCACCCAATGTAGTTCTTAGCAGCTCAAATGAAGGGATTAAATGATTCTTGACACTCTGGTCCAGTATATAAGGGACTGAGGTTAGAATCCTAACCGTTTCGGCTTCCGAACAGCCAACTGAACGGAAGAAATCGATCTTGGGCTTGAGGGTTTTCTCAACACAGTTAAAGAGAACACGGGGGTTCTTGGAAACCATAGTCTCGATTTGGGTTCTTGAAAATCCATCATTTTCCAAGAACGTGAGAACCGAATTCGGTCTCTTGGAAGATTCCAACCGAGTCACAATTTCGTGAGAGAATCCACAAGAGTTGATTAGGTCTCTAACTGTGAAATGGGGTTGCTGGTTTGTGGAGCTTGTGATATTGCTAACATCCGTACAAAGTAATTTATGAGAATGTAAACAAGAAGGAGGTGAACAGATTCCGGTGGGTGAATATGCAGCCCAGCTCTTGATTTGGGTTAAAGAGAGAGATTTCCGAACAAAACGATGCATTGCTTCAAAATCAAAGACGAGCAAGTGTAGTGGTGAAAGGGTTTTGATACATATAGATTACTTACTTGAAATGGCTGTTGATTTTAGGCCATTACCCTGCATCGTTAATCTCTGAGTATATCTGAAGAGAAAAAGAAATCACCATCGCTGTCGCAACCTCAATTAGGTTTTCCACATGTTCCCACTTCCAACTTCGGAAAACCAACAGGGAAAAATACAAAATGTCCCCCATACTTTGCACTCAATTACATATCGCATCCCATACTTTATCTTTTTTCAATTTACCTCCCAAACCTAAACGTCGTTATTCAAAACGACTCCTTCCGTCCCATTCTGTCATCTCATTAACGGGAAATGCCCATGTGGAGCTTAACGGGAAGAAGAAAAACGTTAGAGTACATTTTAGAGGGTGTGGTTGATGACCTGTCCCAAATTGGAGGGAAAATCCTCCTCTCTTATTTGGTTTCCCTCCAAAATGCACCTCTCTCCCTATAAAATCAGAGCAACCTCCTGCCCTTTCTCCCCTGCTCTTTCTCTCTTCCTCTGAAAATCCTTTCTCTTCCTCCATCATCAACTGATATCAAATCTTTACCAAATGAACAGCAGTTGCAGCAACAACAGGAGGACCTACAACAGCACCTTCTCAATGGACAACAATCTCTACATCATATGTGGAAATCAGAAGCTCCTTCACACTTCTTGGACCGATCAAAACCCAGGTAGGAGATTTTTCAAGTGCACAAACAATGACTGCAATGATTTTAGTTGGGTGGATCCCCCCATGTGTCGAAGGTCCACTCAGATTATCCCAGGGCTACTTAGGAGGATTAACAAGATGGAGATGGAGCTTCAAAAAAGCAAGGCTACAAAGAATAAGATGAAAATGTTGCTTGTTGGCACTTGGATCATACTTGCTACTGTGTTCTTCTACCACTACTTTGGATGAAAAAATGTAGCATGAGATGAACTACTAGGTGTGTGTGGCAGATTAGGTGTGTCTGTTGTAGGAACATCCCCTGTTCCATTTTTTGTAAGAACATCCTCTGTTCCATTTTTTCTGTTGGGTGTGTGGTAGATGTTCCCCACATATGGGGATGTCATGAAATGTAATTGACCATTTTGGAAGGTATATGAACATTATGTTCCCTTCATTTTCTGTCTCCCACATTCTCTTGACGTGTGCTAAAATGGATAGGCCTGATCCTGCACCTTAATATTCTGCAAAGTCTAATCCGCGGGCAAGCCTGTTACGGCTTTTGGTCTATGCCGCATGTCCGAGGGTAGTCAAGTCGTAGACCATTTCAAACAAAGCCAAATGATATTACTAAAATTTGCAGCACACACATGACTAAAATGAAACATCTAATACAAATTGTCACACAAAATAAAACAAACAAATCCTCTACATTTCATCAGAATAATCAGATAGTTTCGGATCGGTTGCATATTCCTCATCATTCCAAATTGCTCTAATCAACTCCTTCCGATTACAACCATCCCTTTCAACCTCCTTCACAACATTGATAAATTTCTCCTGACGTGTAACCCGCTTTGTCATTGCCTTAATTTCCACCTGCAACCTTTCACAAACATCATTGTGGAGACATTGCAACCTTCTTCCGTTCATCATTTGCACGGAACGCGCCTTAGGCACCTTCTGCATGTACTTTCGACACTTGGCTTCCAACTTGTTGCGCTCGACGAATAAGTTTGGCCACTCAAGTAAAGCAGCTGCATCTCTTGAGTAAGGTGTTTGGTTCCAGTCTAACATAAATACAAAATCTCCGTTCGCATCGTACTGCTCCTTCGGAGTCACAAAACGTCGTCGACCACGCCGATCAAAAAAAGAAAGATCGTAGTTTAATTGAGGGTAGTTGCGATGGTCTTCACGCGGATCGACACCCACCGTTGGGCTGGTCTCCGTCTTTTGCATCCTACGAATTCTATTCCCCACCACAGTTCCGCGAAAACCCGTCATTACATCAACAGGAAAATCATCTTGGCATTTGGCGCGGTGGCGGGCAAGCCAAGCATCTAAGTGTGAAGGGGGTACGGGAGCACTGTTGTCATCACTCGTCTGTCTTTCGGGTCGTACTCGAGTGGGGCGAATATTGTTAGAAGGATGGGGAGGAAGACTCCAATGAACAAGCCTACCATTGAATCTGCTGTTCAAACCAACACGCTCTGCCTCTTCTTGTAATCTACGTCTACGAAATCGAATCGATTCATTTGCATTCTCGTTGACACGAGAACTCTCTCCTTCTTCTAACTTTCTTCCAAATGGAAAGTTTGGATCCATTTGGTATAAAAATCTGTGAAATACGTCGCACACATATATATAGGGTCAACATTGTACGGCACGATACAGTACAATGCCGCATATGCCACATGCGGCATTGTCCAGAATGCCGCATTTCCAACATGCGGTATTGTCCCGAATGCCGCATTTCCAACATGCGGCATTTGCTTAGGTGGACGGCTCGGCCACGTTGGATACGGGGTTCGAGTGCCACGTAGAATGCCGCATGTCACACATGCGGCATTGCATATTTTTAAAAATAGTTTGAAAAATGGTATATTTTGGTGAATTGTTTCAGATTTTGGTATATATCGGCCACAAAACCAAGAAAAATCACCATCGCTGCCCAAACTTCAATAACAGCCCCTCTGGCTAGCGGGTGAGAAAAGAAAAGAAAAGAATTGGGGTTGTTTTTTGCTTGATGATGATTGATGAGAAAAGAAAAGGAAAAAAAAATGAGATGAGAAAAGAATAAAAAAGGAAAGAGAGTGTTTTATCTCCCACCAAATTTCATTAGATATGGTGAGAAATAAAAATGGGTTAAAATGGATTTCTGATTCTCACAATTTCTCACCCCATCCACTTTTTTAGCCATCCAAACATGGCAGTGAGAGTATTCTCTCCCTTTCTTTTCTTTTCTTTTTTAGTCATTCAATTCTCTCCCTTGCTTTTCTTTTCTCTTGAAAACCTTCATTCCAAAGATGGTGGTTTTCCACATGTTCCAACATCCAACTTCGGAAACCTATTTCTTCCCTCCATCACTTTTTAAATGTATTAAATTGGCTCCTAGTTTTTCATTTGATAAAATATGAATTTTACAAAATCAATGGGTTTAACTCATTTTCATTTGCTAAAATGGGTTGATTTCAAAAAATGGGTTACTAAAATCAACCTATTGATTTTATGATATTATCATTTTATCAAATGGAAAAGTGTAACCTAAATCCAACTTAGTAAATAAACATGGAAAAGTTAAAACCTAAATCCAACTTAATAAATAAACATGACCATTATTCTTTCACATTAACTTTTACCTCCACTTCACACCTTTCACAACAATTTTTACCCACACTTTTCTAAATTATCCTCAACTCTTCTCCATTAACTTATTAAAAGGGCAAAACAATAGTTGTATATAAATTTTTACTATTAACTTTTCAAAACACACACTTATTAAGGGACATCCTAAAATAGAATGCTCTACTCTTATTTAGTGATGGAGATAACTGAGCAAAATAAATTAAGCTCACTAAAAATTCAACCAAACGAGAAACTTTATTTAGTTAATTTTCTGGACAACTTTGTCAAAACCGAAATACTGAAGCAACCCCTGCTTTTAGTTAATTAACTTTTTAAAAGGACTTCCTTCTTCACTTTTTTTTCGGAACTTTTGTTGTCTTCAATAAAAAAAATTCAACTATGATCTACATTTTTATACTTTTTCAGTTCCTCTTGTTGACAAGCGATTCAAATAAAAATTTGATTTGGATCAAGTCAAAAGTACGAGAAAACAACCAAAAAGTACGAGAAAACACTCGGTTAAAAATGCCCAAAATTTAGGCTGAAGGCAACTTGTTTTTGTGATATAGAAAAGCATTTGAAACGTGATGTGCTAATAAGAATGTGTTTTGAGATTCATGGTGCCCCCGACAATTCTTACAAGAATAACAAGTGGTTCATGGAACAAACTCTAACTTGTCTATGATTTCAAATGATGTTCTTTAACGAACTTGGACATAGATTAAAGAACAAGACCAAATGCTCAAAAAGAGGTAGACAAATACAGTAGATAGTAACTTTACGGAAGGTAACCAACAGGACAAATGACAAATACAGTAGACAGTAACTTTATCACATCACCCTTTATCTGGGCGGATTAACTTATCTGGGTGCCTTATACCCCATCCATTCGGGTCGGGACGAGTCGGGTCGGATTGTCGAGTTATCGGGTATTATGCTCACCCCTACTTATACCCCATCCATTCAACCCATAAGATCAATCAAAGAGACAGACTCCCTCCCACCTTTTTGCAGTTCAAAAAAAAAATCAAGGGGACAGACTTTCTGCACTGCAAATGTGCATTAAAAGGGGTACAAAAATTTGCTTAGGCCATCTCCACTGTGTGTCACATGCTCAGTACATTTTTCTCTCCTTTCTCTCTTTCTCTCTCCTCTCTTCTCTCTCTTCTCTTGTGGCTAGGGCAGATGTACCAGTTAATTTCTGGGTTAACATTTTTGTAACTCTTACACACTTTAACCACCCCTTAACTACACTATTGTAAGCAAAAAAAAAAAGAAGAGAAAAAGCTAGCTAACTGGCTTAGTGACTAACTCTTTTTGTGGATTTAAAACCACCACTACAGATGGCCTTATGATCTCTGACCAGGTCGGAAGATTTCAATAACTTTGTATTCTTCAGGAAACTTATACCAGCTGCATGTTACTGAAAGAGTTGAATCTTTTAAGGCGGGATGCGATTCCAATCACAATGCTAGCAATTTAGGACATTCTCTGGAAGTATACGAAAACCTCTTGCAGGACTCTGTACTTTGAAATTTAACTGAAGATGGATTCTACACAGCTAATCATCTTGGAGTAGAGGTACAAGGTCTGCTCACCATGTCCCGAGGCGAGCTAGGCTTTATTTGGCACGTTAAAATCGAGCTAGGCTTTATTTGGCACGTTAAGATCGTAAATGTGCTCCGTGCATCTCTATGGATGAATCTCGTGATCAC
The DNA here is from genome assembly GCA_016920895.1 of Vaccinium myrtillus. NCBI lineage: Eukaryota > Viridiplantae > Streptophyta > Magnoliopsida > Ericales > Ericaceae > Vaccinium > Vaccinium myrtillus. The sequence goes on along the minus strand of CM029275.1, from coordinate 14,543,985 downwards.
CTCTTTTTTTAATGCACCTATATGTTGGGCAGGTTTGGGGGCATTTTCTGGAGAAGAATGACAATTGCTCTGCTATGTTTGACAGAGGAGGAGATGACTTGGGCTACTTTTCATAAGTAAATCCATGACTCACATTGTCTACAAGCTGTTCTCGGCTATGGTTTATCCACTACCGGTCGTGAAGGGAGAGGAATTGCATTGTATTCAAGTATAAATGCATGTAGACATCAGAACTTGCATAAGCTCTTGGAGAAATGCTAAGAAGACATGATTATAATAGGTTGATTGGAGGATCTTTTGGGATTTGTAGTGGGCCGAAATCTGACAGTTCTAATGGGGCTCGGTGAAGGAGCCCGGTAGAGCCCAGGCCCAAACCTATCCGAGACAAACCGGTGTCTCGGCCGACATACCGTGAACCGGACGAGCCGTCCATGACGGATTGTATCCGAGATGGCTCGGAAGGATAAATCCGAGATACCGGTGACGTCCCCCGTGACGTCGTCCGAGGCGGTTAACGCCCGTAACAAACTGGGTGAGGGCCCATGTGCACTTTGCAAGCAGTTTCTGTGTCAGCGTAAGCCCCGCCAAGCGGTTATGCCACGTGTCGCAGCCCTATTGGAGGGCGGATGAACGTAATACTCGTGAGGCCAATTCGTGATGCTCGGTGACGTCACCCGAGCCGAAATGACTAGGTTGCCCCTATCCTAGGGAAGCCTATATAAACAAAGCGAAGTGGCCCTAATAGAAAAAAAGACTCTCTCTCTCTCTCTAAACTTACTCTCTCAACTTACATCTCTCTCTTCTTCTCCGATCTCTTACTAGATCGTCGGAGTGCCTTCCATGGCCACATTCCGGCCAGGTTTGGTGCTAACGACGTGCTCTACTTGTGCAGGAGCTCGCGAAGGCTTACTCAGTGCTCTCTCACCATTCACTCGGGTCAGGAGCCAAGGGAGAAGGCTCATAGGATTTTGAGGACACCACAATTGGCGACTCTGCTGGGGACTCAACCCAGAAACTCCGGTGCTCCTCCCTAGATCCACCCCCTTTCTTCCTTTTCTCTCTAAATCCCTGACTCACAATGGGTGGCGAACAACCTCAACCACCACACCTCAGCGACCCCCTCCACCCGTCTTCCACAAGGGATCCCAAGGGGACCCCTCACGTCTCCGTCTCCATCCAGCCAGGTCACCTCGGACTCACTCCGAGCCCGGATCCACAGCAACTAGCCATTCAGCACCTCACTCGCCACCTCGAGGAGCGAGACGCAGAGATGAAGGCAATGAGAGCTCAGCTCTCTAAGCTAACCGAGAAAGTAAAAAAGAGGGCTGCTGTAGAGACCACCGCAACATCTTATGGTGGGCCCTCCGGCCAAAGACGCTCGGCCAAGGATCGAACTGGAGACCCTGACAAAGAGAGGGCTCACAATAAGGCTCTCGTGCTTCGGCACGGGAACCCGTCGACCGAGCACCTCTCAAGGGGCCACCAGGGAGATTCCTCTCGGCACTACTCCTCACAGGTCTCGGAATCAAGTGCTCGTTCGCCATATTCGCAGTTGTCTGCATCTCACGAAATGGTGTACTACTTCGAAGATGGCGAATATAAACCAGTCTATCTCCGAAAGGACCCCAAGGAGGCGGCCCTCACCGAACGTTCTTCTGGCCGACGCCGCCATAAGACCCCTCCACAGCCAACAAAATCCGCTGACCTCCGAGCTCGAGTAGAGCAGTTGAAGAAAGCCTCTCCACAAGAGCAAAATCTGATCGTCATCCGAGATGGCGATACGGGAAAACGTCATACCTACCGAACTGACGAAAAAGTTCACCATGACGACGCTGGTGGTAAAAGAAAGGAGAAAGAACCCCGGGAGCAAACCCATCACCACGAGCGTCACCACGAGCGCCGCCATGATGAGCAACGCCGTACTTATACCGAGAAGCGCTCTCATACCAGCGACGGATTTGTCGTACCGTCACTTCCCCCTCTCTCATCTCTCCCTCCCTTGCCGAGCGTCGACGAACATTTGAAACAGTTGGCAAAATCACCTTTCACAAAGGAGATCGCCTCGGCAACGTTACCAGCTGGATTCTCGCTCCCAAAGTTCAACCGTTACGACGCCCTCACGGACGCGTACAACCATCTCATATACTTCAGACAGATCATCAACCTTTACACCTCGGATCAAGCCATGATGTGCAAAGTGTTCCCCACAAGCCTAGGGACTCTCGGGTCCCTATGGTTCAACAAGCTCGACGAAGGATCCATTGGGAGTTACGAGGCCCTGGAGAGAGCTTTTCTGTCTCGGTTTGTTACGAGCAATATACAGAAGAAGGAGGTAGACTCTCTCCTCGGTCTGCGGAAGCGCCCGGATGAAACACTACGCCAGTACGCTGCTAGGTACTGGGAGATGTTCCACCAAGTCCAGGGTTGTGATCATACTCTTGCTGCGACACACTTTAAGCATGGCTTGGAGAGCAAGAGCCCTGTCTTCACAGATCTGATGTTACATCCACCAAAGAACATGGACGACCTGATGGAACGGATAAACAAATATATCGAGCTTGAGGAACTCTTAACCGAGCGAGATGCTCCAACCTCCTCCTCCGTTCCGAGGGTTATCCATGTCTCGGGTAATCAGAAGAAGGCAGTAAACACCATCAAAGCAGATGCAGCAAAGAGACTCCCGAAGGCAAGCGACTTCATGGCCGAGCGCACGGTGTTCACCGAGCCAATATATATGCTTCTACGGAAGGTTGAGAATGAAGGTTTCTTCCACTGGCCGGACCACAAGATGGGAACTCAAGATAAGACTAAGGATAGAAAGGTCTACTGCACCTACCACCGAAAGCAAGGTCACTACACGACCTCGTGCAGACCGTTCAAAGCATATTTGGAAACCCTTGTCTCGGCAGGGAACCTGGATGCTTACATCGACCAGGATAAAACTTTGGCTCGGGCACAAGGACAGGGAGCGGCTGCAGGAGGAGGCGCCCAGGAAGAAATGGTAATGCACGTGATCCACGGTCCGGTTACAAGAATGATGGAGGCTCGGGTATTCAGGGAAATCGAGCAAGCTACCAAGGCATTGGAGGTGCTCTCGGTCAAACCACAGTCGAAACGCAATCTCCCGACTAAGGAGTCTCAGTGGACGATCAATTTCACCGAGAAGGATTTAGAGGGAGCGCACTTCCCACACAACGACGCCCTCATCATTACACTCAAGGTGGGAAGAGCAACGGTGGAGAGGATTTTGGTGGACCAAGGGAGCGCCGCCGAGGTAATGTACTATTCCTTGTTTAAACGATACGGGTTCACTAGCAAGGACCTTAAGCCCTCCGAGGTCTCCCCCTCGTTGGCTTTAGTGGTACACCGGTATATCCACTCGGTACCATCACTCTTCCCGTCATCACGGGCTCGGTAACTCGACAAGTAGAGTTCATTGTTGTCAACTCACCGAGCCCCTATAACATTATATTGGGAAGAAACTGGCTCCATGCGATGAAAGCCGTGGCATCCACGTACCATCAGGTGCTTCGGTTTATTGGGGAGAAAGGAAAGCAGGAGAGTGTTAAAGGCGATCAGATAGCTGCCAAGAAATGCTACATTTCAACAGTGGGCAGAAAGGAGAAGAAGAAACCGAAGCAGGTGCAGTGGGTGGAAGTCCCCGAGGCACCAATTCTGGAAGACGTCGGTCGACCGGCCGAGGCAAAATCTGTTGAAGACCTCGTCACTGTCCCAATCAATGAGGACGGGAGCTGTTTCTTCCTCGTCGGATCCTCACTAACCGAGGCCGAAAAGGAGGAGATGGTGACCTTTCTCAAGGCAAACATTCAGGTGTTTGCTTGGACACCGTACGAGATGCCTGGTGTTGATCCGAGCTTCATCAAACACCAGCTCAAAGTTGACCCATTGAGACGCCCAGTCATCCAGAAGCCGAGAAGGTCCTCAGCTGTTCATGCCGAAGCAGTGGAGTCAAGAGGTGGACAAGCTACTGGAAGCCCAAGCAATCCAGGAAGTCCAGTACCCTACTTGGCTGGCGAATACGGTGGTGGTCCCCAAGAAGAATGGTAAGCTAAGGGTCTGCGTAGACTACACGAACCTCAATGATGCATGTCCGAAGGACTGTTTCCCAGTACCTCGGATAGACCAACTCGTGGACGCTACGGCAGGACACGCTCGATTGAGCTTTATGGATGCATACAGGTGATATCACCAAGTTTTTATGGATGAGGAAGACATGGAGAATACAGCTTTTATCACGCCGAGAGGCCTATATTGTTACCGAGTCATGCCCTTCGGGCTGAAGAACGTCGGGGCCACCTTCCAAAGAATGGTGTCTTGGATGTTCAAAGATCAGCTCGGGGATACGATGGAGGCCTACATAGATGACATGGTGGTGAAAAGCGTACAGGAAGGAAGCCACATTGCAGATCTCAGCAAGATGTTCACGGTGCTGAAGCAGCATGGCCTAAAGCTCAACGCCGAGAAGTGCTCTTTCGGGGTTGGATCAGGAAAATTCCTAGGCCACTTGGTAACGAGAAGGGGTATTGAAGCAGATCCGAGCCAGGTAACGGCGATACAACAGCTCGTTTCACCGAGCACGATCAAGAAAGTTCAAAGGCTTACAGGGATGGCAGCAGCTCTCAACCGCTTCATCAGCCGCTCAGCAGACGTATGCCGTCCTCTCTTTCAATCGATCAAGACAAGCAAGAGGAAATTCCAGTGGACAGAAGAATGTGAGAAAGCTCTGCAGCGCTTGAAGACCTATCTTGCCAAACCACCGTTACTGGAGACACCTCGGGAAAACGAGGATCTGTTCATCTACCTTTCAGTATCTCCACATGCGGTCAGCTCAATCCTCGTCCAAGCAGATGGAACCGAGCATCGACCTGTGTACTACGCAAGCAAAACTTTGACGGGCGCCGAGATGAGATATCTCCCTCTTGAAAAAGTGGCCTTTGCTCTCGTCACTGCATCTCGGAAGCTGCTCCCCTACTTCCAGGCTCACACAGTCATTGTCCTGACCGAGTACCCTTTGAAGGCACTCTTCCGAAGAGCTGATCTCTCGACACGGGTTTCAAAGTGGTCATGTGAAATGGCCAACTTTGACATCCAATATCGACCGAGAACAGCTAACACCAGGAGCAGAAAAACAGAAGAAAGAAGAACCCAACCCATCCCTTCCCGAGCAATCTATTGAAGACCCTGACGCCCCCGTGCCAATTGAAGATGTAACCAACAATGTCTCGGAGGACGCAGCTGACGCAGCTGACTTAACACCAACGCCTCTCTCGGAAGGAGAACCGAGTCCGAGCGCGGATGAAGACCAAGCAACCGTGCCATTCTCTACTTGGCACATGTTCCACGGTAATGCTTGGAAGCTGCACGTAGATGGAGCTTCTAACCAACGAGGCGCTGGAGCAGGCGTAGTCCTAATCTCCCCCGAGGGAGTCATTCACGAGAATGCAATATCAATCGAGTTCCCGGCCTCTAACAATGAGGCCGAGTACGAATCTTTAATCGCTGGACTTCGGCTAGCCGAAGCAATGGACGTGAAGACCCTGATGGTTTACAGCGACTCTCAACTCGTTGTAAACCAGTTCAACGGGGATTATGATGCTAAAGATGAAAGAATGGCCAGGTATCTGACCATAGCAAGGAGTCTAACCGAGCAGTTTGAAGAAATTGAAGTACACTAGGTGGGCCGAGAGCACAACGTCCACGCTGACGCACTTGCAGGATTGGGATCTGCATGCAAAGCCTCCGAGCAGCGAAGCATTTCCTTCGGAACAATCTCTGCACCAAGCTTCGATCCCCCTCGGACTCAAATGATGAATATTGAGCTCGGACCTAGCTGGATGGACGAACTCGTGTTTTACCTACGAGACGACAAACTCCCCGAAGACCGACGAGAAGCCCACCGGATCAGATGCAAGGCTGCAAACTATTGGCTCTCACCAACGGGCTCTCTTTACAGACGTTCTCGGACCGGACCGTACCTCATGGCGGTCCATCAGAACCAAGTCCATTCAATACTCCACGAACTTCATGCAGGCAGCGGAGGCTGCCACTCGGGAGGACGTTCTATTGCCCACCGAGCCATCACTCAGGGGTATTGGTGGCCCAAGATGAAGGAAGACTCTAAGGAGTTTGTTCGGAAATGCCACAGGTGCCAGTTGTTCAAGCCAATGATCCATCAGCCAGCCGAGGACCTTCAACCGATCACCAGTCCATGGCCTTTTGCCCAATGGGGCTTGGACATCGTCGGAGAGCTTCCACTTGCTCCAGGAGGATTTCGCTACCTCATAACTGCTACAGATTATTTTTCCAAGTGGGTGGAAGCCGAGCCTTTAGTTTTCATTACCGAGGCAAATGTAAAGAATTTCATGTGGCAGAATATCATCTCTCGGTACGGGGTGCCATACGCAATCGTCTCGGACAACGGGAAGCAGTTCACGGGGAAGCAAATGAAAGAGGTATGTGACAAGCTCGGGATGCGGTTCTTCAACTCCACACCTGTTTATCCTCAAGGTAACGGCCAGGCCGAGGCGTCTAACAAGACAGTCGCGGCTGGACTCAAGCGAAGGCTAACTGCTAAGAGAGGAAAATGGGCCGAAGAGTTACCACACGTTCTATGGGCATTCCGGACCACCCCGAGGCGCTCTACGGGCCAGACTCCCTACTCTCTCGCGTACGGTATCGAGGCTGTTATCCCTATCCAAAAGGGGCTACCAACAATTCGAACCGAGTACTTTGATGAAACCACCAACGACACGGCCTTGAGCAACGACTTAGACTTGGCCGAGGAAAAACGAGATGCTGCTCGGGTGAAGTTGGCAGCTTATCAGCAGGAAGTTGCTAAGGGGTACAACAAGACGGTTCGGTTGAGGACATTTTGCCCAGACGACCTGGTTCTCAAGAAGGTTACGGATAAGAACAAGAAAAAGAAGCTAATGCCTAATTGGGATGGTCCCTACCGAGTCGTTAAGAAGGTCGGGAAAGGAGCTTATCAGATTGAAGACATGGATGGGAAGCTCGTGGACAAGCCTTGGAATGCTTACAATTTGAGAAAATATTATGCTTAAGAGCACCACTCCCGGATGATGAATATCTGACTTAGAGCAATTATGAAGAAATTTTGATGTATTACCTTCTCGGAAGTTTATCAATGAAAAGCCTTTTTGATCTCAACTGTTATCTTATTAATCGTGTCTCGGTATTCGTACCCAATGGCTTCGGCTAAAGACATAAACTCACATATGGGTCTCACCCCATAAGACCGCTCGGTTTAACCGAGCCAATCAAAAATCAAACACCCTCGTGGTGGTACTAACATAAAATGTCTCGGTATGTTTTCGCCGAGCCTCTCAAACTCTTGTTAAGGGGTATTGTCTGAATGATAACTTATGTTCCTAAGTTACACAATTGACTCGGTTTACCGAGCAAAATACCCTCTTTTAAGGGGTATTGCTTCAATGATAACTTATATTTCTAAGTTACACAATTGCCGAGCAAACAAACCGAGACATGTGATATCACTCTCGGATAAAACACTTGTGAAAATTTTCTCAAGTCGTATAAACATTCAAAGTGACTCGGCAAAATATCCGAGAAGATTTGTTAATTGATTCGGTTATATTTTATGCCTTAGCAAAATTTCTTACATTTTTGCAAATCTTAAAGATGATCATTCAATTGACTCGGCAACATATCCGAGAAGATCTATTAATTGCTTCGGATAGTTTTTATGCCTTAGCAAATTTTCTCAAAATTTTTACAAACCTTAATTGTGAACATTCAATTGACTCGGCAATATATCCGAGAAGACCTATCAATTGCTTCGGTTATTTTCCATGCCTTAGCAAAAAATTTTGAAACATTCATCTCAACTTAGGCCAAGGGTATTTACTTCCCCTAAGCCGAGACGAATGGGGGTATTCTTATATGACTCGGGGATAATCATTCAACAAGACACAAACAGAAAATAAACTCATTCATTCAAGACAAGCGACTCGGCATAAAATTCCACCGAACCGCAACAAAAGAAGAAAAAGTTCAGAGGAAGAAGGAAAAATTGTATCTACAACTACCAAATCACAAAACAGACCACAGAAACTGTTTGGGGGAGAGAGAGGCATTGTTTAAACAAAGTTCAAGAGCTACATCTATTAAGCTTCCTTTCCGAGCTCCTGATTGGCAGCATCGGTCCCAGTTTCGGGATTCTCTTCAACATTTTCACCAGCAGGTTCCTCTTCACCTTCATCATCCTCTTCTTCCGAGGGAATCTCAATCTCGGGAACTTCAACCTCAGGGACAGCTCGGAGAGCAGATTCAGCGGGGACGCTGCCAGCTTCCAATCCGAGCTCGTACCCTTTAGCCACTCCCTTGAAATAATAAATCTTCGCGCCCCTTCGGAAACCGTTGTTCTGGATCTCGGCCACCTGACCTCGGTAGTGCTCGACGACCTTGGCCTTAGCCTCTTCAAAACCGGCGTTGTGGGCCTTGGATAGCTCCTTCTCGTGCCCCCCTTTTTGCTCATCCATCAGCAGTTGCAAGTCCTTCAGCTTCCCTCTCAATTCGTCAAGCTCGGTCTCGACATTTCTTCTCTTTTGCACCTCCTGCTGGTGCCTCTGCTTCAGCGATGAATAAGAGTTGGAAATGGAAACAACCTTCTGGTGATAGCTCAGCACGGATTGACTAGCCTGGAACCACAAATTATGTTAGTCACTCAAATGATACAAAAGAAAAGTAGAGCTCGGTGGAAGTACTTACCAAAGTCAAATGGGAAAACATGTCGACAATATTACCCTCCAAATCCGAAGGGACCTGCTTCATGTCCTCAGGAAGACACACCCCTTGGAGTACGGGGAGGCCGAGCCTGGGATTAGCTCGGACACTATCAGTAATAAGGATCGGCTGGCCTTGCTTGGCTTGAGGGGCAAAAATAAAGGGGACGGGGGAGGAAGTTTCAGCAGTCGCATCTTTAGAAGGAGCATCCTTCTGCACAGAGACCTTCATGGGAGGGCTTTTTCCGGCAGCAGCATCTTCTTTCCGAGCATCATTTGCCAAACCTGATCCTAGCTCGAGCCTCTGTTTCTTAAGCTCGGCCGCATCAGTCTCGGCGTTAGCAGGGGCTCGCTTGGTATGGCTCGGGGTGCCTTTGGCTTTGATGACTTTCTTTGTTTTCTTCGGCACAAGACTCGGTAGTTCGCCAAGATTGCCACCCATCTCTTCTTCTCCTTCGTCGTACTCCTCCTGGAGTGGCTCTCTGATTGTCCCAGCCAAGTCCTGAATCCGGGTCCTGTGAAGATCGACCTCGGTTTCCGAGCTCAGCTCAACCGCCTCGACTGACTTCCCTTTAAAAGATACCCTCTTCCTTTTCCTACTCGGACTGGCGCGCTCGGCTGCAATCTATTCCTTTGATTTTTTCTTCCTCTTTTGAAGGAAAGAAGTAGACAGGGGCTCGTACCCTAAAAGAACGTGAGCGTACCGTTCAGGTAATGGAACTCGGTAGGCAGCACTGATGTTGTCATCATTCTTGGCTCCGAGCAACCGAGCAGTAACGGGGGAGACCTTTGCAAAACAAGAAAAGAAGGAACTCGGTAAGTAGCGTTCTACAGCAAAATAAAAACAAGGAATGAGAAAGGAAAGCACAAATAAAATGCACCCTTAGAAGCACTCAGTCTCGGGATCGGATACAGGCCATCGTCCTCAGGACCAAACTCAAAGTTCCCCCGAACCTCCACAAAGTCGTTGGCCCAAGGGTCGGAATCCGGCAGGTGGTCAATCAGGTATGGCCGTGGCTCCTTGGGGGTACTTCTTAGGGACAGGAACCTACGCTCGGAAGGGCTATTCCGAGACACGTTGTAGACTCCCACCAAGTCAGATAAGTTGAAGATGAGATTGAATTTCTCTCGGAGAGCATACACACTGTTGATGATCCGGAAAGAGTTCATAGCAAGATACCGAGGGTTAATTTGGTACTCGTACAGAAACTGACGGAGGAGGAGGTTTACAGGAAACCGAAGTCCACCCTCTGTAATCGCCAGGAGGGGTACGGTGATGTGATCGTCTGAGAAAGTAATGTCTCCCTCTCGGACCCGCCGAATCTCAACGTTCTGGGGAATGTTATACTGCCGGCAGAAGGCTCGGTAGCTTCCTCTCTTACCATTGAAGTAGTCTAGATAGACATTCGCTCCTTTAACCGAAGCCTTGGGCTTAGAGGGGGGAGCCTCGGTGGTTTGGCCCTCGGGATAAGGCTCGGTGGTTTGATTCTCGGTCGGGGGCTCGTATACAGACCCGGTGTTTTCTGCCTCGGGTCCCCGAACATCGATAATTTGAATATCGGGGTTGGCTGATGTAGTGTGGTCACTGCTAATTTCTCCTTGATTCACCGAACCCTGACTACCGGACCCCGCAGGGTGATGAACAGGAATAGGGTCGAGTGGACCGAACCCCTCGTCCATCGGTCCTATATCGGCTGATTCCATACTAACGGTGGCACCGTGAACTGCCCGCCAAAGACGGTAACCGTAGGCCTCGTGACTGTGTACGGGGGACGCGGTGGAACCCGAGTGGTTCGAACTCCCGGATGACAGGACTATTCGCTCCAGGATTTCCGACCTGAAAAGTGCACGGGTGAAAGACAGTTAGCCACATAACTGATAGTGGTCTAAAGCTTTTTGCTGGGATTACTATGTGGCAATATCGGCTCGGACTAATTCTGAGCCAAAATCCTAACCGACCTAGGTACCGTTTATGTGCCTCGGGAGACCTAGGCAGGGGAAGGGCTATCGATGGCTCGAGTTTGATCTCGGCCAAGGTCCGGATCCTTTGCCTCGGAAAACAAACAAAAAGTTTATGCAAATCCTAAATCTCAGAGGATCAAAAAGCGACTCGAAGAGTCACGAAGACTGTTCTAACGAAGAATGGTTTCAACGATTTCTCAACAGATCACGAAAAACTACTTGTTACTATACAAAAACTTCGTCAATCATCCAGAAAGCAACAAAGCAATGGCAGATTCAAGGGCGATAACGGGTTGAAGAAATCATTACCTGAGTAACGCCGGAAAAATGCAACGACGGCGGCGGAGATGAACAGGCACAGAACCTCCCACCAGGCGAAGGTTGAAAAAGAGGAGGAGCACGGCTGACGACGGCGGTGTAACGGCTGAGAGCAACGATCGCAGGAGTTTCGCCGGAAAATATGGGATCGCAGGAGTTTCGCGTGCAAGAAGAGAGAGTGAAGCAAACGTTTTCTCTCTCTAGATAATAAGGATTTATAGGGGGAGGGGTGTTTAAACACAGCGCGGGAAACGAGATACAACCAACGGCGTGATTTGTTGCATTGACACATGTCGCCTGATGGGATCGCCCGAGACAATCCTCTCTCAGAAAAAACCATGATCCGCGTACGTCTCTCTTAACCAATCGATATCAACCACGTGGTGCAATCCGAGTCCGTCCACGAAGCAATTAGGATTGGGGCTCGGTTAAAAGAAACACAACGGAAGGAGTCCTTCCTTCTCGGATGCATCTTACTCGCACCTCGGCTTAATTCAGCGGCCCAATAAGGAATGGTCAACTCCTTTCTCGGAACCATGCGTCTCAGAAGAAGTTGAGGGGCTATTGTAGTGGGCCGAAATCTGACAGTTCTAATGGGGCTCGGTGAAGGAGCCCGGTAGAGCCCAGGCCCAAACCTATCCGAGACAAACCGGTGTCTCGGCCGACATACCGTGAACCGGACGAGCCGTCCATGACGGATTGTATCCGAGATGGCTCGGAAGGATAAATCCGAGATACCGGTGACGTCCCCCGTGACGTCGCCCGAGGCGGTTAACGCCCGTAACAAACTGGGTGAGGGCCCATGTGCACTTTGCAAGCAGTTTCTGTGTCAGCGTAAGCCCCGCCAAGCGGTTATGCCACGTGTCGCAGCCCTATTGGAGGGCGGATGAACGTAATACTCGTGAGGCCAATTCGTGATGCTCGGTGACGTCACCCGAGACGAAATGACTAGGTTGCCCCTATCCTAGGGAAGCCTATATAAACAAAGCGAAGTGGCCCTAATAGAAAAAAAGACTCTCTCTCTCTCTCTCTAAACTTACTCTCTCAACTTACATCTCTCTCTTCTTCTCCGATCTCTTACTAGATCGTCGGAGTGCCTTCCCTGGCCACATTCCGGCCAGGTTTGGTGCTAACGACGTGCTCTACTTGTGCAGGAGCTCGCGAAGGCTTACTCAGTGCTCTCTCACCATTCACTCGGGTCAGGAGCCAAGGGAGAAGGCTCATAGGATTTTGAGGACACCACAGGATTCTTTTTTTTCTTCCTCTTTTTTCCTTGAGAGCTCTTGCTATGGTTTGTAGTCCAAGTTCGTCCTGGATTGTTCTGCTTGTAACGGCCTAGGCCATTGCTCTCGGAATGTTTGCTTAAATGAAACTGATTTACCAAAAGATAATGAAATTATACAAAGCACTACAAGTCCTAGAGAGGGGTGAATAGGACGACCACTTTAAAAATAAACCACTTCGATTTCAACCAATTTAATCATTCATCATGGCAAATCAAACAACTCAACAAGTTCAATATAGAGTAATTAAACTAATGAGACAAAACACATGATATACGTGGAAACTACTTATGGTCTAAACACCCTAGGCATAAAACCACAGTCTAGCCCTACTCATGCATTCCATAAATCAATAAATCAAAAGGTTTACAAGAATTAACAAGACTAGGAATTACCCAACAAGCCCCTTGTGACACCTAGCTCCAATTCTTGATGTAGTACCCCGTACTCCTCTTTGATTCCATGGACTCCACAAGCACACCCGTCTTGATCTCCGAGTCAACTCGGCACCGGTCCAACCGGCTCACGTAGAAACAAGGCAACACAACATGATGTATGAAAAATATTGAATTTTTATGAAAGTTTTTGAAAACTAAAATCAACATAGAGTAGATCAATGAAGAGGAAGACTCTAGATTGAAGAAAGATAAGAAGAGTAAACTCAAATCATCAAGAACATCAAGTTCACAAAAGAGAGAAGGGATGGAGAAGAGATAAGACTCTCTCTCTAAAAAGGGCTGATTTTCTCTCAAGTGGGTATGTGAAAATGAAAGAAAAATGGCTTTTATAGTGTCCATTTTCTCCCCAAGATAGCCACTCAAAACATGACATGTGGCCACTTAAAGAGTCTGCCAGACCCGTGTAGACGCCCGCAGACGCACCGTCAGGATTTAGACACTTGGCACAATCTCAACAGTCAAAGCCACAACCCTGCAAACGCGTGTAGACGCGTGCAGACGCAATAAGTTCAAAGCTAAATCCTAATGCCAAAATCATGGGATAGCAAAACCCAAACAAGGCACTAATAAGCCAACAATATGCACATTAAAACATGTTATTTTGGATGGCCTAAATGCAAAAATGATATGCATGGATATACCTCAATAGATTGAGCTTCGAAACACTTGTCTTGGCTTTGGCTTGATCATGAAGCTTGAGATTCTCGAATGGAGCATCTAAACTCAACCCTAAGCACTCTAACTCCCAAACCCCCAATAACAAAATTACAGATTCCGAAAGGTTTGATATAACCCAGAAAATGCCAACAAAACTAACAGATAAGAACTAAATCTAATGCCCATATGGAGTATAATGTATGAAGTCCTACAAAATGGTACGGATATGATGCTTATTGATCATTTGGTTGATCGCTTTTTTCGCTACTGGTTCAGTGTTACAATTCGGCCTATTGGAATCAGAATCATATGTTGGAGGAAACTCTAATCCCTAACAGATGGTGATAGCCATGAATCTTCACCTCATCCAATGTTAGAGGAAACTCCTTTTTTACTAACAGATGCTGATACTCTCTCTTTTTTAGCTGTACTCAGGCCCGGCCCTGTGGGCAGGCCCGGGAGGCCCGGGCCTGGGCCCCCCCGGTTTTTTGGGCCCCTTCTCGTAAAAAAAAAAAAAAATTTATATATAAAAAAAAAAAAATTATATATAAAAAAAAAAATTATATATATGAAGGGCCCTCAAATTGAGAATAGGGTTGGGGCCTCGCGAAACACAGGGCCGGGCCTGGCTGTACTAGCAATAAAATTCGTATTTTGGGCATGCTTATGAAGCTACTCCAACAATTCCAGATTGCACATTCCCACAGGATGCCTAGTAAATTATAGGCTCAACTGTTCAATACCACAATGAATATGGAGCAAGATGATGCAACAATTTCCGCAGTTTATAATACCCTCCCTCAACAATTCCAGAATGTCTCCATTGCAAAGGTGTACAATCATCTTCTCAAACTTGCACTGTTATTGTTTCCGAGCGCCGGATGGATACTTTGGCGGGTTCCAAGTCTAAATTCTTGAACAAAGAAAGTTTATGTCACTGAAACAACCCTTCATAATTTGAATCAGTATCTGGCTATGCCAACTGATTGTGTGTTTGCTTAGGAGGAAACAAAACCCTACGAACGTGACTTCTGATAATTTGCAGTCAATTTTGCGGTCTGGCAGATACGTTTTCTCGTGTCAAAAGTCTTTTCTGGAACGTGTTGATATTGCAGAAACTCATCTAGAGACGGGATAGTTTTATGGGTAGTCGGTGAAGTCAATGCTCGATCTCTTGCACCGAAGTGGTTATTGTTGGGGTAAAGACTACCTTCAACAGTGGCCTTGCCCGGGGTGTAGGGGACGGAGCCCCCATAGGGACGACGTCCCGCAGTCCACAGTGCGACCTTCGGAGCACACCGGACTGCAACGAAAACGATATTTTTTGAACCTCGATCTGTAATTTCAGCCATAGGGTCCGACATATTTATTTCGCAGTTTGCTAGTATTTAGGGCTATTAGTTTTTAGAGAAAAACAGAGAGAGACGAGAGAAAACGCAAATCTCAGAGAGATTGCGAGAAGAAAAAACAATTCTTCTCGATATTAGTACTTCTAATAACTAGCAAACTGCGAAATAAATAGGTCTAAGATCTGCGAAAAGTAAGAGTGTTGTGGCTAAAAACTGATAAATATCCTAATTACTTTTATTTTTCGATTTTATAGTGGACTGGTATGGCTCCCGTGATTTTTCCTCACGTTGAGGTTTTTCACGTGTATCTTGTTTCTCGTTTTCTTTTCCTTTTTTCATTACGCACGTCTGTTTGTGGTCCGATTTCCTAACAATGTCTCGGTGTAGTACATTGGAAGAATTCGAGAGAAGAAAAGATAAGTTCTCTATATTAGTACTTCGTTTAATTTATGTGAAGAGAAATTAAAAAGACTCAGAAATGGAGTGCTTTAATTTTTCCTCAAAATCCTGCTATGCAAACTCTCTGCTAGCTGCTCATCCAAATTACAGGGAGAAAACACTCTTTTCTTTTGTTTTCTTTCCTAAGTTGCCCAACAGTTAATTCTGCTTTGGTTATTGGTTGATCTTAACGAATGCAAAGGTTGGCAATGATTTTTGGGAATTCTTAACTAATGTGGGACTTATTGAACTTCACTCCATCTGGCCAACTTTTCTTTTTTCATTTTTCTAAAACCAGCCGGCATTTTCAATTCGGGTCGTCCGTTGCATTTTTGAACGGTTAGATGTTCACGGATGGGCACCACATGGGACCTGCTCCGCATTGAGGTGAATTTTTTCCATAATACAGGTGCACACTAACTGTAATAACAGTTAAGTGCTTCTTCTTCTTTTTTTCTTTTTTCTTTTTTTTGGTAATTCATCATTCCTTATCTATTACATTGGGGGAGGAGGAATGGAACTCGATCCCAGCATGCACTGTGGGGCATCCAAGAGCTCTACCGCATCAGAACAAAGACAATTCATCCATTGGATCTACTTATAGCTTATTTCCATAATTTAGCTCTTCTAAGGTTTGTGATATGTTCCTTGGGTTGCATTAGGCATAAAGTAATTCTTGGTAAAGATAGTCGGTTTTATTTCACTTTTTGTCATGGGCAGTTTTACAAGTAATTGAGAGAGTTAAAAATAATAATAATAAATATTAAAAATCACAAAATTTGTTATTTTTTCAATATGATTCGATTTTTCTTTGTGATTGTCTTCACTAGATCAATCGTGCATAGTCAATGACATATGATAACAGATCAAAATAAACTAAGCTCATTAAATGTCTAACCAAATGAAACTTTATTGCAGATAGAGTTTTGCATTACTACTATTTTCTGCACGATTTTGTCAAAACTGCAATACTGCCTTTTCATTTTTTTCATTTTTTCGAACTTTTATCGTCTTCAATAATAAAAAATCAACAATGGCCTACCTTTTTTTTTATACTTTTTCAGTTCCTCTCATTGACAAACGATTCAAATAAAATTTTGACTTGGATCTAGTAAAAATTATGAGAAAACAACCAAAAAAGCTCGTTTAAAAAGAGAATTTACCCAAATTTTTCTCCAAAAGATGGTATTTAACGAACTCGGACATTGAATAAAGAACATGCCCAAATGCTCAAAAAGAGGTAGAGACAAATACGGTAGACAGTAACTTTGTGAAAGGTAACCAACAGGACAAATGATCAACAAACTGGTGCTGATCTTGAGTGACAAGGTCGGGAACATAAGCAAAAGCGAATATCCAATCACGTCCGAAAGAAGGGCAGACGAGTACCCGAATCAATCAGTAAGGACCGGCGGATAGCCTTTCATGGCTCTAGCTTCGAGCCCTTCGTCATCCTTTCTGAGAGGTACTTGTTTAAAGAATCACTCAAAATTGCTGGATTTCTTTATCCGAGCTTTGATCTTAATACAGGTCAGTTCTCTTTCCTTTTCCATAACAGAAATGAATCGAGTCATTATCGATGCAGGACTTCTACGGACTCAACAGGCCAAGAAGCAAACCACTGAAAAACCAGTAACCCACAATTTCGTGTTAATTCCAGAAAATAACTTAGGTGAGGTTTGGCTAAAGAAGTTAAGCTGTTTTTTACTGTTCCTTTTTTTTGTCCTTATTCATTTTTATTTTTATTTTTTTAGTTTTGCGTCAAACTTTTGCGACCTATTGATCCGTCTCGACGAGAGGAATCGGAAAAGTAAAAAATTTTGACCGAAACTCGTAAAAAATTTTCAAAAATACAGAATAAGTCCAAATAAGCTGCTTATATAGGCCAAAACGAGTAAACAACAAACATCAATTCGAAAACTTGACACAAGTAGAATAATAAGAGTCTGAGACTCTGAGACAATCATCAGAATATCACTGGGTGGTACTAGTTAGTCTTGAGGCAAAAAGAAAACAAATCATGAAATTGAGGCAACGATTAACATCAAAATTCCATACGCTCGTCAGTTCCCCTCCCCCACACCCAGGGAAAAATAAAAAAATAAAAAGAGGCTCATTAGTTCATCTCGCAATCGAAGTTGTATTCATCAAACTTCAACTTACCATTATAGGCATCCAACAATTCGGGTACTTCATCCTTATAATTAGTGAAATACTTCTCTAAGAAGTCTCCCTCAGTCATAGCTAGAAGTGAGCTGACCATGACACTCTTATCGATCATGCTTCTTGAGACCAAAATTTGCAAAACAGAACACCGAGGGATGGTTCGCTTCCCTAAGCTATAGAGCAGAACATTAGGCTTCTTTGACAATTGAGTCGGGCTCCAGTGAAATGTACTAGTATAGAACTCCACTGCTGCCCTTGTCTTCCCCTTCGATAATGACATTGTAATGGGTTGCTTCTTGAACATGCAAATGGTCTCTTCATTAGAAAAACCCAAGCTTCTGATAAATTTCAGCCTGTCCTCCCAACCCAATTCTGTAAGACGTCCCTTTGCTTTGACAGCATAAATAAACATGGACAAAGAAGGATCAAATCCCATCTCCATCACAAATTCCACATCCTTTCTAAACCGGTGTGGGGCATTCGTCGCTACAACACCAGCCCTATTCCGAGTAATCATTTTCATTACCTGCGTGATGGGGGTCCCAATATTCGTCAAGTATTTGACATTGAGTGCAAAATCTTTTGCTTTCTTGCGCCAAATAATTCGTGGGCAGTTTTTGAATGCATCAACCGCGTTTTGTTGGCCACCCAATGTAGTTCTTAGCAGCTCAAATGAAGGGATTAATTGATTCTTGACACTCTGGTTCAGTATATAAGGGACTGAGGTTAGAATCCTAACCGTATCGGCTTCCGAACAGCCAACTGAACGGAAGAAATCGATCTTGGGCTTGAGGGTTTTCTCGACACAGTTAAAGAGAACACGGGGGTTCTTGGAAACCATAGTCTCGATTTGGGTTCTTGAAAATCCATCATTTTCCAAGAACGTGAGAACCGAATTCGGTCTCTTGGAAGATTCCAACCGAGTCACAATTTCGTGAGAGAATCCACAAGAGTTGATTAGGTCTCTAACTGTGAAATGGGGTTGCTGGTTTGGTGAGCTTGTGATATTGCTAACATCCGTACAAAGTGATTTATGAGAATGTAAACAAGGAGGTGAACAGATTCCGGTGGGTGAATATGCAGCCCAGCTCTTGATTTGGGTTAAAGAGAGAGATTTCCGAACAAGACGATGCATTGCTTCAAAATCAAAGACGAGCAAGTGTAGTGGTGAAAGGGTTTTGATACATGTATAGAAGACTTACTTGAAATGGCTCTTGATTTTAGGCCAATACCCAGCATCGTCAATCTCCCTGACTACATATGAAGAGAAGAAAAATCACCATCGCTGCCCCATCTTCAATTAGGGTTTCCAAATGTTCCAACATCCATCTTCATTAGGGTTTCCACATATTCAATTAGGGTACCCGATAAAAAATAAAATAAAATAAAAAAAGTGAGGAAAGTTAAAAAGGAAAATTTTTAGTTTAATTATTTTTCCTCTCCTTTTCCTCTCAACCAAATAAAGAGTGAGGAAAATTTTTCCTCTCCTTTCCTTTCTTTTCCTAAGTACTGCTGTATCAAACAGAGCCTTATGTCCTTAGCGTCGAGCACGTGCACGTGTTTGATACTAGTCACCGTATCATATTAATTGTTTATCTATATGTTTATTTTTTGTTAGAACACATAATTATTCTTCTTGATTACTTTATCCATTCTTTTTTAAGTGCGTTGCTTCATAAATTCAACTTATTAAAAAGTCACCATCATTACGTCTTTCACATCAACTTTTATTTCAACTGTACACATTTGACATCAACTTTTATCTCCACTTTCTAATTATCCTCTAACTTTTACTCATTAACACTTTACCGATTAACTTTTTTAAAAAGACAATTATAATTGTACAATTTTTACCCATTAACTTTTCAAAACACACATTTATTAAGGGACAACCTAAAATAGAATAGTTTATAATAAAAAAGGGAGGAGGGAGTAACAAGGTCAATTCCCTCAATCATCGCCAGTAATTTTTAGTATAATATTTGTCATATTTCTCTTCGCTCATAAACTTGGCAAGGACTCTAAATTCTTCAATTTCCTCCATTGGACTCTGAATTGTCGGTGGAGTTTTTTTGCTATTACATAGAACTTGTTCCACAAAACTAGCTTATCGCGTTTTACGATATAGGTCATTTTCTCACGCGATATAGGTCATTAATTTATTGCTAATAATTCATGTTGTGAAAACACCAATTGGGTTGATGTTTGGTACAGATAGGGAAAAAATGGGATCCGGGGTGGGTGTTGTGCGGTAGGTGTTGTGCGCCGTGTTGTGCGGTAAAACAACGTAGTTTTTGGCACACCTCTGAAGCTTCCAAAAACCTTGTTTGGAAGAAGGAAAAAGCCACTACAAAGTGCCTAAACCCTAAACCCAAAGTGCCTAAACCCAAAGCG
The DNA here is from genome assembly GCA_016920895.1 of Vaccinium myrtillus. Lineage (NCBI taxonomy): Eukaryota > Viridiplantae > Streptophyta > Magnoliopsida > Ericales > Ericaceae > Vaccinium > Vaccinium myrtillus. Next base: position 14,524,177 of record CM029275.1, on the reverse strand, counting down.
CTTAAACCCAAAGTGTCTAAATCCAAGTGCCTAAAACCACTATATCCTACTTCAAAGAGCTTAAATCCCCTAAAATTAAACCCTAAAATTGAACCTCAAAATTAACTCTCCAAACATGGCATTTTGAAGTGTACCAAGAAAATGAACAAAACTATGTTGTTTTGCCGCACAACATGTACCGCACAATACCTCCCCGGGTTCGAAAAAATGACGCTCGTTCCTTTTTTCCTATGTTGCTGTTTGAATTTTTCAGTTGTGTAGAATTTTGATTTTTTTTTTTATTTTTTTTTTTTAGCGTTTGTGCTCCATGCTAGTTGCTGTTTAGATTTTAAAATGTTGTATAGCTTGTATATTTTTGTCCAAACCGAAAATTCAAATCAAACCTATTAAACCGAATCGTTCCATTTAACAGAGTTTGGCTTGCCTGATGTAGAAACCGAGATGTCCAGTTTGGTCAAGTAGATTGTTGGAGTTGCTCCCCACAAAATTTACCAGCGTTCGATTCTTGGCGTCAGATTACAGGAACAAAATTTCTTGTGAATCTCCTAGTTCTGACGTGGATGACTTGTTTTTTACCAGACCAATAGATTAGTCGAGGTGCATGTAAATAGACCTGAACACCCTAACCGTCTTGTAGGTCTTTAGTGTAGGCAACGACGTACTATGGTGTTAAGGCGGTTACCGCGAACAGATGTATACAAAAGAGTTTAGGCAGTTGGAATCTTACAAGAATCAATAGGGGTGAAAAAAAAACCGGCGGGACCCGAACCGAACCGAACCGAAAACCGAAATTTCGGGCCGGTTTTCGGTCGGTTCATGCTTTACAAAAACCGAAAAAACCGAAATATATTTCGGTTCGGTTTCGGTTTTGTGGAATTATAGTCAAACCGAACCGAACCGAAGTAGGACCGAATTATAAACCTAATCCATACCGTCCATTTCCTTTGATCTACACCGTCCATCTATGACCTATAAAAACAAAACCCTAACCTCTCTATCACTATTCACTACTCAGCAGTACACACTACACACGACCTCTCCTCCCTTCTTCTCCCTCTCTTCTTCTCTTCTCCCTCTCTTCTCTTCTCATCTCTGTGGGTGAGTCTGATCGATCACAAGGCGAAAGGCTACTTCGTTATTGAAGCATCTTCAAAAGCTGCCGCGACCCTAGCAGGTTTACTTCAACAGAGAACTTACTAATTTCCGCAATGGTGTAATTGTTTCATCTATTTCGTTTTTTTCTGACAGTTAATGTTACCCATTTCTTTTCGGGTTAGCAAAACTCAGATATTCTTTCTGACAGTTAATGTATTCTTTGTTAATGTTAATGTTACCCATTTTTCAGAGCCTTCTTCTTTGTATTCTTTACACGTTTTCTGGTTTGGGGTACGAAAACTGAGTACAGACCGAAATCCCCGAAATTCCACCCCGAACCGATCCACCCCGAACCGAAATCGGTCCCTTCATAAACTCGGTCGGTTTCGGTCTTCATAAGTCATACCCCGAACCGAATCGGTCTGTCATATAATCACCCCGAACCGACCGAACCCGAACCGATTTCACCCCTAAGAATCAACACATGAATTCATGGAACAAACTCTAACTTGTCTATGATTTCAAAAGATGTTCTTTGACGAACTTGGACATTGATTAAAGAACATGCCCAAATGCTCAAAAAGAGGTAGACATATAGACTGTAACTGTATAAAAAAGGTAACCAACAGGAGAAATGATCAACAAACTGATGTTGATCTTGAGTGATAAGGTCGGGAAAATAAGAAGAAAGGGAATATCCAATCGCGTCCGAAAGAAGGGCAGACAAGTGCCCGAATCAATCAGTGAAGGATCACCAGATAACCTTTCATAGCTTGAGCTAGCTGCGCCAACTAGCTTTCGTCATACTTTCTGAGAGGTAGCTTGTTTAAAGAATCACTCAAAATTGCTGGATTTCTTTCTCCAAGCTTTGATCATAATGCAAGTCAGTTGTTTTTTCTTCTTTCATAACAGAAATGAATTGAGTCAGTCCTAAACAGACGCATTCACACCATCATTATCGATGCAGAACTCCTACAGACTCAACAGCTCAAGAAGTAAACTACTGAAAAAACCAGTATCCCACAATTTCATGTTCAACTACTGAAAAAACCAGTAACACATTCACATCATCATTACGATATGGCTCAAGCTACATTTTATCCTTCCCAAGAGCCATTTCATATCATCGACTACCCAATCTGATATATTAGCAAAAACACCAATTAGACACAGGCCAAAACGAGTAAAAAAGAAAACAAATCATGAAATTGAGGGAATGATTAACATCAAAATTCCGTACGCTCATCAGCCTCCTTCCCCCACGAACAAAAAAAAGGAAGAAGAAGAAGAAGAGGCTCATTAGTTTGGTTCGCAATCGCAATCAAAGTTGTACTCATCAAACTTCAACTTACCATGATAGGCATCCAGCAATTCGGGGACTTCATCCTTATAATTAGTGAAATACTTCTCTAAGAAGTCTCCCTCAGTCATAACTAGAAGTGAGCTGACCATGACACTCGTATCGATCATGCTCCTTGAGACCAAAATTTGCAAAACAGAACACCGAGGGATGATTCTCTTCCGTAAGCTATAGAGCAGAATGTTAGGCTTCTTTGACAATTGAGTAGGGCTCCAATGAAATGTATTAATAAAGAACTCCACCGCTGCCCTTATCTTCTCCTTCGATGTTGACAGTATCATGGGTTGCTTCTTGAACATGCAAATGGTCTCTTCATTAGAAAAACCCACGCTTCTGAAAAATTTCAGCCTGTCCTCCCAACCCAATTCTGTAAGACATCCCTTTGCTTTGACAGCATTAATAAACGCGGACAAAGAAGGATCAAATCCCATTTCCATCACAAATTCCACGTCCTTTCTAAACCGGTGTGGGGCATTGATCGCTACAACACCAGCCCTATTCCGAGTAATCATTTTCATTACCTGCGTGATGGGGGTCCCAATAGTACTCAAGAATTCGACATTGATTGCAAAGTTTTTACTCCTCCTCTCGTACGCAATAATTGGTGGGCGGCAGATGATTGCATCGACCGCATTTTGTTGGCCACCCAATATAGTTCTTAGCAGCTCAAATGAAGGGATTAAATGATTCTTGACACTTCCATGCAGTATATAAGGGGTTATGGTTAGAATCCTAACCGTATCGGCTTTCGAAAAGCCAACTGAACGGAAGAAATCGATCTTGGGCTTGAGGGTTTTCTCGACACAGCTAAAGAGAACACAGGGGTGCTTGGAAACCATAGTCTCGATTTGGGTTCTTGAAAATCCATCATTTTGCAAGAACGTGAGAACCGAATTCGGTCTCTTGGAAGATTCCAACCGAGTCACAAGTTTGTGAGAGAATTCACAAGAGTTGATTAGGTCTCTAACAGTGAAAGGGGTTTGCTGGTTTGTGGAGCTTGTGATATTGCTAACATCCGTACAAAATGATTTATGAGATTGTAAACAAGAAGAAGGTGAACAGATTCCGGTGGGTGAATATGCAGCCCAGCTCTTGATTTGGGTTAAAGAGAGAGATTTCCGAACAAGACGATGCATTGCTTCAAAATCAAAGACGAGCAAGTGCAGTGGTGAAAGGGTTTTGATACATGTATAGAAGACTTACTTGAAATGGCTCTTGATTTTAGGCGATTACCCAGCATCGTCAATTTCTGTGAATTTGTCTGAAGAAAAAGAAGAAGAAGATGTCAACATCGCTGTCCCAACTTCAATTAGGTTTTACAGAGGTTCCAATTACTCCTACAAGGTTTTGATATGGGGGAAGAAAAGGCAAGTTATCCTCGGTAATCCCACCCCCAGTGGAATTAGCTAATTCGGTAGAAAGCTTAAATTATCCTTAAACCATTTGTATTATCAATGGACTTTTTAATAAGGCTTTGTTTGGAATCTATGGAAAGGAAAATAAAGAAGAGGAGAATTGTGAGGAAGATTGATTATTTTTCCTTGTTTGGTTGTATAAAGAAAATGAAAGAAAATTAATGGGAAAAAGAATTGCTCTTGTTTGGCTGTTGAGGAAAATGGAGAGAAAATAAAGTCCTAAATACTTTTCTCTTTCTAAATTTAATTTCCTCTCTATTTTCTTCTCCCCTTTCATTTCTAGAGGTTTCCTTCAAAGAATTCGTAGTAGTTTTTTTCTCTTCTCCATATATTTGGAACCAAAAAACCAAAGAGGAAAATTTCTTATTTTCCTTTCCTTTCTTCCATTTTCCCTTTGTTCCAAACAGAGAGTAATTCGTGATATTGTCCACTCTTATCCTCTCATATCAACTACTACTTAAATCAAGTATAAGCTAATTCTTCTTGTGCCGCTATGGCACAAATATATGAGCTATCTTTCTTTATCCGAGTTTGCAAGTGGTGACTAGCTCATGCAGTAGAGCTCTTGGATGCTTCCACACTGCATCCTGGGATCGAGTCTCATTTCCTCCTCCCCATGTAATAGATTAGGAATGACGAATGAAAAAAAAAAGCTAATTCTCCTTCTCAACTAAATCTCTTATAACATATCTACCTCTTATCCACATCCACATTTCGTATTTGTCCACCCAAAAACTTTATCTTTCCAACAAACGAGCCATTATGTAGTAGGACTACTTCTATTTCGGTTTTCTTTCCTCCATGTTTTACCCTAAATCACATAATCCCTCCAAATCTCTTGCACTCCCGTTCCTAATCATTGCACCTCGTTTGCACTCTCAATCCTTGCTCGCCCGATTCTTTCACACTCCCTCTGTCCCTTTTTTATTCTCGACAATTTCTGTCCCTTTAATAAGTTTGTGTTTTGTGAAAGTTAATTAGTAAGTTTGTACAACTATTATTTTATAATGGGTAAAAGTGGAATGTAATTTTAGAAAGTAAATGTAAAAATTGATGTGAAAAGAGTAAATTGGAAGTAAAAGTCTATGTGAAACGCATAATAATAATAATGTCTCTTTAATAAGTTTGATTTACAAAGCAACACATTTAAAAAGGAACAGATGGAGTGGTAGTTTGAGATGTAATTCAAACTTCAAACATGCGGGAACATGATTCACTCGCGCTCCCGCATGTGTTATGCAAATTTTGTGACTTAAGTTTTTGTGTTTTACCTTGTTATTAGGAATGAGAATTTTAGACACAAGTTTGTTAATTCTTCAAAGGCCGGCTCAAAACCCGTTCCGCAATAAACTGACTTAAGATTCGCACAGACTCACAAAGACAAGTTGTTTCACAACGGGGGCACAAATTCTTAAGTCGGATCGTTGCAAGCAATTTTTTCAAACTCAGATTGGATGAGAAAGTGTAATGACATTTTTAAGTAGCATCGTTCCAAGCAATTTTTCAAAAAACCTTCTCTCACCCTACTTTTGACTTCTCCTCTCTAAACATCAAAACGGAAAACTCATTATCCAAGAATGAATTTTGATGAAGAACACCCAAACAGTCAAAACACAGAAAAACAGAAAATGATAATGCAAAAAGTAAGGTGCCAAATAACCGCGTGTTTCTTGGAACAAACTCTAACTTGTGTATGATCTCAAGAGATGTTCTTTTACGAACTTGAACATGGATTAAAGAACATGCGCAAATGCTCAAAAAGAGGTAGACAAATAGACGTAGTAACTTTTAGAACGTAACCAACAGGACAGATGATCAACAAACTGATGTTGATCTTGAGTGATAAGGTCGGGAAAATAAGAAGAAATGGAACATCCAATCGCGGGGAAAGAAGGGCAGATGAGTGCCCGAATCAATCAGTAAGGATCCGCGGATAGCCTTCCATAGCTCTAGCTTGCTGCGCCAACTAGCCCTTTGTCATCCTTTCTGAGAGGTAGCTTGTTCAAAGAATCACTCAAAATTGCTGGATTTCTTTCTCCGAGCTTTGATCTTAATGCAAGTCAGTTCTTTTTTCTTTTTCATAACAGAAATGAATCAAGTCAGTTCTGAATAGACGCATTCACAGCATCCTTATCGATGCAGAACTCCTACGGACTCACCAGCTCAAGAAGCACACGATTGGAAAAACCAGTAACCATTTTCGAAAATAAAACAGTATATCATTTTCGAAAATATCTGCAACTGAAGGCAACATCAAACATTTATCAACCAGAATTAGTTCTCTACTAGGGAACACCAGATACCACTACGGCTCAAGCTCCATTTTATCCTTCCAAGAGGCATTTCACATCATCGGATACCAAAATCTGATATACTCGCAAAAAAAAACACTTACCGTGAATTTATGATTGACATTTTAAAAAAAAAGAAAAAAAAGCAAGAAGAAGAAAAAACTCATTAGTTCGTCCCAGGATTAAAGTTGTATTCATCACACTTCAGCTTACCGTGGTAGGCATCCAACAATTCAGGAAATGGCCCAAGTCTGAGGCAAAGAGAAAAGAAATCATAAATTTGATGCAATGATTAACATCAAATTCCATACGCTCATCAGTTCCACTACCCCGCACCCAAAAAAAAAAAGGGAAGAAGAAGAGGCTCATTAGTTCTTCTCACAATCGAAGTTGTATTCATCAAACTTCAACTTACCATTATAGGCATCCAACACTTCGGGGACTTCATCCTTATAATTAGTGACATACTTCTCTAAGAAATCTCCGTCGGTCATAGCTAGAAGTGAGCTCACCATCACTCTTATCGATGATGCATCTTGAGACTAATATTTGCAAAACAGAACACCGAGGGATGATTCTCTTCCGTAAGCTATAGAGCAGAACATTCGGCTTCTTTGACAATTGAGTCAGGCTCCAGTGAAATGTACTAGTATAGAACTCCACCGCTGCCCATATCTTCTCCTTCGATAATGACAGTGTAATGGGTTGCTTCTTGAACATGGAAATGATCTCTTCATTAGAAAAACCCAAGCTTCTGAAAAATTTCAGCCTGTCCTCCCAACCCGATCCAGTAAGACATCCCTTCGCATTAACAGCATATTGAAACAAGGCAAAGAAGGATCAAATCCCATTTCCATCACATATTCAACATCCTTTTTAAACCGGTGCGGTGCATTGGACACCACAGCACCAGTTGTATGCCGAGTAATCATTTTCATTACCTGTGAGTTGGGGGTCCCAATATTCCTCAAGAATTCGACATTGGGTGCCAGATTTTTAGATACCGTTCGCCAAAGAACTGTTGGGTTGTGTTTGATTGCATCAACTGCATTTTGTTGGCCACCCAATATAGTTCTTAGTAACTCAAACAAAGGGATTAAATGATTCTTGAGATTTCGGCTTAATATAGAAGGGGCTTTGGTTAACAGTCTCACTATATCGAATTCCGAAAAGCCAACTGAACGAAAGAGATCGAACTTGGGCTTGAGGGTTTGCTCGACACAAGTAAAGAGAACATGTGGGTACTTAGAAACTATGATCTCGATTTGGCTTCTTGAAACTCCTTCATCTTCCAAGAACTTAAGAACCGAACCGGGTCTTTTAGAGGATTCCAACCGAGGCACAAACTGGTGAGGGAACCCACAAGAGTTGATTAGGGCTCTAACTGTGAAAGAGGAGTTCTGGTTTGTGGAGCTCGTGATACCGCTAACATCCGTACAAAGTGACTTATGTGATTGTAAACAACAAAGAGGAGAACAGATTTGGGTCGGTGAATATGCAGCCCTCTTCGTATGGGTTGAAGAGATACATTTCCGAACAAAACGATGCATTGTTTGAAAATCAAAGACGAGCAAGGGTAATAAAAAGGGTTTCGGTACATAGAAATGACTTACTTAAAAGGAAACCCGATTTTAGGCTACTGCCCTGATCCGTCAATCTCTGAGTATGCCTGAAGAAGAAGAAGACATCGCCATCGGTTTAATTAGGCTTTTCAGGTGTTCCAACACTGGAAAACAAATCATTCGAGTTTGAATAATAGAATTAATTGAGATTTATCTATATGTGTTTATTGGTTTTTTCATTCTTTGTCCGGGTTTTAACTTTTACTCGCTCCGTACGCGTTTATTGGTTTTTTTTGGAGTTTTTGTTACTTTTCAAATGCTTATATTTGTCAATTATAATATTTTTAATGATTTTAAACATTTTGAGTAATATAATTAATTGAGATCTATATTAAATATTATTTGAGCATCGTATTAGAATATATAATCAATTGAAGACTTGCACAAACTCTCAAAAATGATGAACAAACACATACGGAGAGAGCAAGTTTTAACTCTAAAAGGACTCAGGCTGGGGGATGAGGAGGCCGGATGACTCATCCTCCCCCGATCTTGGACCACGATTCAGTGCATGGTTTTGGACTAAACAAAGAGATTAAATGACCTTATCCCCATCCCCTCATCCGCCCTAATCCAACCTAGGCCGAATTATTTATGTCCAGACCGAGGGCTGTCTATAAATAAGGAGGCCGAATGATCCCTCCCTAATCCAGGCCAATCCATCCTAGACTCTCTAATTTATTTTTATTCCTCATTTTAACTATAAAACAATCCAATATCCACATTATTACCAAAATATACCAAACCAACTACTATTTTATTCACATTTCATAAATGTCACGTCAATGTGGTCCACCCTCCATTAATAATATCTCATACTATCTTATCTCCCCATGTTTGATAAAGGAGGGTTTTTGATTTGTTTTTTAAAGCGGGGATTTGTATAGTAAATTGCTATAGACCCAAAATGTGGGTTATAGAAAAACCACCCATAGAGGTATAAAAAGACCACAATACCCCAACCTTTATTCTTGTTATCACATAAATTGGACCTTTTTGTTTAGTTAAATCGACCAAGGCTTCAATTCCAATTTGCTGTCTTTTTTACATGTTAAATACAATTTTTTATTTTTTTTTGTAGACAAATGGTGCATGGATACTGCTACTATTATTGTTAAAGTTTTTTTTTTTTTTCTGGTATACAAATGGTGCTTGGATACTGTGACTGTAAGAAAATAATTATTGAAACGTGCAAAATGTTTAAGAAGGGAAGAAAGTTAGTTATGGACAAATTTGACATTGTTACTATATAACCCCAATCCATTATCCTAGTCCGGAGCAAATCAAACAAGTTAGTATTACCAATCCATTCTTTTAGTCCAAAGCAAATCAAACAAAAGGAACTTCACTATTAATACATCTTCACTACCAATCTTAATCTCAATTTCTCGTTCTACGAATCCCCTAAAAATTACAACCGTTATCAAACATGGCCTTACTATTTAATCCACGCAAATCTGATCCCGCATCAAATCAAGCCATAAATACCAACTCGAGCTCAACACGAGGTTGGTGTTTGATAAATTGGAAGATTAAATGTTGATAATTGAATGCAGAACATTTTAAAGTGATAATAACAAATAGTTTTATATAGACGTCAACAAATTACAACGATATTATTTGTTCTTTTTGGTTTTACAAATAGTCATCGCTTATATGTGGTGGAGTTTGAGGATGGTGGTGGTGGTGAAAAGGGGTGACTACATGTGGTGGTGTGGTTTGACAATTGTGGTGATGGTAGTTTTTTTCTCCGCTTTTGGGCACATGCTTTTGACTCAAGAGGAAGTTAGTAGCTTCGAGAAAAGGTTGGAGGAAGATATTACTGCATCTAAAACCACTAGGAATATTCTTGGTATTAACCTTCTTCCGGGGGATGAAGCAATTCTAAAGGATATGATTGAAGTTGATCTTAAAAGAACTCTCTCTTTTGGCGGACTTTTGGAAGGTTTTCCTGTTGTTTCTCCTGCGAGCTTTTGGAGCCTCTTGGTTTTTTTTTTGGTGGAGGAGGTCATGGTTGTTTTTTTTCGCGTTCGTTTTGTCTGTTTTTCTTTTTGGGCTTTAGGAGCTTAGGGTCGTGCTGTTGGCACCTATGGGCAGTGTAGGGGTGGCTTTTTAGGGGTTTGTGTGGCTGTTGTTTTGGTTTTTGGTGCCTTTTGGTGTTTTTTTTCTTTCCCCCTCTTTTTTTTTTCTTTCATTCAACCTTGGTTGGATTTCTCCTTCCCCTCTTCTCGATGTACCCTTATCGAGTTTTCTAATATATTTTCTTTTGCTGATCAAAAAAAATTGTGGTGATGGTAATAGTGGTGGCACATGGTGATTGTAGCAGAGGTGTAATGGTGGAAGAGTGGTGATGGTGGAGAGATTGCAGTGGTTGGTGGTGGTGCTAGTGATAACATTAACGAGTGTGGTGAAGAGATGAGCTGATTACAACAATAGAACATGTTGGAAAGATGGGGAGATGGTAGTTGGGTGGTGGTCACAGTAATTCTATGTTTTTTTCCAAAGCGTGCTAGCAGTGGTAGAGTGGTGATGGTGGTGGTAGTGGCGAGATGGCGGTAGTAGAATAGTGGTGTGGTAGTGGCAGTGGAGTGGTGAAGCAGTGGTGGTGGCGGGAGGGGTGGCAGCGTGGTGGTGGTTGTGTAACAGTGCAGGAGTGGTGGTAGTGGGGACAGCGGTGGAGTGGTGGTTGTAGTGGTTACATCGGTGGGTTGGTAAATCATATTATATTTGTGATGAATTTTCCTTTCTACTTCAAAGGACTGCAGCGGAGGAGACAGACACAAGTTACAGACTACTTCAGTTGTATGAGCAACATTAGAAATGCTTCATTTGATCTTAGGGAAAAAGAACAGAGGATAAATGATTCCCATGTCAGAAAGAAACATTAGATATGCTTCTGATCACAATCTCAGTACTGCCTAAGCCATGAAGCAGTGATCTTAATAAGTGTGGGCGCCAATCCATGTATCTTCCAGGTTTTGTAAGTCCAAACAAACCACAGAAATAGCTTATAAGTGCTATGCAGCAGCTTATATAATAAGTTTCCTGAGAAACAAGTAGTTGTCGAAAACTTCCACTGTTTCAGAGATTATAAGAAATGTTTTATACCACATCTTGTGCACCTTTGTAAAATGCGCCGATTCATTCCTTGATTTTCTCAGTGCTTCCATATCCTATAGTGGCGAAAAATAGCAATTGGTACAGTAATTGGCGGAATATCTGGTAGAATCCAGTTAAGGCAAAAATTTACACACTAGGAAACTACATCATCATTGGGATGCAATGAGGGTAACATTTTGCTTTTCAAATAAACAAGTTATCCCCAGTGTTTAGTTGACATCAACAGTACCTCAATCTGATAAACCAAAGCTAGCACACTATACTTATAACAGAACAAGCATAGATGAAAATGGTAAAGTGCAAAGCTTGTGGCAAAAAGGGAAGATAAAAGCAGTCCTCCTCATTTCCACCGAATCAAAGTTGCATTCATCAGATTTCGTCTTACCTCGGTAGCCATTTTTACACTTCAGGGATCTAACTGCGTACTTATCACGTACCTCACAAAGGAACCGCTCTATGTGGTCTTTGGAATTGTGGTTTCGAAGAGACTCTTAAATCCTGGCTTCTTGGCAGTAAAACTTGCCAAAACCAAATCCCCCATCCCCAAGCTCCACTTTTGAAACTCCGATTGGCTCCAATGAAACTTCCTTGACATAGAGCCCAACTGCTTCCCTTATGTTCTGAGCTAGAGTATAATTTTAAACTGTAGCCTCCTCAGTTCCTCCCAATAAAAGTCACATTCAGCAGATTTCATCTTACCTTGGTACGCGTCCAAAACTTCAGGTGTTTCATCCTTGTACTTAATCACATACCTCTGCAAGAAATCATCCTCGCTATAGGTCAAAACTGTGTACAACTTCACATTGTCAAGAATCCTGTTTCTTGACAACAAAAGTTGCAAAACCAAACACCTTGGGATGATCCTCTTCTCCAAATTAAAAGTAAGTATTGCTGCCCTCCTTGACAACTGCGTAGGGCTCCAATGAAACTTATTGACGTAGAACTCCACCTTGCCTCTTATCACCTCCTCTGACCTGGATATCAAATACGGGTTTACCATGAAGATATTAAGGATCTCCTTGTCGGAAAACCCTAAGGTTTTGAAAAACACAAGTTTCCCCTCCCATGTCGATCCAGTGCAGAATAACATTGCAATGACAGCATGTTTAAATGCCGATGACAAAGGGTCGAAACCCATTTCCGTTACAGTGGAAACAACCTTACTAAACCTGCCAGGTTTTGTACATGTTATTACACGACCACCTACCCCAGTAGCCATGATATTTGATATCTGGGATTGGGGGATGCCAAGATTCCGCAATGTTGACAGATTAGGCATCAAATATTTCGATGTGTGGAACAAAATAGACGGGTACTTTTTTATTACAGCTGCTGCATTACGTTGACAACCCATTGAAGTTACCAGAAAATCAACTAATGGGATAAGGTGATTGTTTAAGCTTCGTTGAAATAGTAGAGGGCAGGTGGTTACCACATCTAGGAGTTCATTTTCGGATAAACCAATCGAACGAAGGAAATCAACCTTGGGCTCAAGGGTTTTCTGAACATTGCAGAAGAGAATTCTGGGGTATTTGGAAACTATGGTTTCGACTTGGGTTTGCGAAAAACCACAGTTTCTCAGAAGATTTAGGACTGAACTCGGGTTCTCTGAGGACTCACACAGAACACGAAATCGGTCAGATAACCCGCAAGAAGTGATTATATCTTCAACTGTGAAAGAACCCAAATTGGTACTACTAATGCTACCGCAACTTAAACTAGGTACACATTGTAGATTCCGAAATGTTGAGGATACAATTCGATTTGGCGAAACTAATGAGGTTCTCTTTGTGTAAGGAACCATTAAATCAGCCCGGTGAAGAACCAGGGGTGAGTAGTAAGAGGATATTGATGATACATACATAACTTGCAGACCCATTTTTTTGGGTGAGAAGAGGTATCCAATTCCAACAACAAGTGAAAAAATGAGAATGCAATTTTACCCGTCCGGCAACTGAGAGAGGAGAGAAAGGAGACGGCGAGCAAAATCTTCGATTTCATTTTGTGAGGAGCTGCTTGCAGATACTAGTTGATGACAAGTACACAAACCACACCTGTGGTTTTGGAAATTACCATAGCCTCCACAGCCTCCATTATTTTGCAAACTAGTACTGTAATACACAGATAACTCATTGCATTTAAATTTGACCCAAAGGTGTTAACTTTCATCAATAAAAGATCATTACACCTTCAATAGGAATAGTTCGAGTTACATTAATGTCTGTTCTTTATAGTAACAGATATTGTTGTACTATTAACATATCACAGTCGAATGCCAAATAAAATTATCCATCAAAAATTTAAAAATGTGAACTTTTTTTATGGCGTACAATTTTTATAGTTGATCAAAATATTTACTTTCTTTTTTTTAATATTTCTCTCATTCTCTACAAATCATAAAAATGATAGATTTGCCTACAGAGTAACCTAAAAACAACAAAAATCAAAATGACTCTTAACTGTATTCAGAGGATGTTCCACTAACTAATTTTTTTCAAAAACTAGTTTTTCTAAAAAAACTAGTTTTTTTAGATTCTATTTTTTTTAGATTCTATTAACTAATTTAGATTCTATTTTTTTTATTATTGGACATAATTTATTAATTTTCATATTTTTATAGATGAGAAGAATAACAAAAATAAATATTTTGACCAACTACAAAAAATTAAATAACGATAAAGAAAAGTCTCAATAAATTTTGAATATTTGATTTTTTTTCTATTAGTTATTTAGCATTTAAAAAGTTCTTCGTATAATGGTCTTTTATACTTGTGGAATGGTAATTGAACAACAATATAGTATATTTTAGGGTCCTTCAATATGCTCACAAAATGGCAAAAATGGTAAACACTTCAATACACTTTCACACAATCCAACAATTTTTTTACATTTTTCAACACACTTTCTAAACCTTAACAACAACTCAAATGGGTTTTTCGTAAACGCATAAATGTCTTTTATTAATTTGAGTTAACACCGTTGGGTCAAATTTAACTTTAAGAGGGCTATTTATATATTAATTTGTAACTAAGGGGAGTGACAATAATTTCCCAAACGAGAAGGTGTGTGAGTGTATTTGTCAAAAACCCTTATTAGGGAAGCCAAGCTTAATTTACCTATTTTCCCTTTTTTGGTTGAGATGCAAATTCAAAGCCTCATTCAAATCAAATGGCTTCCTTTCTATTCTTGGAGCTGCGAACCAGTGCAAAGCTTGCAACCAAGAACTCTTGAAATCCGTAAGTTTGCAGTCTAACCTGTTGAACAATTTAGCTTTTCTTCGTTCTTCTCTTGTTTTTTCAAGAATAATGCTTCGTTTTCTTTCCAAATCTAAGTTACTGACCCAAATCAAGATTGCCTTGGATTCACCCACTCAAATCTGCTCCTCTCATATCAGTTTAGTGTCACAAAGTAGTAACAGGAATTTTAGTTTCAGTAGTGGTGGGGGTAGTAGTAGCAGCAGTAACATCAGAGCCTCCACAAAGCAGAATCCCTCTTTCACAGTCAAAAACCTAATAAACTCGGGTGGGTCATCTCATGAATCATGCATTCCGTCTGAATCTTAAGAGAAACCCAATTCAGTTATTAGACTCTTTGAAGATTCTGGGTTTTCTCAAACCCAAATCCGGACCATAGTTTCTAAACGTCCCGTACTTCTCTTGTACAATGCTTCACTCCTCAAGCCCAAATTGGATTTCCTCCATTCAATTGGCATTTCTGAGGCCGATGTGGTGAATATGGTCACAAAGGACCCGTTTATACTCTACCGAAGCTTGAAGAATCATCTCATCCCTTCATTTGGTTTACTGAGAACATTGTTGGGTGGCGAACGCAATGTGGTTAATGCTCTCAAAAGCCGCCCAAGCATCATACGCTATGATGTAGCCAAGCGTTTGGCTCCCAATGTCGAGACGCTAAGAACTATGGGGGTTCCCGAGTTTCATGTTTCGAGGATGGTTACTAGATTCACATGTTCCAGGGCATTGGCAAGTATGCAACCTCAGCGGTTCAGGAATGTTGTGTCAACTCTAATAGGAATGGGTTTCGGTCGGTCATCCAAGTCTTTTGAACGAGCGGTTTATGCAATGGGAGGGTGTAGTGAATTGAGTTGGGAGGCGAAGCTCAAGTTTTATGGAAGCTTGGGTTTCTCTAATAAGGAGGTCTTCTTCATGTTCAAGAAGCAATCCATTACGATGTGCTTATCGAACAAGAAGATAAGGGCTGCAATGGAATTCTTTTGCAATAAATTTCATTGGGGGCTACCACAGTTGGCACGGAGGCCTAATGTTCTATTGTATAGCTTGGAGAAAAGGACCATCCCTAGGTGTGCAGTTTTGCAAGTTTTAGTGTCACGGAACAAGATTCGTGCAAACGTAAAGGTTCTTACATTTTTGCCAATGACCGAGATTAATTTCTTGGGGAAATATGTGAATAAGTACAAGGATGAACTTTCTGAAGTGTGGGATGCGTACCAAGGTAAGTTGAAATTCGATGAATACACCTTCCGTTTAGAATGAACCGAAGCCGCTATGACACTGAATACACAGCCCTTTGCTTTTCACAGCATGGATTTTAGTTTTTTTTTTTTTGTAGTTTATAGTTATATTTACTCAGTTTAGAAGTATTTTTATGCTGGCTTTTGTTAATTGTTGGATCAAATAGAGGCATTTAAATTGTTATAAGTACTGTGACTTTAGTATTTCTGTTTGTATAGGGAAAATTTCAAAATAATCCCTGACCTTTCACCAAAATCACACGGAGAACCCTAACCTCAATGAAATGTCACATAAACACCTATATTATTTAAAAACTCATCAATTTAACCCCTACCGTCACCATCCTTCTAAAAACAAACGGAGAAGGTGAGATGGACTACATGAGGTATTTGGTGGGGTTATGTGGACGAAAGTTGGATGCATACTTGGCATGTATTGAGGGGGAAAGAGAGAGAGGGAGGGAGAGAGAGAAACCCTAGTACATGCCAGATATGCATCCAATTTTCGGCCACATAACCCCACCAAAGGCCTCATGTAGCCCATGTCACCTATACCATTTGTTTTTAGACGGAGGGTGACGTTAATGGTTAAATTGATGAGTTTTTAAACAATACAGGACTACAGGTGTTTATGTGACATTTCATTGAGGCCAGGGGCATCTATGTAATTTTGGTGAAGGTCAGGGATTATTTTGAAATTTCCCTAAGAGATTGATAGCACTTTGTGTCAATACATGATGAAAGGGTCATATTTGTCTCGAGCTATGAAGCATGGGTACTTCTTTATGGGAGTCGAATCTGTATCAGATACCGATATTTTTGTGACCCATAAGTTTCGATTGAGCATCGGATACCTATTGGATATTCTAGGTTACGTATTGCCTTATACGAATAGTATCCATATCTAGTATCGGTATTCATGCTTCATAGGCCTCACTACTAGGAGATTTCTATGATTTTAGTGCTGTTGTCACCTTTATGCTTTCTTAGAAACTATGTGTAGTGTATCTACCTCATTTGGTTGTTTGTGGATAAACACTTCAGCACCCGCATTCATAGGTAACCAGAATGAGTACATGTGTATGAGTTCACGTGTTTCAATATATGAAAAGTGATTATACCGATAACTGTTATATAAGAACACCAAGAAGAGCTAACAAATGAGTTCTAAATCTCCCGAACTTATTGCTCCAATATTAGCAGTAGCTGTTTGCTTTAATACGACGGTACAGTTTCAAGAGAAGCCCTCATATAATGGATGGAACTTCCTACATATAGCGGAAGAAGTTTTCACATTATTGGGAGGTCTTTTATACTCTGACGTTTGATTTGATTGAGCGAATTTTCAGATTTCGAAGGAGAGTTCAAATCTGATCCCAATGATCCAATCTGCTGTTCTGGCTTATAGTATATGTTGAGTACTCAAGATAAAATATTTATTGTTGTGAAGAAGATGCTTCGGATGAGGCTGGCACATGGATAGGTATAGTATATTACAGAAGTGGAAGCCTGCTATTGTATTACTGGTAGTTCATCTTGTTAACTTTGTACAGAATGACCCATATAACTGCTGCAAGCCTGCAATGGCAAAATATGTGATTGCTTCATTGTAAAACTGAATTGCCTTTGTTTCTGAATATGGGACAAATATTGCCCACGTGAAAACTAGAACCGAAACAAGCATCGCTCTATGGTGCATCGCTCTATGGTTCGCTACCCAGTTATTCGTTCAACTCACAACTTGGTACTTCAGTTTACCAAAATACAAATAATTCTAATGTCCTCAATCACCACCTGTGTCCAGAGCCAAAACTAGTCGGATTAATGCTACGGATAGCTTGTCGGAATTCTGCTGAATCGCCCTCAAAGACAATCTCATTACCCTTTGGCCATAGTTGTTTTGAGTAGTTAATTACGAGGGGTCTTGTTTCTGGAGAGTTGTATCGAAACAAAAATCAGTTGGTTGATTGTTAACTGAAAAATGTCGCCCATTCTCAAGTCCATAATTCCCTTGAAATCTTCCGTACTGTTTGTTGTATCCAGGCGCCATGAACAGGTCTCTTTTCCGTTACCTAACCATTCACCCTAAAGCGATATATTTCGGCAGTAAAGAATGTACTCCGTCCGTTCCTTTTTAAGTGTGTTCCTTCGTAAATTCAATTTATTAAAGAAACATCATCGTTACGTCTTTCACATCAACTTTTACCTCAGTTTATATTTTTCATATCAACTTTTACCTCTACTTTTCAAAATTATGCTCCACTTTTACCCATTAACTTCATAAAAGGGCAAAATGATAATTGCACAAACTTTTTTCTATTAACTTTTCAAAATTATCCTCCACACAACATCTTGCACAACATGCTCCTGTGCTAGTGTTTTCAGCTATCGAATGAGATGCTATTTTACATCAATTACTAAAAAATGACCATATAAGAAAATGAAACAGAAGAGCATGAAAGAGCTATACCTCACTTGTATTATTGTTTATCCATTTTTTGAACTGTTGTAAAACTACAAATGGCAAATGGGTTGCTTCCTATAACTTTCCACCCCACATAAAGAAATGGAAAACGAATCGAATAATTACCAAAGCCTTGACCTAACCCCCTAATGTGAGAGTAAGAGAGAAGCTTTGAGTTGGTATGTTTTTTCCACTGCAAAATGCATTAAGAAGCCAGCTACGGAGGGGTTCCATACCCGTCGCGATGGGACTTCTGCCAACGCCACGCCATCTGCAAACTCTCTTGGAGATCGGTGTGTTGTGCGCTCCAGTTGAGGTCACGCTTGATCTTTCTAGGGTCGCTGTACACTTCAGCATAGTCACCATCCCGGCGGGGGAGGAAATCAACCTTGATGTCGACTCCTGTTGCCTTCTTACATGCCTCTACAAACTCCTTGACAGATCTACCTGATATATCAGATACCGAAAACAAGATAAATGAGAAAAAATTGACGTCGTTATTGCCATAATATGAACCTATAAAAAAGGATACGAATTTGGTAATTTAACTGGGTATATAGTCCTTTACAGAACAGAACTCAAACGAGCATTCGAGGGGAAGGAGAGCCTTTTCTCATCAAAGTCAGCCGATCATCCCCATTTCCAGTTCCCAGTAGTCTCATGAGATTTAGTTTGGTTTTTTGAAATGTAAGGCTACCCTTGAAGGAATTACTCCATTTGGTGTAGTTTTTTCGCAAAATAACTCATTCATTTGTTAAAGAATATTTAAAATAAATGTTTTTTACTTCCCAAAACTCACCTTCGAAAAAACTTGAAGGATGACTACTTTTGTTTTCAAATCCCATTTTTGAAACATGTTTTATTATGTCAAACTACTTCCAAATAGAGTTCACCGTAGCGGAGAAGGGACAAATTACCTCTTCCTGTTCCGACATTGTAAATTCCAACTTCCCCAGGCTTTGCCTTCTCAAGAGCTTTCACATGAGCATCGACGAGATCAGTAACATCAATGTAGTCCCTTATGCAAGTCCCATCTTGAGTTTTGTAATCGGTTCCTCTAACCTGCAAAAGCATTAGCTGAGTTTTAGAGCGTTCCACAAATTTATTGTACACACAAAACACTAATAGTCTGTGTGAAAAGGATGCAATTTCTGGGGAGGGAAAGTCGGTAAAGTACCTTAAGCCCAGGAATAATCCCCCGAGCTGCATCGAAACAGGCACCAGAAATCCGCCCCTGTTCACGCAATTCTGGTCTGGGAGCTTCTCCTAATCTGCCCTCTGGATCAGAACCAATCACATTGAAGTATCTGAAGATATTCATAGAAGGAGAAATGAGTCCACAGCAATTTCATTCACTGATTACACTTACTAAAGCATAAAAGAAACAAGTCCAAATCCTTTTGTTTCATGTTGAGAATCATTAAGACTATATAAACTAGCAAATCCAAAATGGTTAATATTGCAGCAAAACACTTTGGAGGTTCCATTAGTGCATGTCAAAATTTACCGTAAGATCATGACAGCCATATTTGCTTTCTTATAGAAATCAAGAATAATATCTTCCGACATCTTCTTCGCTTTTCCATATGGATTTATGGGGTGCTGCATTTAGGCAACAAATCATGAGTTATTTGCACTGCATTCGCCAAATTCATCAACCAAAATCTATGGCATCATATTTCTGTTTCCACAAGCAAATAAAAAGATATCACCTGAGGAGTTTCTTCTGTAATTGGCATCTTTTCAGGTTCTCCATAAGTTGCACATGTACTAGAATATATCAATGTCTGTACCCCATGTGCTGCCATTGCCTCCAATACCGTCAAGGTATTTGCTGTAATGTTATGATAATACCTGTATTATTGCACTAACATCAGCTTAGATACAATATAGACGAGAGAAATTTCCCAGCTTCATTCATCTAAACAAGCTTCAGAACAAACGTACAAGTCTCCTAGCTGTTAAACCACATAACCGTGACTGGAAGACAAAACATTGCAGTCCATACTCCCAGAAACCCATTAATGAGTACTAAACTGAGCGTACTTCCGTTCTACAATATCATGAGGATTGTAAGGACTACCAGATGAATCCAGATATACAATCACAAAAATCAAAGGAGCTAAGAAATCTAGAAATTGGTTTAGCCTATCAGCTGAACTCAAGCCTTTTTTTTTTTTGCTCGACGAAAGTAGTTTCAGGTCTCTTTACTAAACATGGATTTATGCAAAATGCAGAAGCAAGTTCAAATATTAACGTATATATCTTTAAGTAAATGTATAAATTGGATGAAGATATACGACACTTACTTCAGAGGATCACTGACGCTTTCTCCAACATATGCAACAGCAGCAAAATGAATCACAGCATCAAAAGCATTTTCTGAGAATATTTTATTTACCTAAATTTTTAATTAAGGAAACAAGATGATAATTGCATATTCAACTGTCTACAAAGAAACAAATAGGAAAACAGATCTGTCATAGGAATTAAAAAATGCAAATAGGATACAGCTTTAGCATCACCCAAGTCAGCATAAATAAACTGAAGCCTCCCAGGTTGTGGAAATAGTGCTTGTAATACCCTGACAGCGCCTATGTTTCCCCGAGAGAGGTTGTCCTGTAACAAGAGAACCCCTTTTCCTTGAATATCACGTAAATATAACTAAGGGTTAATTAAATTAATAAGCCAAGGATACCTCAACAAGTTGTGAAAGATAAATACCACTATAGTTACACGGTGTGAATCCCTTAAAAGACGTAATGCAGCATGCGAACCGATATATCCAGCCCCTCCTGTTACTAAGACATGAGTAACTCCTGGATCACGTTGGGAGAACTGGAGGGAGAAAAGAAGTTAGAAAAAGAAAGCATAACATTGGACACTATCAAGGTCATTTGAGAGCTACGATCATTGAAAAATAAAAAAACTGACTCTGAAGCGTTAGAACTTGCAAGCCACGCTTACACCAACCAGTTGTTTTTCAAAATTTAAATTCCCTTTTTCTAACACCATCTTTGCAAAGAAACAGAGAAAATGTGGAAAACAAGCCAATTTATAGAGACAAAAGATCAAACAATCTGCAAAGTTCAGCATAACAGTGCCAGCAACACGTGACTCATAAAAGAGAAAGACTAAGCAATACATTAGCATAAATTTTCTTTTCTCCTAATAAGGTGCTGGAAACTAAATGTCAGTAGAATCATACAAAGGAAAGTGCTATCCAAGGAGCCCAATTCGTGCACTACTTTATCAAAGTTCGCCTTATTCACAAATTTTCGATGGAACCAGTCATACAAAATGATGCAAAACCATTCAAATAAATGAACCCTTTTTTGAAATAACAAAGGGATCAAGTAAGTACTGGGCTTGGGCTTCCAAAAGTTGAGGATCGCTTGAGCATGAGAATGCATAATGCAGTAAGGGTAGCAGCCAACACAATTTTCCCTACATAATTGTTCTTCTTCTTCGTTTCAGCATAAGCCATACCTACAAGTATTAAAATTTTGAATAAGACTTTAAACCCCATCAAAGGTACTTACATTTTACATGTACTATGCATATAGTTGCTAAAACTAACGAGACTGCTGACAAAATCACCACTGAAATTTACACCTCTGCACTTTCAAGAAATGCAATATATGAATTTTTTCAGCAGAACGTGTAAAACACAGACATAATAATCCACCACTCACTCTGAAGCTACAAACTGAGAATATGCGATGATCTAAATTCATAAGTCAAAATGAGAAGATACAAGAGAAAAAGAAGGGGAGGGGCTCCAAACCCAACTTGATGATTCAAAACTCATTGTTTGGAACTAGAAAAGATAAAGAATAAGCTAAAATAGAGAAAAAGAAGAAATTTGAAACATAAGTTAGCAGAAAAATTAAATGGAAACCATACCCCTAAAAGATGGAGACCTTGACCTTCTTGTCCTGCCAACACTTTGCATTTGGGAAATCTCCTTAATCTTCACTGCTGAAGACTAAATAAACTGCAGATCAAGTTTCAGGCCTTAAGACTCCACGATTGTACATGACCCATCCTCATACACAATTTCGGTTCAATTTTAGTGTAAGCTCCGACAATTACAACACACAACATAATCCAGCATCAAGAAAGGAGATAAAATCGTTGATAAACAGGACATCAAAGGAAAAGAGCTGTGTAAAAATGCCAAACCAGGAAGAAAAAAAAAAATTTCTTTCAACAACATAGCACCTGAAGTCATCATCACCCAATGCAAATTAAACATTTAAATCAAGCATCTCAATTCAGCAAAAACGAACAGAGATGTTCATTTACATCATTAGATGGGGGTGATAAGTTAAAATTTCTAGTGAATTTTTATTGGAAAAGGGTCAAATCATTGAAGGATAACCAGTAATGTTCAATTCACCTTTAAGAGCACCCTCATCAGGGGAGTCAAATCCCCTTGATGGCTAAGTTGGTGAGTGAAGCGGGAAAAAACCCCCCAAAATCAGACTCAACAATTTTTTTGTAAATCTGCAAAAGTTATAACTTTGCTACAGTAACTCGGTAAATCCTTTGAGGCACTATTCACAGGTTAAAGCAATTCTCTCTCCTGACTTCCTGAATAGAGAGTCTGATTTTGTGAGTTTTTGAAAAAGTGACTTGTTAATTTATAAAATGTGTTTTTAAGGTTAAATTTGGCCCAATTTTTGTTGAGCCCTGATGAGGATGCTCTAAGACGAGAAAATCCAAATTCAAACAGCTATTGGAAAATTCTCTCTAAACATATCCAAATAGACAGATACACAACCGCCAACGAATAAAAAATATACATACAAGAACCAGATTTCGAGATCTAATAGAAGACCCACCAAATTCAAATATTCAAATTCAAATCCTGAATACGAATCGAAGGTTGGTACTACTTAAAAATTTGAAAACTTCCCCTTCTGTTTTTTCTGGAAAAAAGGAAAAAAGAAAATCATGGAGAAAGGCATGGCGGAGGAGAGGAAAAATTTCAGAGGCGATTCAATTTTGTGTACCTGAACCAACTGGCATTTAAAGCCTCAGATACACTGCAAAACAAACGACAAGAGAGAAAATTTCAATTACCCATTTGTCCAAGGGGTCTGAGCATAATAAGTAGCAAAACGTCACATATCAACGGAGTTGCAATAAATATATACTCGAACGATCACAAGATCCGTAAACCCAATGGAAACCAAGTCGAAGGAATAAGAAAGGACGATGACTTGAACGTTTTTTTATCGAAAGGGAAGAAAAGATCAGCAGAACCCAGAAGATTTGGAAACGTAAGATAGAGAGAGAAAACATACGCGGGAGGGGAGAGGTGAGCGGGAGGAAATTGGCATTGAAGCAGAGGCAGGCACCTGGTCTTGTGCGTTTAGTTTGAACTCTGTGTGCAAGTGTGTGTCAGAGGAGAGATAGAGAGGAGGGATTTTAGTATGACGCGGAGATTTCTATGGGGCACCCATGTTTTGGTTCGCGATGGACGGGGAAGTTGTGGGAGAGGTGTGCACAAAATCACACTCTTTAAATATTCCTTCCTTCAATTTGTTTATCATTTCTTTGAATAGTATTAAAGGTAAAGGTAACATGTTTTTCCCCTAGTAGGATTTTTATGGGTTGAAATTAGGGATGGCCGGATGGGCATAGGGAGGGTAGAGCGTGGATACCTCTACCTCCATCTCCAATCCCCAAACCTATATCAATCTACATCCCCTTCCCGATCTCCACCGGGAATTTTTTTTTTAATCTCCATCCCGCCTCGCCCCAATGTGGTAAATTCAAATTCCAAATGCAACAAACCCAAATGAAGAACAGAAGCAGAAAGGGTGAAGGCCTATACAAATTAGTACATGCATATATTACTACAAAACATGCATATAAAAGCAATTCAAGTCGATCACGTGCAATTCAAATTGGTTTAAATTATCTTTCAAAGTTTGAAGTGGTTTGAATGGCCTGTACAAATGAGTAGTAAGATTAAAGGTAAGTAAAGCTAGCAAAGAAATTAATCTTTAAATTTACCTATAAATACATATATGCATGAATGGGGATGAGGGGAGGGGAGGGGAGGGGCGGGGATCAGGTAGGAGACTGAAAATACCATCCCCTACCCAATCCCCGAAATTTTTTAAAAATAATCCCCATCCCTACCCGATCCCCAAAAAAATCCCCGAATCTCCTACCCATTCGGGGAGGGGACGGGTTGGATAGGGGCGGGTCGGCCGAAATGGCCATCCCTAGTTGAAATTCCTAATATAGGAGTTTGTTGTAACTTATTCTCTTCATCCATAATTTTTTGTTCCTCGTTCTATTCTAACCGGATAAAAATTTAGTGGAAATGGGGTGCGTGTAAAAGCATGCTTGCTGACCCGATTCGGGCTGTTCGTGCTCGACGATCAACGGTCGAGATCTGCTCGGACCCAAACACATCTGCACCGTCCATTACCAAACGGATCTGCGTCGTTGATCGTCGAGCACGGACGGTCCCGATCGGGTCAGCCCGCACGCACCCCTGTCCAAATTTAGTTTTAACTTTAAATCGGTAATGAATGTTATATTCATTATGGATTTTGTTTGATAAATGTCAATTAGTTCTATAATACAATGTTTTCAAAATCACTTAAAACAATGTAAATTACGAGATATAATCAATTGAAAGTGATACGAACTTCCAAAATGGACTAATAAATTGGGACAGAGAGAATATATCAACGGCTTTTTTTTCATGAACATTTCAAATGAATATATGTAGTTTTGCAAATTGAATTGGTTTGATTTCTAGATAATATTGAAGGATTAGCGATTCAGCCAGTGGCAGGGCCAGGATTAAGTCCCAGGGGGCCAAGTTATAACGGAAAAAAATTTAACATCAAATATCTTTCTATTCCTTACTTAACAAGTAAAATAAAAAAAAAACGCTTTACATTCCATAGTCAAAGAAAAAGCCAAAATATTTTTTTCAAGATTGACCATCCATCAAAATATAACAAAATTAGCTTAACAATCTATCAAAGTGCAACGTGACGTGTTCTCAAATATCGAAAATCATCTACGATTTCGGAAATCGTCCATTAGGAGGTTGGTAAATAATCCACTAGGAGCTTGGGAGATCTCAGCCAACAAAAAAAAATATTTATTTTTCTTAAAAAGAGTGCAGGGTGGTCAATGTCCACCCTGCTCTCCCTCCGCCCTTGGATTCAGCCATCACCGCAATCCCGACCATTCCACTAATATGGCTTTTTAATTTTTTTGCGCTTTTTGGAATTGATATATGTAAGTAAAAAAACCTGTCTAAAAAAACATATAAAGTCAAAATGCCAAAAAGTTAGAGGGTGTTTGGGACCCATTTTTCTACTTTTCATTTTCACATTTTTTAGTTTTGGATGTTTGGGAGACTTGGGTCAAAATGACTTCTCAAAAAATGAGTTTCCATTTTAGACTTTAGGGAGGAGAAGTAAAAAAGAAGTGATGAGGAGCTTTTCGACTTCTCATTTTCCACTTTTCTCATTTTCATTAACAAAAATACCCACAAAATGTATTTTGAACATATCTCCCAAACACTACTCTTGTTACAAAATGCATTCTGCACATTTCTCCTAAACACTTATACCAAATTCAAAATACATTATGACCATAATCCAAAAGGTCAAAAAGCCAAAAAGTTGAAAATGAAAAGCTGAAAATGAGACTCTCAAACACCCCTCTTAGTATGTTAGTGGAACGGAGTAGTGGGGAGAGACTTGTTCCTTCCAAGGTTTGAAATGCAACTCATGTTGCTAGGAACTTTTGGAGCAACCTCATTTAATGCTTAAGCCTATAAAATAGTTGTAAAATTATAGGGATTAGTTCAAAATGTGTCAGGTGACTCGAATACCTTGCATTACTGAATAAACAAATTGGTTGTTCTATAGATTATATTTCTTTAGGGTAATTCTATTTGCAACCCTTTTTTTCTCCATACAACCCATTTTCTTCATCCAACCCATAACTAAAATTCTCCAAACCAATTTACTTCATACAACCCACTAAATACACCTAAACTTTCCAAAATACCCTTCACCTTAAAAAAGCCCTAAATCCTAAATCTTCTCCTATACAGTGACGTCAACCCATTCTATCGTCTCTCTATTCTCTCGTCCCTCCCTCCCTCCTGTACACCATCAACGCCGACGTCTGCCATAGCCACCATCAACGCCGTCGCTCTCTCCATCCTACGCTACTCTGTGTGTGTGTGTGTGTGTGTGTGTGTGTGTGTGTGTGTGTGATTAGTTTTTCATTTGGGATGGATTTGATCCAAAAAAATACTCCAGTCACAGAGAATCTCTGGTGTTTAATAATCTTCATCCTACTATATACGTATATATGTGTATAGTTCGACTAAAATATGAGGATTTCATGATCTTCATCTTAATACATGACCAATGTGACTTGTCTGTTAATGTGGAAATTTGGAAAACCACTTCGTACTTTGAATGTCGAAATACGCACTCATTTTCGACAACCACATGTCGATTTATATTGAAGGTCGAATTTTCAAAAAATTACAAGTATAAACTTCGGCATCAAAATGTCGAAGTAAGGTAATAATTTCAACATTATCTTATTGAAACGTATGTTGACAAATTACAAACTTTTACAAGTACATATTTCGATATCAAAACGTAGAAATTATCTATAAATTTCAAAATTATATTGTCGAAACAATATATGGAATTTCTCAGGTATCGTTTTCGGAATGCAAATGTTGATGTAATGTGTAGAATTCGATATTATGATGATGAAAAAAGTAACTTAAGTCAACAATTTATTACTGAACTTTGTCTTGCATAATTTCCTTAAGTGAAAAATGTTGAATTTTTTTACATATTTCGGGGTATGAATGTCGAAAAAAAATCGCAGTTTTTCAGATTTGTTCTTGGTGTTCGAATGTTCGAATGGGAACCCACCATTGATTGGATGTCTATTCCTTCATTCTCCATTGAGAGTGAGAAGAATAAAAAGTTTACAGATGGAAAAAGGGTGGCGGTGGGGGTGGCGGGATTTTCAGTGTTCACAGGAGCTTCAACGGGAAAGAAGAAGAAGAAGGGGAACATGAAAGAAGAAGAAAAATGAGAGGTTTTTGTAGCGGCATTTAGGTTTCTAGCCAACAATGAAAATTGAGCACATTTTCCTGGATCGTGGAAAAAAAAAGATTGTAAATAGAATCACCCTTTCTTTATAGCTATATATAAATTTATATGTTCTATTTATCCTCACTCAAAACCAGTAATAAGCAGTAGTTAAGGTAAAACATATGCAAAAGTAGAGACAAAATATTAAATATATGAAAAGGACTTGACCGTGTGAACTACAGTATTATTGAAAGTAAGTATGTTCACAAATCATGAAATAAGTCAAAAAAAAAAAAAAAAGTCAAAATGAATGAATTACCGTGATCTTCACTTGTAATGGAGAAATTATAAATGAAGAGTCTCCGGTCTCCACCTA
The DNA here is from genome assembly GCA_016920895.1 of Vaccinium myrtillus. Classification (NCBI taxonomy): domain Eukaryota; kingdom Viridiplantae; phylum Streptophyta; class Magnoliopsida; order Ericales; family Ericaceae; genus Vaccinium; species Vaccinium myrtillus. Next base: position 14,496,826 of record CM029275.1, on the reverse strand, counting down.
TTTTGGCTTTATTAAAAAAAAATTAAGTTTTGACCATAAATTTATACTTGTTAGATTCGTCTCGTCGGGAGGAATCCAGAAACCACAAAATCTTGATACAAAACTAACGAATATAAAAAAAAATTGAATAAGGACAAACGAATAATCTAATAATCTGAATTATTGGATTATTACCCAAATGAGGAAGGTTCCAAATTTGGGGTCACCAATCATTCCCTAATAGGTAACAGTACCCTACAAAAGGAGGTACTGTATTTAACTGGGGGCCCTCTTCACAAATGAAGAAAAAAAAAAAAACCAAAAACTGGGGGGGCCAAGCAAGTATTTATGACTAGTGCATCTATTGACAAAACATTTCAAATAGGAAAAATAAAAAATAAATAAATCTGCCACTATCATTGGAGAGAATCGGGGAGGTGCTGCGCAGCGTTCTGTGCACTCACAGTGCAGCCACGTTGGAATCATTCTGAAAATCAGAGACGTTCACCGCATAGAGCTCGTCGAGTACTACAGATGTACAAAAAATCAATTTGATCGGATATCGTTAAATGCGTCATCAGAACACAAATACCTTGGGAAAAAAATAGAACACAAATGGACACAAACACTGGATCAAAACCACTGAACCCATTATTTTTCAAGTTATTTGTGTTTCGACGAGGCACATAACGATATCCAATAGAGTTGATTTTTGGTACACTTGAAGTACTCAACGAGCTCTACGCGGTAAATATCTCCGATCGTCAGAAAGATGCTAGCGCGGCTGCACAGAACGGTGTTGTACATGGGGTTGCACATCACCCCCCAAATCTCCATTGGAGATGCAGACAGTTTTTAGTAATAGCTCGGGGTTAGAGGGCGGAGACCAATCCGTGTGCGACTTTAGAAGCACAACGGATTGTAGCAAAAATGGTACTCCCTCTGTCTCAATTTGTATGCTCAGTATTCTTTTTTGGGCTGTCCCAAATTGTTTGCTCATTTTCTTGAATATAGCTATAAAGATTTGACAAACTCCCCATTCTACCCTTTCATTACTTTTCAATCCTTTTTCACTTCTGCGTTGAGGATTTGAGGAAATAACTTTGAATTAGCACAAAACATACAAAAAGTAAATCACTATATTGAATTCCCACTAATTTTACAAGGGTTGACATACTTAATTGAGCATCCTAAAAGAAAGAAAAAAAGCATGAGGTTGACATACTTAATTGAGCATACAAAATTTGTGGACACCAAAATTAAGAGAGAATTTTATGGAATTGTGTTTTGAATGGAGCAAAAAATGTTGGGCAAAATTTGCGAGAATTTATTTTTGGTGAATTTAGCACCCCAGTTGTCAATTGGAACTTTATTTTTTTGTCTATTTACAAAAGGGAAGTGCTAAATTCATTTCCCATCCAAGCTAAATTCATTTCGCATCCAAGCACCTTTAAAGCCTTTGACTCTGACCTAGTAAATTGGAGGATTCCTCATAGTGAGCAAACAAATTGGAACAAATGGAGTTTTTTATATTTTGGCACGGGCAATTTCGGCCATTGTGTGGTTGTACGTTAACTTTTTATATTTCAGTTAAATTGCAATTACGGTTAGAGAACATTTTCATTCTAAACACGAGAGGAGGCGAGAGAAAATTCTTGAGAAGGCTTGAAGGGTACCTTTTATTTATTTTTATATTGCAATTACTTTTTCTTCTTTTAAGGATACTTTTTATTTGATGACTGATCAACAACAAGAAATGGAGAAAATTTTGTGTGTGGGTACTGAAACGTGATACCCGTCGGCGCATCTGAGCCGTCTAAATATGTTTTAAACGGCCCAGATTTAAGAGTGACATTTTTTTAAATTTCGAGGACAAATTTACTCCAACAAATCTAGGTCATCCAAAATATGTTTGGACGACTCGGATGTGCCGACGCGTACACGCGGCGGCAGCCGTCCGGCACAGAAAATTTTTAGTTATCTTCCTATATCTTATTAAAAAAAATGACGAAATTGATTGTGTCAATGATTTCGATGGACAAAATTGACAATGCCATCAATGACAATGGCGTAATTGAAATAGGTGAGAGATAATTTGACAAAAAAATTCTAAAATATGATGATGGATGTCACGAGAGACGGCCTTTGAGAAGATTTTCTTTATTTTAATATGCGAGGTATGCACATCAAGACCGTACATGTTTAAAGATGATAAAATTATTACAAAAATAATTCCAACGATGTTTTAACGATATTAGCAGAAATCAGTTGAGCTGTAGCTAACTGCTTTGGCTTAAAAACCAAAAATTGGATTATTGAATTATTCGTTTTGTTTTTATTAAAATTCTAAAATATGATGATGGATGTCACGAGAGACGGCCTTTGAGAAGATTTTTTTTATTTTAATATGCGAGGTATGCACATCAAGACCGTACATGTTTAAAAATGATAAAATTATTACAAAAATAATGCCAACGATGTTTCAACGATATTAGCAGAAATCAGTTGAGCTGTAGCTAACTGCTTTGGCTTAAAAGCAAAAAATTGGATTATTGAATTAGTCGTTTTGTTTTTATTAAATTTTTTTTTGCATTTGTTAGTTTTGTGTCAAGATTTTGTGGTTTCTGGATTCCTCTCGTCGAGACGAATCCAAAGAGTATAAAATTATGGTCAAAACTCAATTTTTTTTTAATAAAGCCAAAATTAAACCAATAAACTGGTTTATACAAAATATTAAATAAAAGTAGGGCTATGCCTTTTTTCCTTTTTTTTTTAGGAATAATTAGTCATAAATACATAATATTTTGCCTATTTAAAGGGAAGAACAAGGAATATTTGCAATCAAACATAAAGACAAACAACATTTGCAATCAAACCTAAAGACACAATATTTTGCCTATTTAAAGGGAAGGACAAAAAACATTTTAAAGGGAAGGTCAAAGAACATTTGTAATCAAACATAAAGACAAACAACATTTGCAATCAAACACAGACACAATAAGTGGCCCTATTAATTATGCCATTATAAATTATGAACTCATGAAGTCTGTCCAAAGTACCAAAAGGAACACTTCCCGTTTAGTGGCCCTACTAATTTTCTGGTACGAACAATTGTTCCTCTGGTCACAATTTCATAGAGAATCCCAGCCATTCGTATTGTCTCTGGCCCATCCTCTTGCCCCTTTAACCCAATCTCTTAGTCCACGTCCAATGGATGCTCATAAATGAATGGACATGGGTCCACCTGAGACCAAGGGACGGTTGCGTACCAAGTGATGTTCTAGAGGATCGCTTTACTCAAGTTTTGAAGAGATGGTATATGATTGTCGGCAGGGATAGAGTTACGATTTAAACATAGATATGACATCCAAAAAGATCAATATATACATTCTTTATGTCTCACTATTTTTTTTGAATTATATGTTCGAGAATAGAATTTAAAAAAATTAGTGACATCTCACTAATTTTTTTTGGGTTGCCAAAAGTGGTCGGCCAAGAGGTGGGGTGGTGATTTTTTTGAATTTTATGTTCGAAATTAGAATTTTTAAAAATTAGTGAGATCTAACTAATTTTTTTTGTCACCGGAAATGGATGACCAGAGGTGGGGTGGTGGTCGGCCGGATGTGGAGTGGTGATTTTTTTGAATTATATGTTTGAAATAAGAATTTTTTTAAATTAGTGACATCTCATTAATTTTTTTAGTTGCCAGAAGTGGTCGGCCAAGAGGTGGGGTGGTGGCCAGCCGGAGGTTGGGTGATGATTTTTCTAAATTTTATGTTCGAAATTAAATTTTTTAAAAATTAGTGGCATCTTACTAATTTTTTTGGTCGCCGGAAGTGGTTGGCCAGAGGTGGGGTGGTGGTCGGCCGGATGTGGGGTGGTGATTTTTTTTAATTATATGTTCTAAATAAGAATTTTTAAAAATTAGTAACATCTCACTAATTTTGTTGGTCACCGGAAGTGGTCGGCCAAGAGGTGGGGTGCTGGTCGGCCAGAGGTTGGGTGGTGATTTTTCTAATTTTATGTTCGAAATTAGAATTTTTAAAAATTAGTGACATCTCACTAATTTTTTTGGTCGCCGGAAGTGGTCGTCCGGAGGTGGGATGGTGGTCGGCCGGAAATTGGGTGGTGATTTTTTTAATTTTATGTTCGAAATTAGAACTTTTAAAATTAGTAACATTTTACTAATTTTTTTTGTCTTTATGTTCGATTGCAAAAGTTCCTTGTCCTTCCATTTAAAAATGTCAAATATTTTTTGTTTTTATGTTCGATTTCAAAAGTTCCTTGTCCTTCCCTTTAAAAATGTCAAATGTTTTGAATTTTCGGCTAAGTGGCCCTTTTTTTTAACCCCGAAGAAGAGAGCAATTTTAGGAAAAGTGTTTGGTACTAGGAAAAAAAAATCCCATAAAATGACCCAGAAAATGCATCCAACGGCTGAAATCCACCCGTGACGTCTAACTGGTGAAATCCACCTAAATCCACCCGGTACACAGGTGGATTCCACCTGTTGAATGCATTTTCTGGGGTGAATTTGTGAGATTCTTTTTTAATACTGTACCAGACCTCGTAATTTTGTTGTTTAGATAAATAACGGCCAGCAACACTAACATTGACTATAGTAATGTTGGATAGCCATGGGGAAAAATCTTCCCTTCGATTTTCCGTCCTAACATCTAACAAAGAATGCTTAGTCACCATATGAGCTACTAGTTGTTATATTACAACCATGTTTTAACATGGGAAAAGAGCAAAATGAAAATTCAGAGGAAAATTTTCAAAAAACCCCCCAAATTTTGACCTAAATATCAAAAATACTCCCAAACTTTCAATTTTTTCAATCGTACTCCCAAACTTCACTTCCGTAATCAAAATTGCTCCCACCGTCAGGATCTATTACCTAACTAACGGAAAATGCTGAGGTGGAGGTTAACGGACCTAAAAACCGTTAATAATTTGGTACAATTTCATAAAACCCCCAAAACTTTGAACCAAATATCAAAAAACCTCCCAAACTTTCAATTTTTTTTTTTAAAAGCTCCTTCTTCCTCCTCCCTCCTCCAATTCACAGGAAAACAGAAGGGGAGAGAGAGAGAGAGAGAGAGAGAGAGAGACCCGAGCAGTCTCACGTGGTAAGCTAACAGCTCGCGTATCCTCTGGGGGCTTAATTGTCCGTATAATGACGAGCCGCGGTAGAGGTAGTCTTACTTGGGGGAGAAAAGAAGCGATTCGGGTTTAGGGTTTCGGGTTTTTCGGTCAGGGCTACAGTGGTGTCGGTGACGTTGGATTTAGTGTCGCCGCCACCGTTGGTGGAGACGAGGAGGAGGAGTTTACCACCCTAGCCATCGTGGCCGACGCGGAGAGAATGTGTAGTAGACGCGGTCGTAGCCTTAGTCGGGGAGGACTTTGTAGGCTGCGGCAGCGGCGGTGGGGGAGGAGGAGTTTTGTGGTCGCAACCGCACCGTCGCACTCATCAGGCGTCTCTCTCTCTCTCTCTCTCCCCCCTCTGTGTTCCTGTGAATTGGAGGAGGGAGGAGGAAGAAGGAGCTTTTAAAAAAAAAACATTGAAAGTTTAGGAGGTTTTTTGATATTTGGTTCAAAGTTTGGGGGGTCTTATGAAATTTTACCAAATTATTAACGGTTTTTGGGTCCGTTAACCTCCACCTCAGTATTTTCCGTTAGTTAGGTAACAGATCCTGACAGCGGGAGCAATTTTGATTACGGAAGTGAAGTTTGGGAGTACGATTGAAAAAATTGAAAGTTGGGGAGTATTTTTTATATTCAGGTCAAAGTTTGCGGGTTTTTTTGAAATTTTCCCAAATTCAGATGCAAGTTTAATACAATCCAACACAATAGAATCACAATCCGTGTTTGCCTTCTCAGTGCTGGTTTATAAGTTTTGGAGGCTTAAAACGGATTTATTAGATGAGGCTCACCATGTATTTTGCAGAATAAAAATTTTCAACACACGTTTTCATAAAAAAATAATTAAAAAATATTTATCATTACACAAATTTAAACATGTAGTCATTCAAAATAAACAACCATTATAATACATAAGAGACCTTTATGTCCGGGGGCTCCTTTTTGTTTGCATATTTAGAGGAGCCCGAAGCGGTGACTTTATTGACTTATGCTATGACCTTGTGCCTTCTCTTGGAGAAAATTTTGGGTACGGGGAGGTACACATCCGGGCCGTCCAAACAATGCAATCAATGTTCCAGATTGAAAGTGCCGTCCAGATTTAAAAAAAAAATAGAAAAGAAAAGAAAAAGTGTGTTTTCATCTGAGCCATCAGATGCATTTTTGGATTGCTCGAATATGCCGAAGGGGCACCACGTCACCCATACCCTATTTGTACGCAAAATTTTCTCCTTCTCTTGAGGGGTCTTGCTGTGGTGCCCCAAAGCGGTATTGGGGCACCAGTGCCCCAGTTTTACTTACCACGAACATTGGTCTACTAATTACAAAAACAAATCGCACTTACCATAAACATAGGATTTACTTAGCACAATTTATGGCATATACGTGTGGTAAGTAAAGCCTATGTTTGTGGTAAGTAAATCATATGTTCATAGTAAGTATAATTGCGCGGGAAAAGAACAAAATCACCCTTTTTATTGTGGTGGTTTTCATCTAACGGCTCAAATTCATCCATTTTTGCTCGGATAGCTTAGATTTAGTGGGGCACCGGTGCCCCAATATCACATTGGGGCACCATAGAAATATTCTCTCTTGAGTGAGTGCTCGAATAACTTGCATCGCCTTCCACTGTGATTCGAGTGAAATTTCAATTTCTAGCCACTCGTAAAGCGTGACGGAAAACGATAGTTTCCACTAGTCGAGGGGATAGAGACACCGAGCCTGACCTGTCTAATTCTTGATAATAATGTCTCACCCCTCCTCTCTCTCTCTCTCTCTCTCTCTCTCTCTCTCTCTCTCCTATAACAACTTGGGGTTTGCTTTGCTGGTCCCAATAGTATTATATTTTCAAAAGTCAATCTAATACTACAAAACAGTTTCTGGGTTGCTTCCCAAAAAAGACATGGCCAAATCATAGGTGGATTTGTGAATGATCTGTCATTAGATCTTCAGTTAGGATTATTGACTTCATCTCTACTGGGGAATGTCTACGGCACCCTGTAGTACTTTTTCATTTGGAGACCGGCTTGTCTGCCGCTTCGGTGCCGGCCGACTGCACAACTGCATGGCCAACTCCGATTACATTTCGCGTTCATTTTAATGATTGGATTGGTTCATGTTGTAGAGCTCATCGAATAAAATATCAGTATAAAAAAAGTTAAGTCAATAGATCAGACCGCATTTGTATATATAGCTAGAAACAAAATGTGTTCTTCAAGTGGTAATCCAGTGTTCCCAACTCGTTTTCATTTCTGTGTAAATGCGTTCCAAGGCAAATATAACGGTTAGTATGATTCAGACAATGTGTTTTTGCAAAATTAATGGTTAGTATGATTCAGAGAATAAACCATGAGACAAATCTCTCTCGAACATGGTTTTATAAAATCTTAACTAATTTGATGTTTTGTACAATTGTATTGCTTAACAAATTATAAAATTGCTCTGGGCATGATAAACCTATTTATGGTAAATTTGTGTTCTGGTAGATTTTTAAAATGTTTTTAATTTTTATGGTAAATTTGTGTTAGGGTAGATTTTTAAAATATTTTTAATTTTTTAAGAATATGTGAGTCGTTAATTTTACTAAAATTTTTGAGGTTTTGGGGGAAGAGACGATTAGAGATAATTAGGTTAGGAGATAGAGATTTGGACGATTAGAAGAGAAAAAGGGTGATCATGAAATTTGTAGAAATATAGGATTAGGGGTGTCTTGGAAAAATAAACGAAATGGTTTTTTTTTTTCAAAAAAAAAATGCATTTGTTAATTTTGTGTTAATTTTTTTGTGGATTATTAGTTCGTCTCGGCGGCAAGAGGAATCTAAAGAATAAAAAACTTATTTAGTAAACTAAAAATTAACAAGCCATTGTAAAAAATACCCAAGCCATGGATGAGTTGTGCTCGGGATTAGTCATTCGAGCTCATAAATAATACCCATTCTAATACCTCATTTAAACAGGCTACTATCTTATCTCCCTTATTATTAAATATCCACCAAAAATTCATCATGCATCCAATCAAGCTGTTAGGGGTTTGACTGCTATAAAATTCTTTAGGGCCACTGAATATTTGCTTGGTAGTTAACTTTAAAGCTTCATAATTAGTCAAGATGTACATAAGCTGACCCGAACACTTTGTTACATCATATACATTGTTTTATGTACATATATCATACAAGAAATATGAGTAGACTGAAAAGGTGACCAGTATTGTAAATCTGAAGCTAAAGCAACGGAAGGGAGGTTGAATATGTTCATCACACGGTTTTCAGTTTCGAGGTCTTTGTCCATGCCTAACTTGATGTTGTGACATGATCCAATTTCTCTGTTGCCAATGCCCTTGGTTTGCTTAAGGGGTGATTTGGCAAAAAAGTAGAAAACGATTTTTTGGTTTTTTCATTTTGTCTTTATTCAAAAAAAAAATTGAATTTTTTTAGTTTTGCGTCAAGTTTTCGTGATTTATGGATTCGTCTCGATGAGATGAATCCAAATAGTACAAAATTATGGTCGAAACTAAATATGAAAGTGCACGTGAATTTGGTCTGCTCCATCCATCCTACTCAACCTTACCTTTGAGAGAGAGAGAGAGAGAGAGAGAGGTTTAGTTTCAAGATTGGGAGTCCCTTTCCACCCATGACCCACCAAAGGTGCTTGAAGGCCTACTCCACTTTTATCTACTTTGTGACTAAGGAGTCAGATTATTGTTTGGTTAACTCTCACGTTTTAGGTTTTACTCAACTCTCAATTCCCCAAATTCAACCCACAACTCAGAACCGTATTCTTAGGGGTTGGTCAGGTTTGAGACTTACCCATCATCGTACCAGAAATGATAGGTACCCAACTCATTGCCCCCGAAATTACCCAACCTACACACACTGCCCATCCAAACCGTTCAATTTGTTTAAAACATGGTTTTAAGTGTACTCGAGAGAAATCGGCCCAAAATTTGATCGGGAAGTGCTTAATCCAAACAATTTTTCATACATGAAAAATTGTTTGGATCAAGCACTTCCCGATCATATTTTGAGCCGATTTCTTCGCAAGTACACTTAAAACCATGTTTTAAACAAATTGAACGGTTTGGATCATAAAAAAATTTGTTGGTTCTAGACGATTTTAGACGGAAGGGTGACGGAAGGGGTGTTTAGGTAAAGTTTGGAAGATAGAGGGGGTGTCGTCGTAGATTTTTTGGGTGCATGGGGTGTTTGGGGGAAAACGTATACGTACAGGGGGTGTCCAGGTCATTAACCCTTTAGGATTTTCGGGCCCAATTCTGGAGAAAATTTTGGGTGCGGGTAGGGTAGATACACGTGGTGCCCGGCACCACATTCGAACCGTCCAAATATGTTTTGGACGGCCCAGATCTGTAAGGGTGAATTTGGCCCCAAAATTTACAAAAATGCCACCACAGATCTGGGCCGTCCAAAACATGTTTGGATGGCTCGGATGTGGTGCCAAGCACCACGTGGATCTACCCTATCGGCACCCAAAATTTTTAACTGAGCTAAATTGTTTGAGAAAAATCAATAAGTTACATAAGTTTAACGCAAAATAAAATTTGAATAACAACAAATTTTAAAGGTGACTTTTAACATCGTGACTTATTTTAGGAGAAAAGGCGTAGAAGAGTACCCCATATATAATGCCCAAGTCAACATTGATTGAGCTTTAAATTATGTGGTTGACCAAAAGTATCAATTTGAACATCTCAACAAGGACCAAAATATAAACCGGTGTCTGTTCTATTTTTATTTGTTTTTTGAAAACCGGTATTTACCGTGTCTGTTATTGCTACAATTATATGGTAAAACTTAATTACCAATAGCAGAAGCCACAAAATTCAACGTAAAACTCCTTTAAAATCAGTTATGTAACCTTTCGAAATTAATCGATTAAATAATGCAAAAACTGTGATTTTGTTAATGCCAATTTTTTTTTTTTTTTTTGCCTAGAAGACTCATACCATGTACAGGCTAAATGATTCTTATGTACTGAAATTTTGGCGTTATGGTTGGCACTAAAAAGCATTAAACAGCGAGACCATCAACACCTAAGTGATATATTTCTTGCAGAGAAAATTTCAAATTCATTTAGTGTTAGATTTATGTGGCTCACATACCACATCAATCCGAATTATAATATATAATATATATATATATACCTATTTAATAAAATATGGGTATTAGATTTAAATAAATAATTGCCTAAATAGTTGTAACTATTCATGAATAGGTTTGGTGTCTATTCGTGAATAAGTTTGTGACTATTCATAAATAGATATGGTGACTACTCATGAATAGGTTTGGTAACCATTCACATATAAGGTTGTAACTATTGGTGAATGGGTGCCTTGTCATTTCCTTGATGGAAGGAAATGAAGAGATGTGTCCGTTGGGAAATGGTCCCAATCTATCTATATAAAGGCCTGTGAGTACCATCAAGTTACAAGTGAAAAATTTATATAGCATAGATTAGAAATCCTCCCATTGCTCTCCATTAAAAATTAGTGAGAGTCCGTGTTTGTTCGTGGTTGATTGATTGGCGCTGTTCAAGAACGAAAAACATCAACTCGGTTCCCAGATTTCTTTAAGACTTAAACACCATGGCAGACAGGGGCGGATTTAGACCGGGGCACGTGCCCCCACTCACTTTCACAATTTTTTTTTTATAAAAAAACAGGGAATAAAACGAAAGAAGGAAAGAAGGGTTACTACTTTACTGGGTCAGTGGGTTGGTTTACATTTTCCTTTTTATTTATGAATGTTGAAGTTTAATTATAAACAATTGCATAATTTGATTGTGAATTCCTGTTTAGCCTTGTGAATAATTTTGTGGAGGATTAATGGATCATTGTGCTGAGCTCCTGCTTATATGGATTTTGCTATGAATGCTTTTATACTGTGGGCTGTGGTTGCTTTGGTGTTCTCATTTCTTAGATCTATTTGATGTGTAGGCTCTGGCTTTGCTGCTGTTATGTTTCTTTGTTTGTTCTCCTCTTTCCCTTTAAGCCTTTATGTTCAATACTATTTTGTGCCTGGTTTTTGTTTTCTTTTCCTCGATGTACCATTAGTCGAGTTATAGTAAAATTTTGTTTCCGGTAAATAAAAAAATTTTGTGCCCCCACTGTAGCAAATTCCTGGGTCCGCCACTGATGGCAGAAGGTAAGTAATTCTTCCGCTGCGTATTTATTTTGATTCTCCCATATAGGTTTCTCATTTAGTACTACCATTAATTGACCAAATTTTTAAATTGTTTTTTTTTTTTGAGACATTTCTCTGTTGAATCCCATCACCGTTACCGCCCGCCACCAGAACCAGAACCCAAGCGACCACCCATCTCCACTACCACACACCCCTTAAAATGGTTACGCAAGTAGAATATCACTTTCTTTTCTCGAGGAAACAAAACAATTTCTTTATTTCGAGCGAAATTTCGAAAAACAAAATTTTTCCACCAATAAACTATTTGAGGGACCGTAGACATTAACGAACTTATAAATGGATAGTGGACTGCACGTCACGTGATGTTATAGCGAGCAGGGGCGGACCTTGGGGTACGTCCATGCGGGGCGCAAGTTCCGGCATACCTCCCTATTATTTCATTATTTATATTTTCTTCGTCCTAATTGTCCACTTTCATTATTCACGATAGCTCAGAAAATTATTTATATTTTCAAATTGATAATGTTATATATGTGCAATATGGATCTTGTTTGATAATTATCGATTAATTCTATTAAACAATTTTTCCAAATTATAAAAAAAATTGTCGATCAAAAGATATAAGTACTGAAAATGGAATGCATGTTGATACATGGACAAGTACACAGGAAGTACTGCAGTATATTTTAGGTTTCTTTTGTTAAATTTATGAAGAAAGAGTCCCTCAAAATTATGGAGTATTATAAGCATGATATTTTGTTTTCATTTATAAATACACGTGATTTGGTTCTCAGAATCCAGAAACTCGCGTTCGCCATTAATAGTGAGGGACCAAGGTCAGGTAAATCTATAGGCAGAAAAAAAAAAGGCTGCAAGTCATGAATGACATTCGTACAATCGTACGTTATGAGCTTTGATGTGGAAACCTACCGCCTTTAAAAAAAAAAAGGCTTATCTGTCCTTGGGGAGACCAACGTTGTGTACACCAAATTTATATAGGCCTTGTTTGGTTTGGTTCTTAAGAACCGGTTTTTCCAATTATTATTCAATTATTACCCCTATTTTTAAATATTATTTTTATTTTTCTCTCTATCTTTCTCCAATTATTAATACCTATTTTTTAATTATTATCCATATTTCTCCCTCTAATCATTACAAAAACCAAAACTCAAAACCCAAACCAAACACAACCATACTCCCTCCGTTTTTTTTATAGTATTTAACTTTTTATTTTGAATTGTTCTTTAATAAATGTGTGTTTTTTAAAAGTTAGTGGATACATTTTCTATTTTTCCCTTAGGTGAGGTTTGGCTAAAGAAGTATGTACTACTTCTAGCCTTTTGCTTTTTTGAGGGAAAAAGTCACAAAAAATAAGTTTGCTCATTTGGCCTAAAAAGTGCTTTTAATGGGAAAAAAAAAAAAAACAAACCCAACAAGAAGTTACAGTAGCACTTTGCTTCTGCATTTTTTAGGCCAAACCCAACAACTTTTCTTGGCTTTTTGAAACACCAAAAAGCCAAAGTTTGGCTTAACTTTTTAAGTCAAACTTAGCCTTAAAAGTATATTCTTCTGAAAAGTTAGTGAGTATTATTATATTGATCATAAAGGTAAGTAGTGGAAAATAGATGTAAAAATTGTAAAAGTTGATGTAAGAGAAAATAAGTTGGAATTATGAGGCTACACACTTAAAAAGACACGGACAAGAGACTGTGTGAAATTCATTCTGGAGTACAATGGGAGAAATTTTCCGTTTTTAGCTAAAAGTTATAAAACTGTTAAAAATAGAGGATCAAAATTATAGAAAATGAGAAACTCATAAGAGCATCTCCAAACCAATACTCTCAAATAGAGGATCAAAATTATACTTTTTATTCAAAAAATAAATTTAGAGGAAGTTAATTACTTCATCTCTACTTCAACCACACCTCTATTTCCGTCTCCATTTCCCTCAAAACTCAACAATTTTTTTATATTCCCTCCAAAAATTGAATTTACAAACTTAATTATTTTTTTACAAACAAATATCATCTCATTCATAAAATAATACATCTCATAGTTGTATAGTCCATACAAGAGATCAAAACATAAAAAAGCAAACAACAAACAAGAAAAAATCCCAAGAAAACAATATATACAAAAGACAATAAGGCTACACTCCACCAAGACTAAAAAACTAAGCGACCAATCCCTCAATGCTAAGATAGAAACCTACAAATAAAGATTTGACACAAGACAAATGACTAATCAAATATATTACGGCGTTGAGAGATACATAATATATGAGGGTCAGCACAACTGTCTTCAATAACTGTTTCTCGTTTACGCTTCCTCCGAGTGTAGCCTCGTATACCATTGCCACCACAGTCAAAATTAGTAGTCTTCTTAGCCTTTCCCTTCTGCTTACGAGGAGTGCGATACATAGCAACAGGATGGTCGTTGTCCTCTAACTTGTAAAGATCCGTGTTTTAAATATTTTTCCGGAAATAAATTTGGAAAAATGTGAGGAATGGGTTGAAATGTTTAAATGTTAGATTGATTAGTGATATGAGTGAGTTGGGATTCAATTGCATGACACAAGCTACTATATGGACTTGGGGTGTAATTCTTTTGAATTATATGTGTGTGTGTGTGTGTGGTGTATGAGAGGAGAGAGACATACCTCCCCTCCCCTCCTTATCAGACGTCTCCTTCCCTCTCTACTCCCTCTTCCATCTTCTTCAACCTCTCTCCAAATTACACTCCAAAATCTCAAGTTACTTCAAGATTCCTTGCTCGAACTAGACTCCTAAACGTGTTTGGAAGCTCGGGTGTTGTTCATTTCACTCTGGAAGGTGAAGATTCGGTTGGAGCATTGAAGAAAAAGCTAGGGTTTTTCTCATCCTTTGATCACAAGCTTCTATACCTTGAGGTGTTTGGTGTGTAGATTGTACCCATATTTGATCAATCCTTCTTGGTTTCTTGAAAACCCATTGAAAATTCATTTTTCTCATCTCATTGAATTGATTAGAGCTTGATGTATGATTGTATTAGTCTCCTACTTAAAATGGTTGTTATAGCATCTTCTTGTAGCTTTTGATGTTGATATTTAGCCTCGGAAGTGTTTGGTTTAGAACTGTTAGTGGTTCTTTTACTTCTTTGCGATAAAATAATTAAGTGCGAGCGTGCCAGAGAGAGTTTCAATCTCCTCCCTCAGATTAACTTTGGAAAAACCAAATATAATCAGGCGATTGTGTTTTAATGGTTCAAATACCTCACTTAAGAGGATTTTTCTTTCAAAGTGAAGAAATGCAAACCAATTTACTTAGGATATTAAAGAACAACAAAGAAACAAGAGACTTCGATTAACAAATCAAAGATAGACTTACTTCGAAATTGTCTTCAACTTCAAATACAAGAACTGAGAACTTCGAACAGATGATTGTTACAAGAACAACCAAAATTAATCCTAACTACTTCCTAATCTACTTCCTACACTACTTCGAACTGGGTTCGAAATCCTAAAACTACTTGCCAATGAACAAATCAAGCATCATTTGTTTGATAGCTGTTTGTTGAAGATTTGTTCGGGGTTTTTTACTCTTCATTCTCTTCTATTTATAGACGCTGTTGGATTTCCCACCCAATGAATTTGAACTTAGCTTGCTTCGAATTCCATAATTTGAATTGGCAGTTTTCTTCTCTCTCCCACGTCTGATTTCGAACTCTTGTTAATCTTCCTCCAAAAGTTTCTCATTGAATCTGCACCGTTGCTTGAATTAATCCAAATGATTACCATTCAAGGAAAATAACTACTTTTCAAAATGCAATCCACGTGTTACAACTGCTAATTGCTTTGTATCATGTGTTTACACGTGGACTTCATGCATCTAGCGGTTAAAACCATGACTTCGACGTTTGTTTCCCGTATTGACAATTCATTGTAACTGCCAATAACTGTTTTTCAATTTGAGAAATAATACGACATCGTATTTACTCAATTCTCTTTCTATAATCCAGTGTATTTTCATTGATAGATATTCGCCAATGTTTGACATCCTTGATTACGTGTCAATTAGTTATTGGATTTGTTAATTTTATATGTAAACAGGAACCCATTGAAATCCCCATGTTAATCTGTCAAAAATCTGCTCGTAAGTGCCTCTAGATCGATCCACTTTTGAGTTGGATCGATCTAAAAGCATTTTGTTCATTTTTAAGCCCTGTTGGATCGATCCACTCCTAGAGTTGGATCGATCCAAATCAATTTGATCATTTCTTAAGCCAATTGGATCGATCCACTCCTACAGTTGGATCAATACAAACCCCCCTTAACTCCCAAAACTTGTTTTACTTGATTTTGGTCGCTTGTTTGGGTGAGTACTTGACATATCCGTTCCTTAAACATCGAAACTTGTTAAATAGCTTGTTCCTAGCCTATCCTTGCATGGTTAGTGACTTTGTTTGATTTCTAATGCGACGCATACACGGTTATACACTTGACACGCGTGAATTAGTTGATATTGACGAAATGTGTGAACTTGAATGACGATCCAAGGTGTGAGTGATACGATGATACCATTGCGAAACTAACGAACGTGAATTGAAATGAGAACTTCAAAAAGGTGATACGGGGCCAAAAGGTAGCCCAGAACGATACTCGGGCTGTCCTATGGACGTGTCGCGAGGAATTATGCCTTGGCCAAAGGGAAGATTATACGGGGTCGAAAGATAGCCGAGAATGATACTAGGGCCGTCCTATGGACATGTCACCAGAAATTTCTAAATATCTAACTTGAATAAATTGATGACGCGGCAAATCGAATGAGTTGGACACCTGTGAGAGAGGGTATGTGTCGGGTTCATATTGGACACACTTGGGTGATAACAAGAGATTTATATACTCATGTTTATTTCATCGGACTCCCGTAAACTCTTTGGCATCATTATATAGCTTTCACTCTCAATTCTCATCTCGCATCTACATTTCATTGCGTTTAGTTTGGGTATAATTTTTCTCTACTGGGCTAGTGAACTTACCCTAATAATTTTAGGCACCCAACACGGCGCATGACTTGGATTTGCGTGGAGTGCTTGCATGCATCTTTTGAAAGCTTAAAGAGGAGTTACCTCATCATCTTGAACTTATAAATTTTGAAGAGATGATTTTGTAACTTATTCATAGTAAATCTTTTGACTTGGAATTTGTAATAACTATAACACTTGTTAAATCTCAATTTGGGGTATGGGTACCCGTAGATTATTGTATTTCGTTGACGTTGACTTTATGTATTGAACTTGGACTTTGGCTTGGACCGTGGACTTGTTGACCATCGACGTGAAATTATTTAATGTATTTTCCTTTAAATTTTGAGGGTGTGACATGACTTATGCTTCTAGATGACCGCATTCCGCTTAGCCCGCAAGTCCCTAATTCCCGGAACCTTGTCCATGACCTGTTCCGATGTAGAAGGAGCAAACTCAAAACCAAAGCAATTGGATGAATCATCTTCCGTCTTAGAAGGATGAGAAAGCTCTGTCAAGCCATCCATAGAAGAGACACCTTTTTTGTCATTGAATTGAACATCCTTGACTTCGTTAGTGAGTTGAGGGTCAAGGCATTGGGGATGTAGTCACACATCCGGACAGAGGAGGAGGAACCTCGTCCATCAGGGAAGGGCCAAGAGGTTCTAGCACACCAGCCAAAGGAACAACACCATGCTGAGTCCCAAGACAAACTTCTCAAGTTGGTTCCTTAACCTTGACTTCAACAACTAATAGACTCGGCATATGAAAAATTAGAATTACCGATTCGATTCCCGAGGGCATGTGCAACTAACAAGAAAAAAATTGTGACCCATAATAACTTTTCTTTTGCGTTGATTATCCCCAGTATGCCTCAGACTCCTTTTGCCACCAGATTGAGCCACAAACTTACCAACCTCTTCCTACTTATCATATTTAACAAAAAGAACCATAGTTACCAGGAGGAGATTAACAGAATACTTCAAGGTCCATATTGCACAGCCCAGAAAAGCTTTCACTCTATTCTTTAGGCACATCTCTCAAAGTATCACCCATTATAGACTCTAATGCCTACATTTCGTATCGGATCAGAGATACCGGTTAGAAAGAGCCTGTTGGAATTATTGATCGCAAACACCAGATACAAAATCTCCAAAAATCCTTCCTCGAATCAGAATAACAGCTCGAAAACAAAATTTGAACGCAATACTCGGGTCATAGAAAACCTGAGACGATCGTAGAACAACTTTCCCGATAGACATCGGACCCCAGGATTGGCCGCACGCGCTGCCGTAGTTAGGCGCATGTTGCTCGCGTCAGATCTACTCTGGAATGTTCTTCATTAGCACAAACTTCATTCTTTGCTCATAATATGATACTTATTTTGTAAAACATAAATATATTGATTACAAGTTATATGAATTTGAAGATTAAAATCTCTATCCTCTCAAATGGAGGATCATCATCTCCATCCTCTAAATATGTAGAACCAAAACACATCCTCTCAAATAGAGGAGAGTTTTAGAGGATACGTTGGAGCTCCCCTATCTTCTCAAATGGATTATTAGAGTATAGGTTGGAGATGCTCTAAAAGTTGAAGCCGTTCAATTTGTTTAACAGAATATTTTAAGGGTCTTTGTAAAAAATTAGCTTATTCAGATATCAATAAGGTCTTGATCAATTTTCATCTCTAAATTCATAGAGAGAAAAATTGAATAAATCAAATGAAGCTTATTTTTTCCAAGGGTTCTTAGAAACATGTTTTAAACAAAATCCAGTGTATGCTTGGTGTAGTGTACACCAAACAATGGACCCATATTTTTTTGGGAGAAAAACTACTCCCTCCGTCCGGATTTGTTGGTCCGTTTTTGGGGATTCCAATTTTTTTTCCATTACCTTTTGAGTTTGTTAATTTCCTATTTTATCCTCAATCCCCCCATTTAATACTCCCTCCATTCCAATTTAATAGTCCACTACGAAATTACTTGCAATTTTCAAAATAAAAAATACTCCCTCCGTCCCTTTTTAAATGTGTTGCTTCGTAAATCCAACTTATTAAAGAAACGTCATCATTACACCTTTCACATCAATTTTTTCCTCCACTTTACACTATTCACATCAACTTTTACCTCTACTTTCCAAAATTATCCTCCACTTTTACCCATTAACTCTTTACCCACTAACTTTTCAAAAGGGCAAAATGATAATTGTACAAACTTTTACCCATTAACTTTCAAACCACACACTTATTTAGGGACAGCCCAAAATGGAAAGTTAAACACTTAAAAAGGGACGGAGGGAGTAATGTAGTTACAAAAAAATTTCTTTTTATCAATATGGATCTTGTTTGATAGATCTCAATGAGAACTTTAATACGGTGCAAAAAAAATTCAAATATGTAAACTCATTATTTAAAAAAATTAGTTTTTGAGTTGTTATTTTAAGTATTAGAAAAGGGGCAAAAAGTAATTTTTTTATACTTTATCCTTTGACTTTCGAAAATGGACAAACATTTTAGGACTTGAAAAAATATGTTTGTGGACAAACAAATCTGGACGGAGGGAGTATAATGCTTTGGCAAAAAAACAAAAAATGGTTTTTTCGTTTTGTCTTTATTCAAATTTTTTTTTTTATATTTGTTAGTTTTGCGTCAAGTTTTTGTGGTTTATGGATTCATTTTGACGAGATGAATCCAAAAAGTATAAGATTATGGTCGAAATATTTTTTTAATAAAGTCAAAATTAAACCAAAATAAACCAATAAACCACAGAAACTTGACGCAAAACTAACAATAAATAAATAAATAATAAAGACAAAACGAAAAAACCTGTTCTGCGCACGGCCTTTGTTGGCCTCTCCTACATAATCGGCATTGTTTAATGTTTGGACCCCATCAATGTGCTTAACCTTTGAAAAAATCATATTGATCGGATAGTGATTAATATAAGATCAGGAGATTTTCTTTCCAAGGCCTTGTTCTTGAATTAATTTTATGAAATAAAATTTAATTTTGATAAAAGTAGATTCCACCACTGCAGATCGGAACCCAGTCTAACATATTTTTGGGGCAGAAATGTCTTTTGATTATACATGCACTAATCCATATTTGATGGACATTTATTTGTACTAATCAATATTCGGTGACCGTGTTTATTAAGCATCTTGACGAGATCTACAAAATGAAGAATTTTGATTGTTATGCTGATCAGACTGAAAAGGACCGTGAAATAATTCACTCCTGCAGTTGAATTTTCCCCCAGCAGCTACAGGGAAGCCATCTAAAAGAAAAACGATATAAAACAAAAAATAGCCGGCCTCCAATGTTATCTATGACCTACTTGTCATTGAATATGTATCGAAAGTGATTGACATGAAAGTACAGTACTTAGGAATAATATGGGTCTTTTTCGGGAGTTTCCATCACTTTTTAATTGATTATACTCCATCCGTCCCAATTTAAATGCTCCCTACGGTTATACGTGTTTTTTTAAAATTCTTATAGTTTTCATTCTATAATGTATTTTATATGCAATATAGATCTTATTTGATAGACCTCAATTAGTTATATTAGACAAAAATTTTAAAAACTTTGAAAACCTTATCAATAAAAAGATATAGACGTTTGAAAATGACACAGATATATACCTAGGGAGCATTTAAAATGGGACGGAGGGAGTATATTTTAATACGGATCCAACAAAATATGCAATATGATATTATTTGATTAGATCTCAATTAATTTTATTATTTAAAATTTTCAAAATCATGAAAAATATTATATATTAGATAATATAAAAGTTTGAAAAATGACACAAATTTCGAAAAAAGACCAACCAACGTTGACGAAGGGAGTATATTAATGATAGTGTTAATAATTATTGAGAGTGACTAACATGTCATTTTCTTTTGGCTTTTCAAAAAAATAAATAAATAAATCGGTAAAGATATGGGAACAGATGGGATGGTACCGATGAGGGACCGACGGCGTCGCCGACGCCGGTGTGGGTCCCAAACGGCCGATCCGAGCCGTTCATCGTTCTCAGAATCAAATTCCGAGTGGACCACGCGGGAATCGAGGCAATCGGACGGCTGTATGAGCTCGATCCAAAATCACCTCATTTCATTCAAAGAACGATGAACGGCTCGGATCGGCCGTTTGGGACCCACACCGGCGTCGGCGACGCCGTCGGTCCCTCATCGGTACAATTCCGTCAGTCCGGTCCCAATAGAAGGGTTCTAAAAAAATACCAGAAAAACTATGCAAAAGGTTTAAGTTTCTTTAGATAGATTGAATCATTCTTCCAAAAACGGTAATTGAGCAAGTTGATACATGAGTCATTTTAGCTGTCAAAGTTTTTTTTTGTTTTTCTTGTTGACAGATTTTTTCTGGATAAAATCTTAATTCCCTTGTTGTTACCATTTTTTATAAGAGAAAAATATCATTAATTAAAAAGCTACCTAGAACTCAAAAAACTGCGTTGACAAGTGCACAACAACAAAACACACTAATAAAAATATCATTAACACCTTGTTCGATTTGAGTCTCAAGACCCACCATGCGCGGTCTCCAATAAAATTTTCTTTCTATCTCTTTCTACTCATTACCCCCAAAAACCTCTCTCAAAATTTTCTTTCTATCTCTTTCTACTCATTCCACCTGTTGCTATCTTTGGTGTAAAAAAATTTGTCATTAGTTTTGACATTTTCAAATCTTTTCACATCATCCTTGTCAATTTACACGTCACTTGAAACGAGTTTAACTCAATGGTTTGAAGTCGGAAATGTTTCAAAGTAATACTAAGGCTGAGTTTCCACTATGGTATTTCTAAAATTTTAACGGTATTTTCGGTATTTCCTCCAAATCGTTCCTCTCGTATACATCAGAAAATTACCATTTTGGCAGAAACTACATCCTCTTTTGATTATAGTGGAAAAATGATATTTTTAGTTAAAACTCACCCTAATGTGTCAAAATTGCTTATTTTTGTCTTTTTAACAGTGTAATTAACAACCAATTAATAGTAAGTTTGATAAAAAAAAAAAATAATGCCTTATAGTAGATAGAGTAGAATTTGCTCCAAGTCCAAAAGGCCACATGATAAGTCATTTCAACAAAGCATTGGACGTTAAAGTAACAAATAAGGCTCCTTAATGACATTTTGGGGGCAACAGCCATGCATAATGGAAACGGAAAAGGAGATTCCTTTCTTTATAATTTACCTGAAAAGGTGATACTCCTACCAAAAAGAAACATGAACAACGTTACATACACACAAAAGTTACCCACAAATTACCCAAACACACACACAAGAAAAATTGGGTAATTTGTGGGTAACTTGTTTGTGTGTATCTAACATTTCCCAAGAAAAATTGGCCTTTGAGAACTCAACGGGTTTGGCTAAGTGATTATGACAAATTAATAAGTGTTCTTTTACGAGATCACATGTTCTATTCTTACAGAGGCTAAACATTTTAAACTTTGGTCGACTTGAGATTTGGCCGGTCGTTAACTTCAGAGTCCCAGAATTAATTGACATGCGCGCAAACTAGCTCGAAAATCCGGTAAAAGAAAAAAGATTGGCCTTTGAGATTCCACGTGAACCCAGATTGCATGATCATTTTCCGGGTAACCATAGATAATGCATGTGACTCGTTATATATAGGGTCCTTGTGAACAACGCATGTTTGAAAAAAGTCAAACACATAACCCTCCATGAGGGGAGGCTGCCCAAAGCATGCTCATACCAAACTAAAGTAACATCAAAGGGAAATGTTAAAAGAGTGATTCTATTTGAACCCATAAAAATTCTTTTTGGCCCCAATTTTTTTATTACTACACATATTTACGAATATTAATTTGTTCATGGAATGCCTTTGTCTTCAATAATTCTTCAACCTCTGTTCTATCTTAAATACACTCGTTTGCATAGTAAGAACCACCATCGGTCGCCAAAACTATGTGAAAAAAATAAACAAGAAAGCTGTTAAAAACTTTGAAAGGGATGACGGGATTCAATCGAGCAATAACTTTGGTTGATCATCCATTGGATTCATTACATTTGTAACAAAAAACTTTTTAGTAAGATTTGTATCTCTCTCTCTCCTTTAATTGTCTATAAAGCAAACATGTTTAGAGATCAAAATTACGTTATTCAAACAATGAAGTATTAAAGCATTAGAATATTACAAAAGTAAGTTTGCTTAGTCCATCAATTTCATTACTGCATCAAAACAAATCTTTCCCTTCTGAAAACACATTTTGAACACATTGGACGGTTCCGATTTTCCCAAAACAATTTTTAAAAATGAAAAAAATGCATTTTTTCTTAAATCCTGGGGTCCGGATAAGAAAATTTTTATTTTTATATATACATCTTAGATCAAACTTAAAAGCTTAAACTATTACCAAATAAAAAAAAAAATAAGCATTATATTAAACAATCACCCCTCTTATACCCAAATAAAATAATTTGTGATTTTATATTATCCAGCACAGCCTATGTTTACCCTGCCAATGAAGCTCTCTTCATTTTTTGAACCCTGGCCCAATCATGTGGGATTTGGCATTGCTTAACTATTCTAACTTCGTTCATACAGCACGTGCATGGTACAGGAATTGGTTTTGGGCCGTGATAAAAAAAATTAGTTTTGGGCCGCATACCTGGGCAACAAAATTAGTTTCGGGCCGCATCCCTGGGCTGCCATTTAGAAAAAGGTTTATGGGCTTCAAAGTTAGGAAGTACAAAACCCATAAACACACCTGTTTGGAACTTCTTGTGTAATGAAAGGGAAAAGAAGGAAAAATAATTAAAATTACAGAGAAAGTTGAAAAGAAATTGAAGAGAAAGTTGAGCTCTTCGTTTTTTTTTTTTTTTTTTTAAACTTCCCAAAAAGTTGGTCCTTCTTTGGGAAGAGAGACCAACTTTTTGGGATATAATGATTAAATTGTACATACTTTAATTTTCCACAATTGCCCTTGGACCTTATTACTGTATTATTACTTGGTTGTGAGTTTTGTTCGGGTGTTAAAAACAAGGGGGCATAGTGGAAATGTATCAACTTTTGGACATTGAATTCCGTATAAGGACATGAATTATGGGACATCAAAAAATGGAATAATGACTTAACTTTATGGGACAGAGTGATTATCAAATTTCGTTAACATTTCTGATTTTTATCAAGCCATTGGGGATTTATAGTTAGGCCTCGTCATAGTTTCTGTTATGCCTTGATGTAGTTTCCTCCTCAGAAAGCTCGCTTTTGCCTTGAATCTAAATGGGTGAGATAGTAGGCCGATCGAAAAATCGAAAGGCCTCGTATTTTTCTGGGATGACTAAAATTTCCGATCAATGAAGAGGAAATCTCGTCCCAAAATGACTGGATACTTTCTCTTCAAAAACTTTTTGATATTAGAAACTAGGGGTGTCCACGGATAGGATCCGGACGGACCGGATACGGATCCGATCCGATCCGATCCGCTCAGAGCGGATTATGGTTTTTAAGATCCGGAACCGAACCGAACATTCACGGATCGGTTACGGATCGGGCGGATTTGACAGATTAAAGAAGGATTATTGAGCGGATTGAGCGGATCGAGCGGATCTGATCCGATCCGGAACCGCCAGATTAGAAATTCTCGATCCAGAACCGAACCGAACATTCACGGATGGATCAACGGATGGTTCGGATCGGTTGGTCGGATTGGCGGATCGGATGATCCGCTGGACAGCCCTATTAGAAACTTGCTCGTTGCCTTTACCTGACCAATCATTTCTGTCTTGCCCCTGATTCTTCTCCAGGAATGGAGCATAGATGAACCAGGAGTGGCAGATAGGTGACAGAAGAGGTGAGCGGAGTTGGAAGAGCTACACTAGGAGTATTGGACAGACTTTGCAGAGATCGGAGGTTGACCGGAGCAATCGGGTGATTGTGGATTCGCGGCGGTTGAGCCATGGTGAACAGTCGGAGAAGCTAGTGAGCAAGGATACATTCTTTCAAGTGTTGCATCTATGTTTGGTGGGTGCGGATACACTCGAATGGTTAATGGCATAGGTGCTTACTAGAATGACATATAAGAGTTGGTCAACGGTGATCGGAGGCAGTCTGGTTCAATCGATGTCACGGAGATCTAGCAGGATTTGTTCACATCCCGGATTCACGAGAGGTGTATCCCGATTTTGGGGTGCGGAGGTACTCAGTGGGGGATGCGGTGTTCGAGAAGGAGTCAGCCTTTTCGAGAAGGAGTCAGCCTTTTCGCAGATGGTGTGTGAGATCATTTGGAGGAGTGAGCCTCTAATGTGGGCAGAGGGTAGCTGCATTCTCTTGACAGGACATGATGCTAGAGTGGCGGAGCGCGGCGATGAAGCTGCGGGCACTCGATGAGGGGGTGCGGGCGCTTCTGTTGGTGAGCGCATACACCTCGGGTTTGAGGTGTGCGAGTGGAGGCATTCCAGTTGAAGGGGTGTGGTACTCGAACGAGTGGAAGCATTCCAGTTGAGGGGGTGCGGTACTTGGATTTTCTGATTGGCTGCGGATTCTAATTTTACAAGGATACACTATTTCGGGTTTTTGTACTCTATTTGGTGGTGCATGGATGCTCGACTAGTTAGTGACACAGACGCTTGCTAGAGGTAGCTGATTGGAGGTGGCGACATAGGGGTGTTGCAGACAACTTTGCCCACTCGGTGTGGAAGGGGTGATTGTTGAGATTCCACCCCATGTGGGCCGAATGTGAGTGATTTCCTATTGCGATTAGGATTTCCTATTGTGTTTAGGATTTCCTATTGGGTTTACGATTTGTATCTCTATAAATACTCTTGTTGTCTCTCTTATTGAGCGTGTGGTAGCACAATGTGAGCAGGACTGGCTAAGAGTGTGAGAGGGGGAGCCGGTTGTGGCCTCCCCCGACCGGAGTGGGAGCCGGTTATAGCTCCCCGGAGAGGTTTTCTCATGTCTTTGTATATTTTGAGTATATATACGGAATGGACGGAGTTTTTCCTCAGATTTCTTGTGTGTGTTTGAGTGTGTGCGTGACTCAGATTACACAACAGTTAGTGCCTCTAGCATTCCTCGATCTTTTCATATTAAAATGAGATAATAAAACACCACATAAGTAAGCTTCTATAAAAGTTGTGTGCCTCATGCAAGGATAAACTAGCTTCTGTAAAGTTTCAAAATTAAAACACAAAAGAAGGTAGTTCGTTGCCTCACGAAGCAAGATCCTTACCGCTAACTCTTTAGGGGTGAGTTCTAATTTCTAAATTTTGATTCTACTTGCCAACAACTCTTGAGGCCACCTCATCTCACGTGTAAGTGTGAAAAAGACTCTCTCCATTTCTAAATTTTGATTCTACCTGCCAGCTACTCTTGAGGCCACCTCATCTCACGTGTAAGTGTGAAAAAGACGCTGGGAGAGACTATAGGAATTAGTCTAACGTGCATCTAGGCTGGTCTTGTGACAACCCAAATTCCACTTTGTCTAAAAAATAAATAATGTTTCCACAAAATTGCAACTGATGGACCCAAATCTTCAAAAATAAAACAAATTGGGGAATTTTCACTTTGCCCCCTTGTACTTTGTGCAAAAGTCACTTAGTCCCCTTCCAATTCAAAAATCCATACTTACACCCCGTAAACTATCAAGTTAAGTGCAAATGTGGATGACGTTAAAATTATGTCAAATAGACCAAATCACCCATCAAAGCACTTGAAATTACAAAGAATCAACCTCTTTATCTCACTAGCAGAGACCAATCAACAATTAAATCCATATATCAATGGTCACTACCTTCTAGTACTTTACAAGACCATAAAAATCTACCTACACTGTTATACACCACTGCAACTCAACATTTTTCCTCTCTTCCTTTCAATTCTCTCTTTCTTCTTTTCTTATTTCTCTCTAGAGAGAGGGGAGGGGTTCCTCACCCTCATGGGTGTTTTCTTCTCCCAACCCTCCATTCGCATGCACATTGATTATTCTTAGAGGATGAATACGTCATGTGCAAAGTCATAAAATAGATAATTTTGACCACACATCGAATTGACTATTTATGTGTACATATATATGTGTGTGTGCGGGTGATCATAAGAACTTAGCAGACGTCGAAAACAAAAGAGAAAAGCAAGATGGCGAAAACATACGCCATGAAAATTAAGTTCATCACCAAATAAACAGTCGTTTCTTCTTCCCTAACTCTCCCCCACCTTAGAACCTTCAATCTCTCCCTTTTGGACCAGCTTGTGCCATCGCTATCAAAACACTCCTTCAGAAACCTACTTGTGGCATTGGCAGGCCTGGATGATTGGACTACTGAAACTAATGACTTCTCAAGCTTTGTTTGCTACTTGAGGAAGCAGTCTTTGAGCATTAGGAATAAATTGTTCAATAAACTTAGGGAAAATACTAGCGACGAAAACGATTCGGGATTTTGGACTTGCTTAGGGAGGTAGCAAAAATGTATACATATATGCATGAGTCGTAGTAAATTCAAGTTTTGCGATATAGATTTCAGTTGGGGAGGGCGTGTTCGTTTGGGTTCCCAAAACCGGTCTAAAGACCTTAAATGCCTTGTTTGGTTTGGTTTCCAAAAACCGGTTTTCTCAATTATTATTCAATTATTATCCCTATTTTTAAATATTATTTTTATTTTTCTCTCTATCTCTCTCCAATCATTAATACCTATTTTTTAATTATTATACCTATTTCTCCCTCTAATCATTACAAAAACCAAAACTCAAAACCCAAACCAAACACAACCTTTTTTGCCTGTCAAAACCCTGTTCGGTTTCCCCAGTACCTGTGTCAGAAAAGTAACAGTAAGAAGGTGGTAAATAATGAAGCACTCTTTTCCTCATTGACAGTCTTCCAGTAAATTCATAGTCACCGACGCCTTATGCACACATGGGATACCGGCAGCGTGTGGGATCAACTTTTGGGTCTCACACAAATAATCCGAGCCGTTCATTTATCTTAAAATAATTTTTTGAGTGGTCCCGTAAAAAATCAGCTCAATCCAATGTGCGTAAGTGGTTGATCCGAAAATCCCATGTTTCATTCAAAATTTTGAATGAAACTGGGGATTTTCGGATCAACCACTTACGCACATCGAATTGAGCTGATTTTTTGAGGGGCCACTCAAAAAATTGTTTTAAGATAAATGAACGGTTTGGATTATTCGTGTGAGATCCAAAAGCACCGTTGGTATCTTTTCTGTGCCTAAATCGTCGGTTCCTATAGGATGGTTGGGAAAAAGTCCCATGAAAAAAAGTATCAGAGGGAGGGGCCCATGTACCACCGGATGTAGAGAAGGGTTTTCAAAGTACCAAAAAGGTTTGTAAAACCGGGTTCTCAAAACCCCAACCAAACATGGTGAATGTGTGATGCGCATGAGACCCCGAATCTTGCAACGTTGGCACACACAAGCGATGGTGAGGGAGTTGAAGCGTGGATGAGTTTTGCTGACAAAGAAGACAAGGCGTTTTTTTAACGTGGCTTGGAATCGCTAGCATTTGCCTCTTTGAATTCAAGTCCTCTCATACAGTAGATAAAGGGTTACCAGCTAAACAAAGGCATTGTTTTAGAAAAATGTCTTTTCCTGTCTTTTTTAGCTTTTTTTTATTTATGTATTTTAGCTTTTTTGAATTCAAGTCCTCTCATACAGTAGACAAAGGTACGTCGCGCCGTCTCGGCCAGTTTTGTGACTTTAGCGGTCCGGTTTGGCAAAACAAAAACAGAGCAGAAGCAGAAACAACTTTCTTTTCAATTTGTTCGGGTATCGGTTCGGTTCACAAGTGAAACCATAAGTGAACCAAACCGAACCCGTTCAGTTATCCCTCCGTCTAAACCACACCCGCACCCATTGTGAAAAAATCGGTTATGGTTTGGGAGAAAAAAGTGGTTTTGATTCGGGTACCCATCGGTTCGGTGGAGATTGTCATCCCTAAATTGTATCGTCTGAAAGGGTGCCTTTCCACCTCCTAGGTTCTAGCCCCATCCTATGTCCCTAGCTTCCAACGGACACAAACTACATCTTTCAAAATTCTAAGGGGTACACCAACATTCACCAAAAAAAAAAAAACCTTATCTGCCTTAATAAAAACTTACGGCCTAATGGGTGCCTAATAAATTAAAAGCATCCCAGCAATTGTTAAAAAGGTGCACCTTTTCGGCCCGTTATTAATGTAATTAGAAAGGTTATTTTACCTCAAACCACTTCCACCTAGAATCAGGCTCATTAGCAGGAACCGGTTGGGGATGATGCCACAACGAATTGTGAAGTCGCAAAACGGCCAACAGAAAAGCGTTGAAATGCCTACTAATTGTTTCCCCGGACCTCAGAAATTGGAACTTCGTAGGCCTATTTTTATTATGGTGCGCAAGGATCCACAGAAAGATAGCAACTTTTTCAACAACATTGACATTCCTCGAGTTCTATAGGCCTCTTTCCTCTAATAAATGTACCAACCTCATGAATGTGTGCCTATTTACCCTTAATAGGTTGTGGCAATCTTTGTCACTACCACCTACTAGCATATGCAGTGCGTCTATTTGGGGTTGGTAAACATTAGGATCCATACGAATAGGCCTTCGTCGAAAACGTTCAACAATCAAATCCATAAGTAACATGTAAAGCATGAGAGTAGTATTACTACTCTCATGAAACATATTGCTGCTACCACAACCTTACGGTTGAACTTCTTCCTTCGTTCACGTTTACTAAGTCTTGCCATCTGTATACCTCAATCAAAAGGTTGAATAAATTAGACCAAACTACGAACAATGTCATTAGTAGGAAAACTCTTTTTCGAAAATCATCGCATGTATTGAAACCTAAGAACCAAATTAGTAGGGTAATATCAATGGCAAAATTAGGGCAAAACCTATGTACGAAACAAGCTGACAAAGTCAGTTCAGTCTCAAAAATTAGGGCCAAATCATTTAACACCCACATTCATGCTCAGAAATTGGGTTTAAAACCCAGACTCAAGAACAGAAACTTAGGTAAAAAACTCATGTTCAAGCACAGATTCAAGCACAGACATAGAGCTAACAAACCCAGATTCAATCTATTTACCAAGCACCATGGAAACCCAGATGAACTCGCACAAAGCCAGATTAAGTCGCACAAACCCAGATTAAGCTTCAAAAAATTCACCATTTTCCATGGAAACCCAGATTAACTAGCACAAAATAGGCCAAAACTTATCGATCTATATCGCAAATCAAACGTCGTACATGGAGTAAGCATCGTACCTCTGTGAACAGCTTGAAGAGGAAGTCGAGATGAGCAGCAATGGAGTCACACGGTTGCGGCACCGACGACCTCCTCTCTCTTCTTCTCTCTTTTTCCTTCTCTCTCGAAAAACGAAACCCTACTGATTCCACACAACCCAACGACGTGTAGAAGCTGGATTTGGAGGGGTAGAATCGTACCAAAAACCCACAAATACACCCGGATTTGTGAACGATAGGGGGTACCCCAGTCGTTAGCAAATCAACCCTAACCCTGATTTCCAGTCCAAACAGTGAACATATCGGGGAGCAAGAGCTGCAACCCAAACGCAGGAGATGAAGGTGGGACCAGGATATGTAATACGGGTCCTCTCATATCCGGGTGCATATCCTGCATCCAAACACGCTGTTTAGGTTCTAGCTCCATATCCCATGCCCAAGTGTCATCATACTACTATACCAACATTCACCAAAAGACACATACGTATCTCGCCACCGCATCGGACCCCCTCTAAAATTTAAAAAAAATAGGGGCCCCCAAACATGTAAGCCTCTTATATATTTTGTAATGGTTGGTTATTTTTAGATGACTATATATTTAAATTTGTTCAATGATAATTATTTTGTAATGGTTTTTTATGAAGATATGTGTTGAAATAATTTATTACGCAAAATACATGGAGGGCCTCCTCTAATGAGGCCGTTTCAAGCCTCCAAAACTAATGAGCCGGCATTGGTATCTTGACTGCCTCATTTAAAACCTATGGCTGAATGGTTGCCTTAACGGTGAGCTTTCCCTAAAAAAATATCATATTTCCACTGCAGTACTCAAAAGTGAGTGTAGTTTTCGGTAAGTAGTATTTTGTGATGTATATGAGGAAAATGACTTGTCTTCAAACAGCTGAACAAAAATATGAAAAATGCAGAAAATATCATTTAAACGGAGAGTGAAAACTCAGCCTAAATTAAATGAATCCCAACAACCCGAAAGGTGCCTTTGCTAGCTTTTGGGTCCTAGCCCCATCCTATGGCACTAGCTTCCAACGGACACTATACTACTCCCTCTGTCTTTGTATGTTGGTCCTTTTAAGAAGTTTGTGCAACTTTTCTATCGATTATTTCTTTTAATATGGATCTCAAAAAATATGCGATATGAATATTGTTTGATAGATCTCAAATAGTTCTATTATTCAAAATTTTCAAAATTATATCAAAAATATTACTCCTATAACTTAAAAGATATAAACGTTTGAAAAATAACACAAATTCAAAAAAAAAAAAAAAAGGAACAAACAAACAAACACGGATGGATAGAGTACTTAATTCTAACGTACACCAACATTTACCAATAAATCGGAATCTTTGCTTAGGTAAGTCGTAGGCATGTGACCTATTCTCTTTTAGATAGCCAAAATTTGTTGCTAAAATAGTACCTATTACAAATGTCCTTTGCAATTAAATGGAAAACTTTGAAGAAAATGGTTTGCCCACCATCAAGTAGACGTCAACAATAAATCGGAGATATTGATAGTTCCAAAGAATTTGAAAACTTGAAAGAAAAGGTTTTGGTCCAATACTTCGTTTCGCATAGACAATATAAATCGAACATGTTGACCGAGAGCTGCTAGGGTACCCCATCATTTTGCACCGAAAATGCACCTTGGGAAAAATCGTTCTTAAAATAAAAATCGAGGAAACCAAAAAAATGAAAGAAAGCGGTGAGATTTTGGTTCCAATAACGTCGATTTGATTTTGGTGGACGAATTTTTTTTTTTAAAACAATGAATGTTCGTGGACCCAAAAGAAAAAAAAGGCGTAGGGTGCATTTTGGGCAAAAAATCCGCTGTATCGTTGACCTTTTATAAAGAAATGAAAAATATAAAGAAATGAAAAATATATATATAGAAAATAGTTGATCCGCTGTATCATGTCGCATCAACAATAGATTGGACATACTGATTTTATTTGAAGAAAAATAAAACATCAAAAACGAAAATGGTTGGTTCGTCACATAATTATAGAAAATGTACTAAAACAAAATAACTGCAAGGGATCGTAAAACTTCAAAGAAACCTATTCGTGGAAAAAATGGCAGTCTTAAGGCCATGGTTGGTCCATCACATCCTGTAGCCAGGTTATTCTTAAATGAAGAGTTCTGCAATGTGTGCCTATATATTTGTGACTTTGTGAGCATGTGATCACAAGGAGTTACCAGAAGTTGAAAACAAATCAGAAAAGCAAGATGGCAAAAACAAATGACATGAACATCAAGTTCATCACCAAAGAAACAGTCACTCCATCTTCCCCAACTCCACCTCACCTTAGAACCTTCAAACTCTCCCTTTTGGACCAGCTTTCACCTTCCTATTATTTAAACCTTCTTCTCTTCTACACCACCAACCCCAACACCGCTGGTGTTGGTGGCAGCGGCGAGAAGAGTAAGAAGAGAACCGAAACATCTCAACGGTTGAAGAAATCTCTATCCGAAACCCTAACTCGCTTTTACCCGTTGGCAGGAAGGATGAAAACTCATGCTTCCATCGTCTTTGACTGCAACGACGAGGGTGTTCGTTATTCAGTGGCTGAAGTGGGTCAACCACTCTCTCACTGACCTTCTTCAGCAACCCGAAAGTGAAGAACTAGCACATTTCATTCCATCTATTCCTCATGAAACTGAAGAGGAGGAACCGTTGAGTCCCCCTCCTCCCCTGGTACATGCCCAAGTCACTTTCTTTGAAAAATGCGATGGAATGGTTGTTGGTATGTCCGTATGTCATAAAGTCGCTGACGCAGCCACCATTATTGCATTCACCAAGGCTTGGGCCAACGCTACGATTCTCGGATCCCCAGACGCGGTGGTTCCTATTTTCAAAGCAGCCTCTTTGTTCCCGCCAATAGACCCTTGCCCGATTAAGCTTCCCTCTATCAGGCCAGCAACGGCTAACAAGAAGAAGAATCTATACATTGCGAGGAGGTTTGTGTTCCATGCGACAAAAATTGCTGCCCTAAGAGCTAAAGCTGCAAGCACCAGCGTGCAGCGGCCTACCCGTGTAGAGGCGATTTCAGCACTCATTTGGAAATGCGCAGTGGAAGCATCCCGATTGAGGTTGGGTGAGCCGGCTCAAAAGCCATCAGTGTTGCAATGGCCCGTCAACATACGGCCCAGGCTTGTGCCGCCGCTATCGGAACACTCTTTTGGAAACCTAATTTTGATATCGGCAGCCCAGGATGATGGGACTAGTGAAACTAATGATTTGTCGGGCTTCGTTTGCCATTTGAGGAAGCAGTCTTTGAACATTGGGAACAAATTCAATCAGGTTAAAGAAGATAATGGGGAACAAAATGATATGGTAATTTTGGATGGGCTTGCGGAATTAGCAAAAAGAGGCTGCCTAGCCGATCCCAACCCTAGCACATACACCCAAACGAGTCGTTGTAAATTTGGGTTCTACGATATAGATTTCGGTTTGGGGAAGCCAACATGGGTGAGAATGGGTGATGCGCGTGAGACCCCGAATATGGTAACGTTGGCAGACACAAGCGATGGCGAGGGAGTTGAAGCGTGGGTGAGTTTTGCTGAGAAAGAAGACATGGCTTTTTTCGAACGTGACTCTGAATTGCTAGCATATGCCTCTTTGAATCCAAGTCCTCTCCAACAGTAGAAGAAAGCCTACAAGCCAAACTAGAAGTATCTCCAATAATTACTGTAACAAGTTCCGTTGCTCCAAAAAATAATAATAATAATAATAATACTGTCATAATAAAGGAAGTACTATTAAAGTGCCCGCTCAAAACCTGGAGCATTGCTCCGGTAGCTGAGTTCTTGCACTGTATTTTAACTTTGATATTGAAATGGGATGACTACATTAAGTTTCTACAAAAGTTGTGTGCCTCATGCAAGGGTTAGGCCTTGTTCTCCAATAGATTTTAGGTACTTAAAATCTCACATTTTATGACACTTCAATCTCAACACATAAAATGTAAAAGTGATTTTATGAGATTCTCATAAAATCCTCCTAAAATCTATAGGAAAATCACTACATTTTATCAATTGGGAAAACAACTTCATTTTATCACCCCTCCATAAAATGTTCATTTTATGAGATTTTCATAAAATATACCTAAAATCTATTGGAGAACAAGACCTTAAACTAGTTTCTGTAAAGTTTCTCTGTCTCTGTTCAAAAATAAAACACAAAAGAAGGAAGTTGGCTGCCTCACATTTTTAGTTAAAATTAATAGGGGCAAGATCCTTACACTTCCTCTTTAGGGGTACTGAGTCCTAACTTCTCTATTTCGATTCTCCCTGCCAACAGCTCTTGAGGCCACCTTAGCTTACGTGTAAGCATGGAAAGGACTCTAGGAGAGGCTATAGGTATTAATCTAAGGTGCATATAAGCTGGTCTTCTGACGACCCAAATTCCACCTTGTCTCAAAAATAAATTATATCTCCACAAAATTGCAACTGATGGGCCCAAATCCTCAAAATAAAACAAATAGGGGAATTTTCACTTTGACCCCTTCAAATTCAAAAACCCATACTTACACCCCGTAAACTATCAAGTGCAAATGTGGATGACGTTAGAAATTATGTCCGATATACCAAATCACCCATCCAAGCACTTCACATTACAAAAAATCAACCTCATTATTTCACTAGCAGGGCCAATGGACAATTCAATCCCCGGCCATATCAATTATCACTACCTTCTAGTACTTCACAAGACCATAAAAATCTACCTACACTGTTATAACAACACTACAACTCAACATTTTTCCTCTCTTCTTTTATCTCTCTCAGGAGATAATGGGGAGGGGTTCTTCACCCTCATGGGTGTTTTCTTCTCCCGATCCTACATTCTCATGCACACTGATTATTCTTAAATGAGTCCGTCATGTGCAATGTCATCAAATAGATAATTTTGACCATGCATCGAGTTGACTATTTATGTTACACATATATATGCGTGTGTGAGTGATCATAAGGAGTTAGCAGACGTCAAAAACAAAAGAGAGAAGCAAGATGGCAAAAACAAACGACATGAAAATTGATTTCATCACCAAAGAAACAGTCATTTCATCTTCCCAAACTCCCCCACCTTAAAACCTTCAGTCTCTCCCTTTTGGACAAGCTTGTGCCGCCGCTATCGAAACACTCTTTCGCAAACCTACTTGTGGCATTGGCAAGCCAGGATGATGGGACAACTGAAACTAATGTCTTCTCGGGCTTTGTTTGTACTTGAGGAAGTAGTCTTTGAGCATCAGGAATAAATGGTTGAATAACCTTAAGGAAAATACTGGGACGAGAATGATTCGGGATTTTGGACTTGCTTGGGGAGGTAGCAAAAAAAGTATACATATACACATACGAATCGTAGTAAATTCAAGTTACACAATATAGATTCCCAACCGAAGCCAACATGGGTGAGAATGAGGGAAACGTTGGCAGACACAAGCGATGGCGAGGGAGTTGAAGCATGGGTGAGTTCGCTTAGAATGAATACATTCCTTTTTTTGAACGTGACTCGGAATTGCTAGCATTTGCCTCTTTGAAAGAAAGAGTACCAGCTAAACAACGGCATTGTTTTAGAAAACTGCCTTTTAGAGCAAACTGTCTTTTGAGTAAATTACATTGTGTCTTTCAAAAACCCTCACTCTTTGTGAAAATATGCTATCAGTTTCATACTTTCATCGTCGTAAACATGTGTGTAGCTAGTGTACAATACACCAAAAAAAAAAATCAAAGAAGAGGACAAGAATAACACTTGCCTAGTCAGATCTGCACTGAGATGCCTTTAATCACAACTGGGTTGCTCAAATATTTCTATTCAAAAGCCATGAATCAGTCTTTCATTTTGGTAGAGAAATATGTGTGGCTTTTCAGTGCAATAACTGTGGTGGGGGGCTGTATATATACAATTAGGGTAAAAAAATGGAGGGAAAATTTCCCGCTTATACAGGAGAAATGGAGGGGAAAATATAGCTAGGGTTTACAGGGGAGTTATTTCGTGATTTGAGTGACAAATATGGGCAAAAACGTAAATTCTCCATCGCTGTTAACGGATTCTCTCGGATCCTCTCACGTTGTCTGTTTTAATAAGTTCAGGGGGGGACCCGTCGACTTTTATAGTTGAATGGGGTTAAATGAAAAACGCTAATAGTTGAGGGGGGTTAAATGTATAATTTACTCCTCTCTTTTACCGTCTTTTTTAGTTTTTTTGGTTTATATATTGTGAGAGAATAACCGGTCTCATAGAGCATTAAAAAACAATTTGCTAAAAGAAACAGTTTGCTAATGTCTCAAGTTTGATTCTATTTGACAGCAACTCTTGGGACCACCTCCCCTCGCATGTAAGTGTAGAAAAGGTCTATAGGGATTGATTAGAGGCGCGCGCAAACTAGTTCAAGACACCAGGAATTACCAAAAAAAAAAATAAGATCCTTTTAAGTTACTAAAAAAAAATAAGATCCTTTTAGAGCTTGATTGTTGAAAACATCACTTGAAAGATCAAGCTAATTGGACATCGTTTGATACTCTCTCCGTTCCTTTTTGAGTGTCCAGCAGAGAGGTCTCAGGTTCAAGAAGATAAAGCTACGTTTGGCTTGCTATTGTAATCTAACTTACTAACCCACCAACGCTAGCTATATGCCAAAAAAAATGTCAAAGCCGCTTACAACTAAGGGCGCAGGAGCTAGGCATAGATCCAAAATGTAAGGTAAGTCCAAACATTTCAAAGAATTCACAATTTCTAGAGACCTGCAAGATGTCATGTGGAACAAAATGCCACAACTATGCAGAATACTTACACAAGTGATGAATATGTATATCAGGCGATAAGACTCATTCTTACAAAAATAATTACTTTGCGGATAACCAAGATTTTATAACTGTCTCAATAAAGTATGCTGAGAGTTTGTGCTTGAATGTATTTCAGACACTGTTGCATGGTTTTCTAAAAATTCTCGACAAGAAGTCACTAGATTTTTAAATATTAGCTTTTGTGAGTCACTTCTGGACATGATAATATTACCTTCATGTACCAAACTTACAAGACTATCCTTTTGGAAGCGGTGGGCATTTTCTTTGAAACAATTCAACCATGAATTGCGGGAAAATACCTGCAACTCGCTTGAATGATGGCTTGAGATGGAGGAGAGAGCGGAAGCGTGATCACCTTGCTCAAGTTTCAAACAAAACATTTCCTTGGCTAGAAGAGGTGGTGGAGTCTGACCCGCCCGAGCCAAGTGCTTCCATGTTGTTTCAAGCAGCTCCCTCTGCACAATACACATTCCATTAATCTTGAATGTCACTAATGCGCAAACATTCAATAGTTACGAATACAATAGCCACTGGATATTTATAAAAGACTTCACTTTACCCCATTCTTTTCGTTGCTATACTTCATTTAGTAAGCTTCTTTGTTAACACGCTTCAATTCCTGTCTCTACTTCAAATTTCGTCAACTTACCACAAATATTATAGGGCATGCCCAAGCCCTTCTGTTCTGGGTGTGGTGAATACTAGTACAATAGTGAGCCTGAGCATGGAACAAGTGTGGGCAGATGAAGGCATGTAGGTGCACTATTCCGCTGTGGGGATTGTAACTTTCCATAAATTTCCATTGGTCACTCACCAAATGAACTTTGCTTTTTTCATTTTTTGACGATTGACGAATCAAATGTCTGTTCTGTCCAAATGTGGTCGCTTTTGAAGTGCATCCGGTCATGTGCTACCAAGACACAATAATACACTAGTGAATTACATTTTTAAATGCACACCCCAAATTATGGGGCGCCAACGGTCCAAGATCGTGACTTTATCCTGTCACTTCAAAAACAACTGAATACAGTCATTACATTTTTGTAATTAATTTATTGGCACTATGGAAGCCGATAATGCCATTGAGAGAGAGAGAGAGAAGATATCGATCTTTTATCCAGGCATTTGGAAAATAACTGAATACAGACCTTAAAGTAGAAGAAAGGACTATTCACAAGGCGGTGTTTGGCGTTGCACTATGTGACGCAATAAGGTTATGAGGAATCTACTCCTCCAAGTGAATTATGTCATAGGGGTAGCAACCTCAGAAACAAAGAACTAGAAGATGGCAAGGATAGTATAGTACCTTTCCGGCCCTGGATGACTCAATAATCATCCTAAGGTGTCGTTTGGCATTGAATGGGTAACCGAACTGCAGCATTTGTTTGTAAACAAACTCTAAGTCATCCCACTGCTGCAGTCTGACACAGGCATCTAACATGGTATTAAACGAGTTGAAATCTGGTACAACCCTGTCCTTGTAATTATCTTGGTTAATAACAAGATTGGCATCTTCCAGCATTTTCTGGAATAGAATTTTTGCTTCTTCGAACATTTCATGTTCCGTGTACGCTTTCAACATTACATTACATGTCACCAAATTTGGGGAGCAAAACTTGTGCATAAGATTGAAAATGTATGCACCATCTTGAATATTTCCAGCATCCAGACAGGCTTGAATTAGACCAGTGTAAGTCACTACTAAAGGTTTGTTAGCAACTTTGCAAATCTTGTCAATCTGCGGGGACAGAGAAAAACAAGGGGCATCAATTTCTCTCATTTTCTTTTCTTACCAAAAAAAAAAACTGACCGAAAATGAAATTCAACCCTGTGATGGAATTATTAAGAGTACGAATTTAGGAGTGCTAAAAACCGAAGCATCTTGAGATTCCATATCATAAATTCGTAGAGCATCTCCAACCCAAGCCTCCAAAAATGGAGACCCAAAATATTTTTCAGAAGAAAGAACTGTGTTTACAGAGAACCACCATTCATCCCATCCCCAATTCACTATATCTTCTATATTTAAAAAAAAAAAAAAAACACTCACGTTGCCTTACTTTTCCCTCCTAAAATTATTCACTTCCCTTCAAATACAACCACTCAACTAATTTCCCAACAAAATTTAATCAAATTTATTTTATAGGGGTGTCAAATTAAAAAATATTGTCGTTATCTTCCTAGAAATACAACTTTCTGAGTATTGTATCTGTCATTTTAAAGTTTATACCATCTGACAAAATCATAAGCGAATGGAAAATGGAGATGATTCCCCGTCTCTCTGAATGGGTCTCTGACTCTGTATTTGGAGACTAAAAGTGAAGTCTCCATTTTAGAGAATCAAAATGAAGCATGGTTGGAGATGTTCTTAGAGTCACCACAAAATAAGGAAGAGTAGGTAGTGGCATATTGAATCCTACTTGAATTAGTGCCTCTTGGCACCTTCCAGCGCTGCAAAGACACCGAGCAAGGTCATAGTAAAGAGCAGCAGAACCAATAATTCCTCGTCTTTCCATGTTTTCAACAGCCGATACAGCTTCGTCAGTTTTTCCTTCCTTCCATAGAGTATTAACCATGACTAACAAAACAGATAGTAGCAGAAGTCAATTCTGTGAAACTTTTATGCAGTAAAAGGAGTAAAAACAACTAACTTCACTATACTACCTTTATAAGTTAAGGCATTGGGAATTGAAGATTCCATCACCTTGTTGAAAAAATCGTGTACCAAATTGTACTTTCCACATGCAAACATTACCTGACCAGAAATAAACTTCTTGAGAGAAAAGTTATTTATGCCTTGCGCCAATATTTAGCAATTAAAATAAACAGTTACAATTAAGCCAATAACGAACCAGTATTGGAGCCCAATTATGGACCAAGTGATCTGAAAGGAAGGATGAAATCTGAGTTATGTTAGTATTTCTCAGTCAGTGCTGCATGCTATCGAAGGGGCCCTACAAGAGCAATTGCTTATAAAACTTTTCCTGTTTTAAGTGACAAGATGTCCTGAACTCATCCCTACGTTTCTATTTTTGATTTGTCGACACATCTGATGCTTGCATGGTTTTAGTATTTCACCATACCAGGGTCATAGAATAGAACTTCGGAATCTTCCTGGCTTGTTGTCCATCTTGTATTTCCCTTTGTTAAGGATGGTTAACGCTGTGTGTATCAATTTTCTGGTCATAAGAGAGAGTCATTAACTCTTTAGCGAGGCTAGATATACGAAGCCTTGCACTTCTAATATGAGCTCTCGACTCTGTCAATGTGGTTTTTCGCAAGAGTGGGCAACAACAGAGCAATACAATGCATATGTTACCTCCATGAAAAGTCCATAAGTTGTGCTAGAAGGCTGTTGGCCTTGTTCCTTTATCTTCTGCAATACCCAAAATGCCCCCTCCCATTGCTTCCTTTGCACACAAGCATTTAGGACCTATTTCAACAGGTCAAAACAACTACTGTAATTCACTGAGTAGATCATAATCCCAATTACTACTGAATCTTGCATGCAACAATAATATAAAGCATAGACAAAGTACCTAGTAAACTCATATAACTTATAAACTAAAATTACAAAAGGCAAAGAAAATATTATATTTCAAAATGGCAACTAAAAAACTAATATAACCCTCAAAAAGAGTTGGGAATATTATAGGCAAAAATACCAAAATTACAAGCTCAAAACAAAAATCTAGAATTGCCGAATTTTATTCACATGCCTATCATGCCACCCGAAGGAAATCCCACTGCAAAGTCTTAACTGCTACTCCACCGAAGCAGAAATTATATGCTGGGACATGGTGGCCAGCGGAATTTAAGGCTTCATTCAATGCTATCCTTAAGGAGCTTTTCACGAGAGTTAAACTGTTTGTCTTCTACAGTATGTTAGGATGTAAGACTATATGGCAGAAACATCCAAATCAAACTGATGATTTGCTTTAGAAAATTCTCAGGGGGTACAACTCAGAGCTAAGTAGACTACCAAGCTTCATCTAGATGTCTGTTTTGGAGGCAAAACAACTTGATAATACAACCATAATTTCAAAACCCAAACAAAATATTAACTTACAGCATTGTAGACAACAATATCTGGTTCTAACCGTGGATCCCATTTCTCAATAATGCCAGTTTTGAACTTCTTTTTTGGAGGAGATCGCATGCTATCTATCACCTCAAACAGTTCCTTCATATGTCCCGCTTGTCCAAGGGTGACAGCAATACATTGATAGGCGACAAGGTCTGGATAAGTAGACATTTGTTGCTGGAGAACAGAAAACATGATACTTAAAAATAAAATAAAAAAATTGGCTGAGGCAACTTTTTATCATTGCTGTGGATGGATTCAATGCAGAAAACAGTAACAGGTAAGGAGCATACTCAACATAAGAAAAATTTTATATGCATTCCTAATGATCAAATTTGCGCTTCGGTTAGCTAGGAAGTTGTTTCGAGATTGTAGCCGGAACATGATGAAAATGCCAAAAGAATTTGGTCATGTATAACAGTTATAATTATTAGATATTTCTAATAGATGTCGAAGTTCAAACAAACAAACACTGAAATTTTGGGATTCCCCTAATTTTTTGTTTCGGACTCCTAGGAAACAAAAATATTTTGGCTTATTTAACGGAAACGAAAGAAAATTTGTTCATGGCATTTACCTGCATTGCATGGAATAAATTAAGTGCTTCCACTGGTCTCCTTGCCTTGCCAAGTACAGCCAGGGCAGTCGTCTGAATGTTTCTGGATAATAAAAGAGGAAGTCAAGTTAATACTATTTCAAGACAGCAGGACTTGGTATATAATTTTGCTTGGACAGTTTATTTTAGCATTAAAAAAAAAAAAAAAAAATGCTTTCAGCAGATATCCTTCTATGGTGCTCCAAAATAAGTCCATCTGCAGGGTCGCAAAGTAAATCATTTACAGAAAGGTAAACTTCCAAGCACCAAATTTTCGCCTTGGAAAATGATTCTTCTTATAGCAGTTTCATGAAAAATACCAAGTATGATGAGTATCTCATTATATTTTCCATAAACTCATGAGTTCATAACACTAAGCATATTTTACCTTATCTAGAGATCGAGAGAGAGTATTACAGAGCTTGAGTGGATTTCACCATGGTGGCAAACCAAAATGTAAATATTCCACGTTTTAGTCACCTTCATATATCGGCTTTACTGTCTATTCTTATGCATTAAGTAACAGTCAACAATACTCTGAATAAAAGATTAATAAGCCATCAATGACCTATAATTTTGAGTTCAGTGAAATGGAACACTGGCCATGAGCTATGAAGACACACGTGACAGATATTATGGAACTCACGTGATGTCATGAATTGAGAAGTTAGAAGAAACATGACCCAGAAAGTAACATCATCCAAAAAGATATAGTATGTGCAACCCCAGGAAAATACCAGCATATACTAGGTAGACAATACAGGCATATATATGGTATTAAATCCCTAAGAAACATGACCCAGAAAGTGTGGAAATACATTGGATGACATAATCCAAAAAGATGTATGCAACCACAGGAAAATACCAGCATATACAAAGTAGAAAATACAGGCATATATATGGTATAAAATCCCTAAGTACCAAACTGAGAGATATAGGATTCTTGACCAAATAAAAAGTGCTGGAGAGGTTTCCTGATTAACATTTTTATGAAAGCTTCACCAAAAGCATGAACGAAGAGAGAATTATTTGTATGTCTGGGCTTGTAGGTTGGCAAATAATTCAAGTTATTAAACACGTGAAAACCATCTTCCTTGATCGACTCCAGAAGCTGATAAACTAAGAACATGCATTCCCTCCACCGGACAACTATTTTTTTATGATAATGTAGTTCCAAGTAATTTGTTTCAGACTTCAGGGACTAGCGATCATCATTTGCATAGAAGGCAAATTGTTATAAAAAGCCCTCAAATAGAAAAACCTGTGAATAAGAAAATTACGGCCAAGCAAGCATCAGAACTCAAAAGCAGCGAAGCACGTCAAATTTGGAGTTAATCAGTAAAAGAAGTATAGAACAATACCACATTAGCGTCTTAAACTATTGAAATTATCTTCAACTATGGGTTTGTGTCATATAAAAATAATTTGCTCGTCCTGGTTAGAAGCAGAAGAGAAGAAAAGTACCTTATCTTGTAAGATTTGAACCGGTCACGCAATTGAAGCCACTCAATAAGTTGAATCACCCGCCTCCAATTTCCTAGTTTACCCAAAATCTGGATACTCCTCAACATGGCATGATCTGAGAATCTGATTTGTGCACTGCGCATCATTTTAGAGAACATCCACTCTGGCATGTCAATGTCCGCACCATTCAAACTGCCAACGGAAACTACTTCACCATGAGCCATTTCCCACTAAAAACAAAGCATAAAGCACTTAACGGCTTGATTTAGTGACCGGACTGGATAAGGCAGATAAAATGATGTATACCATGAGATATAGGGTGGGTATGCTGCATAGCCTAGGATAAGGGTGCGAGTTACACACCGTGGCCCACATATTGTTTGTTTAGTGAAGAATATAATATGAGATAAGAAAATGAGGATCGATCTGGACCGTTAGATGATAGATGATGCAATAAAAAATTCCATCAACCATGCACGGGATATAAGATCCTAGGGGGGACCAAATAAAACAAGTGGGACCCCATGCTGGGTAATACCCATTCAAAGGCCTTATCCCCCGTTTATCCCGGATAACAAACAAGCCCTTAACATCATAAAGTTCAAGGAGCAACATATTCATAGGATCGAGACATCAAATGTTAGTGAAAGATGTGCAAAGACACAAGAGAATCTACGAACATCTAGTTCAGATTAAGACATGGCAATAAATGAGCTTGGTAGGGATAGAATCACCATTGAGCGTAGTGAAACTCCAAGGAATTTAACCGGTAATAAACAGAGATTTGTAGAATCATAACGTGAAGCAAGGTGCTGCATGTTAGAATTGTAATTATCGTGATGCACTAAGCTCTGTTATTTTTAAGTTCTTACACAAGTGCAATGCATGCTGAACAATACCTACTTGTAAATGAAGGAAGACAGTGCATTAAAATTTATATTCAGTTTTAAATTATGCTGAGATAAAGATCGCTAAAGCTATTACTACAGACAAAACATAGAATCTACTGAACATAGCCAGTACATAGCCATTCCCCTAACAACTGTGGCAATAATCTGAATGTAGAGCAAAATTCTGTTAACCACTTGGAAGGCCGAAATTCTTTTGGCTGTTATCCAAGTTTGCGTACGACTCTGAGACAAACTTTAACGTTGGGATGAGGAATGTCAACCTTACATAAAAGTATTAATCTAAATTAAGTGTTTTTTCCGTTTTATTACAGGGAGTGAGGCCTACCTGCAATTGCAGTAATTAAATCCGAAAAGGTGAGTTGATACTAGGGCGGTGCCTCACTGTGATGTTTTGATACTATCTATTATGTCCAAACATCCAACTAACGTTCCCGACACCCATAACCAAAATTCTATTTATCCATAATCACATAGCAAAACTCAATGGATCAGCACAAAATGCCTACCTAGTTGCATCGGTGCAGGTGCAAGTCCATTAGCTGCACAACTCAAGTAAAGCACAAAAGATTCAAGTAACAAGCTCCACATGGCATCTCAGTTCAATTAATTCATGATGCAGA
The DNA here is from genome assembly GCA_016920895.1 of Vaccinium myrtillus. Lineage (NCBI taxonomy): Eukaryota > Viridiplantae > Streptophyta > Magnoliopsida > Ericales > Ericaceae > Vaccinium > Vaccinium myrtillus. The sequence goes on along the minus strand of CM029275.1, from coordinate 14,452,821 downwards.
TTAATTAAATAAACAAAAGGAACCATCTTTCAATACCATTACCACCAGAAATCAAAATCTTGTAACACTTACCACCTAGCAAGCTTTTGGATCCTCTCCTCCATTTCATTCCGTGAAACTCGTGGCTTGTCAACAACATCATTAAATCCTTCTAGTGGCTTGAAAGCAGCTCTTTCCAACTCCAGTTCCTCAACATCACTAGTCTCAACTATATGCTTATTACTCCTAAACTTCACACTTTCCACCGGTCTTTTTCCAATTTGCCCGTAATTTCTCTCCAATTGCACTTTGGTGCCCCTAAGACTACCTTTATCGGTCTTAACTCTGTGCCTTTCCAGTTCACAACTCCTCTTGCTCTCTTCCACACTTGTATACTTCCTTTTTACCCATCTCCCATTTTCAGAATCCATATCCCATTTCCTATCAATACCCACATCATATCTCCTTTCATTGACATCCAACTTGTCTTGAACCAGATTATGGGAAATCCCTGAATTAGCCTTCTCTTCAAACCCTATCCTCTTCACACCCTTCAATTCACCACTCCTCTTGCTCAGCTGCACACTCTTAATACTGTTCCCTTTTTCCCATCTCCCATTTTCTGAATCCATATCCCACTTCCTATAAGTACCCACATCATATCTCCTTTCTTTGACATCCAATTTCTCTTGAACCAAATTATGGTAAATCCCTGAATTAGCCTTCTCTTCAAACCCTGTCATCTTCACTCCATTCAATACTTCATTCCTCTTGCTCCATTCCACAATTGTATCCTTCCTTTTTACCCATCTCCCATTTTCGGAATCCATATCCCACTTCCTCTCATTACCCACACCATATCTCCTTTCTTTGCCATCCAATTTTTCTTGACCCAAATTTTGGGAAATCCGCAAGTTAGCTTTCTCTTCAAATCCTATCTTGTTCACACCCTTCAATTCACCACTCCTCTTTCTCACTTGCACACTCATAGTACTTTTCCCTTTCTCCCATCTCCTATTCCTAGAATTCACATCGAGCTTTTTGCTTCCTTTACCCTCCAATCGTTCTCCAAGGAAATTACCAGCATTCCCCAACTTACCCTTCTCTTCAAACCCAATCTTATTCACACCCTTCAATCTACTTCCACTCTCCTTACCATCAATATGCCCACCAGCACTCCCATCAGAATCTCCAAAATCACATTTTTCTTCATTGCTTGAATTGTACCTTTTGGAACCAAGTGTTTGCCCCTTCTCTCTGCCAGTTCTAACAGACTCCATAGCCTTCAAATACTCCTCAAAAGATGGCTTGAATTCCAGCTCTTTTTCAAGAAGGTTTCCATCAACTGACCGATTGGTAGCCTCTGCTTTCAAAAGACAATTGATTTCCCTGCTGCTACGCGTCCTTAAACCAAAAACCCAACTCTGATTCAGCTTTTTCGCGCCCAGAACGAATCCAAAGGTGGGCCTTCGAGGTGTCGAAAACCCACCTGAGAAATACAGTTCGTGAGAACAACTTCGTGCCCAAAGTCCATTTCTTTCACAGAGAGAAAAACTCATACTCGGACAAGCTATGGTGATTTGTGTGTTTTCCCAAAGACACTTTGTTGGATAGAGTTTTTTTTTTTTTTAATGTTTTTATCCCTAAACTATACACATTTTGCTACTTCGTCCCTAAACTATGTAAACTCTTTATTTATTCTCTAAGAGCAGGTCCTGCCCTCACTCAATTTTCAACTCAGATTTGAGTGAAATTTTTAGTAAAAGCTCAGTTTGATATATGAAAAACTCCAGTCCTTCAACTCAGATTTTTCTAGGGTTCCGCCGCCCCTCGCCACATGTCGCTCCTCGCCACCATCATCTGACGCCCACTTGGCTTTTGCGACTCCTCAAACGCCACAACCAGTACCGTTGCTCGTCACCACCATCCAACGCTGCAGATATGGGACTCCTTCAACGCCACTGGTAAGCACCACCATGACGTTCTTTCTCATGCGTCTCTCTCTCTCTCTCTCTCTCTCTCTCACACCACCACCACACCACCACAAAATACTTGTAGCCTCTCGATCTGGATTCTCTACCTTGACAACGATGGCAGGGAATGCTTTCCGGCAATGACAACGACGACGAATGCTTTCCGATCACCACAAAGTAGCCTTTAGAATTTTGGGTAAAGGCTTGGTTCTCCCTTGATTTGGGTAAAATTTTTAGTAAAACTCAATTTGATATGGGTTTAGTTCAAAGACTGGAGCATGATTTTGGAGATTTTTACTCGGATTTCAAATTTGGTTTTGGTTTTGAGTCAGGGTTGCAGCTGCTCTAACTTTTAGATTTCTAAACTAAAAAAGGTGTGAAAAGGACTCAATAAAATGGGAATCCTATAGTTGAGGGGATAAAATTAGGATTTACATAGTTTAGCGGCGATGTAGCAAAAATGAGTATAATTTAGGAGATAAAACATTAAAAAAAAAAAAAAAAACTCTAGTGACGAGATAAGTGGAAATAAACGGGATTTCGCAAAAGTCGAATTCAATCCAGGTAGCCGGGTCGGACCGCCATAATAAGATGGATTTGTGTGGGATTTTTAGCATTCCCATTTTCAATTGTTCTCACTAAAATATGGAATGATTTTTACACTTCCTTGTTTTTTTTTGGATAAATACTTCCATGTTATTTATACGTATCCAATCTTTTGTATCTTTGATATGAAAGTATCACATTGTCCATTACATAGAAAAAAATGACTCAAGAGGCAAAGGATAATTTAGTTGAATTTTAGCCAATGTGACTAAAAACATTTCATTTTTGGTCCAAGTTGTTTCTCAAAAAAAGAAGCCATTTTATAAATTATTATTGTAAATTATTTTAGATTTGTAGGGGCACTTTAAATATTGGTCCTTGGTCATCTCCCCACTTTTGTTTTCATTCCACCCACTTTTAGGGCTTATGTTTACATCCCCAAATCCAAAAAAAATCCAACTTTGCCCTTATTAATAGGCTGGTTTTTTCTATTTTTTATTTTGTGATTTTTAGGACTAAGTTCTAAACATGGAAGTTCGAGACTATAATTTTGGCTAACAAATCGCATGATCAATGCTTCCATACCTCTCTCTCTCTCTCTCTCTCTCTCTCTCTCTCTCTCTCTCTCTCTCTCTCTCTCTCTCTCTCTCTCTCTCTCTCTCTCTCTCTCTCTCTCTCTCTCTCCACATATACCATCCCCCCATCTAATTTGAAATCCATCTTTTCATCTCTCTCTCCCATCACTGACCTCCTTCGTTGTTGTTCGTCGCCCTTCACCATCCTTAATCGTTGTTGCCAATTTACTGTACATCGAAAAACGCAGGATCGAAGACAAACAATGTTGTATCAAGGTCAAGTTTGTATATATTGTAACCCGATTTTTTTTTCTTCACTCCATTACTGTTTTTATGAATCTATTGGTGAATGACAAACATTGCTATGAAATTATAATTTTTCACTTGTTTTATTGCATTAGGGATTGTACGGTTGCCCTTTGTGCCAAGGAAAAACATTCTTTACACCTATTGAGCCATATTTTCTCCAAATCGATTGCATTGCGCCATGTGTCCATGTTATACCTTTTGGGACCACAGTTTAAACACATGGCGTAATGTAATAGATTTGGAGGAAACTTAAGTTTACTCCACTGATGTAAATAATGTTCTCCCTTGTGCCAAATATTAAATGAATTAAAACCATTGACAGTGTTTGATTTGTGGAATCAACATTGAAAAACTTTTTTGTGAAATATTTACATCTCTCACAACTCTTGGAGAAGTACGAAGATAAAGAAAAATTGTTATATTTTATCACATAGATTTCATGGGGTATTTATCAAGCAGATTTAGTGGTGTATTTAATCAAGCAGATTCCATGGTGTATTATACTCCCTCTGTCCCAAATTGCTAAATTTTTTTTTTTTTTGGATTGTCCAAAAAGAATGTCCACCTTGAAAAATCAACATAAAAAGTTGTGGAACTTTATTCTTTAGCCCTTTCTTGTTTACATTAAAGTGTCACGTCAATCAAGCATTAAATATAGATAAATTGAGAAAATGAATCCCAATTAATATCCCATCATTCTCCCTATGGGTGCCCAGTGGGTCAACCGATTTGCCAAAGCCGACCAAACTGAATCGTTCGCGAACCCACCTGAAGTATATTACAGATGGATGCGGATCCTATTATTCTGTAAGGACCCGTATTTTTTAATGTTTTTTTCGAAAATAATGTTGAGGTAATGTGAGGAAAGTTTTAAAGTTGAAATGTGGGCCAATGTGAGTTTGGTAATTGCACTTGGGTTCATGTGAAGTACATTAGAAACATAAGGGGGTGTGGGTGTAACTAAAGGATACATATATGTTGTGTAAGCAGGGGCGGACCCACATGGGGGCACGTGGGGTCACGTGCCCCCACTCAAAATTAGAAAATTTCACTTGTGACCCTATATATTTTGAGTAATTGTATAAATAACACCCAAAATTGAAATATACCATTTGTATATAAATTAAAATAATTAGATTTGTCACATTTCATGCATCAATTTTCTTCCGTAACGTTGTTTGATTTACAATTGTCAATTCATAAATTGCTAGTGTGGTTGGGGTATAAACTTCTTACTCATTGTTATTTATCACAAAGGCACTTGCTAACTCCCGCCCATCAGGCAGAGGGTAATATAACAAACAAATTCGGATATCAATATACTTTCACTGATATCAATACAAGTTTCTCGGATATCGGTATATTTTCTATACATTATCCTCTACCCTAAGGATTAATGTTAGCATTTTCCTATTATGAAACAAATTTTCTCGACATGATCAATCGAGTGCCCCCACTACATCAAATTTTTGGGTCCGCCACTGTGTAAGGCTGATTTTTTTCAAAACAAACACACCTCTCTCTCTCTCTCTCTCTCTCTCTCTCTCTCTCTCTCTCTCTCTCTCTCTCTCTAAAACAGTCAGCTCTCTATCCCTCTTATGCCTCTCCAAAATTTCTTCATCTTCTCCACCTCTCACACTCCACCACTTCAAGATCCAACATTAGATCCTTCATCTACGCGTTATTTGGAGTCCGGGTACCTTTGGTTTCACTTGGGGGAAAGCATTTTTCGGTTGGGAGCAAGAACAAGGGCTAGGGTTTTCATTTCTCACCCATTGGAAGCTTGATCTTTGAGGTAGGGAACAAATTTCTACTCCCTCTAGATGTATATTGTTGAGTTGTTGCTATGCTCTTTGTTTGAAACACAAATTTCTAGTCAATCTTGAATATCACAATGAATATGGGTTTTGATCTTGTTTGATCTTTGATCTGTACTTCCTCTAAGAGCTTATGCAGTCTTTTTATTCATATTTTTGATGAATTTCAAGTTGTTTTTGCTTGGGTTGAAATCCCTTCAAATTTGAAAATCTGTCAAAAATTTCTGCGGAACGACCTGGAATCTATACCCCCCGGGTTCGGGTATCTATACCAGCAGGTCCTGTTTTTCTGCTATGCATCTGGTATCGATACCCCATTTCTGGGTATCAATACCAGATGGCTCTGGACACCAAAATTGCTCTGAGCCTTTTTTCGACCTTCGGTTGTTCCGGACCTTCTTCCAATATTTTGTTAACTTAAAATCTTACTTATTACCGACCACTTTGTTGATCGGGTTGTTTGTTTGGCCCTCCTTTGACCTCCGGTCGGGTGGTTTGACCGTGTACTTGCCATATTCATTAATTACACTTCATAACTTGTTGAAAACCTTGTCCTGACTAAATCCTCGTACCGTTGGTTGTTTTCTTAAATCCCGTGATATTTGAGCATATTCTTGGACACTAGACACGTGATGACACAACGTAATGGACAATTTAAAAACTTTTGAAAGAAAATGAATTTGTTTTGATGTGGACACTCGAAGGACACGTAGTTTTTTAGAATGGAAATGTTTGACTATAAATTGGTTTGTGATTACTTGGGCCACCATTTGGTTGAGTCCCGAGGCATGGGTTCCATGAGACCCAAAAGACTCAGACAAGGGTTCTACGAGGCCCAAAAGACTTGGACATGGGTTCCACGAGGCCCAAAAGACTCGGAAGAGGATTTCAACATCCTCAAGCTTAAAATTGATGAACCAAGGAGATTGCTAGCTTAAAGTGTGAAAATGGTTGAACGTGGACACTTGTGAGACAAGTAAATACTCGGGGACACAATCGGGCAGTTCATGGACACGTTTGGATATGTTGTTGTCATATGTGGGTACTATATGGACACTTGGCTATATATATATATTTTTATCTTTGGACACTTGGGTACTTCGTGGATATTTGACACTTGGTAAAATCATCTGTAACTAACCTTGGTCATTTGGTTCATATTCGTCATCTCCATATGCACATCTCATTCTCTATACATTTAGCGTTAGTAGAAAACATTTCCTACTGGGCTAGTGAGCTCACCTTATTATTTTCAGGTAATCGACAAGGATCATGACGTGGATGTGTGGCGTGTGATTGCATACATTTGAAAGCTCGATTGACAAGGAGTTATTTGATCATCTTTATATAGTAGTATCTTGGACAATGGTTTTGTAATTCTCATTTTGTTAGTCTTTTGACAATTTCATGATGTAATAAATTTGATATATTTTTCACTATGTATTTCGGGTATGGGTACCCATTGACTTAAAACTATGTATGACCTTGACTTATGGGAATGTTGACAATTATTTTGAGGATATCGTCATTCAATTATGTTATAAATTTTGAGGGCGTGATAGGTTCGATCTGCCCAATTCGTTCAATAATCCTTCTTCAATCCGCTCAATCAGCAACCGAACTGACCCAACTATACCTTAGTCACAGAGGGATGCGGATGGAGAATACGACAATCTGCGACGGTTTGGGAACCGATCCGATGTGCCCAAAATCGATTGATAGACATGCCTAAATCTCCCTATAAAAACTCACTTTCCCAAGAGGGACAAGCAAATTGGGACAAAAGAAGTGTGACACCCCATGTAGACGAATGGGCTAGTACCTTGATTTTGATCCCCAAGTCACACCACTTGGCTCAAAATTCTTAAGCTCAATGTACTAGTAGTTTCTCACACGGCTTGTCATATGCCCAGGATAACCCATGTTGACTTTCAATATGGGACTAAACACTCTCTACCCCCAATTCTGGGTAATACAATCTTTCCACCTTTATAACCTCACAAGGGAATGAAAGCTAAAGTCACCACAGCCTCCCCTGGGTCTGTTCTCTAGTGACGAGCATAACCACAGCCTTCCCTGAGGCTATTCTCTGGTGTCATAACCCACATGGTCATGCACACGGGTCGCTCTAATACCATTTGTAACGCCCCATGTAAACCATTGGCCCAATACCTTGATTTTGATCCACAAGCCACACTACATCGCCTGAAATGCTTAAGCCCAAGGTACTAGTAGGGCTGAACAAAAAAAATAAAGAACCGGACCAAACCGATTTATTTTTCGGTTTTTTCTTTAACCGGTTCGGTTCGTTTCTAAAGACTTCTAAAATTTAGAAACCGGTTCGGTTCCCGATTTTTAAGATTTTGCACTTGATTCGAACCGAACCGATTTTATATATTCAATATAAAATTTTATAATATTACCCCTCATACTGAAAAAACAGAAGGCATCGAACCCCCGCCCTCAGTCATAGAGGTCAATCCACTTACCAACTTGGCCAAGCCAGCTATTGGTAATGAAACACAATATAATAATACTTATTAATATACTTGTTTCCTTATGTGTGTATATATACACTACAGTTAGTTCTTAAAAAAATCCCCATGACTATCAATAGAAGTTTTGATGCGCAGACTAAATGGAAATGATTTTGTGTTAGTTTTGGACTGAAAACAAATAATTGAACTTCCCCTTTTTTTCCTTTTGCAAATGATCAATCAAGTCCCACTTAATTAAGCAATCTACATCCCACCTATTTATATTTAGGCAGCAATAAAACATCAATCAAATCCTACCTAACTTGATTACTATGTTTACCGGTAGGGACATTTTTTTTACCATGTTTCGAGGATGTATGGTCGGTTTTCAAAATTAAATGTGATAGAATTACCCGTGAATTTTGAGTATCAAATATTCATTGTGAATTCTGACTAAAACAAAATATTCATTCCCCCTCTTTCTTGTTTAAAATAGTCGAACAAATCTCACTTAATTAGGAAAACACATTTATCATTCAAATTGACCAAAATGAAAACTTACTTGATGTAAAATAAATAAATAAATAAATAATTTATTTTACATCAAGTAATATACACACACACACACGGTTCCGGGGACACAAAAAAGAACACAAAAAATGATACTAGTCCATCTCAGCCCTCGAAACTAAGGGCTGAGATTAAAACATTCATTGGTCCGTTTAGAACCCACCCACCTAGTCTCTCTCTCTCTCTCTCTCTCTCTCTCTCTTCCCCGACACCCCACCATTTTGAAACCCATCGCCAAAAAAAAGGAGAAGAAAAAACACCCCCAATCCTTCTCGCCCTTCCGTTGCCTGTCGGGTCAGACATAGGCCCCTTAGGAGGACTTCTCGAGCACGGTCAGACTTCAATATTAAAGAACCAAGAGTTTCAAATTCATCGTATACATGAATCAAACCAGGGTCGATAGGATTAAAATGGTATTCTGACAGGACGTATTAAAGAAAATTAACCTCTGATTCGTGAATAGAAAACCAGACGACAACCAACTCCGATTCAAACTTGAATCAGGAGCGGGAAGAATCGGCGATTGTACTTTTTTAAGGAGTGGATTTTAAACCAATATCCTGGATTTCCATTCTGGTATTTTGTTCTCAAATTTATTTGTTGTATTTTGTGAATAAAGTACGGAGAGAGAGAGGGTCGCCGGAGATGCGCCGTTTGAAATGAGTTGCCGGAGTGGGGAAGGGAAGGGCGAGAGAGACCATGAGATGGGAAGGGGGGAGGGAGAGATCTGGTGTAATGGGGAGTGGAGAGAGAGTGTGTTCACTTTTAAGTTTTAATCTCGGCCGTTGGTTTCGAGGGCTAAGATGGAATGCCTTTTATTGTGTTTTTTTATGTGTCCCTGGAACGGACCTTGGGGGGTGTTGTGCATGGGATGCACGACACCGTGCTGTGCAGCCATTGCGCGGCTGCGCCGGCCTCGTTTTGACGATCAGAGAAGTTCACCGCGTATAGTTCGTCGAGTACTACACATGTACCAAAAATCAACTCGATCGGATATCTTTAAGTACTTCATCGGAACACAAATAACTTAAAAATAAATGGAACACAAATGGACACAAACACTGGATCACAACCACTTTTCAAGTAATTTGTGTTCCGATGAGGCACTTACAAATATTCGATAGAGTTGATTTTTGGCATGCTTGTAGTACTCGACGAACTCTATGTAGTGAACGTCTCCGATCGTCGGAAAAATGTCGGCGCGGCCTCGCCATAAGGCTACACAGCACGGTGCTGTGCATTGGGAGACTCCCCCGAAACTGGTCTCATATACATATAGTTAACTCTATTTTTTTTTTCAATAATGAGTCCCACCGCAAGTGAGTGTGTGTATGTATCACTATTCTTTTTTTTATGTTATCAGTCAATTTTCCCAAAAGATGCTCTTATGTTTGCACAAAACTACAAAAGGCTTCGAACACGGAATACGACCGTTGCACTTGTATGGTGCAATGGACTTTTCTTCACTTTCTTTACCCTGCATTCAAATTTCAAAAATTCAAACTGCACCGAGAAAAGAGCATGCAAAGCTGCCACCCATTGCCACTTTTCTCATAATCGTACTGCATACCTCAAACAGTGAGCCTTCTAAAATCACATGAGTACTGCTACTGTATTTTTCAATTTCTATCACTAAATTTCAGGGAATCTGTAGAGATTTCAACATCATCGATTGAGAACGTGTTTCTTACCATCAAACATAGACTGTGTCAGAGTTCAAGAAAGCCTAAGCGACCCATTTTGTTTTGTGGGATTTTCAAGTGAACCATCTTCAAAGTTCAAGGCTTAAAATTTGAAATTTAGGTTTCTTGAAGATTTTTGAGGTATGGGTTTCTGAGAAATCAGAGTTTTATGGGTTCTAGAAATTGAAGATTTCCGCAATCTGGAATTTTCTGAATGCCCAATCTTGTGGGTTTAGAGATTGAATGCTGTGATACACGATCAAATATTCAGGTAAGTTTTTCCCAATCATAGCAGGGTAATAGTTCATCTTAAGCAAATTTTACGTAATTAGGTATTGAAAACAACTGGTTTCATAGCTCTGGTTTGAAGGTTTTCAAAGTTAATAGCTTTATCACAATGAAAGAAGAAAACCCATCTGAGAATCGAGCAAAAGCACAAAAGTTTTCTGATCAAAATCAGATACCAAAGGGAAACAATGCGAAATCCGTCAGCAATTCATCAAAGCCACGGTCTTCTTGGGGTTCTCAAATCGTTAAAGGGTTTTCAGCAGATAAGAAAACTAAGTCACAGACCACTACTGTTGCAGCCAAGAAAATGCCCCTCACAAGCTCAGACATACCAAACCAGAAAACCGCATTTTTGCTTTCACATTCAAGGGCAAAACGGTCTCTCGGTTGTGACTTATCTTGTTCTGCCAATGCTACACAAGTTCATCCCAACCCAATTCCTAATAATCGGAAAAGCATTTCTGGGTCCCGCGATTTGTTTCTTGAGCTAGACCATCTTAGAAGCTTGCTACAAGAGTCAAAGGAGAGGGAATTCAAGTTGCAAGCCGAGTTGTCCGACTGTAAGAGGAACCCTAAAGTTTTGGACCTTGAAAGAGAGCTAGAGTTGAAGCAGAGTGAAGTTGACAACCTTGTTAATAAAGTTGGGCTGATAGAATCAGAGAAAGTAAGCCTTACTCAACAATTGGTATCGCTAACTTCTGGTGTAGAAACTGAAATTCCAAATGCTTCACCTTCTTCACATAATCTCGAGATGGAGGTTGTTGAGTTGAGGCGGTTGAACAAGGAGCTACAGCTTCAAAAGAGGAATCTTTCTTGTAGACTTTCATCCATGGAATCCCAGGTCACCACTCCTTCAAAAGTTTCTGAGGTAAAATCACAAACTCTTGTGTGTAAGTTTCCATTTTTTCCACTTCATTCTGTTATTTTACTGTTTATCTTGCTTGCTCAGAATATCAGAACAGAAATGAATTCCAAATATAGTCATATGTTTTTGTTGTTTGGCTAGAAATATGGATAGCTGAAATCAACTATAGTCAGTAGTGGGGGCTTACTGACATGCAAGTGTAGCTGACTGCATATCTGTTTTTGTATTCCTAGCAAGCTCCATTGTTGTTTGGTTACATTATCAATTAGCTACTAGTCAGAAAGTAGTTTGGTTGAAGGTTTGTGTTACTTGTTTTCTGCGGATTTTATGGAAATTAACCTATTATTTGAGAAACAAGATGTTTTCTAATCCCGAATGCTGTATGCTCTAAAAATAAATTTTTAGCAACACAACGAGTATTTTGTTTCGTAAACAATCTATAAAGTGTTCTGGAGAACTGATAATGGAAATGGCAACTGAACAAGGAAAATTTTGAGTGGTGAAACTCTGATTCTGCATTTTCTCCGCAACTGCATGTGGTTTAGTGTACTAGGGAAGATATACTAGTTTAGTTATACACAATTGACCTGTTTTTACATGTTCTTGAATACTTCTTAGAATGACAGTGTTGCAAAGATAAAAGCTGAGGCTACTTTACTAAGACTTACAAATGAAGACCTATGTAAACAAGTTGAAGGTCTCCAAATGAGCCGGTTAAATGAGGTGGAGGAGCTTGTCTATCTGAGATGGGTAAATTCGTGCCTGAGAAATGAGTTGCACAATAGCTCTACCATGGGTTCTGATAAGGCATCAAGCCCCAACTCAATTGAGAGCAGTGAATCTCTGAAATCGTCTTCTTTACATACTGAAGAAATCTCCGAAACTAGTAGTGCGAAGAGATTCAGCCTCACTAAGAAGTTGAAGAAATGGCCTATTACTGAAGAAGATTTGTCAAGTGTAGAATTCCTAGATAACGATGTCTCGGATAGAAGTTGGGTTGACTCTCATAGTCCAAGAAGAAGACACTCCATAAGTGGATCAAAAATTTTCGCAGAAGACTGGTTGAGTAAACGAAGACAATCTGATGGTTTTATTTGCATGAAGGATATTGAAAAGGAGGTAGAGACAGCTATTCAGAAGTATGGTTCGGAATTTGATGTAGTTCAAAAGCCTCAAATTTTAAGCAACTTCCAAGAAGTTACTAAGTTGACAACTTCTTTGGATGTTGTGAAACGGGCATTGCGTGTCCCTAACCCCCCTCCAAGGGCTTCATGTACAATTTCTAGCGAATGTAAAGAAGATGCTCCAGCTCAAATTCCACCACCGCCTCCACCACCCCCTCCCCCACCGCCCCCTCCCAAATTCGCAACCAGAGGGAATGCAGGAGTGGTACAGCGAGCCCCAGAAGTAGTTGAGTTCTACCATTCACTCATGAAGAGGGACTCTAGAAAAGATTCTTTAAGTGGAGGGATTTGCGAAGGACCAGATGTTTCAAATGTTCGTAGTACCATGATTGGGGAAATTGAGAATAGATCTTCCCATCTGCTTGCTGTAAGTGCTTGTGACTTCTTTGTTCCTTCAATAAAGCTTACTTTCATGCTTTGTTCAAATGATGGGGATCCAAGATATATTTTTCAGATTATTGCTTTGCTGATAGGTGATATGACAAAGGGAAAGTGGTGAATATTTGGTTGCTAGCAGATTGTGATTCGAGTTTTACGAGTTCTAATGTTGCTTTTCCTTTTCTCACAACCTCTAGATTATCAGTGGGGATACTGGAGCACAAGAACACATTTTGTTGCATTTAGTTTTTCATTTTGACATGAAAGTTGGTTCTAAATTCTAATCCCATTTGCTTCATGTTGTCCTATAGATAAAAGCAGATGTTGAGACTCAAGGAGAATTTGTGAACTACCTGATCAGAGAGGTCAACGATGCAGTTTTTCAGGACATTGAAGATGTAGTGGCATTTGTGAATTGGCTTGATGACGAACTTTGCTTCCTTGTAAGTTGATCCTTAGCATAATTACTTTATAATTTTCTATGGCGTATTTTGTCCTCAACTTCAAGTAAGGAACATATAATTGGTCGTCGATTTGTTTGGATAATCTTCAACGAGAAAGTGAGTAGTATTCAGTGTGGTTTGACAATTGGACTAGGAAACAGGACATGATTTCTCTTAGTGATTCTTCAAGTTCTAATATTCGGGCCGTTACATGTGTGAATTTTTGGTTATTTAACTTGGATGGTTTAGAGATCACAGAAACCATGGTGCATTGGTGCTATATGTTAATTGTATATATAGTTCATATGTAACCCCATGGTATCCAATGTTCTGTATGCTTATCTGGCTTTTTTTTTCTCCTATTGTAGGTGGATGAAAGGGCAGTCCTTAGGCACTTTGATTGGCCAGAAAAGAAAGCTGACACATTGAGGGAGGCAGCATTTGGGTTTAGGGATCTCAAGAAATTGGAGTATGAAGTTTCAACCTATCAAGATAATCCTAAGTTGTCATGTGATATAGCACTAAAGAAAATGGTCAATTTATCTGAGAAGTAAGAACCTGATTCTTTCTTCAGAAATGGAGTATAAATCCGTATAACTTTCTCAAGTATTTGCTAGTTTTCAATATTTCCATGATCATCTCCTTCCTATTTCCAGGATGGAGCGAACTGTTTATAACCTTCTCCGGACAAGAGAATCATTGATGTGTCATTGCAAGGGGTTCCAAATCCCCACAGATTGGATGCTTGACAATGGAATTGTTAGCAAGGTACACTCATGTGTCACCATCAATTTGCTAAATGTCATGATCTATCTTCTCCCATTACTGATGAGAATATCATGTACGATAAGAATGTTAATTCTAGGATTGAACAACCATTAGCTCTTTGTCAGATTATAACAGTCAGTTGCCTAAATTTTCCATCCTGGAGGATTACAGGAACTATTAGTATTTCCTTTTGTTTAGTGCCCAAGAGGGGTTAGAGACATCCTTCCATTTTACTTTGTGAAAGTCATCTATGGTTTAGTTGTAGGCGTAGACGCTGGTGTATTAACCCAGACCACAGCTCTACGAATGTTAGAAGCATGCCTCCTTAGAGCAACCGTTCTCAAATCTCACTGGGGGGCCACTGGGTGTCAAAATGTGTCAGGCGGCACCTATAATTAGACAGCCTCTCCTTGGATGGGAACAACAGAAACTGCTGCTAATACCCCATAGGCTGAGGAGCAAAAGTAGGAATTAGCCCAAATAGCAGACTGGAAAAGAAGATCTATCTATCCTATACCAGTTGACGGCACTAAAGCCTGCCCAGTCAGATTTTTAAGGATTTTTTATTTTTATTTTCTTGGCTCTGCATTGGAGTATGATCAAGTTTTTGGGACTTGTCATTTGATACTTTGAATCATTACATGGGGGATCACTGATTTAGCCAGAAAGGAAACGAGAAAAGAGAAGCACAAGTCATGTATTTATGGATCACCTTGCATAAGCTGTGACGATTCTTAAATGAAGTGTGCTAATTCTTAGTATACACAAGCTGTTTGTCTCATCTTTGATTTCTTTTTAAGTTTGAACATAGACAATGTAACTGTTGGTTCCATTTACTGCTACTTGCTGGACTTGATCCTCTCCACATTGCTATTTTTCTTCAGTGTTTCCATTTTACTGCACTGGATTAACAGATGTTTTGCAAAACAATGAAGTTGCTAACTGAAGTGCACATAAATTTTAAGCTCCATTTCCTCTCCACAGTGCTTGTTTCGTGCAGTGTTTCCATTTGACAGCACCATATTAGGAGTATTAGTTGTTTCGTAAAACACTGAAGTTAGTAGTTGTTTGCAGATAAAGTTTGGCTCTGTTAAATTGGCAAAGAAGTACATGAAGAGAGTAGCTACAGAACTTCAAGCCAAGGGAGCATCGGAGAAGGATTCTGCGCTGGATTATATGCTACTTCAGGGAGTGAGATTTGCCTTCCGAATACATCAGGTTTGTTAGATAAGATTGCGATAGATCTTTCAAAGAACAAGGTCTTTTTCGAAACAAGAACACTATTGATTAGCAGAATAGTTTTCAAAAATATGAAAACATCTTTCTAATGTATTCTCAGGAAGGGTTCTCTTCCATAAAAAAGTGAATGAAAATAAGTTTCAAAAAAACCTTCAAACCAACAAGGCTTTTTTTTTTTTTTCCCGAGAAAAAGCAAAACCAGGAAACAGAATTCTGGAACCTGTCTTTTAGGTACCAAATCCAGAAACCATTTTCTTGGGACTACTTTCTTTCTGGAAACCTCATTAACCATTGTATTTTCTAAACATTTGGATTGATTTATCTTAACCAACCTTACTTCTGGTCTTAGCCAGCTAACTGCCAACTTTTTTGCTTGCTTGTTGCAGTTCGCTGGAGGATTTGATGCAGAAACAATGCATGCATTTGAGGAGCTTCGAAATCTCGCTCTTGTTTTGAATAAGACATAAGAGTAACTACTAAGTAGCATTGGGGATGTCTATGTGGCGCTCTAAGATCGATAACTATCGCACAATCATGCAGAGACCATAAACTTAGTCGTGGACTCTCCATGATTATGTAGCGGTGAGAGGCCTAGAACGCTACGTAGCTATTCTCAGGAGCATCCAATTTTTTGTAAGGTGTGTAAAATCATACAGCTATCCTACAAAAGTAGAAGTGCTCTCCCTGTGAGGAAGTGTGGTTTTGGTGTATCTTTTTTCCATCATTACGGGTTTACAAACGCTTGAGGTTTGATGATGCTGGAACTCGGGAGAAATTCTGTATAGCGATTTTGAAACAGGCAACTTAAATGAAATAATTTTCACACTCCCTTTATTAGCTTTGGTCATTCTGCGTAGGACATGATGCAAAATCATTAATGTCATATAGTGCACATAAGATCCAGTTCTGTGCACTTGATTTATTTTTGCTATGAATAAGGGTTTATCCTGGATTTGTAAGTGTTGTTGGGCTGCGTTTGTTTCTTGAATTTGTGAAGAGATGCTTCCAGTTTTATCCTTAGAAGTTATTTTTGGGGATGAATGAGGGTAGGAATTTGGCTAGTGAATCTGCAAATGGTCCCTCAGGATAGAGTTGAGTCATAGCTCTAGTATTATGAGTCACATACTTCTTTCCTACCATGTTTTTGGACACTGAATAGCAATGAATAATCACACGTGGACCAACAAACACGGAGAGGAAGGGAAACACTGCACGAAACAAATTTTGTCAATTAACTCTTTACCCTTGTCAATTAACTCTTTACCCTTGTCTTCAAACATTTAATTAAAAAACCAATCATGATTAAAGAGAAAAATTGAAAAAACAAGAATTGCTCAAAGCAATCATGATGTTTCCCAAAAAAGTTGAAAACTCCAAAATGGACCAACAAACACGGAGAGGAAGGGAGTAACGGTCCGGTTCCCGTTACGTATCGGTCAGTATCCGATTCACGGACTGGTTCACGATCGTTACAGGTTGTAAAAGCAATTTTAAAAAAAAATTATTGGAAAATCATTTTTGAAAATTCACGACCGCTACACCAGATTTCCGTTACGTAATGTTCGATTCTACCAAAATCGCTACACTCAAACCGTTATCGTTACGGATCATGTAATCGGTATTTAAAACCTTGGGAGTTAGCAAGTTTGGGGCCTGTAATTTTCTTTTTGCAACAAAAATGATACGTTTACAACAAATGCTTCCAAACCGGCTCCAATAGCTGACGTGGTGGTGGGTCCCACCTTGGGTCCCACCCACTTAACCCAGGAAAAAAATAAACCAAATTTTTGAAAATTAGATCGGGGTCGTCCCCCCCCATTTGGTTCAACGAAATACGAGAGAGAGAGAGAGAGAGAGAGTGAGAGCAGTAGCAGCACCAACCCCAACCGGCGAGCAACCGCTACCACGGCCGACCCCACTGCCAACCCAGATCCTCCGGCGACCAAAGCCGCCGCCGCCAAGAAGCTGCTTCGATACACACGACCCATACCAGCTTCACAAACTCTAAAAAAAAATCCACCATGAAGGTCGATCTCTCTCTCTCTCACACACACACACACGGCTTGTTTCCATATCCCCTAATTGAAAACCCTTTAATTTGAATCCCCTTAATTTGAACCCACCCTGATCCAGTAATCCAAAACCCTAACTCGAGTTAACCCCTTTAGGTAGATGGGTAACGAATTAACTCCCCTAATCCGAATTATTTCACTAATCGAAAACCCTAATTTTGGTGGGTTCGATTTTTTTGTTGAAAATGGTCAAAGTTTTGGGATAAATTGAATTTTTGACAGTAGATGGGTACAACGAAGAACATTGGAGATTTATATGAAATCCAGCTGTTTGATCTATTCTACTAGGATCCACAGGCTAGTGATTTCAACAACTATTTAGTCACCCTCTTACTTTGAAAAGTGGCAGAATGAATGTAACACAATAGTCAATGTTCCAACACAAGCAGCTTAGTTCATTTTTTGTTAGGTAGGTTAATAAACTACATAGCTAGGTTATGTAGATAATTGTTTCTTAGGCCAGTTGTAACTGGTTAGTTGGGACAATGTGGTAAAGTGCTTCAATTCTTTTTTTTTTTTGGTTTCATCATCTATCATCTACTCCTTACATTGCTTGAATGCAGGATATGATTCAATTATCACTTGATCCTTAATGTTGGGGTAGTTCTTACTCTCAAATAACGGCTGATCTTTGCTCCCATTGCAGGTTTTAGTGATGACTGCTCAAATGCTTTTGAACATTTTGAGACACAACCAATACTTTTGAACATTCTGAGACACTTCGTATTAGCAATTTGCTGTGAGGAATCATTTTTGAAAATTCACGACCGCTACACCAGATTTCCGTTACGTAATGTTCGATTCTATCGAAATCGCTACACTCAAACCGTTATCGTTACGGATCATGTAATCGGTATTTAAAACCTTGGGAGTTAGCAAGTTTGCCAGGCCTGTGATTTTTTCTTTTTTGCAAGGTCAGGGACAATGCATCTTGGTGGTTAGGTGAAGAACCTGGTCAAGGATTTAACTTACTCTAACACAATATTTGGCGCAACCTAGCTAAGCCCTAGGCCCCTAGCCCTATCCTTTAGCCTGCCCTACTATTATTCTTCTTTGCTCAAGGCCAATAGTCATCGTTGAGTGTTGAGAGAGAAGTGCAGCTGTCCTTTATGTTTCTATCTCAATTTGAAAAGCAACCCCACTTCCTTCCTACAATTTTGTTGGGGAAAGTGTTTGATACGTCAAAAGTTTCCTATAAAATGAATCCAACGGGTAATATTCATCCAGAAAATAAATTTAACGGGTAATGAATATTACCCGTTGGATTCATTTTCTGGATGAATTTATAGGAAACTTTTCGTGGTATCAAATCTCGTTGTGTTGTTTCTTCTGATATGGGCAACATTTTTGTTACCTGTCAGGAGTATTTCTTTTGTCTTTCTTGCCCACATAACATAGGAGTAAAATTTGGAAGTGAGAACGAAGGTACCCACGACCCCACCATAGGTGACCATAAATGTATTGATGGGTACGAATGGTTTGCGGAGGCCAAACCAAAATGGTTTTTTGTTGTCCTTATTTAATTTTTTTTTCATTTGTTAGTTTTTGATTGATTTTTTGTGGTTTCTTGGTTCGTCTCGACGAGAGAAATCTAAAAATTATAAAATTATTAGCAAAACTTAAAGTTTTGTGAATAAAGACAAAAAATAATCCAAAAAACCGGTATTTTGGATTATTTTTCGACTATATTCACAAAACTTTAAATTTAGTTAATAATTTTATACATTTTAGTTTCTTCTCGTCGAGAGGAGTCAAGAAACCACAAAAAATCGACGTAAAACTAACAAATTAAAAAAAAAATTTGAATAAGGACAAACGAAAAAACCAAAATGGTTTTTTTAGCCAAAGGGGTCCGCATGCACAAATGATCCAAATCGTTCAAAAATTTTAAAATATTTTTTTGAACGGTCCCGCTAGAAATCAGCTCAAAAGAATACCTGCAGCTAGTTGATGCAAGTACCTATTTTTCATTCAGATTACGAGGGTGTTTGGGAGCCTACTTTTTAGTTTTTCATTTTCAACTTTTTGGCTTTTTAGTTTTTTGGATTAAGGTCAGAATGTGTTTTGAATTTAGGAGAAGTGTTTGAGAGAAACGTACATAATGCATTTTGCAAGAAGAGAATGAGAAGTAGAAATGGAAAAGTAGCCTCCAACCTCTTTTAAATTTTTACCTAGATTGTTCAAAATCAAGAATGAGTTTTTTGAGAATGAGTTTTGGGTGTTCTCCCCCAAACACCCAAAAGGAGAAAATGAGAAGGTGAAAATGCAATAAAGAGGTGGCCAAACACCCTCTACATCTGGTTGATCCAATCTACCTATTTTTTCATTCAGATTACAATTTACAGGGATCCTTTTGAGCTGATTTCTCGTGGAACCACTCGAAAAAATATTTAGTTTTTTTTTAATAGTTCGGATCATTTGTACGGGACCTCTAAGTGGGCACCACAAGCCATCTTTACCCCATCAATACATATATGGTCGGTCATTTAGGATTTTCGCGGTAACCAAGTGGTAAATCACTTATTTACCATAATAATATTCTGGGTTCGAGTCTCATCATATTACTCTCGACCCCTTAAATTAGGCTAGAGTATATATAGATTTCTTATATGCAAAAAATAAATAAATAAATAAATACATGTGACAAGTGGCAAGGTAGTTCCTAAAATCATTTATCTATTTGGCAGCTCGATAGTATGTGCTACAAATATTTTGCAACAATGTCCACTTAGGTTTGACTATCCGAAAATAATTTATCCCACACAGGACCTAAATATTTTCTTCAAGACTTTATTTGTTTGATACGTTTTGAGGGAGGTTTAAAGGGTAATAACTAATAAGTGTAGAGAGATAGATAGCGAAATGCGTAATAAATGGAATTTTTTTATTGAGAACCGTGTTGAGAGAGGGGCCAGTTTTAGAAACCAAAGCAAACAAAGTTAGTTACCTCATTTCATAGGATGAGGACCTCACTAAGGGTGAGTTTCCACTACAGTTTTTTTTTAGTATTCTTTTTTTGCACAGCAAAAAAGAGATTTTATTAATCAAATATCCAAGATACAAGATTAAACGGGGCAAGAGAAAAGCAACAAAGCCTCTCGAGACCCAATAGATTGGAATGCGGACAAGAAGACAACCAAACAATCAAAGGGAAAAAACCCCAAACTGATAAATGTGAGGAGAATGAATTATTGATTTAACAACTTGTAATGCAAGAATACCGATAATACCTTAGCGGAAACCAAACTTAAATCCTCGAATATGTCGTTTTGGTCAGAGCAAAGTCCCGTGGTAAAGAAATAACATGAGCCATTCCCATTTTTTGTCCCAAAATGCAAAAAATGCTAACTCAATGGTGTGCCCTTTCCACAACCAAAAATGGCTGCACCCAACACCCCCTTTCTCCACCCATTTTCACCAAAAATGGCCCCAGCCATTTGTGCCACATCACCAAACTAACCACCAGATCCCTCACGAGAAAATCTGTGTGTGTGTCCGAGAGAGATAGATGAATCTGAGCCATTGGATCAAAACCACACAAAAAGTAAGGTGATTTTGCCGCAAAAAAATAAAAAAGAAGTGGTTTTGTGGTTTTCCCTCAAAAAACCGTACTTTACTTACCCCAAATGTTAGAAATACATACCAAATAAGCAAATACTTACGACAGAATAAGGTAGTATTTAGCACAAAATAAGGGAATACTTACCACAAAACAAGGTCGACTGGTCAATCCGAAAGCACGTCACCATTTTGAGCGGGAAATGCCTTACTTTTGAGGTTTTATAAAATCACACCAATGTTTACTTAATCCACGCCGAATTTTGTTCTTTAGCTAAGTTATTGTCTAGTGGGTAACATTAAAAATTGAGGTAAAAAAAAGGCTTTAGTTAATTTTTTAATTTGTGTAGGTATGTTTCTTAAAACAATTTTTTGAAAACAAAAAATATAAACCATATAATTATAATAATCTCCAAATTACATTAAAATGATTTTAAATAATTTGTCTTTAAATAACTATTAAATTTATGATGCCCATGTGAAAAAGGATATTAATTTATTATTTTTGATCACTTGCAAATGTAATTTTTATTTAAACACACACTACAATAATTATAATAATAATGTTGAATGAAAAATGCTAAATCAATAACTAATAGATAATAAATGGTGTAGTATGACCTTCCACTGACTTAAGGTAAAATATTTAATACAATTAGATTATTCAATTATATTTAGATACTAAACAAGTAATTAAATTAATTTCTGCAAACATAAAGACACTGGATCAAAACATTCTATCAACCACTCACAAAGCTTCCAATCTAACATGGTAGATTGCAATCGTTATAGACCGCCAAATCCCATTTATGTAAACACCTAAATAAAAAATGTTGAATAAATACCATCTTCTCTCTAAATTTTTGTTCTCCTTATGCATATTACACTGTTCTTGGCTGCGAACAAAAAATTACATATTAAATTGAGTATCATGTATTTAGGGTCATGCAAAGATACACAAAGCCTAAAAAAGACATACTATAGAAAAAATATGTATGCATTAGAAGAGTGCTTCTTTGCAGCAACTTTTCGTAATGGACACTTATTTTTAAATAAAAAATTAAGTACTTCAACTTATCATTTTCTTGAATTTTTGCACCGAAAACTTTTTATAATGGACACTTATTTTAAAAGATAGAATATATATTTATACTTTTGTATACATTTTTTACATATTTTAATACATATATTTTAATACTGGTTTTTGACTTTAAACCTTATTCAAAATTTGTTAGTATACGTTGATTTTAGCATTTTCCAATAAAGAAAACGTACATCGATCGTGCAACTGAGATTTGATGTAATGGAAACCAAACCGGGCCACTACTTATTCAATTTTTGGTTTTTTTGGTTTTGTCCTTATTCAAATTTTTTTTGCATTTGTTAGTTTTCGGTCGATTTGTTGTGGTTTCTTGGCTCCTCTCTACGAGAGAAATCTAAAAAGTATAAAATTATTAGTCAAACTTAAAGTTTTGTGAATAAAGACGAAAAATAAACCAAAATGGTTTTTTTAGCCAAAGAACCCCTGAGATTTGATGTAATGGAAACCAAACCGGGCCACTACTTAAATCTGGCAACAGAACATGCAAGTCAGGCCTTTTTACTGGTGGATACAAATCTCGGAAAATCTGGGGGTACCCCATTTTTTGCACCGAAAATGCACACCGCGCCTTCGGAGACCCACTTTTGGATCCCACATGAGTGATCCGAATCGTTCATTGTTCTTAAAACATTTTTCCGAGGGGGACCACCAAAAATCAGCTCAATCGGACGGTTAGAAGTGCTTGAACCAAAGTGTGTTAAATCAATCTCAATATGGGGACGGATAAAAAGAAAAAAAAATTCTAAAATTAATTCATTAGACTGTCGTTAAAGTTTAAAAAGTGTGTTAAAAAAATAAATATATATGTATAAAAGTACATAAAACATTAAAATATGTAAAAAAAAATACACTGAAATGTATATTTTTAGTCTCGTTATTTTGTTTATTGTCAGTCCACTGATCTGACAATAGAAAGATAAAAAAAAAAAAAAAGGACAAAAGAAAAGAGTCCACCTGAGATGACATTTGACAAGATGTTACATTACCAGTTTTGCCTTCTTTGGTTCTTTCTTTACCAAAAATAAAAATAAATTTAGGCATAGGAAAAGTATTCTCTTGACCCCAACAGTCAATCTGTCACGAGTAATCAATCTCTGCGCTACTGCATGAATTGAGGCCTCAATTTCCCCTAAAATTTCCCCTAAATTAATTTGAGCATTATTTTATTCCTTTCCATCTTTGTGATGATGTTTGGTTAAATTTGGCCTTGGGAATGTTACTTTCTTGCCTTATTTTCTTATTAATCTTTACCCAATAAGTGAACGATAATAGATACAAAAAGATACTGTAAATGAATTTCGATTTTAATATACATCACATGGGTAACAATTCGAAATTTTAATACACAATTCATGGGTAATAATAATGAAAAATGATGTGCGTACACCACACTTGGGTACTCCGCCCATCTCAATCGTCCAAAAGCGTTTTGGACGTTCCGGATTTTAAACAAACTATTCACGCCAATAATTTAAACTCTTTTCGAGAATAATTTGTAAAAAATTAGAAACGTCCAAAAAGCTTTTGGACAATTGAGATGTGCAGGTGTGCACTTGGGGTACCCAAGTGTGGTACTGTGGTGTACTCATAGAGGGATTGAATAATAATACACTCTTACGGATATTAATATACTTTCCTTGAATGTCAATCGATTTTCATTTTGCACGTACACTATCTTCTGTCTATTGGGTGGAGATTAGTATTTACCTTTTTTCTTTTTTTATAGTATAAGTTAGATAATTGGGCTAGCTTACGCGTTCCTTGAATTTTGATGAACTTATGTCATCCCATTAATGAAGTGCCTAGCTAAAATTGAGATCAACTTTCATTCAACTTTTCCCATATACTCCTACATTGAGGGTTTTTTTTGTGGTAATTATTCCTTCCATCCGTGTTTGTTTGTACACTTTTGCAATTTCACATCCCTTTAAAATTTATACCTACCTTTCAATACGAATATCTAAAAATATATAACATAGATCTAATTTGATAGATCTAAATTATTAATATCGTTCAAAAAATTTAAAATCATGAAATCCGTTATAAATTAAAAATATAGACAATATAAAATATAAAACTAATACTGAAAATAGATCAACAAATACGAACGAAAAGAGTAATTAACAATATTAATTATTTTTTGATTTTAAAATAAGAAGGCTAGCTTTCCTTCCAAGTAACAACCGTGTGGCCGGGCCATAAAATGGACAAAAGCACTGTCCAGTGCTGAGATGAAAACTGGGATTTTAACCCATGGAATGGGCAAAAACACAGTGCAGAAGAGACGGTACGATGCACTAATGCAGGCAGAGGAGAGAGAGAGAAGAGAGAGAGCAGTTGATTAAATTGGTGAGGGGACAGGTTGAAGTGATATTCAAACCATCATCACTTCTCCGACGTGAGTGTGTCTTTGGCTGGGTCCCCTCCTTTGTCTCCTTCCCCACCCATCAAATCACGTTAACCTATATCTCCAATAATGGTAGAGGGTAAACCCTTCTCTTTTGGCAAAAAATCGCAGGGTTGGTTTTTTGGTTTTTTTGATTTTGTCTTTATTCAATTTTTTTTTGTACTTGTTAATTTTGCATCAAATTTTCATAGTTTATGAATTCGTGTCGACAAGACGAATCCAAAGAGTATAAAAATTATGGTCAAACGTAACATTTTTTTTTAATAAAGCAGAAAATAAATCAAAATAAACCAATTTATTGGTTTAATTTTGGTTTTATTAAAAAAAAAATAGTTTCGACCATAATTTTATATTCTTTGGATTGTCTCGACATGAATCTATAAACCACAAAAACTTGACGCAAAACTACAAAATTAAAAAAAATTGAATAAAGACAACAAAAATTTTTTTTTTGCTTTTTTGCCAAAGGAGTAGGTAATAGACAGCAATAAGTACTTGGTCATGAGGTCACACGTTTAAATTTCATAGAGGCCAATCATCCCAAATCTTGAAGCGACTAGGGTTATGCTCGATCGCTGCCTTCAGAGCTCCATAATTAGTTGACGGGCACGTAGGCTGCTCCAGACATCTAGTTATCAAAATATATAGTACTATATATATATACTGATTAAATAATGGTAGAGAGTAGAGATATGTACACGTATCATACATATACTCGCATAGTTTCAGGATAAACGCAGGGGCAGATCCAAGGGGGCATGCGGGGGCACGTGCCCCCGCTGACCCCTGCTCAACACTCAAAAAAAAAAATATTAATATTATATATTTAGCTCAATTATGTAATACAACGTTATATTTAGCATTCGCACTTACATATATCTCAAAAATAAAAATGTACAATTAATTATGTGCTCATTTTTTGTTCTTTTTTTTTTTATAAAAAGTATGCATTATAAACCTTATAATTCATAATAAATGTCTTAATTTAGCAAGATCATTGACTAAAAAAAAATTGCACGAAATAAGGTGTCCCCATTGAGTTGGATTCCTGGGTGCGCCACTAGATACATGTTACAGATGTATGCAAATCAGCAGCAAGTTACACGTTCTAAAAACATATGAAATGATAATCAATCAAAATACTTTTTTACTATAAACTGATATTTACATTGAGCTTAAAAATGAATAGTCCTGATCATCCAAACAAACCTCAAAAGATAGATGGGTGTGATAAATGGGTTCTATGAATGGGTAAGAAGATGGCCACTACTGTGAAGGACTATTTGGATGGTATTCGAAGAATAAATCTTTAGTTTGACTTTATGGGGTGTTTGTAGCATCCAATTGTCTGTTGGATGTTCTTTTAGGTGTATATTCTTTTTCTTTTCTTTGGATAAGCAAATCTGTTGCTTATTCTGTATGTACTCTTATCAAGTTTTATAAAATCTTCTTTTGCTAATAAAAAAAAATTAAACAATTAAAGGAATATTTAATCTTGAATGAGTATTTATCAACCCGAGCCTCAAAAATCACGAACAATGAACTTGATTTCTTTGCAGCTCCAGAGCCCTATTTTTTACTTTTTGCATTTTTTGTTTTTAGATTATGGTCAGAATATATTTTGAATATGTAAAATATTTATGAGGTATGTGCAGAAGGCATTTTGTGATAGAAGTAGCGGTTAAGAGTATAATTAATGAAAATAGGGGTGAAAATCGGTCGGTTCGGTTCGGTTTTTGGGGTGTCCGGGACCGAACCGATCAGTTCGGGGTGGTTTGCTGGGAACCGATCCCGACCGAAAAAAACAATGAACCGATCGGTTCGGGGTGGTTCGGCTTTTTTCGGTTTTTTCGGTCCGGCATTAAAATTGAGATGGACGGGTAGGATTTGTTATTTTTGGGGGGTCAAGATCGTTTTTTCGGTCCAAATAGGGGTGGTTTCGGGGTAATTCGATCGGTCCAAATTGACATGGTTTCGGTTCGGTCTAAACCAATTTCGAAACCGAGACCGAACCGATAATTTTTCGGTTCGGTTCGGTTCGGTCCGAAGTCAGCCGACACAGCTAGCTTTTCTCCGACCGAAAACCGAACCGGCCGGTCGGTCGATTTTTTTCGGTTTTTCGGTTTTTCTTTCACCCCTAAATGAAATGGTTTTTCATTATGTTACTCTTTGAGTCTTTGATATTGGTATCATAAGAGCAGCTGCAGCCCTACATCAAACTCAGAACCAAATTCAAAATTTGGGTAAAAACACCTAAAACCCACCTCTAGTCCTTCCATCAAACCCATACCAAATTTAGTTTTATTCAAATCTTTACCCAAATCTAGGGAGAACCAAATTCTTACCCAACTACCAAATGGCAAGTTTTGGGTGGTCGGCGGTGGCAGCAAGTGGTGGTGAGCCACGGCGGAGGTGGTGGAAACAAGCGTTGGTGGTCGACGGTCGACGGTGGCAGCAGGTGGGTCGTCAAGGTCTGTTAGAGGATCGGCGAGCAGCTGTGAAAGTCGTGGTGGTGTAAAGAGCCGCCTTTGGTGGTTGGTTTCTAGATCTGCTATTTAAGTCGCCAGAATTGTGTCGATCTGAGTCTCATCGGGATTTGGGTGTGCTCCTACGACGGCGGGCGAGAGAAACAACTGGGTTAGGGTTAGGTCAGACGGTGGTGGTGGTTTACGATAGTGGAGAGAGAGGAGAATGTGAGAGAAATTGTTTTTGATTTTTTTTAAAGCCAAATCTGAGTAAAAAAACTGTTGATGACTGGAGAGGGTGTCCCCAAATCAAGCTTTTTACTCAAATTTAAGTGAAAATTTGATTCCGAGTTTGGTTCAAGGCTTGAGTTGCTCTAATAATGTGTATGAACAACCGTTATAATTTTTTGTAAAATTAAAAATATTGTTTGATCTTTCCACTTCACAAAATATCTTGTATTGTCCCCTATTTGTAATTCTCCAGTGTTATTTTTCACTTAAGATAAACATTCCATATCATTGTTAGAGTGTCTCCAACCCAATGCTTCATTTTTATCTCTATATATCTTCATTTTAAATGATCAAACCGAGACTCTACTTTTCAAAAAACTTGCTCCATATCTCAAGTCTCAAACATTCATTTCCTTTCCTAAAAAATTTAAATTAATTTTTTTGAGAATTTATTATTAAACACATTGAATGTTGGTCTTATATTAAAGGCATTGGAAATATCTTTTATAGGTAGCTACTTTTATGAAACATAAAAATTTATTCCGAAGAACCCAAAAAAAATATATACATGTGGGTGTTCCACTAGGAGAGTTTTGTTTTAAAACTAACTTGATTTTTGTGTTCACATCTTTTTCTGCGATGTATTGTGAGATGATGACCTATCTCAATTTTTGTGAAAAACTAGTTTTTAGAAAAAAAATTAGTTAGTGAAACACCCACTCGGCCACCCTAGAACCAAAATCCTTGCTCCGCCAATGAAGTCCCCAAGTCTCCCCCTCCCTTTATAACTTCATCCTCCCCTCTTCATTCATTTATCTATCTCTCTCTCTCTCTCTCTCTCTCTCTCTAAATTCAGCCCATGTACCTCTTCACACCCAGAAGGTCCGCCTAGCTTCTTAAATGTTCAATCTGTGCTCCAACATCATATAAACTCGCTCAATTAGAAGATAAGAATATCATGTCAGCAGCAATTGCCGCCGCCGCCGCCGCCGGAAGAAGCCGGTGCAACTCTAGCAACAGTGGCAGTTCCTTGTCGGAAAGTAGTGTCGGCAACCAACATCAACAACAACTTTCACTGCCTCATCATCCACCGCCATTGAGCCGGTACTCTTTCAAACTCCACAGAGTGTTTACAAAAGTTGAAAATATTTCAAGAGTTTTTCTATTGACAGTGGCTGACAATCAGCAGAGAAAAATACAAAAAACAAAACAAAACATATTTTAGTTTATTTTTTTACTTTTTCTATATACAAATTCATACATTCATAGTACCATTTTCACACAATTCAATTCACTTTTTAAACATTAAAAAGTCTGATTTTAGAATTTTCTAAATTTCAATCATATTGTAGTCATGACTCATGATTCGAAAGTTCCAAGTGTCATATGTCTTTTCTTCAAATTTTCCTTTATTGATTTGTGTTTTTATGAATAGTAAAATAGTACGGACTAGGTCCAAATGCAAATTTTTGTGAACTTTTTTTTTTTAATTTTTTAATCTGTCTCATATTACCCTATTTTTGTAAGTTTTTTTTGTTATTGAGAACTACATTTTTTCGAGGTATATCTTGGAGTCGAATAATTTCAATAGCATGATTTCAGGAGAAAAATTTATCGCTGCACAAATTTATGTACTAATTAACTACTCTTTCGTTACATTGAACTTTCCTAAAATCCGAAAATTGGAACATATTCACTCCGATTAGCATATGTCTATGGCCGACACGGAAAGTCTTACCATAATAAACAATCAATTGTATTGCGCCATGTGTCTATCTTTTACCATTTGGGAAATTTAGAGGAAATTTTGGTTTATATCACCGGTGTAAAGAATGTTCTTCCTAGTTGAAATGCGTTAAGCTGATTCACATACTGTGTTATAATTCACATACTGTGTTATAAACAATTGTATTGAGCCATGTGTCTATCTTTTACCATTTGGGACTACTGTTTGGACACATGGCGTAATCTAATAAATTTAGAGGAAATTTTGGTTTATATCACCGGTGTAAAGAATGTTCTCCCTAGCTGAAATGCGTTAAGCTGATTCACATACTATGTTATAAACAATGAAAAGAAAAAGCCGTTTAAAACAATTTGAACCACGCCAAAATTGATTTACCCTATGTTATAAAAAAGAAAAGAAAAAGCCGTTTAAAACAATTTGATCGGATAACTCGATTGACGTATATGAGGAGATCGAATAACTCGATTGGAGCTCGATCGGAGCTCTACTGCTCTTGGAAATGGGAAACTCAGTTTAGCACGTCATGCATTCCTAGTACGTACTTTCCATCGGTCCTTGTTGTTAATGTATGTTGTACTTATTTGATTGTGTAATTAAAGGGAATAATTAAATTTGAATTGAATTATTCTTGTTCATAAATCTCGAACAGGTACGAGTCCCAGAAGCGCCGAGACTGGAACACATTCGGGCAGTACCTAAAAAACCACCGCCCACCACTAGCCCTCCCCCGGTGCAGCGGTGCCCACGTGCTTGAATTCCTCCGGTACCTCGACCAATTCGGCAAGACCAAGGTCCACGCTGACGGGTGTCCTTTCTTCGGGCACCCTCACCCTCCTGCGCCCTGTCCCTGCCCTCTCAAGCAAGCCTGGGGCAGCCTGGATGCCCTAGTAGGCCGCCTCCGGGCAGCTTTCGAGGAGAACGGAGGCTGTCAGGAGACCAACCCTTTCGGGGCTCGGGCAGTTAGGCTTTACCTGAGGGAGGTGAGAGACTCTCAGGCCAAGGCTAGAGGGATAGCCTATGAGAAGAAGAAGAGGAAGAAACCGCAGGGAAATGTTGGTTCAAGTAATGGAGGTGGTGTGATAATGGGTGGTCAGTTAAGTTTTAACCATGGGCAGAATGGTCTTTTCGGCCATGCTTTCGAAACCAACGGAGCAGTTGCTATGGCCGGTCATCAGAGGGTCGGAGCTCCATGATTCCTCTATCCGTTTTGAATTAGATTAGCCTTGGGTAGCATTTTATTTTGGTACCTACAACTAGTAATGTAATAGGTAAAGTAGAAGCTTTAGTTTTAAAAACTAGGGTTTGTCGTCGTCGTCTTTCTGTTTCTTTTTGGATGAAATTAGGTTTGTTGTCGATTATAATGAAGTATCTTCGGTGTGACGTGCTTATGGATTTTATCTGTGTTCGTTTTATTTCATTTTTAAGGTAATGGATAATATGAATGTTCATCGTCTGCAATTTTTCTTTTAATTTATAGACAGCCATTGAGATGGGATATAGAAATTTTGTTTTCACCTATGGAATGCCATGGAGAGAATTAAAGAATTCTCCATCTAAACCATATTTACTAGTTGTAAAATAGCTCAAGTGTTGTAAAAAGATTAAAATTTAATAAATGACCAATTTTGATAATTAAAATAAGATTTTGTGTGGATCACAAATGGGAAGGGTAATATTCATTGTTCATCAGTTTTTGCGATGAGTGAATAAAACCAGACATTAGGCATGTTATTGATGCAAACGATGTAATGAATCTAGAAATGCTAGAATTAGCATGCTCATAAAGATGCGTCTGCTAAAAAGTTTTATTAAGAAACCTCAATTTTCAGAAAGAGTGTATACCTCGGATTTTTGTTAATTTTACATTTTTTACTGGTTTTTTTTTTATTTGTTACAAGAGGTAACTTGAGGTAGTTATTAATATAGCTCTGAATCGATCCTTTAGAGCCAATTATTAGATTTTTTTATGGTTAAAATGTTTGTAAGCTAATCTAAAAAAGTGGTTATTCATTATATCTAAAAACATAAAAAAAAAGTTCTCATAAAGATGCGTCTGCTAACTCACGCAGGAGGAAAAAAAAACTCATTTCCTTATCCATTTTTCCTTCTCTTTGTATTCTAAAAATCTCAAAAATTTGTTTGATGATTGTTTAAAGAAAAACTGATAATTGTTTGTCTCAAGGGTTTCACATGGTATTTTGAGAGTTCCCCTACTTCTTCTAGCACGTTAAAATAATTGACACAAAAACTCGCAAAAAGGGGGTTATTCTTTACGTCTAACGCAAAAAGTTTTCATAAAAATGCGTCTACTAACTTACGCAGAAGGAAAAAAAAAAAAAAAAACTGTCGCAGAAGAAAGAATTAATTTCACAAATATATGGTATAGTAGTTAGATTTTCCATATGAACCTTATTATCTACTTCTTCGATGCAAAAACATGTACAGGCCTTAGAATTGGCATGTCAGAATATACAACTATTCTTCCGAGACCATATTTGGATGTCCCATTTTAGATATGCAATTACTTTTCTCGAATTCAAATTGAGAATCCCTTATCCATTTTTTCCTTCTCTTTGTATTCTGCTGAATCTCATTTCCTTTGTTTGATGATTGTTTAAAGAAAAATTTAGTAGGGATAAGATATTGTATTCTCAAGGGGTGTCACATATTTGGGAGACATCTATTCACATCCACATACAAATGTAAAAAAGGTAACCAACGCAGGTTGGTTCAAGTGGTTTAAAAAAAAAAAAAAAAGTCTTGTGTATCAACCATTTTCGTCACATTTTTCCTATCCCAGGATAAAGTAGTGGTGGAAAAAGGTATCAAAGTGAAAGACCATTTTCGTCCACATTTTTCCTAGAGATAAAGTAGTGGTGGAAGTGGGTTTATTATGCTTTAAAGATGGACCCATTTTGTTTCTTCTTTAATTCATCATCATTAAAGTCCATTATTACTCAAAGTCTCACATACTTATTCATTTTTTCACTTGGGCCCTTTAAGGCTTGAATTAAAGGCACATGGCAGTGGATTTTTGAAATACTTTCGTCGATCCAATAACTAATACGATAGATTTGACTCCACATCATACATGTTTCGTGAATCATTCAGGGAAATACCAACATCTAATCAGGGGATGCGCTACTGCGCCACTCAATTTCGGAATTTTTATTTTTAAGTTCTTTTTATTTTAGAAAAATCACAACAGGCCACTACCGGGACATGAGAATTCTTAAAATGGGCTACCAAATTTGTAGATGATGTAATGTACACCCAAAATCAAAATGTGGCCGCAAAATTTGTCATATTCCCATTATAGGACTAGGATATTTAGTATTATAGTACTCTTCGAATACCAACGATTTCATTATTTTATCTTTATGATAATATATAAAATTTTCTTTGCCATTGACAAGAGTTTTTTTACACAAGCCTTGATAATTCGTAATGGTGTGTATAATAAATATTTTCCCTATTATAAACCTTATTACCTTATTGCTAATGATGAGTCTAGTTTTGTAGGAGTATTGTGCTTGGCTGCAAGCTTTTGTTTAAGGTTAACAGAAATTGGGGCTGCCACACTTTAGAGCATCTCCTACCCATCTCTCTCTCTCTCTCTCTCTCTATTTTGGAGACTCAAAGAAATATATTTTATTCAAAAAACAAATATGGAGAATCAACAACTCCAACCCCAATTCTCCATTTTTCATCTCCTAAATTTCCCTCCAAAATTTTACTTGTATTCTCATTTCAAATTTCAATCAAAGTACTCCTTTTGTGTTTAAATTAATTATTGGTAGTAGTAAAAATAGTATTAGTAAAAATAGTATTAGTAATCGGAAAGAGCACCATTTTGGTATTGGCTGAAATAGCTATAATCACCATGACTGAAGGCAGAGGAGTTGGATGCGTGAGCTCTTTTCTCCATAATTTCATTTTTTGTCCTTCTACATGAATTCTTTTTCTTGACGTTCAAGTAAATGAAAAATAAAATTAAAAAAGACAAACAGATGGGTAGGAGGCTAGTGGTGTAAATGAAAAAAAAAATTATGAGAGTTGAAATAGTTTGAATTTACATTTAAGGTAATTTCAAAGTGTATTTATATCTATTTAATATTAGACTCATTTTGAAGATACTATTAATATCTTTTCAATGATATCAATTTTATAAAAATTTAGTGTATAATGTAAAAGTTATATGTCATTGAAGAATATTTAGCAAAAAGTAAATAGGATATGGTTGGTATTCTAATTTGTTATCAATTGATACAAAGGATAAAATAGTGATTTTAAGAGAAAGGGGAGAAATGGAGATGGGTCTCCATTTGGTGGGAGATTCTCCAAATATGGAGGATGAGAGTTGAGTCTCCATTTTGGAGACCCTAAATAGAGATGGGTTGGAGGGCATAGGTTCTCCAAAATGGAGATTTGGAGATGGGTAGGAGAAGCTCTTAGGCAACTTTTCGATCCGTCCCTACTTCTAATGAATCCCACACATAGGAATGAACACCGGCACGCTAGCCCACCCTATCCAACCCGTTTTTTAAAAGTGATTAGGTCCATCGGGTTGGGTTGGGTTGGATTGGATTTAGTTTTTAAGCCTGTTTGGTTAATGGGTTAGGCTTGAGAATACCTCTTAAAATCAAGCCCGTCCCAATATAAATAATGACAATGATGTGCATTTTTTTTATACTAAAAAAAATATCAAGAAGAAAAAATCTAGTACCATACTTATATATACGCACTACCCTATTGTTTAATGCACATATATACATATATTTCTTGGTCTCCCTATAACTAATATTATTTTGATTGTAAACTTTATTTTATAATAGGGTAAATAACAAAAACACTCCCACATCTATCACCGTTTTGCAAAGACACCCCACATCTATAAAACTCAGCACTCACACCCCTTCATCTGTGAATCGTTAGCAAGGACACCCCATCCACGTCATTTCCGTCCATTTTTTGGATGGAAAATGGATTACAACATATTTAAGACACATGTACCTTCTCATTTTGGAAGAAAAATTCCCCCTACTCTTGCTTCCATATAACAACCGTCCAAACTCAGATTTTGGGCAAAAGTCTATTTTCCTCCTCTTCACTCACTCTCTCTCTCTCTCTCCCCCTCTTTTCCCATAGTACATGAATGCTTTAAAAAGAAATAGCATTTGTTTAATGAATTGTTTTTCCATAATTGTATCTGAAATAACATTTATTTACTGAATTGTTTACCATATTCATGTACTGTGGTCCCTCCTCAATTTCTTTTTGAAGCATTCGTGTATTGTGGGAAAAGGAGAAATGAAGGAGAGAGAAAAATAAAAAAAAAAGGAAGGAGAGAGAGGAGAAAAAGCAAGAGAGAGAGAGGGAAGAGGAGGAAGATTGTCTTTTGCCCAAAATCTGGGTTTGGATGGCTGTTATATGGATGCAAAAGTGGAGGGAAATTTTTCCTCCAAAATGAGAGGGTATATGTGTCTTAAATATGTTGTAATCCATTTTCTATCCGAAAAATGGGCGGAAATGATGCAGAGGGGGTGTCCCTGCTAACGGTTCATAGATGAAGGGGTGTGAGTGCTGAGTTTTATAGATGATGGGGTGTCCCTGAAAAACAGTGATAGATGACGGGGTGCTTTTGCTATTTACCCTTTATAATAATGAGATAATTAATTTATACTTGGATACTATACTTTAAGAAAAAGAAATGAGTTAGTTGGACGCGCTAGGGAAATGAAGCTTTAAGAGGGCCGGGCCGGCTTTGGAAAATTAAATGAAGCCCGTTATTAATGGGCCGCGCTTGGGTCTAGTCTAAGCCCGACCCAAACTCGGCTCGACCTGATGTGTGTGCACCCTACCCACACAAGGGCGACTTCAGGAAATTGTGATTGTGGGGTCATTCACAAGCGTAATATTAATGTCATATGTGTTCTCTTAGTAATGACTTCAATTGTCCCAAATAGTTACTACGAAAAGATGTGTAAATTACGGATAAAAAATGTATTTTTGCACGTAATTTTTTGAACTCCTTCACACCAAATAAAACATCTCAATTAGTTCTTTAATTTGGGATCAAAATTGAAAAAGAAAAAACAATTATGTGTTAAAGTACTTCATTTTTTTGATCCAAAAATTGAACATTGTATCATATAGATCAGACTAACTTAATGGGACAGAGGGAGTAAATTGTTGTTCCACCGACATTAAATTCAAGTGTTTATCAGTTGCCTATACTCTCTCCATCCCAAATTGCTTGCTGCTGGAAAAAAAATTGGGCATTTATTTACCAAAATAGTGAAGCACTGTCATGCTTAATTTTTAAAATTCTTTTGCATCAATTTAGGCTGAGTTTCCACTATAGTATTTTTAGTAGCTTTGAACTACAAGTTGTCAAATCATCAAATCATTCTTCTCACGTATGTCAACTGATTTGATAACTTGTAGTAAAAAAATACTGAAAATACCATAGTAGAAACTCAACCTTAAAAAGCACAACAAATTTTAAAATTTGACTACACTGTTTTTCATATGAAGCTAACAATTTGGGGCAGAAGGAATCTATAGGTATGTATTTGCACACGTTATTGAACATGACAAATATAATGAGAAAAATAATCTAGTGTGTTGAAGTTATAGAAATAATGTAGAGGTGTCAATATTTTTTTTTGATGGGGTCATTTGTTAACAAATAAATTTAGTCAGTAAAATTAGAACTACTATTTTCTTTCTGCCATGGGGTCGACCGACCCACTGCTCCCTACCTGTCGTCGTCACTCCTCCTTACTTGTCGTCGTGAGTGATCCCACACCAATGTAGGGTGACCTAGAACACTCTTTGGAGCATTGAATAATCACTCCTCCTTACTTGTTCCGTTTTGATGTTGCAATGTGACATTTCTATTAAAATGACAACCAATAACACTAGGTCACTAACCATATGATTCCCAATTGATGGGTATAAGCAATAGTACAAACACTCACATTTTTTGTGGGCTCTGCACACGCTCAAATCTTTTGTGGGTTTTTGGCATCAAATACTCCATATGTTTGAAGCCCACAAGAAATGTGATTGTGTGTAATTTAAATGTGTCAATAGAAAAATCACAATTTATAGTAGTCCATTTGATGCGATTTTTATCCTTTTATTAAAAAACTTGATTTTTCCAAGTATCACAGTTAGATCATGGAGATTATTCAGTGCACTTGGGCACCACGTGACGGTACCCCATGCCTCTTCCTGCCACACCTTTTCCATGGAATCCATATGGGCCCTATAGAAATGTGTGGTTAAGAAGAGACATGAACATCACGTGGTGGTGCCTCAGAGACATTGCATAAATTTCTTGATCATGACATATATAGACATGACATACAATGCCCCACACCTCGAAAACAAGTCCAACACTGTAGTCCTGCAATAGTGACACACACGCTTGCATAGACACACTGGTCATGTGAGTCTGTGGGGCACTCTTGTGCTTGACTAAACCTCCAAAAGAATTACTGAAATTTCAATTTGTCCTCAAAATGTCAGTTGAATTGGTTTAATCCTTTACTCAATCCGATTATCATCTATGTAATTATTATTTACAGCAATTAGGGCAAAAAGTTCTATAAGTCCACTAAAGTTCGTTCATATGTCATTGACAAAAGTAAAAAGGTTACAAAAATAAAGCATAATATCTTAGAGCACTACAAAACATTATCATAGAAGAAACATTATACAAAGAAGACGCGGTAAACCTATTTTATCTTTAACAAACTACGTGAAAGTTATGTTTGAAGTTGTCATAAGAATTATAAAACTACAAATAAATCGAGAACAATTAAATTTATCGAGTAAAATACGTAAATATTTATTGATTAGGAGGACTCCTCTCCAACCTATAAGTTGGCGTCTTTCTTCCAACCTATAAGTTGGCGTCTTTCTTTTTTGAAGCCCCGTCACTCCTTTTCATTTCCATATTTGTAAAAATAAACAAACAAAAACTATATACTATTAATTGGTTACGAAAATAATTGCACGGACATAGTGACAACACCCAATAAATACCCAATGTCATTTTTCTCCACCACTATATCCTTTAATTAAACCAGCAATAGAGTGTCAATCGTTGATGCGTTTAGTTCAATCAGTGTTAGAAAATGCTTGCAAGGTCATATATAGGAGAATGTGTTAGGAAAGAAAAACACCGTAATCGAGTTGGTGTATGCTTGAGATATTGTAAAATATTGCGTATCAGTGATCTTAAGAAGGGGATTGCATAAATTTGGCAAGCCTTGTTGGCAATAAGGCTATGTAATTGTAAGAAGGTGTGAAATCCTAAATGTTAGTGATTGACGAGTAACAAGGCATCCAATTTGGATGTAGATACACGGGAGAGTTAATTAGACATCATTTATCAATAATATCCTTATGATTTCATCCTACAGAGTTTGAATACTTATGATTATATCTGATCTTTTAAATAATACCCAAAAGGCCCTTTATCCATAATTAGAATACTTATATTGTAAAATCACCAAAGTGGTAAAACAATAAACCATATTCACTGTGTAAATAACCCTCTTTTAAAGGATATGTGAATATGGTTTATTAATTTACCATTTTTTCACCAAAGTGATAAAACAATAAACCATATTCACTTTTATTTAACTTCCCTTTATGAATTTGGCCTGCTCTTTACATATAAAATCAACACATCCAGTAATTAATTGACACGTAATTAAGAATCCCAAACGTTGGCGGCTTGAAGTTAATGAAAACACTGGATTAATGGTTTTTGAATGGACCAATACGATGTCGTATGAGTATCCAGTTTGAAAGGTAGTTATTGGCAGTTATAAGTCAAAGAATAAATAAAGAAATTAGCTTCGAAGCCACAATTTTAACTATTAGAAGGCATGAGTTACACGTGTAAACGTATGAAACAAGACATTTGACAGTTGAGACACGTGGAACAAGTCGTGCAAGGCAGTTATTCTTTAAAAACTGATCATATGGTTTGTTTAAATAATCGTGCAAGTTTAAATTTAAAACTTCTGGAGAAGCTTTTGGAGGGAAGAAACTACCTGTTTGAAATGAAATGATGGAGTTCGAAGTTAAGAAACCAAGCGGGAAGTTCAAATTACAACCAAGGTCTATAAATAGAAGAAGTTGAAGAGTGAAAGAGCCCCCGGACAAATCTTCAACAAACAACAAAAATGATGCTTGGTTTGTTCATTGACAAATAGAATTGTAGTTTTAGGAATTCGACTCAGTTCGAAGTAGTTTAAGAAGTAGTTTTAGGAAGTAGATGTTAGTAGTTCTTGTAACAATCAAGTGTTCGAAGTTTCTGTTCTTTCTATTTGAAGTTGAAGACGATTTCGAAGTAAGTTTGTCTTTGATTTGTCAATCAAAATATCTTGTTTCTTTATTGTTCTTTGATTTCCTGAATGAATTGGTTTACATTTCTTCACTTTGAAGGAAAAATCCTCTTAGTTGAGGTAATTGAACCACTTAACACAATCGTCTGAATTAGATTTGGTTTTTCAAAGTTAATCTGAGGGAGCAGATTTAAAGGCTCTCTCTGGCACGCTCGCACACAATTATTTTCCGTAACAAAGAAGTAAAAGAACCAAACACCCGCGCAACGGCTCCTTTAAATATTTTAACCATGATTGCTGGATCAATGATTTTTGCATGAAAATATAAAGAACTACAAAAAAAATCACTTATGTTTTCACATCAAAAATCTTTACCCTTTAGAGAAAGAATGTTAGGATGAAAACATAAATAATTTAGGAAGAAATTTAGGATAGAAACATTTTTTATGTTTTCATCCCAAAAATCTTTACCCAATTGGCAAAGAATTTTAGGATGAAAACATAAACAATTTAGGATGGAAACATTCTTTATGTTTTCATCCCAAAAATCTTACCCTATTTGCAAAGAATTTGGGAATGAAAAAATAAACAATTTAAGATGAAATTTAGGATGGAAACATTTTTTATGTTTTCATCCCAAAATTCTTTGAGGATGAAAACATAAACAATTAGGATGGAATTTAGGATGGAAACATTCTTTATGTTTTCATCCCAAAAATCTTTACCCTATAGGCAAAGAATTTGAGGATGAAAACATATACAATTTATGATAGAATTTAGGATGAAATTTAGCATGAAACATTCTTTATATTTTCATCCCAAAAATCAAAGAATTTTGGGATGAAAACATAAACAATTTAGGATATAATTTAAGATGGAAACATTCTTTATGTTTTCATCCCAAAAATCTTTACCCTATAGGCAAAGAATTTTGGGATGAAAACATAAACAATTTAGGATGGAAATATAAAGAAAAATTATGGTTAAAATTGTTTAGAGAGCCGCATGCGAGGGCCAAATTTATAAATGGAAGTTAAATAATAGTGAATATGGTTTATTGTTTTACACTTTAGTGAGAAAATGGTAACTTAATCAACGATGTTTACATGTCCTTTAAAAGATGGTTATTTACACTTCGGTGATTTCTCATGATAATCATGGTTAAAAATTTTGAGGGAGCCGCATGCGCATGCCAAATTCATAAGGGCATAATGGTCCGATTATCTAATTTCAGGATGAATATTATTGAGACAGGATGCCTAATTAAAATTCTCTTTTTTGATTTTTGTTGATTTTGGTTATTGAAAAATTGACCTTATGAGACATCAATTTGTTTTTTCTGTTGAGGTTTATTTTTGGGGTGGTTTTGGTTAGTTTCTTTGGGGGTTTTGGTTGGTTTCTTGCCAGCCTCAGGTTGTTATTATTCCTTCGGTTCTTAGCGCGTGGTGTCTTCGGAGTGAGAGGTCTTCTTTGTGGCAGACTCTTTCTCTTCCGTGGTGCCCCATGCCTGGGATCCTTTTAATCTTTGTAATTTATTTTCAAAGATTAACAAAATCTTTTTGCTGTTCAAAAATTTTTTTGTTTATTCGTAATTTTTTTTTAATCAGAGGATAAATGAAGAGAAAAAAAAGTTGTATTAAATTGCACATACACAATTGTGTGCCACCCTCTAGTAATAATGAAATCTCAAAAATTGTTAGAAACACTAACTTAGAAAGCAGATAATCTCTCCGTCCCAAAATGTTAGTTCCCCTTTTGTAATATAACCTTTTAAATTACAACCTTTTAAGATAACATAATCATTACTCTTTCTTTACTCTTCCAAATAAATGAATTTTTAAAATTACTCTCATTTTTAAACATACAACGATTAATTTTCAAACCCTATTCATTTTCCTTCTACTTTTGTGTTTGAATTTGAATATGAGAATGAATGACAAACAAGGAATTGCTCAAAATTTTCTCACTAACATATAATTGTGTGCCACCCTCTAGTAATAATGAAATCTCAAAAAGTTGTATTAAATTGCACATACACAATTGTGCCCCACCCTCTAGTAATAATGAAATCTCAAAATTGTTTGAAACACTAAGTTAGAAAAGCAGATAATCTCTCCGTCCCAAAATGTTAGTTCCCCTTTTGTAATATAACCTTTTAAGATAACATAATCTTTTACTCTCTTACCATTTTTCAAATTAAAAAATTAAATGAATTTTTAAAATTACTCTCCTGAATTTTAAACATGCAACAATTAATTTTCAAACCCTATTCATTTTCCTTCTACTTTTGTGTTTGAATTTGAATATGAGAATGAATGACAACAAAAATGAATTATAACCTTTAAGATAACATAATCATTTTTTTTTTTTCGGAGATAACATAATCATTACTCTTCCAAATAAATGAATTTTTAAAATTACTCTCCTTTTTAAACATGCAACGATTAATTTTCAAACCCTATTCATTTTCCTTCTACTTTTGTGTTTGAATTTGAATATGAGAATGAATGACAAACAATGAATTGCTCAAAATTTTCTCACCAACTACGCAGAATGACAAACAAGATTTTTTTAAAGATCCACCCCAATACGAGGAAAGAAGATTTTTTTTTTTTTGACAAACAAATCATCCCAGTTATATTAAAATGAAAACGAAATGGATACTACCGGTTCGAAATATAAAAAACAAAAAAACAACAAAATAAAAAACAACACAAAAACAAAACAAACAAAAAAGCCACTCAACATTGATGTTGGGCCCAGACTCTGCTCATGGAGGTAGGTGGCTGAAGGACCCTTACTAGTCTTAGACCACCGCAGGATCCCGTCGGATCTGCACCTCTAGGTCTTCATCTAGCAGTTGGAAAGCTTAGAGACTGGCGCTCGAACAAATCAATCAGGATCGCCGTGCAAGAGCCAATACCCAATCCTGGAACTCCAAATCTAGATCTTCCAAAGTCCAAAAATGATGGAGAAATTGGAAAATCTTCCTTCCCTATGGAGACAGTCTCAACCGTTTCTCAACTATGGAAATAGGAGAGGAAATGGGAGGAGAGGGAATTCGGAAGGTAGAGGGACTGAAAAAGGGGGAAAGGAAGGAAGAGATTTGGAGGGGACAAAAGAAGTGGGGAAGAAGAAGGGGATGTGGGGGAAGCAACTCTTTATTATTCGGGGGAGGAAAATCAACTCTTTTTTTTTTAAAACACACACTCTTTTTCTCTCTAGAAGCCTCTCAGCTCCTCTGACTTGCTAGACTGCACCTTGTTTTTTTTATCCCCATGAAAAATTGGGGATCCAAATCTTAATTAAAAAAAAATTAGATAAGCCAATTCAAATAGTCTAATTATGACTGAAATTCCAAACAAAAAGAGTTGATTCAAAGCCATTGGTAGGGATTAAGGGATAAAGAGGGTGTGCAAAATCTGACACCATAATTTTCCTCAGTGTTGTCATATTTTTACTTTCAACTTTCATTTTTTGCTTCAACTCCAATTAAGTTACAATTTCAAGTTAAGGGGAAGCGGGGAAACAAGAATGAATAAAAAATACAAGATAACAAAACTTGAAAATGAAATAACCATTCCCCGAAATTTACACCCTCCGTCTCGTAATGTTTGGGCTTTTTGAAAAATCCAACTTTTTATGGAACGTCATCATTACAACTTAAAAGTAAATTAATTTCCTACAATACCATTGATTTGACATCTTTTATTAAGTGAACAAAGTATTTCAATGTTGATAGTGACATAAAAAGAAAGGGCAAAAAAAGAAAATGTACCGAATTATGCTTATTGAAAAGTCAAAATGGACATATATTTTGAGATAATAAAGAATGGAATCATTGGCTCAGAAAACAGAACAGAGAGAATATTTTAAAACCATCTCCTTATCCTATCTGATTCTATAAAAATCCCTAATTTTCTTACACATTTGGCGTGAAATAGCCATCCCATCATCATATCCATGTGGCACACAACAAATCAGGGGTATTCCACTAACCCAGTTTTTCGAAAAAATTGATTTTTCACGGTTTTTTATGTGATGTGCTGTGAGAGAATGACATGTCTTGGTGTTTGAAAAAAACAGTTTTTTGTTAGTGGAACACCCCCTCAGTATCGCGAAAAAGCTATGGGTACACTAAATGTACACCATATCATGTGAGACTTATGTCTAGGTCTCGCAGTAATGATCAGAATCGTTCAATATTTTTAAGTTATTAATTTAAGAGTTCTTGAAAAAATTAACTCGTTCGGATATTGAGAAGCACTTGATTGGTGTTCGTAGGTGAAGGCATACGTACGAACACTTACATTGATAAAACCCTTCTCGATATCCGGACGAGCTATTTTTTTCCAAAACTCTTGACTTAATAATTTTAAAAATATTAAATGGATCCGATCATTATTGTGAAACCCGCAAATAAATCCCACGTGATATGGTGTAAATTTGGTGTACACATAGCACTGCTGTTAACATCGCTCCTTCCCCGCTTTAGTCCCATCCAGCCGGCAAACGCATCTCCATCCACCACCACATGTTTGTCTTGAGTTTCCCTTGGTCCCACCCAATTACCCGGGAGAGGGAAACGCCTTAACGCGACGGCAACTCCGGCGTCGACATCTCTTAAAGTTGGTCGACGTTTAACGAAGCGGAAATGCGTGAATTGACCGTAATAACCTATAGCCGATGCGAACCTAATTAAAGCCACTGAAGATTGTTTTTTAGTAAGACAAATCAAAAGTAGTAAAAAAACGAAACAAGAAGACTTTTTCTTTTCTTTTTTTCCTTTTGGTAGTTTGAACTTTGAAGTCTAAGGGTTTGTTTTTGATTTTATGGAAAAGAAAAGAAAATTCAAATTTCTTTATCGTTTATTGTGTAGTTTGGAGAAAAAATAGAAAATTCTAATATTGTATACAATACCATTTCCAATTTTCCATCATATTTTCCTTCTTCCAATGTTCAATTTGTAGAGAAAGAGGAGAGAGAAAATTGAAAATTTTAATATTAATACACAGTACTATTATCCTCTCATTTTTCTTATATTTTCTTTTATTTTCTCCTGCTTTCTTCAGGTTCCAAACACATCGTGGCTCTGTTTGAAACTTAAGGAAAATGAGAAAAAGATGAGAAAATAATAAAGAGGGAACTGAGAGGATAAATTGGAGAGAAATTGAGGCTGAATTTCGGTACTTTTAGACTACAAGTTGTCAAATCGATCTTGTAATCTAAAACTACCGAAAAAACCGTTGTGAAAACTCACTTCAGGATTGTTTTTCATTTGCTAAAATCAAAGATTTTCTCATTTGCTAAAAGCAACCCAGTTGATTATAGCAAATGAAGAAACCATTACTAAAATCTTGGATGGTAAATGATGAATCGGGTGGATATTTTATAAAAAATTGATTTTTATCTAAGGAAAACAAAAAGTAATTTTATTAAACTACCATATTTTTTATTTATTTATTAAACTACCAGAAACTCAACTTTCATTGAATTTCCCATTTTAGGAAATACTAGAAAACAACCTCAGAGCTGCAATTTCAAAATTTTAATTCTCCTTTAGAAAAACCAATCGAGGAAAAAGAAAAATTTAATGTATGCTGCGTGGGCATGCGGAGATACTCCTAAAATTTAGGGGTATTCCACTAACAAATTTTTTTTTTCTCTAAAAAATCAGGATAACTCATCATTTTATAATACATCACATAAAAAATCGTAAAAAATCATTTTTATTTTAAAAACACACATCTTATAGTGTAATTTACAGCTTCGACATCAACAAACCAGGGACGTTTCAGTACTTCGCTTTTACTTCCCGTTTTTAATTTTGTATACGTAATCTTTTACTCAGTCTTCTGATGTTGGTTGGAAAGTGAAGACTCTCTGCAGTGTCGAATATGCATACGCGTAAGGGAGAGACTTTTTCTTTGAGAAACGGAATTCAATTGCAAAGCTAAAAAATCCAGAGAGAGAGACTATTACTTACAGTTAACGAAGTGGGAATGGTAACTTGAGATTTCTA
Source organism: Vaccinium myrtillus (assembly GCA_016920895.1). NCBI lineage: Eukaryota > Viridiplantae > Streptophyta > Magnoliopsida > Ericales > Ericaceae > Vaccinium > Vaccinium myrtillus. The sequence continues at coordinate 14,408,756 of CM029275.1, read as the reverse complement.
AGGGTTTTTTCCTGCGGTGTATCTGCAACAAGGTAAACATTCCCAAGCTGTTCTTCGATCGTTCTACAGCTTTTTATTCGTTCTTGATTTGAATTTCCTGAAACCCATGAAATTACTTGGAAAATTATGTTTTTTTTTTTCTTTTTCTTTCTAGTCACTAGTTCGTTCTGGGTTATCTGTATCTTTACCAAATTAACGAGCGCATGTATATTTTGGAGTTGAATTCACTTGCAATCCCTTTTGCAGTTTTGGTTAGGTTGTCAATTTAGTTTAGAAGTTTGCAGTGTTGGGTTTGTAAGGGAAGATATTTTCTGTTGTGTTTTATTATTATATAGATTATTATGATTTTAATATTGGGACATGTTAGCTTTTGTTTATTTACATACCTTATGCTTCCAAGATTGAATTTTTATACATGGGTTGTGGGATAATGCCATAGAAATATGTGTGTAAATTGTTTGTGAGCATTGTTCACCTTGGTATGCTATGATATATATTCATAACTTCATAAGAGGGATGATCAGTGTGGGAGTATCCTGCCACTGCTGATGTTGGTAGAGTTGGGTGTATGCGACTTAAACCACCGTTCAAATATACATCAATAATAGTAGATTGTTATTTTGTATTTTTGGTTCTCTCATATGCTAAGCATCGGTTTGTTTGGGTAGATAAGATCATCAGTGTGAAACTATATATCCAAGGGACTATATATCCGCAGTTGTTTAAAATTTGTACGAGCCAGATTACATATACTACGAGGAAATCCTCTATCCCAGGACTAGACCATAGGAGATACAACCAAACAACCACCAAAACTAGCTACGAACAACTAGAAAGAAAAGGTACGCCCTAGCTCCTCGAAGAAAAAAGGAAGATACATTCAAATTCTGGCAGATCCTAGCATTTTCACTAGAATAAGCAAACTTATCCGGAGAACAAACCCTTCCTCTGATATTAGCTACAATAGCAGAAACAACAACTTCAGGGCTGCAAGACTTCTGGGTGAAGATTCTAGCATTTCTCTCAACCCAAATGTGGTAAAGACCAGCAGCTAAAGATAACTTGAACAGAGAGGCTGTGAAACTCTTCCCATGGCAATACTGACTGGCCCAAGCAATCTCAAAATCCCAATCCCCAGGGCTCCTCATGACCAAGTTCCTTCTTAAAACATCAGCCCAAATGGTCCTTGAAAAGCTGCAATAGAAAAAGAGGTAAGCATGAGAATCCACCCTTAGATGACACAACACACAGGAGGGAAGCACATTCAAACCCCATTCCCTGAGCCTATCCTTTGTAGCTAATCTCTTGCAGCTAGCTAGCCAAGCAATGAAGGCCCACTTAGGGACACACCTGTGAAACCACACTACTGAACACCAAGGCTTTATCTGACCAACATTCATAATTGCATTCCAAGCCTACTTGGTGGAGTATTGTCCAGAAGGAGAAGGGATCCATAGAACCTCATCCTTATTCTGAGGGTTGGGCAGAAAACCAGCAGGAGTAGCAGCAACAATCATCATAGTAACTCTGTTTCTGGGCCTGAGCCAATTCAAACTGCCTGAGCCAATTCGAACTACGACTTTGAATAATAGCTTCAACCTTTGTAGATAAAAACCTCCGTAAGTTGTACACCACAGTCTCACCAAACTGCTCATACAAGGGCCCAAGGGGATGCCAATTATCAAGCCAAAAAAAGGTGTTTCTTCCATTACCAACGATGTGCTTGATTAAGGACTGGCCCAAAGATCTTAGTTTGAACAATTTCCCAAGGGTCAAGAGGAATCACTAGGTATAATATCGACTTGTGTGATATGATCAATTACATCACTATTTGTATGATATCTTATAGGATCAACAAATGGGCGCAAATGCATTTATTGGTACAAAGTGTAGTGTAGACACGTAAACTAAAGCATGAGGTAATGTGGTTCTTTCTTACAGGGCTACGGAGAAGAACACCCGTTGTGGTTGAAGTTGTGATATTAGTCTAGTACTTGAAATATCTATGGACTCTGGGAAGAGTTGGTTTCAGAGATTTCGACATAAAGAGCAGAAATTAAAACCTGGTTCTGCAACTACTAGAGAAACAGAGAACCCAGCAAAGTCAACGGCAGATGATGCGCCATCTGATGACACTAAAGGGAAGGTTGCTGCAGCAAAGCAGTATATTGAGAACCATTACAAAGCTCAAATGAAGTGCTTGCAAGATAGAAAGGAGAGGTGAATTTTTTGGACAGCTTCTGTTGATACGTGTCTTCTAATTTTCGTCAGCATATTTGTTGTAGTTCTCATCAGTTTCTAGCTTTTGGCATTCGCTCTATGATATCTGCATAGTTGAAGCTAAGTCTATTAAATTGGTATACGTATCGACCCCTCATGTATCGTTTTTTCATTTAAAGTGTTGTGTATTGTAAGAAAGTTAAATAAGTTGAAAAAATAGTTAATGCCATGTATGAAGTACAAAAATTTATTGTTGATATTGAATAAAAACTTTGATAATACGTAATTTCACGTCTTCAACAAGACAGCACATTCTAATGAGAAGAAGTATCTGTGACTTTGCAAAAGATAGAGAAAACTAAAGTACAATATTATTGCATTAGAAAAGCTTGAATGATTACAAGACTAATGAAGGGGTTATATAGGCTAACCCTACTAACCTTAGTGAAACCCTAATTATACAAAAGGACTAAACTATCCTGAACATAAAAGATAAATAACGATAACCTTAGCGAAACCCTAATAACAAAAAAAGACTAAACTACCCTTAAAACATAAAAGATAAATAACGATAAACTGAAACCTTCAAATAAACCCTAACATTATAACAAGGAGAGCATCGTGAGATTACCAAGGAGATAACAACTGCAAACCAACTACTGCGGTGGCACTGAACAGGGCAAAGCGGTGGTGCAAACAATACCAATCAGAGGTCCAATACCAATCAGAGTGCTGAAACTGCAAACAAGTGCCAAAACTAGAACATGCGAATAAGAAGAAAGAGTGTGTTTGAGAAGGATGAGAACAAACTGCAAACCAAAACTAGAACATGCAAATTAAATAAGAGGTAGAACCGATGCCGCACATATGCAAATAGGAGGAAGAATCGATACTGAACAGATGCAAATAGGAAGAAGAACCAATGCCAAGCAGATTTCGGCTGCAGATTTTAGAGAACTACACCAGAGTACGAAAAAAAATTTGATTGCCAATGCAGATTTCAGAGAAGACATACGGGAGAGAGGAGAGAAGCAGCCAAGAGATAGAAACTGATGACCCAGTGTTCGGAATACTCCCCCCCCCCCCACAAAAAAAAGAAAAGAAAAAAAAGGCAACTGCGGACTAGGTTGAGACAGAAAGTGATGCTATCAATGCCAATCCGAGAGTTTCAAGGGCAATAGGAGAGGATCTAGGAGATTTCGAGCACAATCAGATAAAACCAAATCAATTTAAGAAAGACCATCGGACAATTTAAAGTGTGATCCAAGGTCGCCGGTGGTCAAATAGAGTGCTGCTATGGTCATTAGTGGTTGTTGATTGAGAAAAGATTGAGTGCACGATGAACAGTGCCGATGAATAGTACGCGATGATCAGTGCTGCAGATGAAAGAAGAGAGAAGAGAGGAGATGCAATCTGGAGAAAGGTTCGAACAGTTGCGATGGACAGTGCGATGAACAGTTCATATGATTGTCCGGTAGACGGCAGCGAGGCTTAAGGCCGCCCGCCGGAGAGTGAATATCTCACAGGCCTATATCTTATGCTTTGATACCATGTGACATTGCAAAAGAGAGGAGAAACAACGTAACAATCTTATTGCATTAGAAAGCTTGAATGATTACAAGACTAATGAAGGGGTTATATAGGCTTACCCTAATAACCGAAGCAAAACCCTAATAATACAAAAGACTAAACTACCATTACACTACTTCACAGTATCATGTATCTGATCATGGATTGTTTGTGTATCACGAGAATATTTGCTTAAAACAGAAACGCGTGGAGATACGATACGCGGATATGCATATGATTCATATCGTGTCATCTGTATATCATAAGATTTGTTTACATATAAATATGTTTAGCGATATTCATTAGTGTTACTTCCAAATTTATAGAATTGTAGGATAGGTATTGCATTTGTAGGGTTTTGACAACATTGGTTGAGACTATTACCTTTCAATCTGCTATATAACTTTTATGTCGGATTTTGATCACGTACTTGATTAATTATAAGTGTGCCTTCTGGATACTGTTGAGTTGCTAGACTAGTTGGGAAAATTTAGAAACTTGTTTATTTTTGTTCCGTAGTAGGACTAGCATGCTGGCTTGTTAAATGCTATCATCATCCAGCACAATCTGGAACTGTTTTTATGGAATCCCTAGTCGTCCTCATGAAGTATGAAGATTCCTTGCCATTTAAGCCAAATTATGTGTCCGGTAAAAAAGTTTCATCTGTTTTGAATTATGTTAGTGGTGAATACTTGCCTAAACTTTTGCCTTTCTTGGCCATCTCAGACGGTGGGTTTTAGAGAGGAAGCTCGCTGATGGTGATGTTCCTGCAGAAGAGCAAACTAATCTTCTAAAATTTTTAGAGAGGAAGGAAACAGAATACATGCGAATCCGGAGACATAAGATGGGTGTTGATGATTTTGATCTTTTGACCATCATAGGAAGGGGTGCATTTGGGGAGGTAGTACCCTGTCATTATCTCTTATGCTAAGTATGTATTAGCATCCATAGATCTGCTAATGGTTCAAATGCTCTTGCATTTATCTTTTTGTTCTTTGCGTAGCTTTTTATTGGGGGTTTCATAACAAATAACTTCTGAAACATTCTCATAGTGCGATGGTAACCCACTTCTTGAAAGTTGATTGCTGTGGTCGTCTGAAAAGAAAGAGTGGCTTTCAAAGATAGAAGTGTTTACAGCAACACATTTGTGTGCATTTCCTGTTTTGAGTTGTCATCACTTACTGAATATCTGGAAATCCTGACTATGACTCGGCCCTTTCTTGGTGTGACTGTTATCCCTTGCCATCTGGGTGTACATTGGCTCTTCCGTCAAATCACTGATCACATGTGCTAGTATGACATGGAAAATTATTTTGTGAGAATAAACCTGGTTTCATTGATCACTCGGTATTGGAATCCACAGTTTCCCATTTTTCTTTGTAGTACACAACATGTGTTTGTCACATGCAGTATCCTATTGTATACATGTGTTTCCCTCAAAAAAGAAAAACATCGCCTTGGCGGTGCAATCGAGTTGCACATGCGTGCCAGGACCATGGTTGGTCTGAGTGCGGATGGACTTGAGTTCCGAACAGGGGAGTTGTGCATGGTTTTTTTTTTTTGCCTCAGCGAAGAAGTCTTGACAAATTTCTCAGGCAATGAGAAAAGTGAAATGAGCGCGGTGCTCAAACGTAGTATTAAATGCCGTTAAATGGAAAATGCTCGTGATTTTCCATAATCGAAAAAAGGAGAAGTTACAAGTGCGAAAAAATAAACATAGAGTGGCCGGAGCCAAAAAAAGATAATTGAAGCCAGAGCTTTGAGTTGTTTGTTGGTCGGGGGTCTTCTTGTACTCTGTTTCTTCCTTTTATAGAAAAAGATAGACTGATTGCAGTTGAAGCTATTCCACGAAATGGCAGGCCATTTACCCCATTATCTTCCACTACAATTCATCTCTATCCATTGAGTTCCTAAGTGTCCCATTTCCCATGGAAAACTGAAAATCACTTCAAGATACTTCCCGACTACATGGCTGGTTTTACTCCCATGACACCATTGCCAAAAAATAATTCGGCTACACCAAAAATATATGGAGCCAGTGCCACATGGCGACTTTTTATTGAACAGTCATTTTTGGGTGTAAACATAGCAAAAAGTCCCCTGATGGCTGCCACGTAGTTCCCTTTTAAGGGCTTTGACGATTTTACCAAAAAATGGGTATAAACATAGTCCCCCCACTCTTTGAAAATGAGACGTCTTGAAATTTTTGAAGAGCTGAGTATGAAGTCGAATTTGGGCCGAACCTATACATTTTTTCAACTTTGGAAATGGCAAGATACCATTGTTCGGCCATGAAAACTTTATGCCACAGAAGACTCTTGAAGTTGCTTTGCTGCTTTTGTGTGAGCCACCTTAGCAAAATTAATTTTTGATGCACCCCACCAATCCAATGTAGGTGCAAGCTCTTAAATTTCAAGCCAAAAATTGGTCAGTAAAAAGATAATTTTCGGCATTTTGTGAAATGCCGAAAAATTCTGTGAACGGAGGCTGGCTGTCCTCTTCAAGTATGAAGAGGATGAATCAGAGGTATGCCCCCCTAGCGACATAACTTTCATCAAAACACTTTGCCCCCAGCGTATTGGGAGGGTTGCTCAACAAAATCCATCACTTTGGACAAGCAAATTTGCCCCCCGAGTCGAAGAAAAAGAATCTGAATTTTTTGTGTCGCCATTCAGAGTATAACTTTGAACAAAGGGATCAAATCTTTGAGTTGTGTGTTGGTTGGGTGTCTTCTTGTCCTCTGTTTCTTCCTTTTATTGAAAAATATAGACTCATGGCAGTTGAAGCTATTCCACGAAATGGCAGCCCATTTACCCCATGATCTTCCAATACAATTCATCTCTATCCATTGAGTTGCCAAGTGTCCCATTTCCCATGGATAAATGAAAACTACTTCAAGATACTTCCTGACTACATGGCTGGTTTTACTCCCATCCCATGACACCATTGCCCGAAAATAATTTGGCTACACCAAAAATATATGGAGCCGGCGCCACGCGGCGAGTTTTTATTGAATGGTCCTTCTTGGTACAAACATAGCAAAGAGTCCCTTGATGGCTGCCACGTAGTTCCCTTTCAAGGGCTTTAATGATTTTGCCAAAAACGGGTCAAACAACATGGACATGTACACAAAAATACACTCACGGAGTGCACGGAACAAATTCTACTGAATATAACAGCCTTCATTTATCTTGTTTACTAAGAGGGACCTTAATACTTAATATGCTATTCCGCTCTCCATGCAGGTGAGACTTTGCAGAGAAAAGAGTACTGGCCACATTTATGCCATGAAAAAGCTCAAGAAGTCTGAGATGCTACGCAGAGGCCAGGCACTATTTCTGAGAAACTTTCTTTTCATATCTTTGTATAAATGCAATTTTACTTTTCTGTTATGAGTACAGACTACCAAATTGTCAACTTAATTGAAGTTGATTAAATCTTGAACCAACCATTTTGTGGTCGCTAGCTAATTTTGTTTTAATACTCTCAGCAGGACATGTCCTTACCTCTTAGTTCAAATGTACTTTCAATGCTTAAACAAGTGATATTTCTAGAACATATGTAATGATGGCTTTAGAAAAACATGTATGCTGGCTGTCCAATTTAAGAACCAATTTCCTTTTTCCATGAGGGTGGCCGGGTGGTTAATGTATGAAAATGATATAACAATTAATGTCATGAGTTGAGTGGTCCATAGAATGTTTGTCTAACAGCATAAGTCGTGAATCTGAATAATTGGTGCTGGTTGCAGAATGCTTGTGATAATGTTACAGTAAATTTTTTTTTTATTTCCTTATTACCGCTTATTTAAAATAATATCAAGTTTTATTTTGCATCTGCAGATTATTATAAGCGTTATACTCAATATCGTCATAACTGTAGGTGGAACACGTTAAAGCTGAACGGAATGTCCTTGCTGAGGTTGACAGTGCCTGCATTGTGAAGCTATACTGCTCTTTTCAAGATGATGAATTTTTATATCTTATAATGGAGTATCTTCCGGGGGGCGACATGATGACATTGCTAATGCGCAAGGATACTTTGACTGAAGATGAGGCCAGGTTTTACGTTGGTCAGACAGTCCTTGCTATTGAGTCCATTCACAAGCACAACTATGTTCACAGGTTTTCCATGCATCCTTCTTTCCCCTATCGTATATCGATCCATGCATCCCATTTGTTAGACACTTGGGCCTTATAGACTATTATGGTTACCTTAAGGTTTTCTGAAATCGGGGATTAAGTTTCATAGACGAGCATTTGCATTAATACATGGTGGTGCCTTCCCAATAAACAACTAAAACAAGTCAGGAAAGTGAGATGGTAACTATGACATTGTCTACTATGTTGAAATGATTACAGTAAAAACACCTACAACATGGTCGTTTTTTTGTTTGCCTAAAGAGTCTCTACTGCAAAACCTTGGCGGTTAATCTGAGTCTGTCTGCAGATGCACCTCTTTAGACTTCTCCCTTCAGCATAACATTTTGACCTTACATTAATTGTACGATGGTCTTAATTTTTTTTTCTTTTTCCTTCTGTTGCCACTAACTTTAAGTTGAATCGGGTATCATTTTTATTTTTCACTTTTAGCAATTCCTTCGAAATCCCAACATTATAATGAACATTTTCTTTGTTAGGGATATCAAGCCTGACAATTTGTTGTTGGATCGCAACGGTCATATGAAGCTTTCAGATTTTGGATTGTGTAAACCCTTGCACTGCAGTAGTTTTCCAGATCTAAGTGAGATTGATTACGGAGTAGGAGGGAATTTGAAATCTCCATCGGAGGACACTAGGCATTCTAACCTGCCATCTGTATCAAGGAGGACTCAGCAGGAACAGTTATTACACTGGCAGAAAAACAGGAGAATGTTGGTATGTTCGCCATCTTATTTCTGGAACCTTATCATCTTTCGTATAAGTCAATCTGCTGGTTCTTTGTGTATTAATTCTAGTCAAGGCATATATTTTGCTATTCATCCGTACACCATCAGAATAAAAGCCATCTCTATCACTGGTATTGCTTTTCTGAGAGGGATGCACATTAACACACTGCCAGGTTTCTTGTCCTTTGAAAGATTCGTCCATTACAATGTAGAAAAATTGTCTATCAGCAACTTTCTTACTGACTGGTTCCGGAAAATATATTTGAGCACTTACTACCTCCGTCAAAGTTGGTTTATCCATTTTCATATGTTCTGTTAGTTCTTTTTAGAGGATTTTGAAAACTGTCTAGAAGAACTGGTTGAGATATTTTGATTGTTGGAAAATTGACATGAGTATAGGGCACAAATGCCAAAAGTGGACTAACAAACTGAGGAATTACAGCATTTATTAAAAGATTTAGGAGCAGTAATATGCCTCTTGATCATAAAAACAAAAACACCGTGGTCATAAATTCCGTTCTTTCTTGGTTTAGCTATATATTTTGTTCAAATATGTGGTCATGAATGCTTCTTGTGTATACTCGGCTAGTCACAAACTGGTTAATGTCGATCTGCTTGTGGATATCACAAAACTTGCACAGGTAAGTTAATTTCTCAGGCATTCTCGTTAACTACTTGCAGCTGGAATTTATGTTGCCTATATTCTCAGCAATCTGTGGGCTTGGCTTTTTGGTATAGATGTGGTTATGTGGAATTTAGACAGACTTTTTTGGTTATTTGTTGAGTTTTGGTGAGCAAAAGCTCAATTTGATTGGAAGAGATAATGTAGGTTCATAATTCTTTGCCAAAGGTGAAATACTACGTTTAGATAGAACTTGGTTCTAGTCCTCGTTTATACGCCACTTCGCAGTTTTTTTAACATGTTCTGCATATCTTCTTCCATTTGTTGTACACTGAGCGATCCTGTATAATCGTCAGGCTTATTCTACGGTTGGAACTCCAGACTATATTGCCCCAGAGGTCCTGTTGAAGAAAGGTTATGGGATGGAATGTGACTGGTTGGTTAATCATTTCTTGCCTATAACATCCTTCGATAACGGTATTCAGATGAAGTTTCATGTTCCAATGAGATCTTTCTTATAGGTGGTCACTTGGAGCAATTATGTATGAGATGCTTGTGGGTTATCCGCCTTTTTATTCTGAAGAACCAATGATGACTTGTCGAAAGGTAAATGAATTAAAATTTTAACCGACCTTGTTTTATTTTCATTATGGTATCCAAGTTTGTAATGTTATAAGGAAAAAGTAGACAGAATATTCCTGTTGGTATGGATTACTCGCAAACCGCAATGGGTTCTAGTTATTTAAGGCAAACTCATCTATATTAGTTTGTACTGTGGCTTACACAATATAGACCTCTGTTACTTTAGATGATTTCTTCTCGATGTGATTGGGAGAACTGAGAACCAAAGTAAATTTAATTATCTTTTGCAAACAAACGTGGCATGAAATTGAATGTACTGGATGGACATGTTATATTAATTGATCATCACAGAAAGGGGCAGTTAGAACCACGACTGAACCACCATAGATTGGAATCATGGATCGTGTGGAACTTTATAGGAATAGGAGGACGAAAAACAATTGGTCTTTATCACTGTTAAAGCATCCAACTCAAAACCAATTGGCAATTAGTAGAACCCTGGTTCATATGCTTTGGAGGTTATAATTAATCAATGTTGGACAAGCTCTAACACTCCCCCGCACATGCGACCCCTGACCCGCACGTGGAGAGGTAAACAAATGATTCAACACAAACGACAACTATCAACCATCAACGACAAACAAAGGGGAAACCAACCATTAATGACATAGAGTCTTGTCCAAAAGCCTCTGAAAGCCTAGCTCTGATACCATTTTAAAGCATCCAACTCAAAACTAATTGGCAATGAGTGTAGAGGCCGCCCAGGCTCATATACTAGCTTTGGAGGTTATAATTAACCAATGTGGGACAAGCTCGAACAATTACCAACTCTGCATGATCCATTACTTGTGTAAGTTATCCACAAGCAATGGATCAGATGTTGTCAGGTGTGTAAATTATCCTGTTTTGTTCATTTTCCGTATATAAATCTTTTGAGGACCGAAGCTAACCGTCAGTAAAACACAGATTTGGACACGCTTATAACTGGACACTATAAATTTCACAGGACAAGACATGACAGGAGCAAGTTAAGGAAAATATATTTTTATAATAGATATATTTGAAATGTGTATATTGGATAAGTTCAACAAGAAGTATCATTCACATAACAATTGGATTCCATCTAAAAAAGGATACAATATATCCACATTCCACACTGAAAATAGTGTGTTGATAAATATTATGAAGCAGGAGTACTCTGAATATGGCTCCATCTGCGTACTTGGTACGCCCAGTATACACGTCTCTGTTTTTTCTTTCCTTTTGGATTCGGGAACTGCTCTGGTACCTCTTGGGTATGGCTCTGATACTTTTTATTGTAACTTTTAGGACTTCTAAAGTTTTTTAATGGATTCGATGCTAAGCATCAACAACTAATACTGTGTATTTTCTTATTTTTCAATTCTACGTTACTTGTGTTTTTGGGGGTCTTATATCTATTTTTTTTCCCTCTTCATTCCTTATCTACATCTTAGTTCGCACTTTATGTAGTTTTATAGTAACAGAAACAGTCATTCTATTAAAGCCATTCCCGACCTTAGGTAAACCAGACCTTGATTTCCTGATTTTAAATGGTAAATTTGGCGCCATGTCTTATCCCATTTGTTTGAAATATACGAATTCAAAAAATCTGTGTTATTGACTGTCTGAGAAATTTTTAAGCCTTCTACTTATGTGCGCATCTCCAGTTCTCCCAAATCTACTACTTAAAAATTGATTTCCCAGCTATTTTAATTTTTGACCTGGTTTTTACAATGGCATTTACTCGGATTTTCATTAAGTTTAGTTTTTTATTTTTAGACTTCTCAAAAAAAGATTTGTAAGTCCTCCAACAGGTTTTCAGTTCATGATATGCAGATTGTAAATTGGAGAACTCACTTAAAATTCCCACAAGAAGCAAAGCTCTCCGTAGAGGCTAAAGATCTCATACGGAAACTTCTGTGCAATGTGGATCAGAGGCTTGGTACCAGGGGAGCTTATGAAATTACGGTTGTATTCTTGAACTTACGTATCACTCATGTTGTGTGTGTGTGTGTTTGCACATCTGTTTAACGTCACCAGTTTTGATTCTGTATATCAGGCACACCCATGGTTTAAAGGTATCGAATGGGACAAACTATATCAGATGGAAGCTGCTTTTATACCAGAGGTTAAAGGTGAATTAGATACTCAGAATTTCGAGATGTTTGAAGAGGTGAGAAATGATGGTTATCAGTTACCATACAATGTGGTTATTCAATAAGTGTTTGTTATGTTTGTAGGCTTGAAACCTATCAACTATAATTTTTGCTTTCTTGTAATCCTCGTTGCTACAGCTTATGTAGTTTGTTTTAGCATTTTGGTTGAGAAACCTTGATTGGAAGTTGAACTGTACTTTTAAAGAGAAATGGTGTGAGGGGAGAATATTTTTTATGACCTTGGCTTGATAGGATAGTTGGTTGTAAGTTTGTAGACTGTAGGTGTTTCCCTATACTTTGACCTGGTTGATTAGTCCAAGGTTAGTTCTTCAAGATTTTCAACAATATGGGTACGGACACCGACACGGATACGGACATGGCCGCGGATATGGACATGGACATGGGAATTCTGAAAAAATGGACACGGACACGGCAGGGGACACGAAAAAAATAAATAATAAGTAAATAAATAATTATATATATGTATAAATATATTATTCATGTATGCAGTAACAGTTTATATACATAAATTTATACACTTTTCTTTTGATTTTTTTGAGATATTTACATTGTTATGTACTGGTATATATGAATACTGGTATATATGAATATATATACATGTGAGATATACACACATCGAATATATACCACTAACTACATATATATACACACATATATATATACGTAAATATATATGTATATACATTGAGATAGAGGGAGGGAGGGAGAGTGAGATCGTGAGAGTCAGAGAGTGTATATATGGAACACGTGTGTCCATGCCATGTCCCCCGAGTGTCCCCCTCTAAAAAATAATTTAATTTAAGGGAAAACGCCACGTCACGTGGTGTGTTCCTGTGTCTCCGTGTCCCATACTGGGACATGGCGACCTTTGGAAGTCTCAGTGCTACATAGATGGGCATCATTGAAATCCATGATTCAAATTGATTGAACAATGATGCCATTACAAGCTGGGATAAACAGGGTATATTGATACATATTGTTGCTTCTCCATTTATCGATCACAAAAGGTAGCATGTTATCATGTTTGCATCATAATAACTGATTAGCTCAGCAGTTTAAGGTTGCATTGTTATTTACAAGAACTAAATGATCTGCTTGTTTCATGTTCTGGGATACTTTCCTATTCCTCGTGTTAGGTAGATTTTTCTGGTTACCTTGTACCAATGCTATGGTTTATTGGTTTCTGGAACTATTCCTTAAAAGGATGTGAATTTTGTGCCCTTCATGTCTATTGTGTTGAGACGTGTGCATGAATGCATATATGTGTGTATATGCTTTGTTGCTGCGTCTTTGACATGTGTGATACGTCTTGGGCATTACCAAAATTGCTATTACTTCATTGACTATGTTTTATTCTGCATCAATAATGAGTAAATTATTGTTGTCACAGTTGGAACCGACAACTCAGACTTCATCAAAATCGGGTCCTTGGAGAAAGGCAAGTATTGAAATTTGACCCTTTTTATTTGTTTCTTGTATTGAAACATTCCAACAAAATTGATGTTAGACTCTAAACAAACTTCATGACCAATGTTCCTGTTTCCAGATAATAACAAAATTGTTAGTCCTCTTTTTCATTTCAGATGCTTCCGTCCAAGGATGCAAATTTTGTTGGTTACACATACAAGAACTTGGAAATTGTCGATGAGCATCACATTCCTGGCATTGGTCCGTATCAACCCATATAATCTATACATATTTAGACAGTTATGATGCCACTATTGAAAAAGGGAAAAACGTGATGGCACTTCTGATACAGAAACACATCCAATATCGCTATGGAAGTTTTTTGTGTTAGAAATATTCTGACAATTCAGATTATTCTTGGATGCAGCTCAATTGAAGAAGAAGACTAATAAATCTAAGAGACCATCTATCAAGACCTTGTTTGGTACCTTTCTTCCCAAAGAATTTTGAATTCCATTTAGTTTTAGTTTTCAGTCACTTTGTTCTCAGACTTCCGTCCTTTTGGTTACCCAGATACACCTGATTCTAGTGATCCGCCTGTTCAAGGGAGCTACGTCAATGTTATACCCACTCAATTTTAGGTATCTGAAAGCCCTGATCCATCTCCATGCTTCTTTAGATGTTTTCTTGTTTTCACGAGTTTTCAAGACTAATGGCTTAAACTAGCACTGAACCACATATAAAAGAAAGAATCCCGCAAATCGGATTCACGGGTGAGAAGATATGGCTTCAGTCAGCCGGTTTGCCTTGTTCAGGCTACGACTGAGTGTAAAGAGCACCATCCTTCGTTTCTTTTCTTGTTTTCACTTGTTTTCAAAACTAAAAGCTTAAAATAGCACCGAACTACCTATACGAAGAATAATCGCGCAAATTAGATTCACGGATGAGAAGATATAGCTTCAGTCAGCCAGCACAAAATAAGAGGAGGAAGAAAAAGGATATTGGATTTCCTATGTTATACGATTCAGAAGTTTATGCAATGCTAGTATCCTTAAAGAATCTCCATTCTAGAACCGTACGTGAGATTGTCATCTCATATGGTTCCTCTTTTCTGTGCATAATGAAAATAATACATGGAATAAAAAAAGATGAAAATATTCTCATTATTAACTGAGCAGGGCTAGTGTTTTTATAAGAGATCTCTAACCAACCTTCCTGCCAGAGCTCTTTTCTTAACATCAAACGTGTATATTCTCATTATTAACTGAGCAGGGCTAGTGTTTTTATAAGAAATCTCTAACCAACCTTCCTGCAAGAGCTTCTTAACATCAAACGTGTTGGTGCTAGATAGAAATGAAATGATAACTCAATGATTTCTTTGTTCTCTACGCCTCCGAATTTCTAGGAATAGGTCACTTCAACAACCTTCAATGGTTATACAAGTATCCAAAATACGAACCGGATGGGTGTTGATTTCCTTGTACTGCTGCTAGCTCCAGATAAACACTTTATATACTCCTCCGGTAAACCCTAAGTGTAGATGTTTGGAGTTTCAGGGTATGAAAAATAGTACAGAAACAGTTTCAGAGATTGTGAAGCTGAAAGACTTGTGAAGCTGAAAGACTTGTGTAACTCCTCTATGTCTCTCTGAGGATCATAGTGTAAGTCTCGCGTCCTGTATGTAGTTATGCTTGCTCTCCTTTGTTGTTCAGATTCATTGTCTGTGATCGATTGCTTAGGTCCTACAACATTGGGTGTGTTTGTTTATGTCATAACCACAAACTTGGCTTGATAAAGATGATTTAGCTCTTAAAACCAACATCAAGGGGATGGCAGGATGCAGGATTTGTTGTAGATGGTGGCTGATTTAGCTGTCTAGCTCTATCTATGTAAGTATATTGTATCTCCATATAAATCCTTTGCACTGGTTGAGATTATGTTTATAATTGCACTAGCTTGAAGGGAATGAAAATCCCATTTCAAAGGACAATGCATGCCTCTCATACCTGAGCTAATACAAGTCTATGAATGACTTAGAAATGTTGCAATGACAGAAAGATAACAGAAATTCATCTTCCCCTACCTGTGTTTTTCTTTGACACTTTACAAATGGCTATGAAAACTCTTTATTGTCTCATTTGTATGTCAATTTTACAAAATATGGACTTCCAAAGTGGATATAATTTGTGAGATGAGGGAGTAAGACATTTGACAAGGTGTGAAAGGACCCTGAGAATGATGAGAAAATGACATGCACTGACAAGACATGAGGAGCAGTGAGAGATGTGGGGAAGTTAATGGAACAAATAAATGGGCAATGAGATAAATAACCACTTCCAACAGTCAGAGGAGTACTCTCTTGTTTCTTGGCTTTTTGACGGGTCTGAGAAAAAGACCCCATGATATAATGGCCTTGGCTTTTCCTGATCAAAGGCTGTTATTCTCTCACATTGCATGGTGTCTTGTTCTTTCATATTCCCCACTTGCACGAGGGAAATTATTAAGTGTTCTCAGATATCATCACGTGGTGACTCGAGTCTTTTCACGCTTTGTATGTTGGGATTTCACGGCAATGTGTAGTGGTGAAGGGGCCGAGGCATCACGTGGGACACTAGATAATTATTTCATGCATGAACGATGCTCAAAGTTATTTACCAAAACTTAAACCATCCCATCCCATCCCAGATCATTCTCGCAAAGAAAAGGGTCTTTTGATGGGTGTCGTAGTGGGCTGAACAGACTGTCCACAGAAGCCCAATGTACCATTAGTCATGAAAGGCTCATCTAGGCCGGACGGAACCACTGGGGGCTGTGAGCAATCAGTCAGGATCCTCCTATTTCGGGTGAGGCAATCGAACGTGTCATCACCCCGAACACCTGGATCTGAACCACTCGGTCGCCTTTTGACCTGGATCCATCCGTTATGGCCTGTGTAATACACGAAAGGCAGTTCAAGCACATAGGCGTAACTGTCTCACTCAGTACGTAGAAAACATGACTTCATCCGAAGCAGTAACCGCGCATGCCGAACATGTTAATACTTGGAGAGGCTAGCCAATGGGACTCTATATGAAGCACAAGCCTAAACCAAAGAGGTACACCAATTCTTGTAACCAAGGCTCTTTACTTTCCTTTAACCTCCAGACTCTCGCTTAAACCATCGAAGTGCCTTCCCAATCGACTCCGACTGGTTAGACGCTAACGGTGGGTGTTCAGGGTGCAAGTCATGTCATTTAGCTTGATCCTAGCCCAAATTTCGAACCAGAGGTCCCGTTGAGTTCACATCGGTAGTTTCACAACCCCACATGTCACTTTGCTCTTTGGCGCATCAGTGTTTCAGTGACCCACTTTGGGTTCTTGACTTCGCCATACATTCCTTTTCTTTGCCCCGACAATCTACAATCTTTAAAACAACTCTGAGCCAGAACAGTACACAAGTTGCTTGCTTTATCGTTTTCTTTTCTTTTCTTTTTTTGGTTTCGACAACAAGTTTAGTCACGAATAATCTCTAGGTCATTTACGAACCCGGGGGGCTTGTTGTCCGTGGGGTCGGCAAGCCCTGCCAACCCCATCCGCGCCGTCCGTTTCGACAGTCCTCGCGTCCCACATATACCAGGTAATTACGGTTTAAAATTCTGGGTTTGATTAACAAGTCCTCTTTCAATATTGTCAGGGGAGTGGCATTGGTGAAATGGTCACCTCATGGTGAAAAGTATCCCACTGCTAGGGTGAATAATAATAAGATAGGGTTCTAGTTTGAAAGTTCCATGATTGAACACCTTTCGGTTGCTACAAGATTTCGTAATCATAGCATTTAGCAAACTAGCAATTATGACAACAAAAACCTCTTATTGATCAGTCTTGTCAATCCAAGTAGATACCTAGTCAGCAAAAAGGTCGAACAATTCAACCAAAATTCATTAGTACATTACAAATAATTGGAACGCTAATTAATAATATTGTTTTGGTTAGTCGTGCAATGCGAAGCCACAAAGTGTCTAGTCCGGTGACAAGCATATGTCGTTTCATATCTTTTTTTGCTGCAGTGACAAGAACATATCATTTCATGCATTACTTATCCCGGTGAAAATTAAACACTTCTCGTTCCATGCCTTTAATTTCTTGACGTGTCATCAAAAGCACATGTCGTGGGCATTCCCGTGACATGTCATGCCACAAAGAGCGCACAATTCATTTCTATGGAACTTCTTTATGAAATTAATTCTGTTTGCGTAAGATAGTTCCGTATTTCTTGCCATAAAACCGGAAAGGCATTTAATATAAAAGGGTCTTTGGTTGACCATATTTTTATGTTGAAATTGAAGTGGTTATGAATATGAACGCATGAATATGCGCCTTAATCTTATTAAAAATATTAATTGAAAATTAGTATTTCATCACGTTATTTGATTGTGTATAAATATTATATAGTGGTCAAGAGTAACGGATAAGCAATATTTCTAATACACTATTAAGTATAATTCTTTGCGTGATTTTCTGAAATAAATTCGGGAAAATTATTCAGTTACCCTAAAGCACCGCCGCGTACTCTTCCATCCTCTTGTCCACCACATATTGATATTTGGTCAAAGACTAACTGTATGGGTTCCACAGTAACTGATTAACAAAATTCGGACACAACCTTCTTACAAGATATGGATCCAACGATGAAGTTCACATATTTTGGGTCCCAGTTTTGCAAAAATGGATGTGATCGGACCTAGATTAGGTATGTTTTGATTAGGTATGTTTTCTTGACAAACACATTCGGGGTACCCAATGTCCACATACATGTATGGAAGGGAGGTTTTGCTGTGCACCAGGTGCTTGGCACAGTGTCATGCACACCATCCGACCGGTTGTTGCGAAAATATACGGTTCGGATCAAATCCAAGCAATGACTCTCACATGGAGTTGGATTTGATCTGCGTGCATTTTCGCAATTAATGGCAAGATAGAGTTTATGGCACGGTGCCTTGCACCTAGTGCACGCCAGGAAAACCCCTCCCGTTCGTATATATATATTTCAACAGCAACTAGGTAAAAGTAGCACAAATGAGGTAATGAACAATATACATCTTTAATTTAGCTAGTCATATCCTATCTATTTTACCTCTCATAAATTAGAAGAAGGGAAAATTTCAAAAAAATCCCCAAGCTTTGACCCAAATATAAAAAATACTCCCAAACTTACAAAATTTTCAATCGTACTCCCAAACTTCACTTCCATTATCAAATATACTCCCACCGTCTAGATCTGTTACCTCACTAACGGGAAATGCTAAGTTGAAACTTAACGGATCAAAAAAACCGTTAAGTTGCCCAAAATGACGTCGTTTTGGGCCTGTTTCTTTCTTTCTTTTTTTTTAAAGAAAAATTTCTCCTTCCCTAGGAAAAACCATCGGATCAACCTTCACCCCCACTTCCAATCACAACCATAGACCGCCCAATCAGCACTGCCAACCACCCCCAACTGCCACCTCCACTGCTGAGATCACCACCACCACCACCACCAACAAGATAAACCCTAGTCCCAATTCACAATCAAAAGTCCCAATTTTGCAACCCACAAAATCCAGAATTTGAAAACCCCCAAACTCGACTTCAAAGCTGGAGGAACAAGAAACCCTTACCTTGGCTTGCAAACCCACCGTCACCATTGATATAAATAGTCGTCACCACCATCGTCGATCACCACGCTAGTCGCCACCAGAGGAAGTGCAGCGAATAGAAGAAATTTTTTAGAATTCTCAATTTTAAAACCCTAAGTCGAGAGAGAGAGAGAGAGAGAGAGGATGGGTTCCAGTCGATCGAGAAGAGGAAGAGAGATAGAGAGGGTATGAGAGAGAGATTTTTCCTGGGAAGAAGAGAGGTTTTTTTTTTTTTTTTTTTAAATATAAAAAGGCCCAAAACGACGTCGTTTTGGGCCACTTAACGGTTTCTTTGGGTCCGTTAACTTCCAACTCATCATTTTCCGTTAGTAAGGTAACAGATCCAAACGGTGGGAGTATATTTGATAACGGAAGTGAATTTTTGGAGTACGATTAAAAAATTTGTAAGTTTGGAAGTATTTTTAATATTTGGGTCAAAGTTTGGGGGGTTTTTTTTGAAATTTTCCCTTAGAAGAATACTTGCATCTTTTTGTCTATTTTACTTTTTCAACACCGTATGGCCATAATTTTCATCCCCTAACAATCATATTTTCTATGCAAATACATATGGCTCAATGAAAAGAAACTAAGATTAACTGGAAAAAAAAAAACAAAGTATTTCATTTGACATGAATAATCTATACCATCCTCGTCTCGTTTCGGGTATGAATAAAATCGGACCATGTATTTTACCGTTGACAGTGAGAATACACATGAAAATTTAAAGATTAAGAGAGAGCCAGAGCAAAAGAGAAGAGAATAATGAGTGAGACACATAGGATAGGAGGGAGAGAGCACTAAAAATATTAAAGGTGGTGACCCGAGGCTCAGTAAATCTAGAGAGACACTGTAGTTCTAATTAAAATAAAGTGTTTGCTAGCTAAAATAGCTAAAAGAGCCCATGTGAAGAGAAAAACCTCATGAGGCCTGTGGGGGCCAATATGGGGCCCTTGTTGGACTAAAAGAACAGCCCAACGTTGAATTTGGGCTCTCTCACTGTGTAGCCCTTGTTGGACTATTGACTAATGTCATTCTTCTTTTTTCTTTTTCCTTTTTATTTTTTATTTTTATTGTAGTCCTCGAAAGAGCTCATTGGAAGAAAAAATCAATGTAGCCGACCTCAATTGATCGGGACATAAGGCTCGGTTTAGTTTAGTTTGGGTATCGGGGGAGTGAAAAGAATTTATTTTCTCTTTGAATCTATTATCAACCATAACATAAAAAAGGGTCATAATAATAACTCCAACACTTAAATGCAATCTCATTTTCAAGACATTTGTTCAAACTTGGAAACATGTAAGCATGTTCTGCACCCATGAAATGTGACTCAATTTAAGAAATGCTGTTGAGCAAGTCGCCTGCAGCAGACAGAAGCCCAGAATTGATGCTGCACCATTATCCACAAAATCTTATATAAATTTTAAATAAACTTTGTTTTAATTCATGTCATGAGATAAGCATGACTACTGTAATTTTTGGAGTCGTTCATTATGTATCTACTGCAGTCGAGATTGCAACGATGTATCGACCAATTGTTCTGATCGAGAATCAGGCGTCGTTGTCTTGAATTGGAAAAAATAATTGATTGCGAATAATAATATAATCTAAGCAGTCAAATTAATCGGTCGTTATGTTGTCAATAGGATGCTCCTCGCTTATGAACGGGTACATATCGAGAATCGATCGTTGCAAATTTGATTTTTGTTCCAACTTAAATTCGGGATGCATGATATCACTAGACAAAAAGTTCCGATACATATTAGTCGAAACGCTACATATTTGGTTGATACCTACTCAAGATCTTTGGGCTAGGAGCTTGGTTCATCGATCTTAGGTCACAAATTTCAAAATCTCATAATTGTGCTATTATAATTAACTCTTACGGGACCAATTCAAATGGGGCGTAGATCCCGTCGTTACATGTTCCCCGCCAATGAATAGAAAAATTAATTCTTCGGAAATTAATTGAGGATAAATTAGTCCAGACGCCCTGAATTATCAAATATCGAATGAAAAAGTGTACCTTCCATATTGTTCGTACATGAAATCAATATGAATAATAAGTTAAAAAAAAATCATATATGGATGACTATGGTTTTTTGAACTTGGAAAGCACTTAAAGGGACATGGGATCTCTAAATGATCCAAAAAATAAGGCAAAAATCTTTAATTTCTTCTCATTGGAAGTAAAGTAATTTTAGGTCACATGGGAGAGGGGCACGTGCCACACTATACGAGGGGGCTTAATTATCCCTTAACCTTAAATTAATCACATCAAAAGTTGATGGTTTTTGAATTCCCCATGTAATTTATAACCTATTTAGATTCTTATGTTCTCGAGGTGAATCATCTAAAATTGTTAGTGTTAAACTACCTAGGGAAGAAGCTGCCTTTTTGGATTTAAAACTTAATTTTAGCCCCTACACGTCTTAAGATTGTGATTGGATTATGAATTTATTACTTAATTTATTGGAATTAATTGAACTATATAAGTATTAAATTATGTTATATGGAAAGAAATCTCAAAATTATGTTCAGGATGTCAAAAGATTAAAAAAAAAAAAAAAACTTGTTGTAAATATTATACTCCCTCCGTCCCTTTTTAAGTGTTTAACTTTCCATTTTGGGCTGTCCCTAAATAAGTGTGTGGTTTGAAAAGTTAATGGGTAAAAGTTTGTACAATTATCATTTTGCCATTTTGAAAAGTTAGTGGGTAAAAAGTTAATGGGTGAAAGTAGAGGATAATTTTGGAAAGTAGAGGTAAAAGTGTTTAAGTGTTTAACTTTCCATTTTTTACTGTCCCTAAATAAGTGTGTGGTTTGAAAAGTTAATGGGTAAAAAATTTGTACAATTATCATTTTGCCTTTTTGAAAAGTTAGTGGGTAAAAAGTTAATGGGTAAACGTGGAGGATAATTTTGGAAAGTAGAGGTAAAAGTTGATGTGAATAGTGTAAAGTGGAGGAAAAAGTTGATGTAAAAGGTGTAATGATGACGTTTCTTTAATAAGTTGGATTTACGAAGCAACACATTTAAAAAGGGACGGAGGGAGAAAAGTGTTGCATAGCTATTTATAGACAACTTCCGTGAATTACCACGGTATGAACACAAAATCGAAGTATATTTTAAGTCTAACTTTTAGTATTGTTTTTGTAAATTTTAGGATGGTTTATTTTTTGTCGTTGTTGCTGAGATTTTTTTGTTCATACAAAGATTAAAAAAGAAAAACTTGTCGTAAATATTATATTAGAAAGTGTTGCCTAGCTATTTATAGATAACTTTCCTGAATTACCTCTGTATGAACACAAAATCGAAGGGTATTTTAATTCTAACTTTTAGTATTGTTTGTGTATATTTTAGGATGGTTTATTTTTTTCTCGCTATTGCTAAGATTTCTTTTTCTTTTTCTTTTTAAATAATTTTTGTTCGGTCTTTAGTTCAAATACTTTTATTTTGTTGATAGAATTTTTTTCTAAATTGTTTCTTAACTAGAAAAGCAAGGAATATGTAATAACAAATGGCGTATTTTTATCGCTATATCGAAATTTATTTCTCCTAATTTTCGCAAGGAATAATGAAAATCATGGCTCTGCACTGTATTTAAGTTATTATTGGTGCATGTGGAGTTCACCTAGAATTAATTAATATATTCTGTGTTGAATAATTTAAATTTTTTTATTCTTTTTTAGAATTATTTTCTTGTAGCATTTTTTCTTGAAGAATGGATCACAATTACTGAGCTTAAGAATAGGCAAAAGCTAGCACAAATAAAGGGAGATGGCATGTTGATGTGGACCCCTACTTTGACTTGCTAATTAATTTGGAGTCTTATAATGTAATAACTTAATTAAGGGGGGGAAAAAAATCACAGTTGGCTAGTAAATCATAGCCGTCAATTTAGAGACAATTCAATGGCCACGATCGCGCCACGTGGAGCTGGCCGGTAGACGGCTAACGTCAGGAGGTGTCTCGCGTGCAGATCAACACCGTTGTCACTAGACAGGACCATTCTGCCGTTAAACATGACTTTAATAAATCCTCAATCAATTTAATTAATTAAATCTGCAATCAGTCGTAAGCATCGATGTAGGGTTGTCATTATTATGAGTCATGATTTAGATTAATTAATAGGGATTAATAATTAATTAATGGGTATGGCTCACATGGGAGGATGCTTCTGATTCTTGTGGGTAGCAGACAAATTCTGGATTGGTTTTTTTACTGAGAGAATCCCAGTGCTAATTTGTTTTCTAGTGAGAGGAGTGAGATGGAACTTTGTCATGCTTTATATATATATATATATAAAGAAAGAGGTTAAATTCAGTGTGCCCAACTCATATTGCCTTCATATTATGTTGTTTATTTTTTTAACCAGCTATTTAGGCCAATTTACGCAGATCTCGACAAATGTTGGGAGATCAATTCCACTGTCTACTAATGGGGACCTCCAATCAGGCTTGTTCATCGATAGTCGTAGGGTTACAAACGAACTAAGCTCGAGCTCGAGTTTAAGGCTCGTTTAGTAAATGACCCGATCTTAACACTCTAAAGCTCGGCTTGTTTGTATAGGTTCGGCTCGTATATGAAGGCTTGATCAGTGAAATATATATGGCTCAGCTTGTTTTTAGCCGAGTCAAGCTCAAGCTCAAGTTTTTGGCTCGTTTACTAAACAAGCTCAAACTCGGCTCAACTCATTTGCACCCATCGGTATCGACATGATCAACATGATTTTCAATATAATGGATGTTCTCCACCAGCTCTAGAACATGAATTTTTCTTTTTTCTTTTTTATTTGGTTCGACGATCGGGGGTGTCTAGGCCAATTTACGACACCTCAACCAAGAATTTCATTTCACGCGGGCAATTTTTTTTTCTTAAATACTTTTGCGCGGCCTATATAATTCAGAGGAAAAATTATATAATCTCACGACGAATCGCTTTCTGTGATCAATGGCCAAACCACAAAGACACGCCATCTATCTACCGAAACTAGAGAATTCAAATGGAATTTTTTTTATCACAAGCTAGCTAAGCCCACAATGGACCACAAAATGAGCAAACTGCACTGCCAGAGACTCTAGAGAACCCTCCCAAAAGAGAATACAATTGTCATGCAGGAACGTGGGGTGTGTGTTGTCTGAATTTGCCAGTCAAGTGATTCCAAATCTTAGAAATCTAAAACTAGGATTTTTATGGGATGGGGACCAACCCCAAAACTTTCCTAGAGTTCCAATTAAGATCCCACTATTGGTCCATACATAATTTTAGTTCATGGGTGTGTGTCAGTACATAAATGCCAAACAAATATTATATGATTGATATACAAAACTCAAGTTGATTGTCTAAATATATGTTCATAATTAGGCCAGTAGGCTCACAGTTCAATTCACCAACTTATTCTTTTAAATCTTAATTAATTAGGCCAGTGATCTTTTGAAGAACCTCCAAAGCCAAAAACATTTTAGAGATCAGATTCTCAAAGTGTCTCCATCAAAAAACAATGAAGTCGGTGATTACCTCTATCATTATTGGCCCTTCGAAAAACTTAAATCCTTCAAATGAAAAGCCACCTCTTCCCTGATCCCCACTAACATACTACATCACAACAATTTATAATGCGTAACAAGACAACTCTATGACCGGTGAGAGTATATTTTTACACTCTTAAATAGAGTATTTGCATTCTTACCGATAAAAATACACTCTTACCGGTTAAAGAGTATTTGCACTCTTACAGGTAAATATACACTATTACCGGTCAAAGAAGTTATCTTATTGTCAGCCCAGTGGGTTGATTTTAAAATTTTTCATTTAAAATTACCTTATAGACGTACATGTATTTATTTAAAAATTTATGAGGAGATTGATAGAAACGTTTCATCACTTTTAAAAGAAACCCTGATCAAATTCTTCAAAAAAAAATAAAATATTTGATGGCAGCACCTTTGAACAGGTCAGACCAAACTTCCAAAAAGAAACCTAACTTTTTATTTGACTAAAAAGCAAAAGCATGTTATCTAACCCCCTTTTGTCTCTCTAACCTTCCAAAATCTCAAAAGAAATAACTTTTCGAATTTTAAACTTAAAAAACCTAATTAAATAGAGTTTTAAAAGCCACCTGTTGTCCACTCTTCCTCCCAACATATATAGTTTATATATGTATATAAGGCCTGGATTTTGTGCTTAAGTACTCTCCTCATAATCCCCCTTTTAATACTTAATAATAATCATCATATCAAGACCTTAATTAGAATGTTAAAGTTGAGCATAAAGTTTGGTAAATTTACTATCTTGAGAAGTACTTTGTCATCATTTTCACATATCCAAATCTTTTGTGTTGAAAAGTAATGGCTGAAAGCTCCCCTCAACATCTCACAAAATAAATGGCCTAGAATTGAATTGGGGCAATAGATAGTGGAGGCTCAACTGGGATTCTCAAATGAGAGGCAAAGATAGAAACCAATTCCACATTGAATGAGAAGTCAACCCATGTTGACCTGTATATATATCGATTTGGTGGAAACAATAGGAAAATACCCTTTAATCTCAAAATATAATTTTGAGTATGGGTGGGCATCGAGTCGTGTCGTGTCATCTCGTGTTAGTGTCAGAATTCTCTCAACCCTAACCCGACCTGTTTAGTTTTTCGGGTTATCGTGTCGTGTCATATTCGTGTTTCATGTCAGAAATAGCTAACCCTAACCCGCTAACTTCATGTCGGGTTCGTGTCGTGTCATCGTGTCTTTCCATAAATTCTCGTGTCGTGTTCGTGTCAGGATTTCCTCAACCCTAACCCGACCTATTTAACTTTTCGTGTTATCGTGTCGTGTCATATTCGTGTTTCGTGTAAAAAATAGCTGACCCTAACCCGCTAACTTCGTATCGTGTTCGGGTCGTATTCTCGTGTCGTGTTAGAAATTTCCACCCCTAGTTTTGAGTACAAAGTTAAAATCAAGACTTTTATGCCCTCTCCTAGGATTAGCCCCCTAAAACAACTAGATAGGTTTTTACTTCTTACTTTGTTGCCCTCTCCATCGTGATACCCGACTTAAATAGTATTTGGGAATTAAAATTGCTTATGCATCAAAAAATTTAGCTGACTTATTAAGGAATTCATATATAGTAATTAATTATGTCGATATAGTTGCTCGCTCTAAAGTCCTAACGTATTATTTAGTATGATTTTAAAAATATTTAAGTTCATAGATACATATGATCCACGGACAATATCTTGTAACTCAATTTTCAACACCGTCCTTTTAATCATACTAAAAAATGTGAGGAAAAAAAAATGATCCGATGACACACATAATGCCACATTTAATTAGCACAAGTCCATGTGAAGATTTGATATTTGACTCATCTATGATTTTTCTCAAGTTGAGAAACTCACCTTCTATATATTGAGACATGTGATCAAATGTTATTTGATTCTTTTGGGAATTGGGGGGCCTGTAGTGAGTGAGTTCACTACATGCGTGTAGTGAGCTCTCTCGGCCGTGCGATCTGAGATCAACGGTCCGGATAAATTAGAGTTAAAGTTAATGTAAAAGTGCTTTTTAAAGTGTAAGCCGATCCGAACCGTTGATCTCGGATCGGACGGCTGAGAGAGCTCACTACACGCATGTAGTGAGCTCACTCACTACAGGGCCCCTAGTTCCGATTCTTTTGAGATTCGAGAAAATAGTTAATATGTACATATGTAATTATTTTTTTCTTCAAATCAAATCAATTTATGTTTGAGGTTTTGAGATTGCAGAGCTATGCAGGATGTCAATGTACGTATCTTAGGAAAATGAAAAGGAGGGAAATGAGAGGAAGTTTTATGGTTGGTGTGTAGAAATTGAATGTATGCACATGGGGTGGGATGTATTAGGGAATCCTATGTTCATCACTAAAGAATTTGAACGAAAGAGATGCATCCCAAACAAAAGAAACTTGATGAAATTTGGGCAAAGAAAAAAGAAGGGCCACTTAGTCAAAAATTCAAAACATTTGACATTTTTAAAGGGAAGGATAAAGAACTTTTGCAATCAAACATAAAAACAAAAAACATTTGACATTTTTAAAGGGAAGGATAATGAACTTTTGTAATTGAACATAAAGAATAAACAAAATTAGTGAAATTTCACAAATTTTTAAAATTTTTAATTTCGAACAAAAATTCAAAAAAATCAACTCTTGTGTCTTGGCCGACCACCATCCCATCTTCGGCGACCACTTCGGTGATCCAAAAAATTAGTGACATCTTACTAATTTTTAAAAGTTTTAATTTTGTACATAAAATTTAAAAAAAATCAACTCCTAAATCGCGGCCGACCACCACCCCATCTCCGGCGATCACCTCCTGTGACCCAAAAAATTAGTGACATTTCATTGATTTTTAAAAGTTCTAATTTTGTACAGAAAATTCAAAAACTCAACTCTTGCCTCCGGGGCAACCACTACCTCATTTCTTGCCAACCACTTTTGACAACTCAAAAAATTAGTGACATTTCACTAATTTTTAAAAGTTCTAACTTCGTACAGAAAATTAAAAAAAAATCAACTTCGGCCTCCTGGCCGACCACCATCCCACTTCCGGCCGACCACTTCCGGTGATCCAAAAAATTAGTGACAATTCACTAATTTTTAAAAGTTTTAATTTTGTATAGAAAATTCAAAAAAATCAACTCTTGCCTCCTGCCGACCACCATTCCACATCCGGTATACCACTTTCGGTGACCTAAAAAATTAGTGAGACTTCACTAATATTTAAAAGATATAATTTCGTACAAAAAATTCAAAAAATCGACCAACTAGTCAACTACCAACTCCTAAAACTAGTAAAACCTCACTAATCATCCTAAATGTTTGATAAAAGATCAAATTTCGATGGACCAAATTAAAGGAAAGGCTTAAGGATTACAGAACCTAATCAATCCAGCAAAACATGCAAATATTCAGGTGTCCATGGGGTTAGATGTGAATTTCAAGTAACTAAAGAAATTTGACACTTTAGGATTACAGAAGGGGCTGAACTTGTCAGAGCCCCGAGTGGGTAAGGTGGGCCCATCGGAGAGGTCGTGGAACTCGGGGTCAACCTGAGGAGAGACAAATGCGATGAGGAGGTTGAGGATGTATATATGCCCAGAGCATAAGACCCGATTGATGTAAACGCGGATGACATAGACGAAAGCCACACTTTTGGGTTTGTATTCCTATTTAGGCCTTCCGGCTCAAAGATAACAAATTTTGAAGGAGCTCTCCTAAAATAAAATATGTGTCGTCCTTCTAGTCAATTGAGATAATTTTAATGTATTTATGACTAATTTTCTAAAAAAGAATAATCATAAATGAGTCAAATATTTTATTTTATTTACCAAGTTGTTGCTTCAAATTGGCTTAGAGCAAGTGCAACAGATGACTCAAACCCCTTCCTATCTCTATTTTGTTCAGCCAATCCCCCAAAACAGGCTCCAACAGACTCCCTACAAAAGTGAACAGTTGCTCCCCAAATCCACCCCCCCCATTTGTTAAGCCACTATTCACTCCCTACAGATTTTTTATTCAATTTTTCCCTCACCCTCTCTTTCTCTCTCTCCACGTAGCAACAGTTCACTGTATCAGCATCTCGACGGCGTCGCACCCAACTCTGTCGCAACAACAGATCGGCATCTTGACGGCGTCGACCAGTTCCTCCTTTTATCTCAGGCCAAATCACCACACCACTCTCTCTCCTTCCTCCTCCCAGGCCAAATCACCCCACCCTCTCTCTCCTCCCTCCTCCTCCTCTCTCCTCGCCAGAATCAATTGGGTTCGCCGGAATCTCCGAAATCTCTGGATTCCTTTTATCTAGGTTTTGTTTGTCATGTATATACGGGTGTGTATGTATATAAATATATTGTATTATTTTGAAAAGTAAAAATAATATTTTAATAGTAGAGAGGTAGTATTGTTGGAGTGTTGAAAGGGACATGAGTAGATAAAATACTGTTTAATAATTTATTTGGCTCAAGATTTGTTGAGCCTTGTTGTACTTGCTCTAAATATTTGGACTCTTTTGCAGAAGTTCAAGCCTAGACAACCGTTTGATGAGACTCTTTAACACTTACAGCACAGGTTGACACCTTGACCCCGTCACGGTGCAGTGAAGTCTTTTTGCATATGACTATTTAATAATAAACACAATATCCCTAACAAGAAAAGTGAATATCTTATTATTAAAAAGTAACAATTTATTACAATAGGATGTCATAGCTCATAGGTGACACAAGCACCTAGTGGGAACACTATCCCAATAAGATTGCACGTTCAAGGTTCATCTTCTTTTTTTTTACCTATATGAATATACTGATTTTTAATTAATAGATATATGATGAGGTGTTTACCAAGTCTTGATTAACATCTTAAGTGACACATCTACAGTATATCTGTGTAATGAGTTCAAAGAAAATCAACAATTGTACAATCAATAAGGTGTGCCACATCATGTCATAAATAAAATACGTTACAAAATTGTGATCGTCTTACTCTTTCTAACATATATTATTTGTGTTTAGATATATCGATATATACAAAGATAAATACACGGAAAGAGAGAGCTAGCAAGAGAGAAAAATACATATATATATACATATATATATATATATACACACGCGCATGTCAATATAGGTATTCGTGAGTACTATTTCGGGTATCAGAGTAGGTGATTGAGAGACAATTTGCCCTAAATTAAGTGATCGGTCTTTTTTTTTTTTTTTGTCTTTCATAAACATATTCAAGTCAATATTTTTAGATTATTGAAGGCATCAATTTAAATGTAAAAAATTACGATCTAACGGCATAATTAACAAAATTCACTACAATGAAAATAACTTTAAAAGACAATTTTACCCTCTCAAAACTTTATTCTTTTTAAAAAGTTTGCTGATTACAAGAGTGAGAGTCATTATTTTTAAGAATAATTAATTTCGTCCAAACTTTTGTCGACACATATATCTGTGTGCGTATTTGCACATGTATTCGTACGCCTATACATATATGCAGTCGACGTATATACAGATATTGACAGGGAAATAGTGTTGTCATTCTAACATAGAAAATTATAGGCAAAGAAACGAGTAGGCCAACTGTTCGAAAGGTTCGCCGAGGAATGCGGCTGCTTGCCTCTTCTTTACTAGTATTTTTCTGTTTTCTTTATTTTAACGGGGTTCTATCCCTTAGATATGTAAACGAATTTAAGATGTTTAATTTACGTAATTCATTTCTTTGTTTTGAATCATTCTAACTTTCTTGAAGAAAAATAAAATAAAATCTCCATTATTAATTAAAATATGCAGTCAAATATTAATGGATTATTGCGATTTACGTCATCATATGCTAGCTCGCACGTTTTATGATTAAGGTGTTGGCTACTGTTGTAAAATTTTCCGTGAGAGTTGAGATGGTCAAATCTTGTTTAAAAGTATTAATTGTCACTTGGAGTATTTCTTTTTTTCCACCCTAGGCTTTGTTTTGTTTTTTTTTTTTTTCTATCCTTTGAAAGGAATACAAAATTAAAAGGATAACTAAACTTTTTGATTGGTTGTTTATTTCTTTTTCATAGGGGATTATTTATGGAGATTGATTTAGTCTTGCGGACTCTGATATGGTTGTTGATCCTTGTATTCCTATTTAGTCGTTGCGGACTCTGATATGGTCGTTTTGGACTCTGATATGGTTGTTGATCCTTGTATTCCTATTTAGTCGTTGCGGACTCTGATATGGTCGTTGCCGACTCTGATATGGTTGTTGATCCTTGTAATTCCATGTAACTCACAAAAAACTTGATTAGGATTTTGGAAGTCATTTCTTTTACTATAGCATACGAGCAACGGAGTTTCATACACATTTACCCATGTTACTAGTTTGTTATTCTGGTTATAGAGTTGGAAAATAAGGTGAAAATTGAGCTTGTTTATTGCATTTTGGAAGTTAATTAGTATACATATCTCAATAATTGTGTTTTTCATCGAAAAGATTATTGTGTTTTGGACATTCTATAAAACCAATCAGGGTCATCCAATAAAGATATGATTCAAATGTGACGTAAAATGAATACAAACTCATTGGGATACATTACTTTTTATTAGGATAAAGGACATTCTATAAAAACCAATGGGATGGTCGAATAGAATCACTGATAAAAGGTAAAGTGGTTTGATACATTGCACAAAATGGTAAACAAATGTGATGTCGATTAAAATAGGAATACAAACTCATATGCATGAAATTTCCCAGCTGAAACTATGCCCTTGCAAGAGTTGCATCAGAAATAACTAGAGTTAAAATACAAGCACAGCACATCTCCTCAAAATGAACTTCCAACTGAATTTCCATCTTAGCCATCCAATAGGCATGACTTCCCAGCAACTATCCCCCTTGCATCTTGTGAAATAATAAGCACATCTCCTCAAAATGAATTCCAACAGTTTCCATTGTAATCCATCCCCCAAAGCATCTTGTGTAATAAGCTTCCATCAGATTGTCATCAATAGCAAACAGATTGCACATCAAGAAAATTCCCCCAAGTGGATTCGGGGGCTGTAGTGAGTAAGTTTACGACACTCATGTAGTGAGCAATCACGGCCATCCGTTCAGTAATTAATGGTCTCGATTAAATGGCAGGTTTTAATCCATCATTCACTAGGCATCAATAAAATACAGATTACACATGAAGGAATCCCCATAGATAGGATGCCACAAATCGGCCATTGAGATGCATGATCTAGCATTATTTTCAAATGGTTTTTTTCCCTCCATGAGCTCACTCCTTTTTTCCTTCTTGGACTACAATTTCTAAGTTATTATGTACTATGGAATTAATAAACCTACTAGCTTTAGAATGATCACAATTGAATGAAAACTGATATACGTCACCCCATATATTGCACATATTCTTTTTTACCTCTCTTATGAATTTCCAAAAAAAAAGAAGTCATGATGCATGCGTATGTGAACACTTCACACCATGCCTCATGCTGAAATATTATGATCACATATAGTAGCACCACTTCATTTTGTTGACAGTACAAATAATAAAGTTGTCTATCTCTTTAACAGCTGCCTTGTTATATTATCAACCATCAATTCATCTAAAAACTTAGGCTGTTTGAGGGGAAGACAACTTTATTATTTATATTCTGAACATGTCCGCTCATGTATAACTAGGATCTCATCGATAATCGGGTTAAACACGTGTAAATTTTAACCATTAGATGGGCTTTGAGATTCGAACACATAATCTTTTGCCTTGTCTGATACCATATTGGATTTTTTTTTCCTGGAAGGTAAAAATGGATTTTATTAATTTTTGAAAACAAATACAAAGATTAAAAGGATACTAAGCACGAGGCTTCAAGCCAGAGCAAAAGCATACCCACAAAGAAGACACCATCACACTTCGACAATCATATACCGCCAGGACCCAAAGGAGAGCATAACAACCTGAGGCTGGCAAGAAGCCAACCAAGACAAAAATTCAAAAACGAAAAATAACTCCCAAAACCCAAAGAGACACCCAAGGATGGAAAAAATACTCACAACCAATAAAACACTCAAAGAGACACCTAAGTATTGAACATCGAGCTGTGGAGTCTGAACCTTTTCCCTTTCGTCATCTTCGGCTTCCATAATTATGATTTTGTGAATAACTTTCTTAGAATGACCCTTATAAGTTATATTAATCGAGACTCATGATATTGTTTAGTGACCAAATAGCTTGAGCCTTATTTAGGTAAATCATGTTAATGTCTTCAAAATAAATAGGTAAAGTAGCAGCTGCAACAATGGATCTGAATAGAACACATTCTTGATTCTTTCTTTTGCCTCTCTTCTTGGATTTAGGAATGCCTATCATATCTTCTATCGACTTTTGCTTCCATTCCTTTCTAAGAATCCTTAACCGCTTGATTGAGGTCAGCAATTAAGTGGATACCCTTAACTTCCTTAACAATTAATTGGATTGCTAACCACCAACTCGTCTAAAAACTTAAGATGTTAGAGAGAGATAAATTTTATTATTTATAATCTCAACACATTTCAATACCACGTTTCGAATTCTATTGGATGTGCATTTCATATATTTGATAGGACGGACGCAACATATAATGGTTTCCCATAGGGCCTGTTTGGCAGACAGTTTTTCTCATTTACGAATTCTCCTTTTTAAGTTTTGGCTATTTGGCCGACAAAACCCAAAACACATTCATAAAAATGAATTCTCAAAAATTTGACAATTGGAACAAGAACTTAAAATGAACTGCGGAGGAGCTCTTCTCATTCTACTTCTCTAGTTCTTCTACTCTGGTTGCAAAATAATTCTACTCCTGTTGCAAAATATATTTGACACATTTCTCTAAAACACTACTACAAGATTCAAAATATATTATGACCCTAATTGAAAAAGCTAAAAAATTAAAAATGAAATGCTGAAAATGAGGTTTCCAAACACCCCATAATATGATACCCATCAAACTAGTATTATTGAAAATTAACAAAACCAAAAACCTCAGAGATAGAACAAAAATATTTTAAAATAAGGATTAAAATAACCAAAACAGTTGCAGAAAATTGACCCTTTTGATGATATGTACTGTATGTATGAATAATAAATTAAATTAGACCCAGCTCAAGACCTAGTAGGTTTTAGTAAATTATTACAAGTTTTAATCACTTTTCTCTTCCTTGTTGCGTATGGAGAAGAGCTGTTTCGTGTGAAAAGTCAGCGTTTCTCTCTCTCTCCCTCTCTCTCTCTCTCTCTCTCTCTCTCTAAAACCATTCTCTCGTCTATTTTTTTAGTAGAAGTGAAAAGTCAGCGTTTCTCTCAGTTTCAACCCTCTCAAAAAACACTTGAGTTACTCCTTTAACAACAAAATTAAGCTCATAAGCATTTTCAACACATATGTACCCAAGTGCATGTCCTTCACGTCTGTTTGGCAAAAACCATACCAAACCCAGGAGACTCACATGACAGGCTTCTTCTGTTTTAGATACTTATTAGCTGATATTTAAATTTCTGGGTTGTCACTTTCTTCGTTCAGAAGAATAGATGGAGAATTACCAAGGTGATTTAGCCGACATAGTCCGAGCGAGCGGCGGCCAGAATCTCGGGACCGGAGCCGACGGCGGCTTCTCCGGCGTAGAACTCCCCCTCCCCGACTGGCGGTTTCCGGCCGGGCCCATGAACTACATAGAAGAAACTCCGGTCGACGAATTCGGCGACCCGTTTTCGAGCTGCTTGAGGGATCCACTTCTCCACGAGCTTGACATGCCAAGCTCAGGGTTTTTCAACAACTCAACAGATATGATGAAAACAAGTGGTGTGGAAGGCACTACAAGTCACACAACCGCCTCGTTCGGTCGCGGCCGAGGTGGTGGTGGTGGTGGTGGTGGGATTATGCTTGAGAGGCAGATGAAGAGGCCTGCTAATATTTTCACAAGGATGCTTCAGATCTCACCTAATGCTAAGATGCCGGCGGTTTCGCCGTGTGACTCTCCGGTGGGATTAATGAAGGCTGCTCCTTCTCCTTTAGTTAATCCTAATCATGATTTGATTAGTCCTAATACTTCTAAATCTTGCTTGGTCGAAAACACCGGGGTCCAGATCTCATCTCCACGAAATACGGGCATCAAACGAAGGTAATTTAATTATATTAAAATTTAATAGTTTTAGATCTTTAGATCATAGCTAAAAACAACTTGGGTTCGATAGAATACAAGCAATAATGGGTTTTATTTTATTTTTTGTGTGTAATAAAATTCAATTCGTTTTTTGAAAATTTCTTTAACGAGAGAATTCATGTAGCCCTTGTAGCCGACCCCAAATAATCGGGACATAAGGCTCAGTTTGGTTTGATTCCTTAACGAGAATTCAAGGTTTGTTTGTGGGATAAAATTCAGGGTTCTTTAACCCGATTTGGTTCTAAAAAATTAGGGTTTGTGGGATAAAATTTGTAAATACATATGTCTCTATTTTATGTTAAAATTTATTTTAGCTAAAGATGGGAATTAATTGGGAATTTAGGATTAATTGCTTTCTGTAAAACGTTAATAACAAAACATGCACAATAACTTGATGAGATTTATCCACCTAAAGTTGTACCAAAAAAATTTATCCACCTAAAGAAAAGTTGATGATAGCTCGCTAATAAAGCTAAATGATAGCTCACTTGGGTGTCACAATAATATTCACAAACTTAGCTTTCATGTGGTTATATCATAACTGCTTTATATCCAATAAAAACCCACCTGAGAGGATTTGTGTGTGTTCTCAATTTTCTGAGGAAGATTTTGCTACAATCACTTTCATCTTTCTTCTTAAAGGAAAACAAGCCAAAAAACGCAATAGACCATCACTTCTAGAAAGCACAATTGAAACATTTTTTTTTTTTTTTTTGCATTATTCATGAAAAAAGATTTGAACAAATTCATTAAATTCTAGAAATTTTATCAAATAATTTCTAGTCAAAATTGTTTTTTATATGCAGGAAGAGCCAGGCAAAGAAGGTGGTATGTATACCAGCACCGGCACCGGCGAACAACCGGCCAAGTACTGGAGAGGTTGTTCCGTCTGATTTATGGGCTTGGAGAAAGTATGGTCAGAAACCTATTAAAGGTTCTCCTTATCCAAGGTACATATTTTTGAAACTATAGCTACAGTTCATTATTATCGTCGTCCTTTTATGCGAATAGAATTACCGAATAAATTAAGCAGCCATTTTCATATGTGAATCAAGCTGTTTGCAAGGACCAACTTAATCTTCGCCCTTCAGGATCCGGGTGAGGATCCCGTTATGATCTTCATCACCTATCCATG
Organism: Vaccinium myrtillus; assembly: GCA_016920895.1. Lineage (NCBI taxonomy): Eukaryota > Viridiplantae > Streptophyta > Magnoliopsida > Ericales > Ericaceae > Vaccinium > Vaccinium myrtillus. Next base: position 14,372,785 of record CM029275.1, on the reverse strand, counting down.
CAAAAATTAACGTATTATACATTTAGAATTTTAATTGCGCTAAAATTCACCGCTCTAAAATTGTGTGTCATATTAAACAGTAGCATTTTCTTGGGAGACTACCAGAGCAATGTAACCCAAAATTTTACTATTTGCGTTAGTTTTAATCACTTTATTGTGTGCTTTTTCTTTCACCCAAAAAAAAAATAAAAAAATGTACGTTTTATCTATTTTAAAGTAATATCGTTTCTTATTATTATGGAATGATGCTTCTGAAACTTGGAATTCCCTAGGGAAACTAAAAATATAAAGCACTAGCATACATATAACCTAACATTTTGACTTTATTTATTTATTTCTTTCCGGGAAAATGGCCTAACACATTTTGACTATTGTTGGTAAGAGAGTTGACATTCTATATATATTGGTTAATTTGATGTTCAAATAATTGTAACTACTATGAATTGTAGTCAAGTAGAGTAGGTTTCAATAATTTGGTTCAAGAGGTTTGGGCTTAATGTGGAAGGACCAAATAGACTAGGTGTACAAATAAACATTCAAACATTAAGAGAGTACACATTGTTGCCATGTTGTTGTTTTTTTTTTTTGTTGACAATCACAATCATTCAAAATGGTGCAACACTTTGAAGTTTTGGTTCTCTTTATAGTTGTCCCCCTTTTTAGTTTGTCACTAACTTGGCCAAACATCACATTGCGGTCGCCTGTTCGATAAAAAAAAATGTTTAGATACATTACATTGTTACTTTTCGATTGGAAAACTTCCATATTTATTGGGTGTAGAATGGGTGATACTTACTACAATGTTCGGATCTCTTCATCTACTAGTCTATGCTTTTGAGTTAAATTTAGAATTTATTCAGCTGCGAAAAGTAAAAATAAAAAACCGAAGTTGATATTTATCTCTCCATAAGTTGCCAGTCTCGGATATATGGGTGATTCCGTCACAGAATCACCCATATCCAAAAGAATCTATACAAACAATGTCTAATTATTTTTCCTTTTTTCCTTTTTATTAATCCATTTCATCTCTAATATATTACATGTATTGTAAACATCCAGGGGGTATTACAGATGCAGCAGCTCCAAAGGTTGCTCGGCCAGGAAACAAGTCGAACGGAGCCGAACAGATCCGAACATGTTAGTAATCACCTACACTTCGGAGCATAACCACCCGTGGCCCACCCAGAGAAACGCTCTCGCCGGGTCAACCCGGTCCCAACCCTCAAAAACCAACTCATCAGTTTCTTCAAAGAACAACAGTAGTAATAACTCACCAGCCCCTCATAATTCCCAAAAGGGTACTACAAAGACAAGCTTGAAAGACGAAGAAGAAGAGGAGGAGGAGCACAAGGATAATCATCATCATAGCAATACTGCCGGTTCGAACGGGTCGCTAATGGTGAAGGAGGAGATGATGGAAGAGTTTGATCAAAAGGAGATAGAAATGGAAGACGGCAACGGCGATGGTGAGTTTGGTGATCAATTAGGGTTTTCACAGAATAGTTACAGGCCGTTGCTGCCACCTGAGTCAACCCAGTGCGATCATGACTTCTTTGCTGAGTTAGGAGAGATTGAGGCTGATCCTCTAAACCTCTTGTTCACCCATGGCTTCTCAAGAGATCATGAAGATAGAGAAAACAGCAACAACAACAAGGCCAGTGCTTTGGATTCATTTGTGAGTGCGTTTGATTGGACAGGCAACAATAACTACAGCAACAACAATAACAATAATACATCGCTTGGAGAAGTGAAAAAGGGGTTTATATCAAGACCTTGAAACACCGACTCATCATAACTCCAGAACTTTATCTATAGGTATGGTTAATTATGTCTTACAAACATAATTTTTGCCATAGAATTTTTCAGACGGAGTGATGTGGCATTTTCCTGTCTTATTGTCAGCCATAAAATTTTATTTAGCGTCATAAAGTACTCAATTGTCGCCGACACATCATTCTAGATGAGTTTTCTTGGTAAAAATTTTGTTTGTAAAATATTTTTTTCATAGAGTGATATAATGGGTTTTGTTCTTTTTGTTCTTTTTTTTCCTTTGGGTGGTGCAATTACTTTCAAGGTCATGTGATAAAACCTTCCCATTCTAGTCCTAGTTTTCATGTGGGGAAGCTCCTTTTTTCTTTTCCCTTTGCTTTTATTTTTCCATTTTTCACTTTTATTTGTATTTATTAGTACCAGAAGATCAGTCATTAGGGGGGGTGGAGGAGAGAGAAGAAAAGGGAGTGCTGGTTGATTGGAAGCAGAAGATGCATGAGTCCCACATTCCCTTTGGAATAATATTAGATGGGACAGAAAGCAAAGGAACAGAAGGTTTGAACAGTTAAATCAATTACATGCACTGGACTGGACAGGAAAGCTCAGTAGTTGAAGGAGAGGAGAATAGAGGAGAGAGAGAGAGATTGATTTTAAGGATGGGACTCTCTATCTCTCTCACATCTTTCAGAGTGGGAAAAATTATTCATTTTTTGGCCCCTCCAATTTGTCATGTGGGTATTCACCAAAAGAATGGAGTCAAAAAAAAAAAAAAGATTTAATGGCTTGGGTTGAGTGGAAAAGGTATATTTGGAAGATGACAAGAGAGCTATATGGTGGTGGGGGGCTGAAATTAATTGGAGAAAATCTTGACTTTTTATTTTATCAGTCTTTTCTCTGGGGATGTGTAAAGGAGAGGAGGGAGAGAGATAAACACAAACTTTGGGTTCCTCAGCTTTCTGTTGCTTCAGAGAGTAATAATATAATATGACAAACTGTGTTATGTTTGGATTAAAATCTTATTAATTCTTCTTCCTTTCTGTTGTTTATGAGGAAAAGGAAATAATAGTAGGGGGGTGTTCCTAAGGGTGTTTTTTTGACTTTTTGGCTCTTCATGGCTTTTTAGAGCATCTCCTACCCATCTCTCACTCTTTCTCCATTTTGGAGACTCAAAAAAATATATTTTATTCAAAAAACAAATATGGAGAATGAACAACTCCAACCCAAATTCTCCATTTTTCATCTCCCAAATTCCATCCAAGATTTTGCTCCCAAAATTCCCTCTCAATTCTACCCACTTTTAAGAGTCACTTGGTCTTTTCCCGGAGTTTTTGTCTGGCCTTACTTTTAACACTCCCGGCAAGCTTTAGTCTTTAATCCCCACTTTCAGATCGAAGTTACCAAAAAAAAAAACCCTTTTCTTTCCGGAATGAATTTTCCCAAATTTAAGCCACCAAGTCCAAGCTTTTCTAGATGAAGAAATGGAAGAGGAATTAGTATGTTTCCAACACTAATGTATTTATATTTAATGTCATTTCAAAGTGTATTTATACCTATATAATATTAGACTCATTTTGAAGATACTATTAATATCTTTTCAATGATATAAATTTTATAAAAATTGAGTCTATAATTTAAAAGTTATATGTCATTCAAGAAAATTTAGTCAAAAGAAATTAGGATATGGTTGGTATTGTAATTTGTTATCAATATATCCAAAGGATAAAATGGTGATTTTAAGAAAAAAAAGGTAGAAATGGAGATGGGTCTCCATTTGGTGGGAGATTCTCCAAATATGGAGGATGGGAGTTGGGTCTCCAAAATGGAAACCCCAAATGGAGATGGGTTGGAGGGCATGAATTCTCTAAACTGGAGATTTGGTCCTCCAAAATGAAGATTTGGAGATGGGTAGGAGATTTGTGAGAGAATGGTTTGTCTCGAAAATCACAATAAACTGACTTTTTGATTTTTTAAGTTAGTGGAATGGGGCATGGGTGATTTTAGGTTTCCGCAACTACTAGTTTAATAAAGAGAGTTTGACAATAACTTCTAGGGTGGTTAGAGAGAGAATTGCAATAGATGAAGTAACTTATAGCTTGGTTAGAGAGAGAATCGCAATAAACTTATAAACTTCTAGGGTGGTTAGAGAGAGAATCGCAATAAACTTATAGAGAATCACAATAAACTTCTAGTTTGGCAATAACTTCTAGGGTGGTTAGAGAGAGAATCACAATAAACTTATAGGTTTCCACACTTCAAAAGTTTTTTTTTAGTGAAAGAGAGAGAATTGCAATAGATGAAATAACAGTTTGCAGAGAATATAAATACGACACCAAAAATAGAGCTACAATTAAGTATGAAAATTAGTCCTAGGTCTATACAAAAGTTACAGGCAACTGCACTTCGAAAGTTGTTTCATTATGTCAAAAATTGAAATTATGATTCTGAAAAATATACTCACTCCATCCCCATTATTTATCTACTTTTTAATTTTGCATGTCTCAAAAATATTTCTAATTTTAAATTGACTTTTTAAATCTTTAATTAATAACTACTCTCTTTTAAATGTTACTATACATTAATTGAAAATTTCACTATCATTTGATGCCCCAAGGTGAAGAGTATTCTTAAAAATATTAGTCGTAATTATCTTTGTCTCAGCATCAAAGTTGATATTCAAATATTGAATAACCAAATAGGGAATAAATGATCACTTCATTTTTTAGCACTTTTTAATGTTCCGAAAGATTATCCCAATAAAAAATAATGAGAAAAAGTGATGAATTTACTATTTTACCCTTAATTTTTAAAAGTAAATACAAGCAATAATGATATTTTAAAGGGTAAAAGAAGAAAAAAATGACAAATGTAATAATAATATTTCTGAAAAAGACCAATAATTTGGGGCAGATGGAGTATAAAATAAGAACAAATTAAAATAACCACTTGGGACCATAGGAAGCGGTGAAAATTCACATAGGCACATAATAAGCAATAATTATGGGATTCAGAATTTACCTACCTCCCATGGTCATTGAAGCAATTTGCTCAAAAATTTATTGATCAGAAAAACAGTGACCCTAAGTTCTGTCAAATCCATCAACTTTTAACGAAAAATTTCACACACATCTGACATCTTTCAATTGAAGTCACTTCATTTGATTTGAAGGTGAGAAAAACAAAAGAGAAACAGTCGGTATGTATGTAATGGGTTTCCTCATTTTTTTTTTTAATTTGTTTTGATGATGGGGTAAGATCAGTCATTATGTTTTTGGTGGAATTTTTTTTTGCCATTGATGTCTTTTTTTATTGTGGGGAGACTGTAGTAGTCATGATTCTCAGAAGAAAGGAAATGGAACTATGAATTATGACACACATAAAGCTCCATGACCATTTTAGTCTTTTTATTAAGGTCGCATGACACTATATAAGCTTTAAAGTTTATCTACACACCATTTTATTCTTCCTACACCCACCACACGGAAAGTATTTCTATATTAGGGCGTGTTATTGATACAATACTTTGCACAACAATATGCGTAGCGTGTTTAAGTGACACGGGCGATGGAAGAGATGTGATTGACATTGTCGAGTGATACAGTGTCAGATAAACATGTTTTTTTTTTAATGGTGAAAAGGGGAATTTTATTAATAAGAAATTATTACAAAACTGAGATTAAGAAAAAAAACATTACTCCCTCTATTCCATAATATTGGTCCCCTACGAAACTACGTGCAAGTTTCAAACTAAAAAATAACGTATCTATAAAATAGTTTTTGAATTTTTTTTGCTCCGTTTAAAAGTTCACAATGAGATCTATCAAACAAGATCCATATTGTTGAACAAATTATGTTCATTAAGTACATTATTTTTTAGTTTGAAAATTGCACGTAGTTTCGTAGGGGACCAATATTATGGAACGGATGGAGTACAATGCAAGAGTAACATTCTACAAGGTTAGTATCCTACTTTGTGACAACCATATGCTAATCAAACTCTCAAAATGGTTGACAAGATGACAACCAAAAAGAACAATAGCTAATACAATCAACAGATACATAAGAACTCCTGGAAAGTATTTCTATATTAGGGCGTGTTACTGACACAATACTTTGCACAACAATATGCGTACGTAGCGTGTTTAAGTGACACGAGTGATGAAAGAGATGTGATTGACATTGTCGAATGCGACAATGTCAGTTAAACATGTTTTTTTTTAATGGTGAAAAGGGGAATTTTATTAATAAGAAATTATTACAAAACTGAGATTAAGAAAAAAACATCACAATGCAAGAGTAACATTCTACAATGTTAGTATCCTACTTTGCGACAATCATATGCTAATCAAACTCTCCAAATGGTTGACAAGATGACAACCAAAAGAACAATAGCTAATACAATCAACAGATGCATAACAACTCTTGAACTTAAATCATCACTCCTGGAATATTATTGGGTAAAATGTTCTACATGTTAATATACTTTTCCTTTCTACAATTCCAACTGCATGCAAAATTAACCACAAAAGACAAACATCTGAAACACAAAATTAGAAGTTGTAAGAGTGTTTCGACCTTTGCTTGTTTTTCTTTGCATTCGACGGTCAAGAGTGGCAGGATCAGCTTGTTAGTACCTGGACTAATCTCCTCCCGATACTATCAAAGGCACATGTCGTCATCCACATCCGAACTAGAGAATTCACTAAAAAAATTACTTTCTTGCATCATTACCCCAATAATAAAACCCTGATGAGTTATGTGCGGAGCAAATCCACCGACTATCCCACAGTTGAGAGACATATCTACTCCCTGTGCCACCCAGTACCACTGCCATCCCACAGAAGCTGGTGTAGAGAGCAAAAAATAATGTGCATCTAGAAACTCTCACAGTGCGATGCTTTACTTTTTCTTTTCTGTACATCAAATCCATCAAATCATACACCTGATTTGATGTTACCATAGCTATTTGGTCAAAAATTAATCATAATGTAATGTTATCACCACATTCGTAACAAGGTCGGTGATTTTGAAATTAATCATTACAATCTTAGCTTTGCCTCTTTATTCTTCTTTTATCCACAGCCAAACATATCCAGCATCGGAGAGATTATTCAGTGTCAATAGGCACACTAGGTGATTCCTAAAGCTCGTTTTCACCACATATAGATATGGAGCCTGCATAATTTGGCTAAAACTCCAAACCAATGTGTGGTTGAAAAGGTATGTGGTGTATCATATGCTGGTGTGCCCAATAGTATCGAGTAACTATTCCCATTATGGATAGTGATTTCTAGAACACAATGGTTTCTCGACGCTAACCGTATGATATCATTGCTTGCGTAAACATCAAAAACGTCTAATGCACTTCGAGTACTAGTCTTTGCCAACGATAAAGGTGTATACGAGTCATATATGTCGAACACAATTATGGAAAGTAAAAATAAAATTTCCTTTTCCGGGCATTCAAGGTCAACGTAAACACACTTGTACTAATCTTAGAACCTTGAAATCGACCGTTAGCTAATCTTTCAACCACCCTAATTCAACCCCAATTTATAGAGCTTCAACTGTGCAAAGGCATATCAAACTTCAATTACATCGTTGAATAAGTATTTCTTTTTTTATGATTGACATACATAATTTAATTTTATTGAAACTTTCATCATCGATTTCTCTACTTTTGAATCATACCCTTAATATTGTCCTTTCATGGGCTGATAACCCACTAAACATTCATTGAACTCAGTGACAGCATAGGTGGGCTTTAGTGAGTCAGGAACTATTGCTTTAGAGAAAATGCTGGGCCAGTCCCAATTTTATGGACTGTGAATTAGAAATTTTCTATAAAAGCCGGCCCATAAAGATCTCAATTTTCCAAAATGTGAAGTTCCGACTTTGGTCATAACAAAAAATACGTAGAAAAATGGAGGCCGGCCCTGATTTTTGCCTCCATGCCCATCCCAACCCTGACAAATAAATTCCCACACTTGATTGAGAACTGACCTAGGGTATGGCAGTTCCGACTTTGGTCATAACAAAAATAGAAAATTAGAGAATGGCCTCGATTTTTGCCTCCGCGCCCATCCCAACCATGACAAATAAATTTCCATACTTGATTGAGAACTGACCTGTCGTTCCATACGAGAGAATGTGAATTGGTCTTTTTTTTTTGGTACTTCGGAAAAATTGAAATTAAGCTAGAGTAGCAACAGAGTTAGCCATAGGATGGCCGTCAACATTACAGAACACAAAACCATGGAACTTAGTCCAAAATCTGCTTGATATTAAGGGTATCCCTAATTAGAAACTCCATAATAGAAAGGGGACTGCTTGTAAGGATTTGCAAGCCTTCATCTTGTTCCGCACCAAGACGTGCAAGGTGGTCGGCGCATTCGTTAGCACTTCTGTAGATGTGAGATAGCGTGAGTTGGTACCCGTCAGAATCGTTTTTTTGCACCACGGATAAGATTGCTTAGAGGGTGATTCACATTCGGACCATCATTGATGAGCTTGGCAGCAATGAGGGCGTCCACAGTGTAATTAAAAATAAAGTTTTCCAAAGCACATCTGATTCATATCTCAAGGGAGGTTTCCCTCTGATGTGGTAATACACCCTCTAAATACTTACTTTTTTTATTAATTAGATCATAGGCGGCTGCAGAGGAAAAGTTTCCACGCAAATTGGTCTGGGTTTGATGAGAGAAGAAATCTACGTTCGCGATACGGCGTCGTCTAGAGACGGAAAAATCTGTTGAGTTAATCCACTCTTATACAGACCCCCATAGATTATTATTTGGAGACGAAGGGAGTACTAAAATCGTAAATAAACTTGAATATATCAATGTTTATAAATAGATAGATAGGCTTGGATCCGGGGGTGCTTTAGGTAGGGGCGGAGGGAGTAAGAGACAAATAGGGTCAATTGACCCTACTGCCTTCCAAATGTCACTAGGAATAGGTATAATTTTCACTGAGTTTTTGCTTATTTGACCCCACTTTAAACTTCCTTACTTGCCTTAGCCCATTTAAAAGGTTTAGAAAAACAAGGGGGCAAAATAGAAACTCCCTAGTTTTCTCCCACAAATCCCCAAAATAAGGGGGCATAGGATGAAAAGTCGTAGGGGTCAATTGTAAATAGAAGCTGCATTTAGTTATTGATATATACTTACTTTTTTATTTTAATCTACTAGTTGTTTCTTTTAGTAAATCGTAGCAAATGGAAAAAGAATTGCTCGGAGTTCAAATTTTTTACCCCACTTATAAAAATCCTGCCCCCCTAGCTATAAGGCGGCACTGTAGTGCAGCATCCAAGCCATTGATCGCGGCAATCAACGGCTTTTATCTTGGCAATAGACAGTTCGAATCTGCAAAGTGCTGAGATAAAATCCGAGCCATTGAAAACACATCCAACTGCTCGGATGCCGCACTACAGTACAGAGGCACCCTACAACACCCCGTTTCCGGCTTGAATCTGGTGAATCATCTGATTTCTCTCAACAAGCATGTTGAGTTTACGTTTTTTTTTTTTTTTTTTTTTGAACGGAAGCAATAGCATTCATGAAATCGCCCAGCGGCACTTACAGAGATTGCATCCAAAATACACTGATGATAATCTAAAAAAACAACCCAAAAAGATAAAACAGCTAAGCCCAAGAGTAAGAAGCTGTCTCAAACTTCGTGATATGAGCCAAGCGCTCGCTAACCCATACTGCGCATCGCAATCCAATCATCGCGTGGGCAAACCGAGCCAAAGTCGGGTTTAGGGTGAACCACCAAGGAAAAGATCAACACCTTACGGATCGTGAAGATTACAACCAGATTAGAAACACGGCAAACAGGGAGCAATCCAGACCAAACACAACAAAACCTAAACAAAATTATTTTACCCACCACCAAACCCACCGAGTCTGGGATCACCAACTCGGGACAAGAACTAGACTATCAAGATGGAAAAAATTCCGAACAAGAAAGCCGGTAAAAAGAAAATAAAATAAGAAACCCAAATGTTGAGTTTACGTTTGAGTTGAGATTCTAGCCCAAATGCATTCTAGCAATTTCTACAAATAGGGCCAAAATGTCAAAAACTGCATCGCGTGGTTTCATAAATTACTACTAGTAGTATTATTTTGTGAGCTTCATCCATGTGAATGGCTATAGCTACGTGACAAAAGAATGCACGTTCACAACCCTTTTGCCGCCACCACTAAAAATCATTCAATTTCAAGCCTCCATATATCCACCTCCTCTGTTTTATCTCATTCAGGTTCATTTAATATTTTACTAGAAACACAGCTCAAAATTGAAAAAAAAAAAAAAAAATTTCAAACCCGGGTTTGATGTACTGATGTACAGAGTTCCGGACACACGCATCTGGATAATCGGATTTGTGCGGGCACCAGATATTCCATGTCGGATTTACGTGCATCGAAGAATTCTAGACATATCTGACTTCGAATGTGTGCGCGTATTCATCCCATCTGTGCCCGTTGTAATTAGTACCGATTGGTGGTCTTGAAATTTGGTGGGTATTTGATTGATGGGATTTCAAGTAGTTGAATTACCCCCTCGATTTATTTCCTGATATCTTAAGGGTTGTGTTTCTTACCGAAATTATTTTCTTATTTATTAAGGTTAAAAAGAAATAACATAGAAAATTAAGATGAGAACTTAAAACGTGTTAGATTTTTTTTTTTTGAGAGTTTCAACTTAAAACTAATTGGGAATAGGTGGAGTAGTCTCTAAATTGTGTTAACCAAACTTGATGAAAGATGAGATTTTTCGACGGTTTCTCGTAATGTTTCCCGGCTGGTTTTCCTAGTCCGGTGGCTTGTCCTAGTTTGGCTTCCCCAGATCCGTGCTGATGTGAGCCCAGCGACTTGGCATACCCGCGTCCAAAGCCTGTTGTGGCAATGGAGGCTCGCACCGCAGTGACATCCTACTCAAATGCTCCCCGGTGTATGCGTTTTTGGATAACGAACTCCGGGGATTGAACCAGAAGACCTCCATTGGTGAGGTGGGGTCGTAGCGGATGCCTTTTCCGATGTTTGGGTCCATATCTGTTAGTGTATGGGGATTGAATATTCAGAAATGTTGCATCCCCTTTACAATGTGTGCTTATATTTTTCCAAGATTGTATTATGGAATTATTAGTGTCTTATTCAGGTGTTTGACCCCTATGTTGTACTGGTGATCTATCTCTGTAATTTGATCCTCAGTTCCTTTAAATGGTAATGGCAGCGACCATTTAATCTCAAAAAAAAAAAAAAAAACTTGGGTGACTTAGGTAAGCAATATGGGATAAAGTCTAACACTCTCCCTCACATTCAACCCGGATGCACTTAGAGGTACAAATTAATGAGGTGAGGCAATTGAGTCGGACAGAGACTTGATCACGCAAGGTGAAACTACCCAAGACCTCAGGAGCGAAAACCCCTGCTTCCGGGAAAAGTTATATTTTATGCTAATAGATTAGGAACATATCTATATTCAAACAACTTGATTTTTCACGCAAAAGTTGAAAAAATAGCGAAAATCTCGAAGACTTTCATTTATAGACCACTGGAGAATTGAATCAAGCATTTATTTTTTATTCAACAAAAAATATAGCCGATGATAAAGCCTGACTTTGCACTTCAGGTTTTTTTTTTAAACTAAAATATACGACGTCGAAGCTAAATTCTGACTCTACCACTACAAGACCTAATTATGATACTTACACGTGGTTGAGTTTTCAGCTGAGTCAATTATCTCATCTCATCAACACGTACCTCTAACAAAACGTTAGTGCCAATAATATCCTTCATTTTGCACATATGTTTGAAAACAAAAAAGCATAGGGGTGGGGTGTAGCTAAATTGTGGGGATCGACCATATGTTTTACCAAAAATAGAGGAAAATAAACAAAAAGGCTAGCGAAACTGTTATCAATCCACTCCTCGTCTGGACGGCATGTCACATGTACAATGTATAAATCCAACAATTGCTGGTGTCATTTTTCACAACAATTACTTATGAATGACCTTTGGTGCCTCTATTCATAGAATTCAAGATACATACCATGTGTGCAGTACTAGTTGACAGCAACTGTACCAATGTTGATGGCATTTTGCACCAGGTGCACCTGCTATATCCGCCCAAAATAACGTGGGCGTTTGAATCACGTGGACGGCATACGTGTACTGTTAAAAGTATCCAACCGAAAATTAATTGATAATGAGTGCAGTGGCGCGTAGATCAGGCTCATATACTAGTTTTAGGTCCAGAATGAAACATGAGAATATTAGATCAACAATTTACACATATGATTGAGTTGATTTTTTTATAGAGCCACTCGAAACATAAATTAGAATTAATTAACGATTCAGATCATTCGTATGAGACCTAAAAGTAGGCTCCACAAGTCGTCGGTACGATTTCTATACCGCTGGCTTCCATATCCGTATACGGATCTAGAAGACTTAGGCCCCATTTTTCGTATCATCTTTTTCGTCTAAAAAGTTTCAAAAGTCTCTCCTCACATAAAAGTACTACAAAAAAGCCACATAAACAACTTATTTTTGTCTACAACTTTAAAACAAAAAAGTTACGAGAAACACACCCTTAGATGACCAATGGGATGAATCCACATTGTGGGTATCTCCAAACCATGAGCTCTTTAAACCCGCTCATGGTATTGCAATAAATCCTATAAATAAATAAAAAAATTGTTTGTATATCATCACTGTTTGTTATACTCCTTTGTCTCTTTATGGTCCAGTATTCTATTTTGGGTTTTCCTTTAACGAATGTCAATTCTAAAAAGATACTGGGTAAGAGTTGATACATTTTTCATATCATACTTAGTAGTATCATTTTGAAAAGTTAGCGGGTACGTTGTAATAACGTTGTCTCACTGAATGGTAATTATGTAAAATTAAAATTTCTATAGTGTAATAATGATGTCCTAATAAAAAGTTAGATTTACGAAATTGGATACTTAAAAAAGGGACATAGACTCACGTAGGGAGTATATTTCAAAGCCCCTGGCGAATTGCAAGTAATTAAACAATGTCCCTGATGTACGACAAGATATACATTCCTATTACTTATGGAAATATTATTTTGACAACTTTTATTAGGGAATAATATTAGTAGCAAATCTTATTTAGTGCTACCTATTTAGCACGATTCGAGTTTCCTATTTTCTATTTTTCTAGACTTTTATTTCCTTATTTTGTTTTGCTTAGTCCCTACTCCAAGTTATATTCTTGGTAGCCACGCATTACCGTATTAGCTAGATCTACTACTCGTATAAATAAGGATGTAAGCCTATGACATGAATCATTGCCAATTACTAATAAACGAACTTTGAGAATTGTCTCTCCTTTTCTTGTGGATTCAAGAATATCTCGTGGATTCGAGAACCTATCTCGTTTGAACTAGTACGCTAACTAGTTTCTCGTGAATTCCGCTGCGCCAGTCCCACACCCCAATTGTCCAACTATATAAATGATTGTAAATAGGTGCCCGTAGCATTTCCTTTTGCTCTCTCTGTTATCCAAAGATGAAGAAAAAGCTCAACTTGATCCTTAACAAATGCAAGAGCCTATCTGGGCAACTCCCCAGGTCATCCTCAAATAGTGGTACCAGTGCTTATTGCAGTTCAAGATCCAAGTCGTCTTCATCGCGAGATCAAGAACTGATCTGGGGAGAGAAGATCGCAGAAGAAGAGCGACAACATATCGTGTTCGTTGGAAGTACGAAGAGGAGATACGCGATAAGTTCAAAGCACTTGAATCACCCGCTGTTGAGTGCGCTCATGGAAAAGGAGAAGTCCAAGCAAAACGCTGCCGGAGATGTATCGATATTGTTAGTGAAGTGTGAGGTTGTGATGTTTGATCACCTCTTGTGGATGTTGGACAATGCCGAACCCGAGCTCACCAGTGATTCATATCAAGAGCTCGTCCAGCTTTATGCATAATGAATTAGAGTCCATGACCAGAGATGCATTCGTTGTATATTTACTATATATATATATTGCGTGTTTTGGTATACATTTATGGTTTGAAATCTTCACAATGTTTGTTTAGTGATTTTTTTGTATATGTTTGTGATGCTTTTACATAGTTTTTGAACCTTCAGTAATATAACATTGATCAGCATTTTGGATATTGTTTTTTTTTTCTTTTTCCTATAACAAATTTTTCAGTAATCAGTAATATAACATTGATCAGCATTTTGATATTGTTTTTTTTTTTTCCTATAACAAATATGTTAAAATCACATGTCAACTCCTGGAGTAATCAATTATAGTTTGCAAAAGCATGCAGTCCGGGGATCCGCGGATATCCGAACCGAAAGCCGAATCCGATGGTAATTTATATTTTAACTTACAGTCTTAATTAGATTTTATTTTTCTAGAATCTAAATTTTGAAAAGTGAATAATCTTATTTTTTTAGAATCTAAATTCTTGAAAAGTGAATAATCTTGGTTTACTGAGGGTGCAATATTATGCCAATGATGTTAGGGATACAACACCCACTACAACAATTTGCGTGACACTGTATGATTAGTCATGGGAGAACAAACACTTTGAAACTACTTTGCAATCACTAATCATGCAGTGTCATGTCAAGTTATGGTAGTTAGTGTTTGTTTTTGGTAAAAGAGGTGGCGATGGGTAGTGTTGCGGTGGAGTGTTGTGTCCCTAACATCATTGGCATAATATTGTGCAAATTGTTGTGTTCACACCATGGCTTTCAATAATTTCAATAGACACAATCACCCCAATCTTCCCCCTTCCTCTAATTCCTTGTTTGGTATTGTGTTAGTATTGTATACAAGCCCTTTAATTAATCTTCCCGGGGATATGATGAGGGCAGAATGGATGGGTGTGGGCATATTTCATGGGGGTTTGTTAGTAAATTTCACAAATCTCGGGACGATTCACTAAAATTCACCTACAAAAGGGGCCTAAATTCAAGAAAGAAACTGAATCATAAATGTGGCGCGAGTAGGGTGGGTATGCAAATGGAAAGGTCACGTGGCATGCCCATGTCCATTACGGCATTACCTCTCTCTCTCTTCAATTGGGTTTGGGCGGGGAGAGAGAGAGATTCAGCAGTAGGGTATGAAGCTTCATCTTCTCAAACATCACTGGTTAATGGCAATACCACCATATCTCCTCCGATCAGCGAGAAGGGTCTCTTCGTTTTGTACTCTAGCCTCCAAATGGGAAGGCGGTGGCGGTGTTTCAATGGTGCAAGGAGCTTCTAGAGGCATTGGCCTTGAATTTGTGAGCAATTCTCCCAATCTCCCTTTATTCCTCTGTTTGAACTATTACCCACCATTCTATGCCTCTCGATTGTCTCTTGATTTTTGATTTCGTACTTCAAAGATGAGTTTTTGTTTATCCTTCTCAGTGGGTTATACGATACCCACGTAATTAAACGTAATTAAATCCCCAATGCTTGGGGAACAGCTTGGTTTCTTGACCTAAATGAAGCAGATTCTCTTGTATAACTGTTAGTAATGTTCTTTGTTGTGAAATCTTTGCGATTTTAGTTTTTTATTATGGGTAAATTTTGTTTTGGTTAGTTAATTTGCTAAATTTTTATGGAATGTGGGAATACATATTCGAAACGCCTGTATTTTTTCCCATGTTTTATATGCTAGAAGTGGATCTATTTTTCTTTATCGGCTATTACTGTTTATTGTTGTGATTAAGAGCATCCACACTCATGAATGGCTTTTTGCCACCCATTCTCGTTTTTCGGGAAATGAATAATATCATTTTTCCAAAAGAAATGGCAAGGGTGCTGAATCCATGTTTTGCTATTTTTTTGGCAAAATTAGATTTTTCATTTTCTCAACAAACTTTCATAAAAAATGCTAGTCACACATCGAACTTTACATCTATTTTTACATCCTCTCTCATAAGTGTTGGTGGCACTCTCCAAAGATTTCGTGAATCTCACCATCAATTGCGAGAGAGGATGTTACTCATGTAAGAATTGATGTTAGTTTGGATGTGTCCCTAGCATTGCTCAACTTTCATAGACTCTCTTTCTCAATCTAAAATTAAAATTTCGTCATAAATTTTGCCATCTATGACAAACGAATTGGCATTGCCAAATTTAAATAATTTTTTGTTTGCGAGTGTAGCACCAAATTTGCCGTTTCTTTTGCCATTTAGAGGGATGGCAAGGAATTATGCCATTTATAGCATGCGGTGTGGATGCTCTAATATAGTTGTTAATTTCCTTTGACATATATCTTGAATCTGTTCATATTCATGGCTTTTTCATTCCTTTTGACTTTGAGTAAAATTCTCATCTGTACCACATACTGTAAATTTTGACATCGATATTTTTGTTTGTCTTTTCTGATTTTTGTTAGTTTTTCATCAAATTTTGTGGTTTAATCATTCGTAGTAAGAATCTAAAAAGCAAAAAATATGATCAAAAGTTAATGAATTCTTCACTAAAGACAAAAAAAAAAAAAAGGACACTGTCTTTCAGTCCGGCTTTTTGAACCTTTTTCAACTTTGTTTGATGTTATTGTAATTTTTTTATTTCTCTTGCCAAGACACAGGATTAATCCCAAAATTGTTGAGAAAAAACTGACAGAAAATTAACTAAGTATAAAAAATGAAAACTGTTTCAAAGAACAATTAAATTAGGACAACAGATATTTCTCTAGCTTGCCGTGTTTTGAATATTTCGAAAATGCTTGTGTGAGCGTGGTAGTGTCATGTCGTGTCACATTTTTTTGTCTATGCTACTTAGGTCTAGTCCTTCCTTGCTATGCTGTATTTGACAAATTACTATGCATCTCTAATGTCACCTAATCAAAATACAAAAACCTCTGTTTCTGATATTTGGTTGGGCGCAACCTGTGTCATTGTGAATAACCTATTTATGAGTAACATATCCTACATTTCTCAACTACTTACTGTTTTAATTGTATTACCCTGATACTTTACCGATGCTTCTGGTAATTTTTCGTCATCCTTCTTCTCTGTGATTGATCACATTTATTGTTGACCCTAGTAAGCGATGTACCCCTAGTATTGCTTACCATAAGATGAGATTATTGAAAGTTTCTTCGGATGTTTTTGACTCTTTTAGCTCTCCTAGAATTTATATTTTAAGATGATCATGCAGTAAATCAGTTTTTCCCCTACACTTTATGTTTTGATAGCTTCCCCATGTAGGTTAAGCAACTGTTGGAGAAAGATGATAAAGGTCACGTTGTTGCGACATGCCGTAATCCTAATGGGGCAACGGGGCTTCTTGAATTGAAAAATAAATTTTCTGAACGGCTTAACATTCTACAGTTGGATCTGACCAGTGAAAGCACTATAGAGGTCACTTCTCTCTTCATCTTTTGGTCTTTTGTTTGAACCTTAATGGCAAAAGGAGTGATGTAGCCCTCCTAGATTGGTTGTATACTAACTTTTGAGACAGGGGAGTGGACTGATGCCATTAAGGTCGGGGCTTCTATTTTAATCAAAGAATCATTTAACAGAACGGAAATTACAGAGACTTAACTCTATAAGTCCAACTTTTCTTTCTCGTCTTCAATTGGAGCTGTTGTTTCCTTTTTGATATTTTCAATATATTCAGTTTTATAATTCGAATGATTAAACTTGTCTGTTAGGAATCAGCTAAGTCGATAAGAGAGAGATATGGCTCTCTAAATCTTCTGGTGAATGCATCTGGTATCCTCTCAATTCCTGATGTTCTGCAGCCAGGTACATATGTTACTTCATTATAAGGTCAATTGTTTTCGTTATCGGAATTCATGAGCAGCTACAATAAGCAATTAGTATTTGATTTGAATAGCTTGCCCTTTCTTTTTGCTGGACTACAGAAATGAATAGACTTATATTTTTGAATTTCCAGTACAGAAACAACTTTGAGCAAACTACAGAAATCATCCTTGTTGCTGGCTTACGAGGTTAATGCAGTGGGTCCAATTCTGGTGCTTAAGGTATGATCACTGTGGTTTTCAATCTTGAGTTAATTTTACACGGAATGATATCACATAGGCACATTTTATTGTTTCTAAAAGAATGGATTTTCAGGGTAATTTCTTTCCGAAAGTCCCCTTTTTCTCCTGAATTCTTCTTCCACGAAAAAAAGCACATATAATTTTCTTTCAAGAAATTTATATCAGCAAGTTTCCTTCCACATGAGGTTTTTGGTGCTGCCCTGATAATGACGTCTTATGGGTATGAAGTATGCATTTAGTGAGCCCTGTCATAGATGCCAAAAAACCAAATAAATGAACTATTAATTCTTTTCTTGCGCAAATGTTCTCTCTATATTGCCATTGCAATCAGCATAAGTATTAGAAACTGCGGCCCAGTGTTTAGGGCCTTGCCATGTTGCATGGACACCTGAATTGACCACTGTCTTAGGAAAAAAGGGTTTTGAGCTAAGAACTATTTTCAGGTTCATATGTCTCAGATTATAGAGGTTAAACAAGGCTGTCTTGGGAAAGAAGGGTTTTGAGTTAAGAACTATTTTCAGGTTCCTATGTCTCAGATTATGGAGGTTAGACAAGGCTTTTACATGTTTAAGTACCCATATTTGACACACACACACACATGACAAGTTTGTGTAACAAGGGAGTCAAACGTGTCAGAAATTGTGATGGAAGATCCATTGATTTGATTAGAATTTATCTGGAGTTCTGTCTCATTCAAGACTATAAATCTATTCCCTGAGCAGCACATGTGGCCTTTGCTAAAGGCTGGAGGAGGCCGTGGGACTGAAAGAGATGTTGCAGTTGTGGCCAACTTAAGTGCCAGAGTGGGATCCATTGGGGACAATCACTTAGGGGGGTGGCACTCGTATCGATCTTCCAAGGCTGCACTTAATCAGTGTATGATTTATTATGAAGTTCCTTTTCGAACCATTAAAAGGTTATGTTAGGTTTTCTATTTCCAAGGATGCGACGCCATTCACTTAAATCACTTTTACATATTCTGAAGCACTCTTTGCAATGCCTTTACCATGAAGGAATTAATGTTCCTATCCTACTCTGATCACTGTTCTTCAAAAATCAATAGAAGCATGAGTAGGAAACCTGCACTTGTATGCATGTTAGAGTCCTAAAATTTTCACCCTCTTGCTTTATAAATTGAAACAAATTGTTGATTTTCTGTGTACAGATATCATTTTGCATGTTCAAATGTTTTCATGGGGATTGAGGATGGGATGGGGGCATGCATTGCTTCTCACTTTTGGAAAGCACCTGCAATAATTAGATGAACTTGGACTTGTTGTCATTAAACTATACGAGAAAATATTCCTTAAATTAAGGACTCTCTACGTGTGAGAATGTATGTTATCCTCATTTTGTTTCCTAGACCATGCAGTCAGTTTTTTGGCAAAGGATGCAGCAGTGCTTATAAGGAAAAAGGAAAAGATGGAAAAAAGAAATGGTTGCAGTGTAATAACACTCCTGTGCTACTTGCGAACCTCAGAATTATAAATGGCTCTCTTTGTTTAAGTTTTAACTTCCGTTAATGGTATTCCATGTAAAATTGTGAGGTCTAATGGGCCTCTTACATGACCTGATATGTATAGTTAAATGATCCCGTTAAACTTGGCCTCTTTTTAGATTATTATTCTAGAGTTACTCACAGTCATCTTTCTCATTGACGCCTTGACGGAAACAATGCCAACATGGTTTTAGTTGTAAAAGAAAAATTATAGATGAACACGAGCAGTTCATCTCTGTGAATCTCCAGACTCCCACTAGTTTTGGAATACAACTCAACCTAAATTACAAGGGATTGTTTTATCTATGTTGTGTATTCATGATAGTAACTCTTTTTACTGATGCTTCCAGTAACAAAAACTGCTTCGGTGGAATTCGCTAGAAAGAAGGATCCAATCATATGCATTCTACTGCACCCAGGTACAGTTGATACCGATCTCTCCAGGCCATTTCAGAGAAATGTTGCTGAAGGCAAGCTTTTCACCAAAGAGTTTTCCGTTCAGAAGCTCTTAAGTATCATCAATAATGCAAAGAGTCATGATAATGGTAAGTTTTTTGCCTGGGATGGTCAAGAAATCCCTTGGTGATCTGTCATTCTTTCAAACAAACTCTATATATCAAGTTTCTCGTAACCTCTATTTATCAAGTTTCTCGTAACCTCAAAAGTTCCCTGGAAGAATTTTCCGTAGAACTGATTGCGCCTTGTTCAAAAAACTTTGTTGAGTAGTTTGTATTTTATTTTATTTTTTTGTGGGGTGAGCATTGAGTAGTTGTGTTTGAATTATGCATAAACGGAAAAGGTTGGTTGCTTGATGCTGTTTGGGATGCTTGTTCATATCTTTGTTGAGTAATGGGGTTTGAATTATCCAAAAATAACAAAGATCTGTGTTATCTTCTGTAACTGGATGCTTGCTATTTGTTTCAGAGGTGCAAATCTCTCTCTCTCTCTCTGACCTTTAAACCTGTACATATTTTGTTACTTTGGTAAGAAAATATTTTGCCGATTCATTGCATGTTTATGTAGGTTACTTATAGCACGTTGGACCAGGGGACCTTTTAGTGCATTTGGTGCACTACACGGTGTAAGGCACCACATCCGGTCGTTCATTTCGACAATGCACGGCCGGAATATGCGTGCAGCACTTTGATGCTCAGATATAACAGGGGATATGGTATGGAAGCAAATTGAATTTATTTAGCCTACTGAAGGTTACATAAAGTCTAGATTAGGGTCTCATATGAACCCCACAAACATTGCCTTCACTGTTTTATTCTGCTCCCATTACATCTAGCATGGCTCTTCCACATTTACTGCATCCCCTCCGAAACCCTTTAATGGATCCTGCAAAATCCAAGTGAAAGATC
Source organism: Vaccinium myrtillus (assembly GCA_016920895.1). Classification (NCBI taxonomy): domain Eukaryota; kingdom Viridiplantae; phylum Streptophyta; class Magnoliopsida; order Ericales; family Ericaceae; genus Vaccinium; species Vaccinium myrtillus. The sequence continues at coordinate 14,352,162 of CM029275.1, read as the reverse complement.
GGTCAGTCGTGCAAATATCTCAACTAGTATATATCATGTTTCTTAACTGATGATCAGGGGGCAAAGTTATAACAGAAAAGTGCGTAGAACGCAATGGACTCACGCTTCACAGTTGGTGCTAGTGGAGACAGCGAATCCAACATTGATCTTGCAAAGCTTCGGGATTTGGCTAAGGAACTGATCCTTGATCCCCAGATTCTTAGCACTACTCTTTAGGCACCGGCAAATTTGTTTCTTGTCCTCCGGAGATCCAACACTCTTCACGAGATCGGCGAGCCCACTACAGCACATTTTAGAAGGGCTCTTGTCTTTTCCGGTCGCATACATCACGCACGAGGCAGCCTTTTGGGAGACGGTGTTGCACTGAATGCCGGCTTCAATGTGGGCGACGAAGAAGAGGAGGGAGAGGATGAGGGTCACGGAGAAGAAGATGCTCTTCATGGTTAACAAACTGTGAAATTAACTGACTAGAATTGGAGTTTGTAGGGTGTTGTGGTGAGGAAAATGGTGAGGGTTTTGTTGGGTATTTATAGAGGTGGTAGAATTGGAGTTTGTAGGGTGCTGTGGTGAGGAAATGGTGAGGGTTTTGTTGGATATTTATAGAGGTGGCAGGGATAAGGGGTTGGGCTGTGGGTTTTGAATTTCCCAATGACATCTTGAAGGGATAACTTTGCAGGTGATATGATTGTATTTCATTGGGAAATATTGATGGGTAATTAGGTATGGCCTGTGGGATAAGCTTTGCAGGTGTTGGGATTTGCACAAGAGTAACACATAACATAGAAATGTTTCCCTGAAATTGGAAAAGAGAAATTAATGGTTCAGATTCACAATCATTTCGGGGGAACTTTTCATGTGAATTTGGACCATTGATATCTTTTTTGTTCCCTGACATTTTCGTTATTTTTCAATAGGATAGTGATTTCTGCACTCCACAAATTCCTATCAGCAGTCTAAAGGCGGAGTGTACTCCGTCCGCCCCAAATGGAGTAATAGTCTAGTATTTCATTTTGAATTGTCTCTTAATAAGTGTCCATTTAAAAAAGTTAAATGGGTAAAAGTTTGTATAATTATTATTTTGTTCTTTTGAAAAAAATTAATGGGTGAAGAGTTGATGGAAGATATTTTTGGAAAGTAGAGATAAAGGTCATGTGAAAGGTATAGTAATGATGTCTCTTTAATGAGTTGAAATTACCAAGCTACAGACTTAAAGATAAACGGAGGGAGTAACTTGTAGTGCAGATAGTAATTCGTAGGGTGCAAAAATCAATTCCCATTTCAGTATGCCCAATATTTATGCCAATTTAGTATCTCAAACAAGTTATCTAGAGATGAAGTTATATGAATTAGATTTGGAAGTTGTTGCTGTAAGAAAACCTTAGAGGATTTTGAGGTCAGAAAATGCAGGAATTAAAGAATAATTTATTCACTTCAGCTCAGCTGCATGCATTTGAAGCGCATACACAAACCAAAAACATCTCTACTAATCAAACTAATGAGATGATTTCCACAAAGGATAAATCTAGGGTACACCCCTTTCAAAATGTTTTTGGTATTTGTTAAGTATTTTTTGGTACTAGTTATGCATGTTTTGGGAGGTTGCTATGAATAGTAACGTGAATGGTGAATAGTAATGTCAATAGTGAATTTTTTTTTAACACCCATAACGGACCAAAATCATACGTACAAGTACCAAAATCACACATAACAAGGCTTTGACGTGAATAGTGAATTTTGAAAACCATAACGGTTCGTACCAAGTACTGAACCATATTTAAGTAGTACCAAAATTAGGGGGTGTTTCGCTAAGGGTGTTTTTAGAATACTGGTTTTTTACGAGTCTTTAATGTGATATTTTATGAGAGAATGACATGTCTCAGTTTTTTTTTAAAAATTGTTTTTTTAGTTAATGAAACACCCAGTAACAAATACAAAAAAATATGTAATGGGACATACCTACACCTCTTTTAGAGGGGGGGCATACCATAAGGGCCTCCTCCACAAAAAATATGCAACTTTGTCATTGCTCTGAACTGGAGTTCCATGCATGACGTGCTTCAACTACCATTGCTTCATGCTCATCCTTGGGCACATAATCTGGGTGACTGTCGTACGATCGGAAGGCAACAATAAACTTATGAATTGCCTGATTGCCATAGCTGCACATACAAGTGAGCAGGGCAGAACATAGAAGGGGGAGGTGGCACCAGTTCTACTGTTCCATTTTTTTTAAGTTTTTAGTACGGTTTTTGACAAATCAAACAGAGCCTAACCCGTTCTGTGACATCCCCGGTCTCGGGAAAATAAAAATTAAATCTTTAATGAACAAAGCTCTCGTACAAATCCGCTTCAATCTTGCTCGGCAATATCAGGCGAAGGCCGGAGGACGGCAACTTTGACATGCAGTGCAACTTCAACGTGCTTCGATTCGGAATTTTTTTTTTTGGATGAAGAGATAGAAATTCCATTAAATCAAAACATCACAGTACACAAATCAAAGTACACAAATCAAAACAAAAACAACCTATAATCTACCAAAATAAACCTAAAACTACCACCCAAAAAAAAATAAATCGGAAAAATAGAACAAACCTCCGGTGCCATCGCTATTGGTGTTGGTCCAAAAATCAAGATTCCGGCTGCCCACATTGGAAGGAGAGCAGATCCAGCCTTGCATGGGGAGTTACCGACAAATCCATGAGGGGAAGAAGTAAAGGAGAGGAGAGGAGAGGGGAGGAGGGGCTGGAAGAAGGTGGAAGGGGGCGGTGGGGGAGGGGACGTGTGGTGGAGGAAGAGAGCTTCTCCAGCCCACATCACCCTCTCTCTCTCCTTCTCTTTCTACTCATTGTTTCGATTCGGAATTGTAACATATGAAAAATGGGATCCGCGGGTACCGAAAATTAGGGGTGGGAATTTATGACACGACTCGACAACATGACATGAACACGACACGAAGTTAGCGGGTTAGTGTTGAGTATTTCTGACACGAAACACGTATATGACATGACCCGAAAACACGATTAGTAAACAAGTCGGGTTCGGGTTGAACCCGCATAACCTGAAAATGACACAAATTAACCTGTTCATCTAATCGTGTCGACACGGTAACCCAAATCTGACCAAAAAATGACACGAATTAACCTGTACGTTTTCATGCTCTGAAGTTGTGCATGAAAGTTTTTAAGCTCAATTCTGCTGCAGCTGGAGTTTATCCTTTGATATCAAGTTATTCTCTCCATGTTCTCACATTTGCAAGGTTTTGTTATTGTGGCTAAGGTTTTAAGCCTACACATCGTTTTGGCTGGCTATAATTACACATCATTTTGGTTGGTTATAATTACTCTATTTGATATCTAGTCCCTTTAATCTATTTTAATGGTTATTGTGGATTAATATAAAAAAAATCACTGTGCAAAAAAAAAAAAAAGTTAATCGTGTCAACCCGAACACGACACGACTTTTAGCAGGTCGGGTTAGGGTTCATATTTTTCGACACGATTAATTAAGCAGACGAACCGGATTTGACACGAACACAGCTCGACACGACACGAACACAGCACAACACGACACGATGCCCACCCCTACTGAAAATCACCTCAAAATGACTTCGTTTTGGGGTCCAAAAGGCACAACAAAAAAACCACTCAAAACTATATCGTTTTGAGCCCAAGGAGAAAAAAAGAAATAGAGCTGAAGCCTTTCACGCCTAGTTTTTCTCTACACTTAGTAGAATGGATTGATCCATGTGTTGTGGATAGTGGCATAAACAAGGATATTTTTTTGTGTATACCCACTGACACCCTTTTGAAATTCATGCCTAAAAGCGATGAATTCACTCGGGGATTGAATTTTGTGAGCTTTTGCAATGGTTTAATTTGCCTCCACTGGTTGACTTATAATGCATTTGGACTTATAATTTACCTCCTGGAATATAGACTAAAGAACATTGGTTCTGTTTATTAAAATGACATAGTTTTGCTCAAATTTTTTGTTGCGTACTCTAAAAGATGAACGATTTCAAGTATCAAAGCGTACCCGGAACGATTTCAGTTGGATTTGTTCATTGCTAAACCAGAAAGATCAATTTGGAAAAATGCCGAGTGTTGGACTGGGGCGGGTGTTCATTTTACTGGGCACTCTCTCTAAGAATTTCACATTTTTGATTGGTTGGAAGATGGAAGTTTTTATAAGGGTTTCAGGCATGAAGCCCTTCTCTTTAAAGGAGAACACTGTTGACAAAAAAAGGGGCTCAAAACGACATAGTTTTGAGTGTTTTTTTTAATTATATTTTTGGTGCCTTTTAGACGCCAAAACGACATCGTTTGGGGGTGATTTTCAGGGTGATTTTTAGGGCCTGAGTTCTAGGACCCCCGATCCATGAAAAATGATATTGATTATCATGATACAAATCATAAAAGTTTGAAATGTGGATAGGGTGGTTGTTCAGCTTCATTGGCCCCTCAATCCGTCCTTGTTACTAATAGAAGGGGGGTGGGATAGGTGGCACTCGCACTTCCGAACACATAATTTTTTTATAGACTAACATGGTTCGATTAGAAATTTTACGGATAATGCAAAAAAATCAAAATACTATATTCTTCTTTGCCGTTCAAAAAAATAAAATAAAATCTAATACTACTTTGTACAAAATACTGTAAAAACTACAATTTAGAAAATGGTCAATTTGGATCATGAAAAATTAATATCTTAATCCATTGAATACCATATGCGAGTTATTTTTATTTTTTTCAAAAAAAAGCCCACGAAAAAACCTATAACTATATGACTTTACACTTAATTTTTTTCTTCATATTTTTCTTCACAACATGTAACTAGATTTTCATTGAACAGTGTCACTCTCGCGTTCGAATCCTAGTTCTACCGCTACAAGTGAGATTTGGGTTGGAGATCATAATTCGGTTTGAAAGATTTTGGTAATAAGAGAGGGTAAAATAGGACTTGATTTATTTTATAGTTGAAATGAAGGAATGAGGATAAATTAATTAGAGGGTCTGGGGGTGGATTGGAGGGTATTTAGAGGGGGTATTACTTATCGGCACCCCTGGGCTTTTATTAATTACTAATTAATAACACCCCGTGGGCGTCACTATTAAATTCGGGCCATATTTATCCCCCGCCCAATTTGCTCCCAAACCAAGGCTTAGCTGTGGGCTCAAGATTACTCATCTGAGCCGAAGCCTTATACCCCTAATGCAACAGCCAAACGAGCTGTAACTTAAAAGGCTAAAACTAATACATCTACACCGTATAATAAAAAGAGAGAGTTGGAGAAATTTATGGCTTGTCACATTTAGTCCAATTTTTTGAATTTGCTCCTTTCATTTTTGGCTTGATTTTCCATTGATACTTTTTGCTCCTTTCTCTTTTTTATGCTTTCGTATGATACAGACGATTGAGTGGGGCTCAGTTCGGGGTCTCACACAAATAATTTGAGCCCTCTAATAATTTTAAAATAATTTCTGAGTAGTCTTGTGAAAAAAAATCTGAATTAGATAATAATTGTAAACAACCGATCAAATCTTCAAAATTTTCATTCAGAATTTAGGATCCTGAACACTTAATGAATTTTGAAAAAAAAAATTACTCCTTCCGTCCCATTTTGATAATCCAGTTCGGTCTCCAATGCAATTTTTAAATTGTTAACATCTTTCAATCTATAATGAATTTTATGTGCAATATGGATTTCATATGATAGATCTCAATTAGTTATATTATACAAAAATTTTAAAATCTTTAAAAATATTGTAGATTGAAAGATATTAACAATTTAAAAATTGCATTGGAGACCGAACTGAACTATCAAAATGGGACGAAGGGAGTAAATGACAGTGTACTTGGTATTTGCCATAGGCATGACATTGGCATAGCACGAGCCATACACACATAGTAGATAGGAATTTTGGTCGAAGTGAGACGGATTCGGAGCAAAGAAAGACACATACCTTTTTTTTTTGCCCCTTTTTCTAAAAGTCATCCCCAAATCCTACACAATTTCCAAAAAACATCTTCGAATCTCCAACCCGTTCGGGATGAAAGTCGGAGAGGATTGGGAATTGATGATTTTTTGATCGGCCGAAATTGCCATCCCAACCTGATTTGTTACTTTACTTTTCTTTTCAATTCCAATTTCTGAATATCCACGATGTACCATAAGGCTCTATTTGGAACTTATAGAAAATGAGAGAAAAGAAAGAAAAATAAATAAGAAGAAAAGTGTGACAAAAATAAAGAGAAAATTTCACTATTCCTAACACTCTATTTACTCATTTTCTCTTGTTTTTTCTTTCAAACCAAACAAAGAAGAAGAAAATTTGTAAACTCTCTCTTCATTTTCACTTCTTTGCCCAACTTCCAAACAGAGCCTGGTCCAAGCCCAAAGTCCTGCTGCTACTTGCTTCGCCCCCAATTGGGTTTCCATTTCGCATACACTGCTCATTACCAAAGGTGATTACCATAAGGGTCGCCGGCGGGGGACAAACCCACTTAGAGTGACGGTGAATATGGACACCGGTGGGTTAGATTCCGACGGCCGGCAATTCAACAACGCGGAGGAGATGTGGAGGGAAGAAGTCGGAGACCACCCCAAGAAGACCGAATGGTACAATCAAGGCGTTGGTTATTGGGAAGTAAGCACCCTTCAAACCCTAAATCTCCTCCTTTTTTTTTTTCCCGTCCTATAGTTTAATAAGCGAACAAACCAAAACACAGGGTGGAATCCCTACAATCACCAGACAACATTCCTAGCAACCAACTCCTAGTGAAGCAAAGCAACAAGAAGCATAACAAAGACTGCAAAGACACTAGAAATGGCAAAAAATTATGGGGAAAATCCGCCACTCTCTTGCCAAAAGTCTATTACAACCAGTAGCCTTACTCCAAGAGCTTAACAAAGCCCTGACTTCATCAACAATCAGCTTACCCAATGCAGCAGCAGCTGTAGACTGGCCCTGAAAATGTCTGTTGTTCCTCTTCCCTAGCCATTCCCATAGCATGGTCTAATAACATCTTATTTGGACAGCAGCTGAAACCATCATACCTCCTTAGAGTAGTCACGTTCAAAAAACAGATGCTCATGTGTCTCGTGTTCCCTCAGATAAAGTAAACTCTTGCTACTTACAAACTCATTCTCTATAATATGGGCTAATTAACCTTGAAACCCTGAATCTCATTTAACCCCTCTAAACCCATATTTCATTCTGATACACAAAGGCATATAGATGTGTGTATATGCCTGCAGATCGACATGTATGCAGATGTATGTTGATGGGCGGTTTTAATTTGGGAAATAAGTACCTTGTTCTGCTTGGCTGTTTTGAAAACTCTATTCTGTTTAATCATGTGTCTTTATCAATGTGTTTATTGGGGTCTGTTCTGTGTGTTGTGTTCTTTTGGGTGAAAAGGGTGTGGAGGCATCAGTGGATGGAGTATTGGGTGGATATGGGCATGTCAATGAGCAAGATATTAAGTCTAGCGAAGCATTTCTCAATACCCTTTTGGTTGATCGATTCCCAAATGGTGAAGGAAGTCGACAGCTTGTTGCGTTAGGTAATGAAAGGGCAACTGTCTACCTATCGGTGCTTGTGTTCATTTGGTCTATAATAACATTATCATTGCCTGTGAATTTGTTGTGAAAAGAGATGATTTGTACAGTTCCTTAGTTCATTTATTCAAAAGAAAGACCAAAATGAAAGATCTTTTATCTTCTAATTTCCTTCTATAGTTTTTGGCGGATTGTCGGTGAATGATGAATGTAAAACTTGTTTGCTCAAACAACTCCTCACTCTTGAGTCATGATGTCCTCCTAAGAAAGCTATATCCCTGAGTCGTTTGTTTATTATGCAACAATATCATGAAATGATTGCGCACAAAACTGCTTAGGCAACATACACAGTAGCAGCACTCCAGATCAATTGTGATTCACAAGAAATCCATTTCTGAATTTCAACGGAAAATGCTTGCATCCTCTCTATCACCCATGTTGAAGTATCTGTTGCTTTTTTGAGTGTCTAAATTCTTCTGTTTATAAAATCCGCAGTTAGTTTAAGTTAGGCTTCTTGTTTCAAATGACATACTTAAGCTTTAGTTTTTCTGATGTTTTGGTTATGCACTTACAGTTATGTCCAACTAATGTAGATTGTGGTGCTGGCATTGGGAGGGTCACCAAGAACCTTTTGATAAGATACTTTAATGAGGTGAAACTAGTTTTTGTTGTTGTTTACCTTCTTACTAATTATCTTATTGCTTTTAATCAAAGTGTTTGAACGCATCCTTCAGAAATATTGTTTTCCTAACACTTCGGATCATATTCTTCTTGTTGACTTGCACTGTACTTGTAGTGATCATTCCATTACCACTGAGATGCTACCCCATGAAAGATAGCCCTTTATTTTCTTGCAACAATTTTTGTCGAAATCTTTAGTCGTTAATTACTTATGTGACTATTGCTATGTTGTTTGTGTATTATATTTGCATCAAGTTGTGTAATATACAATTGATAACATCTTTTACCATGTGTTTCTCAACAAGATGTTAAATTGAAAAAGAAAAAAGAGGAGAGTACGTATGAAAGAAAAGCAAAGGGAGAGGTAGAGACCTGCTCGAACAAGGAAGCAAGAAATGTATAACAGATATGTGATGCAATGTGATTATAAGTTACTTAGTTTCAACATCCTACCTCAGTCGTCTTTTTGGAATTTTCTCTTCGTCCTGTCATATAAGATTTTAAACTACATTTAAGGTCTCATTCCTTTCCATGTCAAGCACAAGATTATAGGAAAAGTGGAAATGTTTTGCATAAGCTTGTTTGTCAACATCTTTTCCCTTTTTAAACTTCATTGGCCTATTAACTCCAACTTCTTGTTGAAGAATGGCTACCAACCTTATCTTGGAGACATGATGAATTTTTAGCTGCAACTTATGCACGGTACGTGGCCGCTTTCTTTGCTTTTTCATAATCAGATTAGAAACTCATTTGGTGGATATTTTCAAAACTTTCAGAAAATTCTCATGGAAAACAATCATTTTGGGAAACATTGAGAAGATGTTCTTAAATTCTTGGAAACAAACTCCGAAGGTTGATTTTGATCTTGTTCTTGTTGATGTATCTGTCGTTATCTGAATAGTAATTGGATCCTCTAAGAGCTGTTATCAAAGTTATCTAGAATGATAAGAACCATGCTATACAATTGTAACAGTGACCTTACCAACTTTTTGGGTAGAGCAAAATTTAAATAGCTTAGTGAAAGCATTTTCCTCTCAGGGTGATTAACGTCTAAGATGGCTTGTTTGATTCAGGTTGATCTTCTTGAGCCTGTATCACATTTCCTGGAAGCTGCCCGAGAAAATTTGTCTCCTGAAAACGTCATTGTATTAGACTCCCACAGAGCCTCTAATTTTTATTGTGTCCCTCTTCAGGTACTATGCTTGGAGTACTTCATATCTATAACAGAAACATCACTAAATTCTTTAGATTTTATTGTCATTGATCACCATTAATAGTCTGTATAGAAGCCCTTTTTTTTTTGTTGTTGATAACTGATAAGTACTCAAACTTATAAAGCTCAAATAAAAGAATACAAAGGCTAAGGGGCATGCCCCTGTCCAAAACAAAAGACTGACAACTCACAGGATAAACAAAAACATATACATATCAAACCACCAAACTGGTAGCTCTGAAACGGCAGGTGCACATTCTCTAGAGAAGGAGTTAACATCCTAAGAGAACTTAGAAAACCTGTGAGTTTACACTGTCTAAGGCAACCTGCTCCTAATCTGCACATTGCCCTTGAAATATCCTCTTATTCCTCTCCCTCCATATGGCATATACTGCAGCTGCAAGCCTGCAAGAGAACACTTCAAACTGGTAGCTCTGAAACTCTTCCCATTAGCATTCCTATTTCCTAAGCAGCCAATCAATAACAAAACCATTTTACAATGAACTTGATGCAGCGAAGCCCCTTTTACGAAATTATTTGCAAGAAATTAACTCGAACAAGTCTGAACAAGAGGTACTCCCTCTATGAACAAACGATATTGAGTAAGTATTTAGTTATCTTTAATCTTAAACAACCACTGGAGCTCTAAGGCTTACATTCTTATTTACAATGATAGCCTGGAAATAAAATCATGGAAAGCTAAATCTAAGTCTTGGAGAGCAAGAAAATAAGAAAAAGGAAATAGAATCAACCTAGATAAGAAAACCTAATATTCTAGGCAATTTATGCTAAAACAAAAATATTCCTTATATTGCAAGCAAGGACGGATCCAGAAATCCATCCTAGCGGGGGCATTTTATTAATTATAATCGTGCAATTTTTTTCCTAGTCAACGACTTTGCTAGGGACAAGAAATCATGTAAGATTGATTCTAAACCTAATATCAGACAATAAATTATTGAAGGCTACGGACCGTTGTAAAAGATTTCTAAATTAAAAAATATGTAAGTTAAACAATTTTCTCATCATTTTGTATCATTTTCTTAAAAAGAAGGGACAAAATTAAAATTCAGGAAAAAAAATACTTGGGGAATTATTATTATTATTATTATAAGTTCAAAATATATAATAAAACTACTGGTTTGTTGTACAATGAGTGTTGCTGGTTTAGTGGCAAGAGGGAAGGTGTTGGTTTTGGAACCACAGGTCCAGGGTTCAAACCTCAACAATCACCCTTGTTTGATAAATCTTTTAATTTTGTGGTTAAAAAAAAAGGGAGGTAGGAGTAGAACACGCGACCTTCAACATAGAGGTTGCACACCTTACCACCTAGCAACACCCATGCTATGTTACTAGATCTTGACACAAATAATATATATACAAACTTATTTTCCTAATTTTTTTAAAATTTTTTTTTTTTTTTTTACATTGATAAGTGGGGGGTCAGCGGGGGCACGTGCCCCCGCTTGCCCCCCCTTGGATCCGTCCCTGATTGCAAGACTTCCTAACAAAATAACGAAAAACCAAAATAACAAAAACTAAATATACTATTTCTTGAATAATGTAATTTTTCCATTATGCATCACTCTCCCCGGCTTGAAGAACTCGTCCTCTAGTTTACATAGTTGAATTTGCCGAATTTTGTCCACATCAATCTTGTGCTTCAAATTGATTTTTTCGAACCCAAACTGTAAAGAAAAGTCTTGAAAGTGCGAAGGAATAAGTTCCATCAACAAAACAAACCCATCTTCCTCCCGGATAGAAACACATGGATTCTTGTGTGTAGTGTCTTCAACAAATTCCCAAAACAGATCAACAAATTCGTTACTCTTGTCAACTTTACCATGTTCAATCTTTTCATAAAAATCAAATGTAATTGATTCTTCTGCATTAGTTTCCAGCTATGCCAACATTGTAACCATTTTGTTTTGCAATATTTTTTGATTTTCTCATTTTATAATTTTTCCACCGGTTCTTCGTCAAAAACTGGTGGCTTGCTCCAATCCACCACTGGACGTGGAATAATATTTGAAGTGAAAGGTCACTCAACTGTAGCAGCGTCCACCGTATCAACCTCTATGATTTTTTTTTTTTTTTTGTTTCCTACCTCCCTGAAACTCAGGAAAGTTGATCTTTTAACCAGATTCCCAAAGTCGCTGATCCTGATTTGAAATCCTGATTGCCCTTGTACTCCCCTTTTGTTGATGGTTACCAGCCAAAGGTTTGGTGGTAGAAACATCATCCATCACGCTAGGCTCAGGTAAAAAGGTAGAGGTAGTAGCGGCCATAATTGCTCGGGCAACACTATTCCTAGCCCTTGGCCAGTGTTTTAAAAAGCGCGCTTAAGCGCAAGGTGAGGTGAGGCGCATGTCTAGCGATTCAGAGGGTTACAATTAAGCACAGAACCATTAAGCACACCTTAAGCGCTGAAGCGCGCGCTTAAGCGCAGCAGCGCAAGGCGCATGAGGCGCGTGCTTTTGTGTATTTTGCCTAGATTTCATCCCAACCCTTCATCTTTATAAAAAAAGCCATGTTTCAAGTGCACTAGATAATATTTCGGTAAAGCTACACATATTATCGACATAACAGCATCCAGCAAAGATCGAAAAACCCTAAAATCATTCGAAGGGGGCTTCAGGCCCGGCCGATCTTCTTCTTCTTCTTCTTCTTTCCTTTGAAGAGTCAGTAGGTTTCTTCTACTCTTTTTCTTTTTCTTTTTTAATCATACTTCATTTTACATATCAGAAAAAAAGAGAACATTTTGGTAAATAATCTTAGGTTTGATTTTTTTTTCCCCTTCTTCTTCCTTCTTCTTCTTACTCTGTTATTGTCTTTTTTTTTTGAATCAGACATCATTTTAATTTTTTTTCTGCCATGACTCTAGATTTAATTGCCGTTAATCATTTTGTTGCGTCTCTAAAACTATTCCGTTGTTGAAATGTTATATTTTATGCTTTTGATGACATTTGAATGTTTTATAAGTGTTTGCTTGTATGGAAAGTATTACCTATATTTGAATTCTACTTGTTCTAAAAAAACGTGCGCCTCGCGTTCAAAAGGCGCGCGCCTCGCCTTGCGCTTAAAGCTCCGGGGGACCATGGCGCCTCGGTGCGCCTATCGCTATTTAAAACACTGCCCTTGGCCATCTCCGTTGCCGTAAGTGGATGATGGAGGAATCTTGGCATTCAAAGACCTACCCAAATTGTATACCAGCTTTTTGGTGTTGAGATTTCATTCGTCATCTCTTCCTTAATGGTTCATGGCATTGAATTATTATGGCTCTATGTGATACAAAATACTAATAAATCGAGTTAATTTAGGGCTATTACTAATTTTCTCCTACTTGTTGATGGTAGTTGCTTTTGTTGCTACTTATCCACACCAAAAAAAGGCCTTGCTTTTGTAGCTACGTGATCCCAATTTTTGTGAAGTTGAAGTTTTGTTCTTGTTGGGAGCAAAGATTTTTTGCCGATGGGGCAAGATTTATAGTACCTACTTTTTGAATCATAGAATTGAGGTTATAGAGCAAAGGCATCACCTTCAGTAGGAGATTCTTGCAGCTGAGGATTAACCAACTTAGTTATTGAGTGTAATCTCATGGAGAAAAAATACTCATAATTTAGTTATAGAGTAGCCCCTTATCCTGGCTGTGTCTTTTAGAATGCTTATGTAACTATTTTTGTCGATTAGGTTGATTCTTCTTGTGGAGTAACTTTCGTGGAAGACGGCAGATTGACTTTTACAATTATGTTCCTGAAGTCACGTTATTTTTTATTTGCTATGAGTTTATTTAACAAATAAACTGTAATCTTTTACTGTTTTAGGAATTCACTCCAGATGATGGAAGATATGATGTTATATGGGTTCAGTGGTGTATCGGGCATCTCACAGATGATGATTTTGTGTCATTTTTTAAGCGAGCAAAGGTGGAGTATCTTACCTATCTGTCATATGAAATTGTAGCTAAGAATTTGTATCACTCTGGACTTTTTTCAATTTAGTGGTGTATCTTTTTTATTGTGGTGTCATTTGTTGAAACAAAAAAGGGAAGAGAATGATATTCTACTGTTGCAGAGTTCAATACCTGTATTTCTTTTCCTGGGAGGTTGCGATGGTACTTTTATAGCCCTGATGAAGCACTGGCACTGATGTTGGGGTCATGTTGTTCCAAAGTCTTATACCATGTGTCATATGGCGTAGAAAACCTTCCTATTTCAAGAGCTTTCTTGTGCATTTCTGGCCTGCTTGTCCTGTGCTATAAACTTCATGCATTGCTCAGTACTCAATATTTTCCCCATTCGGGGACTCATCAAAGAAAACCCATCATCAATGATTGACCTCTGTTTTAAAATTTGCTTCTCCAATGTGCTGCAACTGATATTATTACTTTTTGATGCAAGCTTTGTACGGAAGGGATTTTTTGGTTTTTGCTTTATTGCCTTGTCAAGCAATGGCTGCCAATTTTTATTTTTATTTTTTAAATTTCAGAATAGTATCCCATTCACGATTCTTGGTGCCTAAGATCTCAGAGAACCAGTGTCCTCAGATAATAGTTCTGCAACATATCTATATGGCAGATTTTCCTTGTAGAATGATTTCATTTCACATTTCAATTCTAATTTGCGTTTACTGTTATGCCACTTCTAGGGTGGCCTAAAACCTGGTGGAATCTTTGTGCTGAAGGAGAACATTGCAAGAACTGGTAACTTATTTATGTTTCCCAATATTAACCTAAATAATGTCTTATGCCTTGTTATCTTACTTATCTGTGGCGATTTATGGCAATTAATTCTTTGCTGCACTGAGAATCCTTTAAGTATAGAAAATGGTACTTTCTAAACTACGTACCACATGATGTTTAGGATTTATATTGGACAAAGAAGACCGGAGCATTACCAGGTCAGACTTGTACTTCAAGGAGCTCTTTGATCGTTGTGGATTGCATATTTATAAATCCAAGGTAAGCTCAAATCTGTAATTTCTGCATGGTTCCAAAGTGGACCATTAAAAATGGTTAGCCCATTAACTATTTAGGTTTCTAATATCTGACAAACACTCCTTAGGAAAAGTAGAAATAGAAACTAAAAGATTGAAGTTCGCTTGGATGCTACTGGAAGGTAAAATGGTTTGTAATGGTTACATGATTCCCATTGGACGTAATTGTTCATTTGCAAAACAATTACAACTTATCTATTTCTCACTGATTCCAAAGTATCTCCATCTTTAAGCACATTTCTCAGTACACACCCCTTCACCACCACTGACCACAACTCACTACCAAATCCTCTCTGGGCCTTCCATGGTTTCTTAGATTAAAAGGTATAACAATTGGAGGGATGCCACTTTTTGCTAAAGCTGCTTCCAAACTTCTATTGACTATGTTTTGTCAGCTCCACGGTTACTTGTCTAAAGTACCTTGTTTGTTGTTTCTTTACATTGTATTGTCTCTTTATATTGTATCATGTTGTTTTCTGTTCAGGATCAGAAGGGATTTCCCGAGGAATTATTTCAAGTGAAGATATATGCATTAACACCTGATCTGCCAAAGAGAGTGAATCGGACTAGACCTAAAGGGAAAACCAATAGACCGGGCATCATCAAGTGAGGAATGTCCATTTGGACTCAAAACAGTGCTCCATTTTGATAGTTGCGTAACTTAAACAAGCATGAAAACTAGAACTGACCCGCCACAAAATTTTATTGCTGCTGAACAGTGAGGTTATATTTTCTATTTCTTTGTTGTTCAGATTTGTACACCATCAAGCTTGTCTGCCAGATCTGTAGCTCACTCCCAAGCTCTATTCTGCCTCTCATTCTTTTCAATGCAACTGTTCGGCTGTGTTTGGAAGAATGCTAATTTCAAATTTGAGAAGTTCTGTTCCATGAGTTTCATGTGAATCTGTTCTACCAAATGATCAAGAGCACTCGAAATCACATTTCATTCACCTCAAATTCTTGAAGATTTCGTTGTTGAAGTTATTGCCAAATCTCCTATTTGAAATCATCAGAGTTTTGTTCCTTTATAAAGTACCAGAAACTGAACTAATCGTTAATATGCAGATTCATCACTCACACGCATAAGAAATTCAAATGCATACGAAATATTTGCAAGTATTTTGCAAGGGTACAGCTTCATCTTGATTGGATGTGTCGGTGTCCAGTTGCTCTATCTCCATGCACCCTCCTCCGGTTTGGAGATGCCGAAGCTAAAATTGAGTTATACTAGATTGCAGTCAAGTTCTCAAATATCTGATCCAACCTCGGCTGCATTCCTCTTGACATGTCAGTGCACATTAATCCTAGCTCTATCGACCGAGTAGCTTGATCAAGCGTGTGTTCTGTCCTTTTCTTTTTCTCATCGATCAAGCTGCACATGTTCTCGGGAAAATGCATTCTCACCCACTCGACAAAACCGGCTTCTTCCCTTTCAAATTCTTCTCGAGGATTTCTGTTTTTTACCATCTCCAAGAGTAAGACTCCGAACTTGTAGACCTCTGCAACAGAGAATTCAATAGATTTGCTCATTTAGAGGACATGAACTTTCGAATTTAGGCTTTGTTTGGATATAGGAAATGAGAATTGAAGTAAATAAAAAGCATCTCTTGTGGTTAATATCAAATGTGACAATGCCAAAACTAAAGTTTGGCAGCAACAAAATCCTATAATTTTCACATCGCTCTCTCCTATTTCAAATGTTGTCCCATATATTTCCATTAATTGTCGAATGTATACTGTTTGTGGTTCCGATCATGAGAAATAAGTACCACAAGTAACGTCTATTATTTTCATTTTCCTCTCTCTTTCACAAATTCAAGATTCAAACTCGGCATTCGCAGAGTACAAAGGATAGAAATAGATGATAGAGATTGACATACTCTTGTTGCAGCTGCTCTGATCTTCAACTCTGAATCTTGAAATCAACGGCTCTCGATCTTCGGCTAACAAAATACTGCTACTCTTCAAATCATATCCAACTTCAGGCCATTCCTCCTGCAAATACCTCATCCCTTCCACTACTCTCATCAAAACCTTCACTCTGTGCTTCCATGGGGGATCTAATCTTGATATCCACATTTCCACACTCTCTCCTTCAATCCATTCAGTAACTACAGCCCTTAATCTCCTATTATCACACCAACCCAACACTTGAACCAAATTCTTGTGACATAACTGAACAAGAACCTTACATTCTTCAACAAAATCCTTTCTTTTTTCTCTTGAAAATTTGTTATTATCGAAATAAGTTTCAATTCTGATTTCAGTTCCATCTCTCAATACCCCTCTGTGTATACGAACTCCCTCGCATTTCGCCACTAGATTCTTCTTCGAAAACCCATTTGTCGCGGCCTTCAGGATTGATGGGGTGCACTTGTGCTTCTTTCTAAGGAATTTTGGCAGAAAATCCGGCCGGGAAAAGCAAATCCACCAGAGGAAAATCGCAAGTAAAAATACACAAACTGGAAATCCAGTAAGGAATAGTAGAGCCTTGATTTTGAACTTTTTCTTATCTGGGATTACCCAGGATTGAATAAAACTCGATGCGTTAAACCGTTTGAACAACTCATCAGAATCGGATATTTCACTCTCCGAAAAGGAATTGTAGGAGAGATTAAGAAACGTGAGGTTAGTAAAAACAGAGAAGTTCTGTATCGGAATTTCACCCGAAAAGTGATTCTGGCTCAAATCAAGAGACTGGATTTGAGAGCAGTAGAAAACGTCAGATGGGAAATTACCCTTCAAAGAGTTATTGGAAAGATCAATGCTTGAAACTGTCAAGGGACAGTATTTCCAAAAGAAGTCGAAAGACAAGTAAAGCGGGGCGATTTTGGGTCGATTTTTAAGGTTGATTGAAGGGAAAGAGACAACGCAGTTCGGGTTTTTCGACTCGTTGCATAAGTGGCTTGCAACAATGGTGAACTTGAAGATTTCAGGGAGGTTTAAGGGGTTGAAGTTGATGCAGTATTTGAGAGAAGGGTTGGTTTTGCAGTTGTTTGAGATTGTGGTGCTGAAGTCTGGTGGTGGGTGTAAGTTGTTGAGATCTTCGATGACCGAGGCGGCGGATAGGGTTCGGAGCGGAGAGGAGAGAGAGAGGAGGTTGAAGATGAGGAGAGAGAGTGCAGAAATGGAGGAGGCCATAGACAGAGACAGAGAGAGAAGTTTGTGAATTAAGGTTTCTGGTTTCAGAGTACTAGGAGTTTGAACGCGAAAACAAACGGTTGGATGAGGGTTGGTTTTGTTTGGTAACTGTATTGTGGATCCCACCCATGTTCTTCGTGTTGGCCCTAGTTTGGCGGTTTGAGGGCGCAAAATTCGTTTTAATAGAAAAAAAGAAGAAGAAAAATTCAAGTTTGAACCCGCGTAGATTCATTTGTGGTTAGAGCCATTCGATGCGATGCTGTCCATTTAGGGACAACACCATCCCCCAATTCTCTGAATCTAGCGCGAGAAACCTAAGTGTATAAGACAGTTCTGGATAAATCTGGATTTGTGAGTATCCATTTGCTTTCGTAACATTGCTCTTTTTTTTTCCGTAGTCATATCCTATTATCGTTAGTGTATTAGTAGTGATTTGTAAGTGACAACAAAAGGTTGATTTTTAAAAAAAAAAAAGAACTAGTAAGAAATTTAATCTTTTCTCGAATTTCACCACTACAAAATTGAATTGCGATACAGGAAATCCAATTAAAAAATGTACTCACAGACATAACTCTGAATAATCTGAGATGTCAAAAATGGTAACTAGTCCCATTCCTTGAATGATAAATTTACAAGGAAAAGAAATTAGGATATATAGACAGCTACCTAGAAACCAAAACAAAGAATAAAAAAAAAAAAAAGAAGCTAAAAAAAAATGCTATAACAAGAGAAAAACAAAACAAAAAATGCAACAAAAACAAAATTGTGCTTTCTATTTTTATAATTTTAGCCACTGCTCTTGCGGATCAACTGATGAAGCTCGTTTGAGATTGGAGAGTTCGACTGGAGCTCAGGGTCGTTTGCTAGGGTTTCGACGAATTTTTCGGGAACCAAACATTTCTCTGATGAGTACAACTTTTCTTGAATGCATGGAGATACAACAAGTGCTTGGAGCTCTCGAAGATGCAGTGCTTCTTCATTTTCCTGCACATCCACAATAAATAATTCACTAATTATTTATGATAATAACAAATTCTAACCAATATATTATTAATGATTTTTCTACATAACTTGTCATAGAAATTGTATCAAAATTCTAGTTATCTAGTTTTTTTTTGGGTGAATAGTAGTTACAAAGTCGGCTCACCCTTTCATTTTCTATCAATATTAACTGAATGTCATAATGGAAAACTTGAAATCAATAGTGATATGTTTTCTTCCTCGTCCTTGCACGCGCATCGCGTATGTATGAAGTATGAATTACCCCAGAAGGACTGAATTACTAAAAAAGAGTGGAAGAGAAAGGGAAAATTAAGAAAGTGACCTCACCTGAGTGGTAGTAGAGCCCATGCATTCGAGAATCCCAACTTGGGCTTGCAAGTACTTGATGTACTTGGAAGCAAGATGAAACATCTCAGCAGTGTTCATCTTGTGTCCACCAGGAATAAGCTTCCCCAGCTCTTGTGTCTTCTCTGTTATCTTCCTCCTCCTCTGCCTTGCCGCTACACTCTGCGCCGACAAGCTCCCTCCACCACCACCACCACTAGCTCTAATATTCTTCCCACTACTATTAGCCTCCTCCTCACCACACCCATAATAATCAAAAGCCGGCAGTATCACCGGGCTGCCATAAAATTCCGGCAAGGAGAATTCCGGTAGCAGCAGAGGTGGATTCGGAACAAACACATCCGAAGTTAAACTCGGCATTAACAACTCCTCCTCCGGGTAGTACAAGTAGTTCTCATCTTCGTAACAACACTTCTGTCGTTTCGGGTACGAGTGCTGGTCCTGTAACTGGTACAGTACAAGTACTCGAATTCTTGTGGAGGTGGAGGAATGTCGACGGAGTTGTGATCAAGTGGTAGTGGTGGTTGTGGTGGGGCTATGTATGGGAGGATTAAGTCATGGTTGGGCTCATCAAGAAACAGTAGTGGATCAATATTGGTGGTGGTGGAAGGGTATTCTGGGTAGAAAAAATTGTGTTGGAAGGCAAGAATGTCTAGCTCTTGTTGTGGTTGTAGTGGGGCCCAGTTGGAATTGTAAACGCTTAGAGCCATTACAGAATAAAATTCCTACAAAATTTAGAACAATAAAATCTTCTTGAGAGAGAGAGAAAGAGAGAGGCGTGAAAGACAGTGGACAAGTTAAGACCTTATCATACTATACAAACTAACACTGAAAATGAGAGAGAGAGAGAGAGAGAGAGAGAGAGAGGGGGGGTGGCGAGTTTTAGTGAGAGGAATGAGGAGAGATAAATTTAGGGAAAGGGGAGTAACAAACTCCTAATAATTAGGACACGTGGCATTCTCATGGAGTTTCTAGGTTTTAATTTTAGTATCTTGAGATGAGAAAGACAAATTTCAGGTAAGAATAATGAATAACAAAAGTAACAAACTCCTAATAATTAGGACACGTGGCATTCTCACATGGAGTTTCTAGGTTTTAATTTTAGTATCTTGAGGACCCACACCCCATGTAAGTGGGGCTGACACACAACCGTTTCATTATCATTTTTGTTCTTGTAATGTCTCTTTGTTGTCTTTTATTCTTTTTTAATATGCTCCAGATGATTAAAAAAAAGGGTAAATATCTAATTCTGAGTAGAGTTGGTAAAGTTGACGAGATAAGAGAGGTTCAAAATACTTGAGGTGGGGCACACGCAATACTTGTACAAGTCGAACTTTGACAAAAAAAAAAAAAAAGGTATGCACAAAAGTACCCGGCTTATTGTTTGTTCGTGTGTGCATTGTAATTTTTTTATTATTTGGAAATAAGCTATCTTTTAGATATTTAAGCAATGTACTGTAGCAGATTGTACATAATCAAATAAGACATTACCATGCTAACGCCGCCTTTGCAGACGCTTTTTCCACGAATACAGTGTTGGCTATAATGGAGAACGGCCTTTCTTTATTACCTGCTTAGATTTTGAAGTCGATAATGTAAGTTTTACAAAGAATACAATGTTGGAGAAATGTGTAATCATATAACTATAAAAATAATTATTTCTAATGCAAGAATAAGACGCAATATGATCAAAAAATAATTACTTGACTTTCCATTTATGTTTCATCCATCATAGTTTTTTTGATCTTCACAATTATCACAAAGCAAAAATATTATTTTTCTCTTTTGCATTCCTATATATGACGACATATAATTCGAATACTAAGAATCTCTCACAAAATTATGCAAATGCATATCAGAATATATCTAGATGCACAAAGATATTTCTTATTGCTGTTTCTAGAATTGAACTAACATTAAAGTGTGTGAAGGCCGAAAAAATTCCAACTTTTGGTACCTATCAACGGCGGCGTTAGCATCATAATGTTTTAAATTTGATTATGTGCAATATGTTACAGTACATTGCTTTTTTTTTTTTTTTGATAACCGAGGAACAGCCCTACAATAGGGTACACGCTAATTGTTCGAGTGAACGCTAATTGTTCGAGTGCACACTAATTGTTTGAGCCGTGCCTTCAGGCACGGGCATCCGCTAGTACTCCTAAAATTTGCTTCAAATATACTCCTATCGTCTGAATCCGTCAAGTACTAACAGAATTTGCTGAGTTGGCCGTTAGATTCCATTAAATATGCTTATGTGGCATCCTATTCTACTTAAAATGTGACATATGTGCATCAACACACTTTCTCTCTCTTTTCGTCCTAAAGAAATGCCAAAAAAAGAAATTCATTCTCAAACTTTGTTTCCAAAAATATTTTTAAAAAAAAAAAAAAAATTTTTTTAAAAAAAAAAATTTTTTGAAAAACAATTTTAAACTTTATTTTCAACATATGTTTTTCAAAAAAATAAAAATCAAATGTTTTTTTAAAAAAATTTAAAACAATTTTTTCAAAAAATTTAAATCTGTTTTTTTTTTTGCAAAAATGCTTTCAAACTTTATTTCCAAAAAAAATAAAAAAATTCCTAACACACTTAGAGATAGTTTTTTTGAAAAAAATAGTTCTTTTTGAAAATATTTTTACAAAAAGGTAATTTCGAAAATCAATATTTTAAAAACAGTTACTTTGAAACAATATAGTTTGAAAAAAGTTCGTCAAAAAAATTACAAAATTCTTTGTTTTTTTTTTAAATAAATGTGGAAAAAAAACATATGTTAAAAAAACATTGTTAATAACAGTAATTGAAAAAACTAAAAATTTTATTTTAAAAAAATATTTAAATTCTTCTTAAAAAATTTGGAAATAAAATTAGAAAACAGATTTTTATTTTGGACATTTGTGCAGGGGGAGTTGGATGTTTCAAACAAAACGGTTGGATGAGGGCTGGTTTTTTTGGTAACTGTATAGTGGAGCCCGCCCATGTTCTTCGTTAACGGCCCTAGTTTGGTGGTTGAGGGCGCAAAATTCGTTTTAATAGAAAAAAAAAAAAAAAAGAAGAAGAAATATTCAAGTTTGAACGCGAAAACAGACGGTTGGATGAGGGTTGGTTTTTTTTGGTAACTGTATTGTGGAGCCCACCCATGTTCTTCGTGTGGGCCCTAGTTTGGCGGTTGAGGGTGCAAAATTCGTTTTAATAGAAAGAAAAAAAAAAGAAGAAGAAATATTCAAGTTTGAACGCACGTAGATTCATTTGTGGTTAGAACCATTCGATGCATGCGTGCTCTGAATCTAGCGCGAGAAACCCAAGTGTATCAAACAGTTCTGGATAAATCTGGATTTGTGCGTATCCATTTGCTTCTGTAACATTGCTTTTTTTTTTTTTTTCTTGTTTTTCGTTGTCATATCCTATTATCGTTAGTGTATTAGTAGTGATTTGTAAGTGACAGCAAAAGGTTGAATTTTTTTTAAAAAAAAAACTAGTAAGAAATTGAATCTTTTCCCAAATTTCACCACTACAAATTGAATTGAGATTCAGGAAATTCAATTAAAAAATGTACTCACAGACATAACTCTGAATAATCTGAGATGTCAAAAATTGTAACTAATCCCATTCCTCCCATTCCTTGAATGATAAATTTACAAGGAAAAGAAATTATGATATATAGACAGCTACCTAAAACCAAACAAAGAATACAAAAAAAAAAAAAAAAAAAATGCTATAACAAGAGAAAAACAAAACAAAAATTGCAACAATAACTAAATTGTGCTTCCTATTTTTTTTAATTTCAGCCACTGCTCTTGCGGATCAACTGATGAAGCTCGTTTGAGATTGGAGAGTTCGACTGGAGCTCAGGGTCGTTTGCTAGGGTTTCGACGAATTTTTCAGGAACCAAACACATCTCTGATGAGTACAACTTTTCTTGAATGCATGGACATACAGCAAGTGCTTGGAGCTCTCGAAGATGCAGTGCTTCTTCATTTTCCTGCACATCCACAATAAGTAATTCACTAATTATTTATGATAATAACAAATTCTAACCAATATATTATTAATGATTTTTCTACATAACTTGTCATAGAAATTGTATCAAAATTCTAGTTATCTAGTTTTTTTTGGGTGAACAATAGTTACAAAGTCGGCTCACCCTTTCATTTTCATATCAATATTAACTGAATGTCATAATGGATAACTTGAAATCAATAGTGATATATGTTTTCTTCCTCGTCCTTGCACGCGCATCACGTATGTATGAAGTATGAATTACCCCAGAAGAACTGAATTACTAAAAAAGAGTGGAAGAGAAAGGGAAAATTAAGAAAGTGACCTCACCTGAGTGGTAGTAGAGCCCATGCATTCGAGAATCCCAACTTGGGCTTGCAAGTACTTGATGTACTTGGAAGCAGCATGAAACATCTCAGCAGTGTTCATCTTGTGTCCACCAGGAATAAGCTTCCCCAGCTCTTGTGTCTTCTCTGTTATCTTCCTCCTCCTCTGCCTCGCGGCTACACTCTGCGCCGACAAGCTCCCTCCACCACCACCACTAGCGCGGATATTCTTCCCACCACTATTAGCCTCCTCCTCACCACACCCATAATAATCAAAAGCCTGCAGTACCACCGGGCCATAAAATTCCGACAAGGAGAATTCCGGTAGCAGCAGAGGTGGATTTGGAACAAACACATCCGAAGTCAAACTCGGCATTAACAACTCCTCCCCCGGGTAGTACAAGTTGTTCTCATCTTCGTAACAACATTTCTGTCGTTTCGGGTACGAGTGTTGGTACCGGTACTGGTACCGGTACGAGTACTCGAATTCTTGTGGAGGTGGAGGAATGTCGACGGAGTTGTGATCAAGTGGTAGCGGTGGTAGTGGTGGTTGTGGTGGGGCTAAGTATGGGAGGATTAAGTCATGGTTGGGCTGATCAAGAAAGAGTAGTGGATCAATATTTTTGGTGCAGGAAGGGTATTCTGGGTAGAAAAAATTGTGTTGGAAGGCAAGGAGCTCCATGTCTAGCTCTGCTTGTGGCTGTAGTGGGGCCCAGTTGGAATTGGAAACGGTTAGAGCCATTACAGTATAAAATTCTTACAAAATTTAGAACAATAAAATCTTCTTGAGAGAGATAGAAAGAGAGAGGTGTGAAAGACAGTCGAGAAGTTAAGACCTTATCAAACTATACAAACTAACACTGAAAATGTGAGAGAGAGAGAGAGAGAGAGAGAGAGAGAGAGAGAGAGAGAGAGAGAGAGAGGCGTGGTGGGTGGGGAGAGGAATGAGGAGAGATAAATCTAGGGAAAGGGGACTAACAAACTCCTATTAATTAGGACACGTTGCATATTGAGAGAGATCGAGGAGGGTGAAGTTGAGGAGAGTGAGTGCAGAAATGGAGGAGGCCAAAGACAGAGGCAGAGAGAGAAGTTCCTGGTTTCAGAGTACTAGGAGTTGGATGTTTCAAACAAAAAGGTTGGATGACGGTTGTTTTTTTTTTTCAGTTAACTTTATTGTGGAGCCCGCCCATGTTCATCGTGTTGGCCCTAGTTTGGCGGTTGAGGGTGCAAAATTCGTTTTTATAGAAAAAAGGAAAAAAAGAAGAAGAAATATTCAAGTTTGAAAGTGCGTAGATTCATTTGTGGTTAGAACCATTCGAATATTTGATGCATGCGTGCTCTGAATTTAGCGTGGGAAACCCAAGTGTATAGATAAATCTGAATTTGTGCGTATCCATTTGCTTCCGTAACATTGCTCTTTTTTTTTATTTGTAAGTGACAACAAAAGGTTGAATTTTTTTTTTAAAAAAAAACTAGTAAGAAATTGTATTTTTTCTCGAATTTCACCACTACAAAATTGAATTGAGATTCAGGAAATCCAATTAAAAAATGTACTCACAGACATAACTTTGAATAATCTGAGATGTTAAAAATGGTAACTAATCCCATTCCTTGAAAGAGAAATTTACAAGGAAAATAAATTAGGATATATAGACAGCTACCTAGAAACCAAAACAAAGAATACAACCAAAAAAAAATTCTATAACAAGAGAAAAACAAAACAAAAAATGCAACAAAAACAAAATTGTGCTTTCTATTTTTTTAATTTCAGCCACTGCTCGTGCGGATCAATTGATGAAGCTCGTTTGAGATTGGGGAGTTCGATTGGAGCTCAGGGTCGTTTGCTAGGGTTCGACGAATTTTTCAGGAACCAAACACTTCTCTGATGAGTACAACTTTTCTTGAATGCATGGAGATAAAGCAAGTGCTTGGAGCTCTCGATGGTGCAGTGCTTCTTCATTTTCCTGCACATCCACAATAACTATTACTACGAGTAATTATTTACGATAATAACAAATTCTAACGAATATATTATTAATGATTTTTCTACATAACTTGTCATAGAAATTGTATCAAAATTCTAGTTATCTAGTTTTTTTTTTTTTTTGTTACAAAGTTGGCTCACCCTTTCATTTTCATATCAATATTAATTGAATATCATAATGGAAAACTTGAAATCAATAGTGATATGTTTTCTTCTTCGTCCTTGCACGCGCATCGCGTATGTATGAAGTATGAATTACCCCAGAAGGACTGAATTACTAAAAAAAGAATGGAAGAAAAAGGGAAAATTAAGAAAGGGACCTCGCCTATGTGGTAGTAGAGCCCATGCATTCGAGAATCCCAATTAACTTGGGCTTGCAAGTACTTGATGTACTTGGAAGCAGCATGAAACATCTCAGCAGTGTTCATCTTGTGTCCACCAGGAATAAGCTTACCCAGCTCGTGTGTCTTCTCTGTTATCTTCCTCCTCCTCTGCCTCGCCGCTACACTCTACGCCAACAAGCTCCCTCCACCACCACCACTAGCTTTAAACGATACGTATCGCACCCTGTATCCTTTTTGTATAGAAATCCTACGATATGATCACGTATCCTACGATTTATACGCGTATCCTGATTTGGTACGTATCCTACGATTACTTATAGGAAAAAAGTCTGACCTTATTTTAAGAAGCGGAACTCCAAGCGTATTAATCTAAGCCATTTGATCTAATTATGACGATATACAAACACTTGATAGAAATTGAACCTTAGTGTAGGGCTAGCTTGAATAGAGGAAAGAACCATAATTTGATTGTCTTTTGCCTGAATCATACAAGGGCAATGTTACGCCTCATTAGGAGATTAGAGCAAGTTCACCCATTGTTATTGAAATAGTATTGCCAATTTTTTTTTTAGTTGCTACAATGTCAAAAAATAAATAGTTTTGCCAGCTAACAAAAAGAAAAATACTCCATCCGTTCCAAAATAAGTGTTCCTTTTGGGATTGTGTGCATTTTCAACAGCTTATACTCCCTCTTGCCCTTTTTAAGTGTTTAACTTTCCATTTTGGGTTGTCCCTAAATAAATGTGTGGTTTGAAAAGTTAAGGGGTAAAAGTTTGTACAATTATCATTTTGCCCTTTTGAAAAGCTAGTGGGTAAAGAGTGAATGGGTAAAGAAGAGGATAATTTTGGAAAGTACAGGTAAAAGTTGATGTGAAAAGTGTAAAATAGAGAAAAAAGTTGTTGTGAAAGGTGTAATGATGATGTTTCTTTAATAAGTTAAATTTAGAATAGTTTTTATGATTTTGAACACATTTAAAAAGGGACGGAGGGAGTATCTTTTAATTTAGAATAGTTTTTATGATTTTGAAAATTTCGTATAATAGAATTAATTACGATCTATCAAACAAGATCCATAATGCATATTTTTTGAGGTTCACGTTAAAAGATATATGCCGTTAAAAATGCACGCAATCCCAAAAGGGACACTTATTTTGGAACGGAGGGAGTACTATGGAAAAAAAAAAAAGAAAATTTGTTTTGGTGAACGAGAATATTTGTTTTAGCCATCAACCAACCAAAAGAAAAAGAAAATTTTTTTTTTCAAAAAGCATCACCAATAGTATATTTAAGAGGGTGCATCATATAATAGCACTAGCGAATGCCCATGCCTGAAGGCATGGCTCGAACAATTAGGACTCATAAATCAATACTTAGTTCACTTGCAATATGTGTGACACCGTCGATGTATGTAAGTAACACAAAATAATAAAAAATAATGAGGGATTCACGTGCTACTATGTTTGAATTTGTGAACGAAACTCAACCTCGATAGCTACTCCAATTTTGTCTTCATCTACCTATGTGAAAAGCAATAAAAGTAAAAATAAAAAAAAAGACATATTGCATGCCTGTGCCTGAAGGCACTACTCAAACAATCGACACGCGCGCAAATTGATGGTGGACTCAAGTTCAATTTATTAACCCCAGTCAACACTCCCAACTATGCGAAAAGTAACATCCCAAGCGTAATTATTGACCTAGTTAACTTAATTGAACATTCATCGATATAGGCTTAGGAGAAAAAGGCACAAAGATAGTTTAACCGTCTCAGTTCAATTGATGGAGTGAATCTTCATAATGAAATTTTAGATGTCTATAACAAATATTAATCCAACCTCACGGCTGATCAAGAAGAATTTTGTTTGTTTACTCATCCTTGTCTCTTCATGATACTCATCCTCCCCATAATATTGTAGGATGAGATGCATCAGCGTACCATGTTCATTGGATGGAAGTGAAGTTGAGGTTAAGACTCATCAAGTTCTGTCCTCTATTGAAGGGCCTCGACTTTGCTCCGATACGAATGAACTGATTGATTGAAAATTTAACCACAATCTTTGAACTACATGTCCCACAGCTGATCAACTTTTGTCCAGCCAACATGACTCTCCCTTCCGTTACCATGTTCCAAGGAACATGCACCTGTAAAGAAACAGTCATTAATACAGTGAACATGTTAGAAGTCAAATTAACAAAAAAGAAATATACGAATTCACCATACAGGAAAATAAGACTATTTAGAGTTCAAAATCGAACAACCCACATATAGCAATCGCGTAGTAACGGGTTTCCAAGACCAACTCAATCTTCCACCTACTTGTTGTGCCTGCCTTCTCATTTCTCCAATATCCCAACCTCTTCACATTTAGTTTGCAACAATTGAGTTGTTCAAGTCAACTCCACAGCAGTTAGAAGGTTTTTGCAGCTACTAACCCTCAGGTCTCTACAACAAACACAATTATCAGGATAGAATTTTAGGTGCCCGCCCGCACCTTAGACTACATAATTAATCTTAAGCTAATGTAAATTAATTGCCTCCCTATTGTTGACCAATTTTAGAGAAGTGAACCACTGATGCTGTAATTTGTGTTTTACAATAAGCTTCAAACAGGGTCCATCCAATGAATTTCAGTGAAACTTAGAAAAAAAGAAATAGAGCATTTCTCAATTACCTTTGAAATAGAAAGAAATTAGAGACCAAACATATCCCAAGACCCGTTTCCAATCACTTTAGCAAGCATGGTAAAGTTTTCTGATGAACCACGTAGGTGATAATCATATTTCATCACCTAATTATTCAACCCCCAATACGTTTTTGGTAATCCTGTGAGTGGTTATTCCTGATGTACTCAATATAAGCATCACAAACACTCAAAAGAAAGATAATTCAAACTTTGAACATAAGGAAGTAAAAAAAAAATAGTCCAGATGCTGGAAAAAGAAAAAGACAGTGATGATATAGCAATTTGCATAACCATCCTCGGATCCGGTAAACTCCAGCCTACACTTATCTATGCTTCCATGTTTGAGCTTGAAGAACATTTTCAAAATTTAGCCGTTCCATAGTGTTGTTACAGAAGATAACTATGCTCCCCGTGTTTGCCTGAATCATACAAGGGAAATGTTACGCCTCATTAGGAGATTAGAACAAGTTCACCCATTGTTATTGAAATAGTATTGCCAATTTTTTTTTTAGTTGCTACAATGTCAAAAAATAAATCGTTTTGTCAGCTGACAAAAAGAAAAAAATTGGAAAAAGAAGAAAGAAAATTTGTTTTGGTGAACGAGGATATTTGTGTTAGCCATCAACCAACCAAAAGAAATTTTTTTTTTTTCAAAAAGCATCATCAATAGTATATTTAAGAGAGTGCATCATATAATAGCACTAGCAAATGCCCATGCCTGAAGGCATGGCTCGAACAATTAGGACACGCAAATCAATACTTAGTTCACTTGCAATATGTGTGACACCGTCTGATGTATGTAAGTAACACAAAATAATAAAAAATAATGAGGGATTCACGTGCTACTATGTTTGAATTTGTGAACGAAACTCAACCTCGATAGCTACTCCGATTTTGTCTTCATCTACCTATGTGAAAAGCAATGAAAGTAAAAAAAAAAAAAAAACATAGCGCATGCTTGTGCCTAAAGGCACTACTCAAACAATCGACACACGCAAATTGATGGTGGACTCAAGTTCAATTTATTAACCCCAGTCAACACTCCCAACTATGCGAAAAGTAACATCCCAAGCGTATTTATTGACCTAGTTAACTTAATTGAACATTCATCGATGTAGGCTCAGGAGAAAAAGTCACAAAGATAGTTTAACCGTCTTAGTTCAATTGATGGAGTGAATCTTGCAACAATTGAGTTGTTCAAGTCAACTCCACAGCAGTTAGAAGGCTTTTGCAGCTACTAACCCTCAGTTCTCTACAACAAACACAATTATCAGGATAGAATTTTAGGTGCCCACCCTCACCTTAGACTACATAATTAATCTTAACCTAATGTAAATTAATTGCCTCCCTACTGTTGACCAATTTTAAAGAAGTGAACCACTGATGCTGTAATTTGTGTTTTACAATAAGCTTCAAACAGGGTCCATCCAATGAATTTCAGTAAAACTTAGAAAAAAAAAGAATAGAGCATTTCACAATTACCTTTGAAATAGAAAGACATTAGAGACCAAACATATCTCAAGACCCGTTTCCAACCCCCAATACGTTTTTGGTAATTCCTATGTAGCACGGACACGAATACGGATACGGACACGGACACGGCTACGGCAATTTTGAAAAATGGGACACGGACACGGGGGGACACGGCATATATATATATATATATATATATATATATATATAAATATTATTAAAAAAATAAAAAAAGGTTAAAAATTTAAAATTGATAATTACAATTTGACCCCAAAAAATTTCAAAAAATTACAATTTGACCCCTAAAAATTAAAAAATTACAGATTGACACGAAAAATTTTAAAAAAATTACAATTTGCCCCCTGCCGAGTCCCCCAGCCATGTCCCCCACGTGTCCCCATGTGTCCCCATCAAAAAGTTCAAAAAATTTGGGGGACACGCCACGTGGCGTGTCCCATACGTATTTAGGCGTGTCGCCGCCGTGTCCCCGTGTCCCATACGGCAATATGGCGCCTCCTAGGAGTGTCGGTGCTTCATAGGGTAATTCTGTGAGTGGCTATTCCTGATGTACTCAATATAAGCATCACAAACACTCGAAAGCAAGATAATTCAAACTTTGAACATAAGGAAGTAAAAAAAATTAGTCCAGATCCATGAAAAAGAAAAAAGACAGTGATGATATAGCAATTTGCATAACCATCCTCGGATTCGGTAAACTCCAACCTACACTTATCTATGCTTCCATGTTTGAGCTTGAAGAACATCTAAAAAATTTAGCCGTTCCATAGTGTTGTTACAAAAGATAACTATGCTCCCCATGTTTGTCTCACAATGCTCTTGAAACATTTAGGGGTTACATTTTAAATTTGTATAACTTAAGAGGTTGTATAACTTAACATTTGAAATCCATAGCCTACAACAAATTACAGTTCCAGATACTCTTACGAATGATTTATCAGTTCCAGCTACACTTCCCTAAGAAATAATGCAAACAGATTCTTCATGGGAAAAGATCCCATGAATGTTCTCCCCAAAAATGTCTTTGTCCACATATAGGTCTTGTGCCCCTAAGGTTTTCGTGCGCTTGTGTCAAAACAGAAAAATAGAACAAAAGGGATTCCCCCATGGTTTGATACCGTTAGAGATTTCTCATATTTTTATTCTCTTTCAGATCAAACCCAACAACTTTATGGTAATAAGATTCAGGAAAACGGAAAGAATCCTCATGCTGCCCAAACGACACTTATAGTCATGGTCCTCATGGGTATTAGAAAAAGCACTCCTAACTCTGGATACTTGCACCAAGTCATGTCCCCATTGTCTCAGTAGAGCCATATGAGTCCAATACGTATCCCGAGAAATCAAACATACCAGTTTCTATAATTTCAATTCTACAGTAAAGGCAACCCACGTATAAGTTTCACCAAGTGATATGACTCCTATAAGTACCCCGATAAATCCAGCATACCAGTTTCCAAAAATTTGATCTTTCTAGGCCAAGGTTCTGCCCAAAAATGCATAGGGCTACCCATCTACCTAGATATCAATTCTCAAACAAATTGAACAATTTCTTAAAAAATGCACACAGATTCTTCATGTGGACCATTTATCAAACACGTGGTGGGTATTAGAAAAGGCACAACACAGATTACTGGAAAAATAGAGCAAAATAGAAGAAAGCAACGACGACGAATGGGCTAGGTAGGAGAGGAGAGGAGGAGGAGAGGAGAGGAGAGGAGAGAGGCATTGGAGGGGTTGTTCGAACCTTACCATTACGGCTTGCATGGATTGGAGCCAGGTCGATGTGGGCTGTGAATGGGGATCGTAGGAGAGAGCGAAGGAGAAGGGAGAGCTTCGAGCATCATTCCTGTGGGAGACCGGGGTGAATTTTGCATTTGAGAGAGAGAGAGAGAGAGCTGCAGTTGAGACTTGAGAGAACGTGGTCTCAAGTAGTGGGGACGCCCTAATGAGCCGGAATTATTTTGAGGGGTGAAGTTGCAAACTAATCCCAGCCGTTAGATTTAGGGAATGATTATCCAAGGGTTCAAAATATAGGAGAATTCAAATAGTGAGCCGTTTTATTATATAGACTAGCGGATGCCCGTGCCTGAAGGCACGGCTCGAACAATTAGCGTGCACTCGAACAATTAGCGTGCACCCTAAAAACATTAGAGCTGCATTAACCTTGGAGGAAATAACAATTCGATGTCAAAAATACGTAATTTTGTGTCCACCTTAAAAACATTAGAGCTACATTAAACTTGGAGGAAATAACAAACAATGAAAAAAATGGCCTCAAACTCTAATTTCAAAAAAAAAAAAAGTCACTACAATAGAATCCAATATCATAAGAAAAGAGTGACCTTATTAGATGGTTAAGTGCATCCTCCAACTGCAGTTTTTCAAAACCTAAATCTAGCAATGCCTATATCTATTTAAGTGACAAAACTCATGGAATTATAACGAATG
The DNA here is from genome assembly GCA_016920895.1 of Vaccinium myrtillus. Lineage (NCBI taxonomy): Eukaryota > Viridiplantae > Streptophyta > Magnoliopsida > Ericales > Ericaceae > Vaccinium > Vaccinium myrtillus. Next base: position 14,319,944 of record CM029275.1, on the reverse strand, counting down.
CCCGTGCCTAAAGGCACGGTGCGTCGAGGTTGGTTGAACTCAACTTGATGAACTACCGTTTTGCCTCAATGGATTTTGTTTTTGTTGTTCAATGGCTTCATGCTAGTGTCGTGGTTTTGTCCTAGAAGTTGCGGAAGTTGCATTTTAAACACAATTTAACTAAGAGTAACTAAGAGTGCCTTGACAAAAATTAAAAAAGAAAATGCGGACAAATCATCTGAACAGTAAAGTCACTACTTCTAGGTCGTCAAATGCTACAAATGATTATCATATCTCCATCGAATCACCAAATCACCAAATCATACTTGGAAATGACACAAAGTGCAGGAAAAAAAATTAGTCAAGCGTAGTGGTAAATTTCTGATGGAAAGGACAACTGAACCCCAACAAACATAAGCGGTGGTGGAGTTGGCCAAACTAAACTTTTCCCAACCTTTCACAACATCATTATATCACTCCAATATGGGTGAAAGTTCATGACTTTGAATATAACTAATGAACTAATATAGTGGATTCAAGGTATTTCACTCGCCCAAACTATACTTCCACAACCGGAGAAAGTAAATCAACCAAGTATAGCTCAAAGTGATAACAATCTATTTCTCCTCCCTATTTTAGCAAGAAAAAAAATAAAAACAGAATAGAATGGCCAGCAAGTTGGTGAAATGAACTGTGTTATTTTTTTTAATTCATTCACTAAAAATTGCTAGATGGAGCAAACATATGGGGAAAAAAAAAAAACACCCACAACAAAGACACCAAAATTACTCAAATTCTCTGAAAGGAAACCAGAAAAAAGAAGTTCACGAAAGAGGAAGAGAGGATCACACCCACCTGGTAAGGAAAAAGAAGTAACTCCATGGAATAGCTTATCTCACCTGGTAAGAAAAAGAAAGGCAGTAAAATATCAAATCAAAGCATGGAAGATGAAGTATACGATGCATAAAATTTAGTTTTATCAAATCAACTTGATTTTTGTATTTGTTTGTTTGCTATTACACCCACCGCAAATACACATTTTAACCAGGATTCCTTTCAAACAAATCTACGCGCAAAGGGAAAGATTGATGTTATGGAATCCATTTTCCACAGTTTCGAAATGGGAGACACGAAAAGAGATGTATCATAATGGTTGCCCAATTTCATTCCGGGTTGCGATGAGAAGAACATGATTATCTAGCAACACTGAGAAAGGAAGAGTCAACCTGAAAATTCCAAATTGGGGTTCCACGATCTCTCTATTACGTTGCGTCGTGCCTTTAGGAATTGCTCATGCGTAAAGGCACGATGCATCATATTTGCAAGCATAAATAACCCATTTAACATTTGCTAGAAATCATTCGAAGCTACCGCTTTAGTTCCATAAATAACCCACGATGCAAATAACCTTCCGTAATCAAATAACATGTGCTAGCCTGGAGCAGTTATAACACTAAGATAGTACAATAGCATTTCATGTTTTGAACATTAATTCGTACTTATACACCAACTTCAGCATCAAAGCTGTCATTTCCAGTCATTTTCTGAAGGCTACTGTGAACAAATTTTCCATTTTGAAAGTGCAGTCTCGGATATTATTCCATAGCTTCCATGTTATAGCAATTAAAGCATGATCTTAGCTCTTGTAAATACAGATACGAAAGGACTCCATATAAACCACATTGGTATGAATAAAACCATCAATTTGGAGAGAAGACAAAAATACCGTATAATTTAAAATGCTCTCATGAGACGCAGAAGATGTAGAGTTAGCTTAGACCATGATGGCTCCTCCATAAGTTGCTACCTGTAGTATCGGAAAAGCAATCAACTTTCATATGTAAGCTAGTGACTACTTCCCATAAATGCACTGGTCAATGATTATGTCAAAGTTAGGTAAGACTCAATCAAAATTAATCATGAGTTGGCCAATTATGAAAGAAAATCTTCATTGACTTTGGCATCAAAATTACTTGAGGACCAAAAAACACCATTACAGATTACTCCACATTCATCTAACAACATAGGTTTGCTCTTCAAAAAAACCAAAACATAGCTAGGTTTTGTAAAAGTCTATAATGGTGTGAGGGGGAGGGTGTGTGACCATCTAGATTAGTCATGATGGAATGAAGCTTGTAAAAATCAATAAGAAGAAAAGGTTTCGTAAGAATGAAATTTTTTCCTTTACATGGGTTTCTATTCCTCACATATAGGAAGTTTGGCCCTCGGTTTCCCGTTATTTTGAATCCTACAATTTGCGGGAGGAAAAATTAGAATATTCAAAGAAAATCCTCGTCACATTTCACAATACTTAAATCTAATGACATATACAACGGGAATGAATAAGAAAACCTACAACAACAACAAAATACCGAATGAATGAGCTGGGTTATCTAGACATTAAGATAAGCTACACATATTCGATTCTGTAAAAAGCTTAATGGTAATATCCTCCAAACCTCAAGGATTCCTGTCTTCCTTTTTCTTATATATGAGGAGTCAAAATAAAGTCCCAATTTTGGAGAGTGTAAATAAAGTCCATTCTCACCAATCAGATAAGAAAAACAACAAAAACAATGGAATTTTTTTAAAGCTCATGCAACCATATTTTAGAAACAATGTATGCTTATGGTGATTGCCAACGAAATATATATAAAGAAATATATATAAAGGTATCCCATATCTTTTACTACGCTTAATCATGTTATTTTGAAGGAATTTGCATATTTGAATATCCCCACGTATCCGTGTGTTCGTGTTGCGTCATACCAATATCCCCACATGTCCGTGTCGCCTCATACCTGTGTCCTGTGTATGTAGCCGTACTTATTGTACGAAAATTGTAGACCATGTAAAAATTCTAAATAATCGGAGAAAATTAGTTAAAATATCATCGGTGTTTTCCACATGAGCCTATACACATCATTTCAATTTTCGTTCATTCTAAAGTGAAACAGAAATCACCGGGTCCTCCAGAATTTATAGACCAAACTTCCCCCAAGTCGTAAACACTTGTATTTTCCTTCAAAACTCAACCCAAGCATCCACATTCCCCACCACAAAACACCCACAAAAAAACAGAGTATTAAAAGATTGTAAACCCACTGATTTTTCCACACCAAATATGAACTTTTTCGTTGTTTCTTTGAGTTCATAGAAAACGTCCACCAAATATTACCCAAAAATTCCATGTTATCAGAGTTTTATGTGAAGCATTGCCTTGCTGCGTGTACGGGAAAGTTCCATGCGATCAGAGTTCGACTCCCGCGCCCTCCATTTTATTTACTCAAAAATTAATTTACCCAAAAAAGTATATGCAAACCCACCCAAAAAACAGAGTTCTAGATAACCCACAAAATTATTCACATCAAGATTGAACATTTCAGCGGATTAAAAACAGAAAAATAAGTCCGATTGGAGAGGAGGAGAGTACTGATTGGAGAGGAGAGTTACCTGTAATGATGCCAGAAGAGGGGAGTGATCGGAGAGGATGAGGGAAGTAGAGATCAAGGAAATATGGATTTTGATTGGAATGGTATTATGGTAATGGGTTTTTCCGTTTGACGATTGAGCATAAATTGGTTTTTTCCTTTCAACGTTGGAATGGGAATGGTTTGAATTTCTCAAATAAGGTTTTTCATTTCCCGAGCAAAGAAAGAATGAATGGGTTTTGCAATTTTGGGTTCATTTGAAAGACAATGGACAAGTTAAGACCTTATCATCAAACTATACAAAATCTGACACTGAAAATTTTAGAGATAGAGAGAGAGAGAGAGAGGGCGTGGTGGGTGGGGAGTTACTGAGATGAATGAGGTGTGATAAATATAGGGAAGGGGGGGAGTAACAAACTCCTCATAATTAGGAGGACAAGTGGCGCTCTTATGTTGTGTTTAGGGTTTAATTCTAGTACTGTTTCTTGGGACGTTACTTTCGTTACAATGGTCCTTTGGTATGCCCTGTGGCGGCTGATTTTTCTTAACTCTCACATGACCGTTACTACATTTGTTTGTTTGGTCACATGAGTAATTAGTTAAGGTTAGAGGTTTTGACGGATCCGTTGAGAGAATTTGGGTGTTCGTGGTGGGGGATTTACCGGTCTTACCGTCCACGTGTTTCACCTGACGACGTTATTTTTTGCTTTGACTTGGTAAAATCAAAACTTATGCTATAAGCCGGTTCCACGTATACATCGGCCCATTGGCCCTGGCTTATAGCATGAGTTTTGATTTTACCAAGTCAAAGCAAAAAAGAACGTCGTCAGGTGAAACACGTGGACGGTAAGATCGGGTAAATCCCCCACCACGAACACCCAAATTCTCTCAACGGATCCGTCAAAACCTATAACCTTAACTAATTACTCATGTGACCAAACAAACAAATGTAGTAACGGTCATGTGAGAGTTAAGAAAAATCAGCCGCCACAGGGCATACCAAAGGACCATTGTAACGAAAGTAACGTCCCAAGAAACAGTACTAGAATTAAACCCTAAACACAACATAAGAGCGTCACTTGTCCTCCTAATTATGAGGAGTTTGTTACTCCCCCCCTTCCCTATATTTATCACACCTCATTCATCTCAGTAACTCCCCACCCACCACGCCTCTCCTCTCTCTCTCTCTCTCTCTCTCTAAAAATTTCAGTGTAGATTTTGTATAGTTTGATGATAAGGTCTTAACTTGTCCATTGTCTTTCAAATGAACAAAAAGGAGATTTTTTTCACTGTAATGGCTCTAAGCGTTTACAATTCCAACTTGGCCCCACTACGACCAGAGCTTGACATGGATCTTCTTGCCTTCCAACACAATTTTTTCTACCCGGAATACCCTTCCAACACCACCAATATTGATCCACTATTGTTTCATGATGAGCCCAACCATGACTTCATCCTCCCTTACTTAGGCCCACCACCAACACTACCACTTGATCTCAACTCCATCGGCATTCCTCCACCACCTCCACAAGAATTCGTGTACCTGTACCCGTACCAGTACCAGCACTCATACCCGAAACGCCAGAAGTGTTGTTACGAAGATGAGAACTACTTGTACTACCCGGAGGAGGAGTTATTAATGCCGAGTTTAACGTCTAATGTGTTTGTTCCGAATCCACCTTTGCTGCTACCGGAATTCTCCTTGCCGGAATTCTCCAGAAGTGTGGTTCAACGCTATGCACGGGTTCAACGCTAGAAATAAATAGTGCTTTTCAAGAGTTGTGGTCCTTTCTCCATTGGTTTCCATGGCTGGATTCTCAATAGAATTTAGGAATTGATGGAAATTATGAGATTCTTTATTTGTTAGACAAGATTAACCAAGTCAATTAATTTGCTGGGGAGCAATTGATTTACGTGCATCGATAAACTCAAAACTCCTTTTTTTTTTTTTTGGCACGGGCATGCACTAGTCTCCATAATAACTCAATGGAGCTCGAGTTTGAAATCCCTATATAAGATTTTGACCCTTGGATCTTCATTCAAGGGCTAGATATTTCAAAGAAACTACTTAAAAGAAGATAGAGATTTGGCTTCTAGAAATTAGGGTGTAGACTCAATAACATCTTTCATCGTTGGATGCTTTTAAGTTATTTGATATCTAAATCAAGTTTATTCCACATATACGATTAAAACACAATCGCCTCCCACAGTCAGACGATTTGCAATAACCACCCCATACTTACATTTACAAAAATAAAATATTTTTAAGATGCAAAATCTCTCTCTCTCTCTCTCTCAAACACCCCCACATCTCATGAAGCAATCAAGAGTTTCAAAACCCGTATTTGCCTAATTTTGATTTTTCAAAACTCGCAACCAAGTGTCGGTGACCAATTCGGATTTCGGGCTTCGCTAGTTTTGGTTGGGTACAATGGATTTGGTTTGTTACGGATTGAAACATTGAAACCGCTAGCGCTTCTCACCATGGAACAAAACCGCTAGCGATTCTCACCGAACCATCATTTAATCAAGAATCTTCATTTTACGTGTTCTTCATTAGTTTTATTATTGGTTAAGTTTTGATCAATTCAATTGTTGTATAACGAAAGTTAAAGAAAATTTGCAACATTCATTGACTTTTGCGTATGAAAAAAATAGAGCAAAATGGGTAGCATTTGTCTCCTTTATGTTGCTACTCATATTGCTTGCATTGAATTGACCATTTGGATATCTGAAGCTTATTTGAACACACATTTTGGTAGGAAAAAATAACCAATTTGACATCTCAAATTTCTACCTGCATCTTACATGCTTGATGAAATGTTCGAGAGAAGTTCTTAATGTAGCCACACTTGGATTTCTTTCCCTCTCTTTCACTCACCCACGTTCTCCACTTTCCTCCACTGCCGTGAACAAAACCCATGGATACTCTCTGTGCAAAAAAAATTCTCTCTCCCACAGTTACTTCCCATCAACACTGAGTTTTTGGAGCAGATACAACCATCGATCAACGGAGGCATTTTTTTGCTGGATGTCAAGGCACGACACACTTGAAGTTGGACTCGACAAAATCCGTAAGCCTGGTGGCAAAGTTTGAACTTTCACAAATGAAATGTGATGGGAGTCATTATCTTCTTGTTCGGTTTGGGTTTCAAAACCGGTTATCTCAATTATTATTTAATCATTACCTACATTTCTTTATAATTACTTTCCCTATTTTTAATTAGGGTCATGCTAAAGGGTGGGCACCCGTTAGGGATACAAAAAGTACATTTTTGTGGGTTCTACTTGTACAAAAAAATACACTTTAAAATTACACTTGTACGTTAAAGTACACTTAAAAATGTACTTAAAAGTACAAGTGTACTTTTAAATTGTACTTTTTTGTACTCTTAACGGGTGCACTATGACACCCGTTAGCATTTCCCTTTTAATTATCATTATAATCTATCTATCTTCAATCATTACTCATATTTTTAATTATTACTCTCGTTTCACCCTCCAATCATTACCTCAAAACCCAAAACAAACAGGGTCTATATCTCTTCTTTATTGATCATTGATGCCATGACTTTGAGCAATGCATTCATTGCGGTTGCTGGCTCCATCTTCAAAACTGAAAAGTGTATCCCCTATTGCGACTTGGATTTTTTAGAATTGGAACTTTTGGAAAAAGCTTCAAAACTGAAAAATGTATCTCCTGTTATGACTTTTGGTTTTTTATTGTGGAAACTTTTTTTCTCAAGAATCTCTTAGTGGTGCTTATTGCTCGCTCGCAACTATTTATAGGGGCTGGATAACTATTGTTTACAAGGACTGAAGTCCACATTTTTCTCTCAATATTTTTGTTCAGTTATTCATTAATGAGTTTTTGAGAGTATGAATTCATTTAGCAATTTTCCGATTTCAGAGATTGCTAGAATGTCGGATCTCAAACTTGCCTCCCTCCCCCATAACTCTATGCGACACAAGCGGTTCCACCAACCACGAGGTATGTTTTTCCCTCTGGCTTCTGCACTGACAAAAAACTGAATGACTGGAGATCTATTTTCAGTCCGGAGGTTGTTAGACTGTAATGTGCAAGTGGAATTGTCCGCATAGAGGACAATGATGTAGTGTTTGGCTTCATCTATCACCTTAAGTAGTCTTACATTTTCTTCCTGGCCTCTTAACTGTGCTTGGTGTTTTCATTTCACTAATATTGCTTTCATTTAACTTATATGGGCGTAAGAGACATGGTTTTGGCACCTCATGTTTTAGGCTTCATCTGGAGACACATTCATTTTTCCTTTTTACTTAGTGTGTTGGCTATTTACTGATCTTTTTTTGCACTCAAAGCGACTGAAACATTTCTATTTGTAGGCCCTTACATTTGTGCTAGCTTTCTATTTCTTACAGTACTCTATCTTTCTTCGCCTGTCCAAAAGTCTTTTGGTTTTCATTTATAAAAAAGCATGGGTATATGTCATTGGGAGGTGTTAGTTTAATAAGGTTTTGAGTTATTATGGGACCATGAGTACTAATGAGACTGGATGACAATGAAGTTTTGAATTTTCTGCTAACAAAGTGCGAAAATGCTTTTCTGGTAGTTGTATCAGATTGGGTTTTTTGATATAGGATAAAGCTTTGATCCTCTAATTTAATTTACTTACTCTTTTCTAGCCTCAGCAAAAAAAGTTAAATACTCATTTTCAATTACCGTAAAGGTATTGATCATGTTGAGTGTGACTCGATATCATATCCAATTTAGTTGATTGTGAATTCCCTATCTTAGTTAAGTTGCATTTTTGTCGGGATAACTTTCAAAGATCACTATTTGATTCCTGATTTGATTCCAACACTAGCATTGAAGACGATTGCAGACTTCCAGATAACTCTTTGCCTAACAGTGATGAGTAAGCTTGCAGTTACAGCCCTTTGAATTGTCAATGAAGGATAGACATGTTCCCTTGAGTTGCCTAGCGCTGACTTTGAAGTGGATTTTTCTTTTTGTTGACTTTTCAGACCGATGGTGGTTGTACCTGATGAAATAACTGCAGTTGCTGCCGTTTGGTTAGGTATTCCAGATCAGAAGCTTACAACCAATGAAAGAATGCTTATGGTGGGTCTCAATGAGCTGCTTAAGAAACGGATTGTTGGTCGAGATGAAGCAGTTTTTGCAATCTGTCGAGTTGTTAGGAGATCCAGGGTTTGGTTCGAAGACCCTAGAGGCCAATTGTGAGGATGCTGTTATGTGGCCCTACTGGGGTTGGCAAAACCTAATTGACAAAAGCTTTGGCAGTTTGATACTTTGGTTCAGTAAGACTTCACACCTATATGATATACCAAATAAGTTTTGCCTGCACAAAGAAGGCCTCATCGTCAAAATTTCTAGCATTGTTTGATATTGAAAATGAACCATCAATGTGCTCCTTTCCCATAAATTTTGCTTTCTTTTTTTTCTCTGTTACCCTTATTAATGTTGGCAATCATGTTTTTGCTAATTCACGTGCGTCGATTGTTCGAGTGCCTGCAGGCACGAGCACATGCATGCACTATACATTCTTAAGGTAAAAGGTGATCTATTTCTATTTTGATATTGTTCTTTTGTCTACATTTGTTGGGCTTACTCACTCACTCTGACTAACACACCTTCAGATTGATTACTTTCTATAGGAAAAGTTAAAAATCTTGAAAGCTTGGTGTTTGGAACGGGATGTCTTGGATGAAGTTTCCTATTTGTGTTGACAAATTGCTTACAACACTAGCGGAAGAACTCCCCATTACGTGTAGATTTCTTTCAGCTTAGAGTCGGGTTTTTAAAATCTATGATAAAACATGGATGTGGATGTTGTGTTGCAGGCTATTATTTTTTTTTTATTCATCTCAATTGCTATTATAAGTTTCAATTTGTAATGACTTTTCACCCAATGATACTATTTCTTATTTTGCTGATTTCTTATTTAAGTGAGATGCTGGGAGGGAAAAATCCAGTGGAATTATTATTGGCAATTACCGAATTACTTCTAAATTTTACCATTGTGTGTGCAAGCTAATCTCACCCGTGCATAGCACTGGTTCAACGCTATGCACGGGTTCAACGCTAGAAATAAATAGTGCTTTTCAAGAGTTGTGGTCCTTTCTCCATTGGTTTCCATGGCTGGATTCTCAATAGAATTTAGGAATCAGTAGATTATTCGTTCTTTATTTGTTCGTTCCAGTTAACCAAGTCAATTAATTTGCTTGAGCAATTGATTTGCGTGCATCGATTGTTCGAGCTGTGCCTTTAGGCACGGGCATGCACTAGTCCGTGGATAAACCGTGAACCGAACCGTGATTTTTTTGATTGTTTCGGAACCGGACCGTAGACTTTTGGTTTGGACACGGATTGCCTTACATTGGACCGTAGACTTTTGGTTCGGTCCTCGGATTCATACCAATCCGCACTAAACCGGACCGTTGACACCCTTAATATTTTGGACCCTTGGATCTTGATTCAAGGGTTCTGACTTGCTGGGAAGGACTTTAAGGGATGAGATTGTCTTAAACGGGCTGGACTTTTGCCGCCCAACACGTCCGGTAACTTCACAACTGCTTCCCACGACTGATTTCACCCGAACAATACGTAACCGCTCCTCCATCTCTGCATCTCTTCTCGGAATTCTGAGAAGTCACCAAAAACACTTCACAACATCTTGCTTCGGAAATCTTCGTCTCATGGTACCTCCAAAACTGGTTATGATAATTGTACAATTTTTTCCGTTTTACAAACGGGATAGAGATCGTAATCCATAAGAAATTTGGACTTTGTGGGTAAAAGACTCTCGCCGATTATGAAAGCTGTCCAACTTCCTACCGCATCACAATTCACAGGCGAATTTTCAAATCTGCGCAAGTCGGTCAGATTTTCAAAGTATGTTCTCATTCCAACCAGCATTCCACGTGTTATGGCTGTGATTGTATAAAATTCCCTGCAATTTATTGGACAAAGAAAGACTTATCTACTATTTTGGTCCCTACAAAACGAGCTCGCACGGTTTTATTTTCGTCCTCACAAAAAAATTTCATTTCAATTTTACCCTTCAAGTTTCATACCCATTTCAATGTTACCCTTTCTGTTAAATAGATGGGCGGAACTCTAACCGTAGCCACGTAGAACACACAGCTGGACACACACGTGGACTGCGGTCCCACCCTCCTTCACAACGGATGAAGAGGTATGTCTTGGATCTATGTCCATGTGCGTCTTTCATTATGTCTACAAAGTTTTGATGTTTGATGATCCATTTTTCAAGGAGCAAATTTATTGTTTAACATGCATGATTGTATCATAAATGGGAACCAAAATTGATCAGATGGTTTTGTCAACTAGAGCAGGCAGTGAAGCTTCAATCTGCTGCATTGTAGGTCTTCCTCATGAATATTGTGGTTAAAGTTTAAATTTTTGTATTAAAAAATCATGAAAATTGATTAGTTCTTGGATTCGTAGATTTAAAACTCAATTTAGTATGCTATTGTGGTTTATTTGTTTTTGCCTCGAATTTTTGGGAAAAAATAAAGGGACTAGCCTCAAGGGCTTTTCTTTAAACATTTCTATTTGGTAGGGTTTTCAGAGTATCATGACGAGAAAATTTCAAGTTAGATGAAAAGTGATGAAGACAATTATTTTTGGTGAACGAGAATCATATGGTCTTTTTGCAGAACTTGACTTACGTTGATCATAAAAGTGTTGAAGACAATGATTTTTGGTGAACGAGAATCACGTCTTTTTGCAGAACTCGACTTACGTTGATCATCTTCTTCTTTTTTTTTTTCCCCTTACATTTGTGTGTGGGTATGACTCCATTATTGCATGGATCAATATGGTATTAGTTTGGATTATAGTTGAATTTGAATCCGATAAATGCAAAAAGGTATTTAATGTGGTTTGGATCATTGTTGGTAGTGCCCCTAGGTACAACCTCTAAAAGAATGAAAGATGGGGGTTGTTATCCATGATGAGCAACGTGTCACTGACACCCGTATTCGTGAGTCCAGTATTGACTTGCATGTGTTAATTGTTGGAGTTATTATATACACGGGGTTGAAATATTACATGTGAGCAAGCATTGATTTGCACGTGCTGGTTGTTCGAGTCGTGCCTTCATTGTTGGAGTTAGTATTCGCTAGTCTATATAATAAGGGAGCTCAGTGTTTGAAATTCCTATATTTTCGACCGTTGGATCTGAATTAAGGGCTCAGATTACAAGTGAACTACTATACTCTCTCTCCCCCCTCTTCTCCCACACCCACGTTCCAGTCTACTCCTCTCCCCTCTCTGGCTCTCTCACTCACCCACGTCCTCCACCAACTCCCATGTCTCTCTCTACCACATTTTCCCGCTCAACATCACAGCCCAGTAGCCCCCAGACTTCGGAATCGTTTATGCCAGAAACAAATGCTACAAACCACGTTCAACAACTGCTGCAACACCCGCGCCCCCTCTCTCTCTCTCTCTCTCTCAGACGTCCATAGATGAACGCGAAATCAGTCATCACCCAACGAAATCTGTAAGTCTCTGTGTCTGTGTGTGTTAAGCTTTTACATGTTCCTTTCTCTTCTCTGTTTCTCTGTCTGATTAGGAATGGAAAACTTTCACACCTGTTTCAATTTAGAGTTGTTTCAACTGGTTGATTATCTTGACAATTTTAACAAAACCACAAGTAGCAGAGTGAAATAAAATGGAGACAAGAAACACACGATTTACGTGGAAAAACTTAGGGTCCTAAATAACCCTAAGCCAAAACCACGGCCTAACACTACTGCTTTATTCAATTAAAAAAAAGAAGTACAGATTGCGAAATAGTAAAAACCTTACCCCAAGCCTTTACCTATTCTCGCCAATCTCCGATGCTCCCAGAGCATCTTCAAGATTCAATAGATGAACCACAGACTTCACGCCCGATCTCCGGATTCAACCGGCTCTGAATCAATCTCCAAAAGATTCGGCCACAGCAGTATAAGGCACCACTAAATATGAACACCAAATGGACAAATAATGTGATATGAAAAGTGCTCCTAAAAGAACTAAAATGCACAATAAATATTATAAAGTCTCCTGTCTTTTTTTTTCGTCAAAAATGTGCATGATCCTTGCCAAGGAGGTGCTCCCTTATATAACCAAGGGAAATGCCGCCCCCAGTATAAAATCTTTGTGATGCTTTCCAAAACACAACAAAGTGATAGCAATCTTTCAATGGCAAATGTACTAATATCTAGGCAAGAGAAAACGCCTACACATGTAAATGATAAACAAAATCTTTGATTTCTTTTTCATAAAAAAATAGAATAAAATTTTTAACGTAAGGAAGTCTTGTAGAAATAAACTCATATATGACCAGTATCTAAATTGACTTCCTTAAAATATGATCCCTAAATTAGACGACAGATTTGGGGAACTTTCTTATGATTGATTTCTTTTCCAAATAATGAAAAAATCTTTTAAAGAACTAATGCACAAACAAAATCATATAGTCTCTCTTTCGGTTTTTGCCGTCCAAATCATGTGCATACCTTATCAAGGATGTGCATCACTATTATATAATTTATATAGGAAAGGAAATACTTGATAGTATCCCCAGGAAATATCTCCCTTTATTCTCTCCAAAAAGGAATCTTCCAATGATATATATGGAACTAACATTTCCGTAGAGTTAAAATTAAAAATTGTTTACTTTATGTAACATATAGAAAACACAATCTTTGGAAAGAGAATATTGGAAAAGCATTTGCTTGATATCAAAATATTTATATGAGTATGGCAAGCAAATTTTCAGTGTGTCAAAATAAAATCGTTTGATTGATATGGAAAGCAAATTTTCAGAGACTTTTATTGGAAATGCAAACATGCAGAAATATAATCTTTTATTTAAAAAATATGCATGATATGCTGTGCAATGCATTTTACCTTGTGACGGTCAATTTGGCGCAGATAATGGGAGGAGCATCGAGCGAGCAACTACCCTCTAAAAAATCTACCCATACACGAATGATGGTTTTGGACAACCCCGGAAAGTGCAAAAAATATCTAACAATCTCCCCCTTTGACATTTCCGGGACAACCAACTATACTAACACAAAACCGAAAATTACAACTGAAGGATACAAACACTAGCCCAAACTAGGTCTATCTAATGAAGCTTGAGTTGATTTTCCAATACCTGCAAAGACAGCTCAACAAAAAAGAAATATGCAACCAAATATATGTTACGAAAAATATCTTCCCAAAGGAACAGTAGCACTCAAAACGCAAGACTCAACAACATGTCACTCCTCAACCCATGACCATAACATAAAAATTCTCCCCCTTTTTGTCACGGAAAAACAAAGGAATTGACGGTATCAAGGTGAGACACTGGCTATAAGAGAAGGGGCAGAATGCCTTGCTCAAGCAATTGAAAAATGCTCAAGCAACTTCTAAACGATAGATGGACACTTCCTGAGCAAATATTGCACACAAAATTTAAAACCATAATGACCAAAGATACCCATGTTTTTTTTTTAATAAAACAAAGTGGCAAGGCAACATATAATCCGAAGAACAAGTATTCAAAGATGAGGCTCAAACAATATGACGAAATTCGTGAGTGCATGAACAAATTTGTATTAAACCAATCCAATGAGAGAATTCGAAGATAGGTTGTAACACACAAGATGAATCCATGACAAAGTGAGTGTGTGACACGTCATAAGAAATTAATATCACTATCCAAATATTCGTCAATTCTCATGTACCATTGGACCGTCAAGCACTCTCCCCCTAACGAAGTCAAACTAAGCACCCATCGATACTAAATATGACCCCCAAAGAAAAATATAAACTCCACCTCAACTAAGGATTTTATTTTTTATTTTTTTTTTATAGTATTCTCTTTTACCTCACTGCCGTTTGACGCGAACCTTCGGACTGGATAGAGCCGAATGGATCCGGTTACTAGGCAAGTGGTCCAATACAATGTCTTCACAAGATCTATCCACCTTTTTACGCGAACATTTGGACTGGATAGAGCCGAATGATCCGGTTACTCAGTGAATGTCCGGATAGACATTTTAATTCAACCACAACAAATGTATGTTCTTTTTCTTTTCCTCCTTTTTTTTTATTTTTTATTTTGCATAGCATGACATACAAAACTTTGTATCCAACAATGATGCCAAAATAGTCAATCACCTAGGGAAAAGACAAGACACACTCAAGTGCATGAGAATCAACTTTCTTCTTTAAATAATCTCCCTAACCCAGACGTGTAAAGGTGGCGATCATAGAGTCATAAAACATGCTACACCAAATGTCCGAATGCATCTCATGAGTGGAGTTAATAAGAACCATGCATGCATTCCCAAAGAAGTACATCTACGTGAGTCTCATTAATGACTACTCATCCTAAAAAAAATATGCTAAGCCCCTTTTTTATTATGTTTATTTTTTAATATTTTTTTATATATGAATGTTTATGAATTTTTCATTTGGAGCAAAAATAAAAGCATCAACATGCAAGATCGTGAACCTAAAACTCGTATATACCAAAATAAATAAAATAAAATGAAGGGTTTTTTTTAAAAAATAAATAACTAGAAAGACATGTTCACAAGTGTATATATATATTAAAAAAAAATAGCATACTAGGATGACAGACAACACAAACTTTTGAAATTGATTACTGTTGGAAATCTTGTTAGTGATTGTTGGAGAATTAGTAGATGGTTCGGGTTTATCGCTCATCGCCTCATTTTTAGAAGTTTCAGATTTCACAAACTTGATTTCTCTCTTTGCGGACTCATTAGCCTTAGGAGTCAGTGAAGGTGGATCAACGAACCCTAAGCCGCTTCTATTTCTAAAAGTACGTGTCATCTCGGCAATACGGGTTGCACCACACTCATTACTCTTTATGGCCTCAGTGGCCTCCCTAAGGTCACGTTCCAATTCAAAAATTCTATCCTTACACCCTTCAAGGGTTTTCAAGGCATCCATACGATCTCTCTCAATTTTGGCAAACTTATCAGCCAGATTATCGTTATAGGTTTTTAACTTTTCAAGCTCAATGTCCTTAGATTCGAGGTGATCATCCTTAAGTTTGTTCCTGTCACCACTAATTCTTTCTATGACACTCATGAGTTCCTTATTTTCTTTTCTAGTTTGACAGCCTTTTTAAACAATTGATTATAGGCCTCATGAATAGAATCTATATCATCATCACTCTCACAGTCTTCATGAGTCGAGACATAATTACTATCATCGCTAAGAGTTGTAGAAAGATCAACTGTTTTAGGGGACGTGGGAGACTTAATGTTGGCGACAAGCACAGAATATCTAAGGGCTTCAAAATCCCCATCACTATTGTCATCCCACGAAGCCTTATACCCTTTGGCCTCTTTCTTTTTAAGAGTGTTTGCACACTCTGCCTGAATATGCCCAAAACCATGACACTCGTGACATTGTATACCTAGGGGTTTCTTGGATTTATCTATAAAAGATTTCTTTTCATTATCCCTATAATTATAATTTTTACCCCTACTAGTTGAAGACGGAAAATTTTCAGATTTATGGAACTTGACAAATTTTTTGAATTTTTTAACGAAAGAGGCAAGCTCCTCTTCATCAAGATCATCGTCACTCTCTTGTGTCACAGAGGATTTTTCTTCAGAAGTTTTAAAAGCTATGCTTTTATTAGGCTTTAATGCAGGTTTCTTCGAAAGATGATTCAATTCAAATGTTTGAAGTTTACCAACAAGTTCCTCAAAAAGAATGTCATCAACTTTATCACTCTCTTCGATAGCAACTATCTTTGCCCTAAATCTCTCGGGAAGGGACCTAAGCACTTTTTGACAAACTTTAAGATTTGGGATTGGTTCTCCTAAAGCATAGAAGGAATTAACGATGTCACTCAACTTAGTGACTAAACTATCAAAATTCTCGTCTTCTTGCATTCTTAATTCTTCAAAACGTGTCGTAAGCATTTGAAGTTTTGAAGTTTTAACAGCTTTAGTACCCTCATGGGTGACTTGGAGAATATCCCAAGCCTCTTTTGCAGTGGTGCACGCAGAAATACGACTAAACTCAGTTTTACTTAAAGCACCATAGATGGCTCCTAAGGCCTTGGAGTTTGCCTTAAAACTCTCATTGTCAGCAGAAATCCACTCAGTGTCCTCCTTAGCCCTCATTTGTTTAGTTGTAGCGTCCTCTATGGTTGGGGCCTCATAGCCGTATCTAACAGATCTCCAAACCCTAACTCCTAGGGAACTCAAATGTGTGGTCATACGAACCTTCCAATACGGATAATCGTTACCGTCGAAAAAGGGTGGCCTCGAGTTTGAGGCTCCCTCTCGTGGTGCGTTCATGTCCATTTATAACCAGGATTAAACTCAAGTGGTTAAACCTAAACAGAGCAACCAAGCTCTAATACCAATTGAAATTATACGGAAGCGTTCAATTTACTCCTAGAGGTGGGGTGAATAGGAGTTTTGATAAAAATTGCCAGTTTATAAAAATAATGACCGATTAAAAATTATTAAATTAGAACTGGTTGATTATCTTGACAATTTTAACAAAACCACAAGTAGCATAGTGAAATAAAATGGAGACAAGAAACGCACGATTTACGTGGAAAAACTTAGGGTCCTAAATAACCCTAAGCCAAAACCACGACCTAACACTACTGCTTTATTAAATTAATAAAAAAGAAGTACAGATTGCAAAATAGTAAAAACCTTACCCCAAGCCTTTACCTATTATCACCAATCTCCAATGTTCCCAGAGCTTCTTGAAGATTCCATAGATGAACCACAGACTTCACGCCCGATCTCCGGATTCAACCGGCTCCGAATCAATCTCCAAAAGATTCGGCCACAGCAGTATACGGCACCACGAAATATGAACACCAAATGGACAAATAATGTGATATGAAAAGTGCTCCTAAAAGAACTAAAATGCACAATAAATATATAAAGTCTCCTGTCTTTTTTTTTCGTCAAAAATGTGCATGATCCTTGCCAAGGAGGTGCTCCCTTATATAACCAAGGGAAATGCCGCCCCCAGTATAAAATCTTTGTGATGCTTTCCAAAACACAACAAATTGATAACAATCTTTCAATGGCAAATGTACTAATATCTAGGCAAGAGAAAACGCCTACACATGTAAATGATAAACAAAATCTTTGATTTCTTTTTCATAAAAAAATAGAATAAAATTTTTAACGTAAGGAAGTCTTGTAGAAATAAACTCATATATGACCAGTATCTAAATTGACTTCCTTAAAATATGATCCCTAAATTAGACGACAGATTTGGGAAACTTTCTTATGATTGATTTCTTTTCCAAATAATGAAAAAATCTTTTAAAGAACTAATGCACAAACAAAATCAAATAGTCTCTCTTTCGGTTTTTGCCGTCCAAATCATGTGCATACCTTATCAAGGATGTGCATCACTATTATATAATTTATATAGGTAAGGAAATACTTGATAGTATCCCCAGGAAAATAATATCTCCCTTTATTCTCTCCAAAAAGGAGTCTTCCATTGATATATATGGAACTAACATTTCCGTAGAGTTAAAATTAAAAATTGTTTACTTTATGTAACATATAGAAAACACAATCTTTGGAAAGAGAATATTTGAAAAGCATTTGCTTGATATCAAAATATTTATATGAGTATGGCAAACAAATTTTCGGTGTGTCAAAATAAAATCGTTTGATTGATATGGAAAGCAAATTTTCAGAGACTTTTATTGGAAATGCAAACATGTAGAAATATAATCTTTTATTTAAAAAATATGCATGATATGCTGTGCAATGCATTTTACCTTGCGGCGGTCAATTTGGCGCAGATAATGGGAGGAGCATCGAGCGAGCAACTACCCTCTAAAAAATCTACCCATACACGAATAATGGTTTTGGACAACCCCGGAAAGTGCAAAAAATATCTAACATTCTTTGTGCCTTAGAGCATCAAAATCAGTATCTCTACTTTAAAGTTAAAGTAGAGAGCAAACTTCTCCAAAACCTCAAAAATTAACCTCACCAAACGAACTCACCAAATTGAAGATTTCTTAACTTTGCTACAGTAACTTGACAAATTTGGTGATCTACTGTTCACTCACTAAAAGAGGAGGAGGGAGGGAAGAGTAAAAGTTTGAATAAAGAGTCTGATTCTGTGAGTTTTTGATAAAGTGACTTGCTAAAGTTTGAATAGAGAGTCTGATTTTGTGAATTTTTTGAAAAGTAACTTGCTAAATTATAAAAGCTGTTTTTTAGGTTAAATTTGGTGTTTTTTTTTTTATGTGTGTGTCAAATAAGGATGCCCTTAGTCAGTTAGTTGTACAAATGATACCATTTGATCAGATCCTATAGAGATTTCCCGCATCATATTTACATCTTTTTAAAAAATGTTAAATAACAATCCATCGAGTTGTCAATAAGGAAGATGACAAAAAAAAGTACGATTTTTGATATGTTAAAGTGCCTTGAAAAGTGTTGAAGGTGCAACAACTTCATGATTTGTAGCTAGCGTGTCGAGAAATTATTAACTTTTAATTTCCCAGTTAGCGTGGGCCCTAGTTTTTCCTATTCCTTGAATGAGTGCTAATCCACGTGTGCGTGGAAAAGATAACATTTTGACGAGAACGTGGTCATATGTGCTAGTCAACTTCATGATTTGCAGCTATGATCAATGAAGGAGATGGAGGCATATTGATCGGAGATGGTAACTCAATTCAGCTCGATTTGTTTAGGGTTGGCTCTCATATGAATTTTGTTGCTAATCTAGAAAAAGCCAATCATGAGAGAGAAATAAAAGGAAAGTGGGAGGAGAATTTTACCATTTTCCCTCCACTTTCTCCGAACCAAACAATAAGAAAGATTTTTTTTTGAAGTTTCTCATATTTTTCTCTCTCTTCAGCATGTTCCAAACAAACCCGTTCTTCTTTTGGACTAGAAAAAGGAAAAAATTTAACTCTTTGGACCTTTACCCCATCATGGTCCGCCATCATTCGTTGATTTCCACTAAGACTTTCTTTTTTTGGCTTATTGGTTTTTTGTTGATGTGAGAGAATGACCTATCTTGAGATTTAAAATAAGTGGACTTAAAAATAAGTTGCCTTAGTGGAATGAGGCCTAGATATGGGAATATCTTGAAATTGCTCCGAACATTGAGTGGGAGGGAGCATACAATAACTAGAATATCAGGGGTGCTAATGTCAACAAAACAAATACTTGGGAAAATTAGTGAATTTCCACCCTGACGAAGTACTGGAGGAGTACTCGAAAGTCGAAACAAGGCCAACCTTCTTCCCACAAGGCTCTTGCTGAAAACAGCAAAAATCAGAAGAAAAAACATGGTTTTGCTTCCACAGCGTCTATGTCGCCGAATCCTAACTCCTCTGACCTCAACTCCACCTCGCCATGACAACACAGCAGCTACAATAGCAACGAGGACAATAATACCCTTTATATCAATCACTTCACGCTTCCACCATATTCAACCCCTCCCCCTCCTCCTCCTATTCTCGACCTCTTCTCCAAAACCCACCTCCAAATTTCCTCCTTTCTCGCTCTTCGTTTCTGGGTCTCGCTCAATTTCTCATGCCACTGTACCAGGTTTATTCTCTCTCTCTCTCTCTCTCTCTCTCTCTCTCTCTCTCTCTCTCTCTCCAGTCTTCACCCACATGCGACTATTCTTTGGGAAGTCATGGTTCAGCTTGGAATTGTTTAAAAAAGATTTGATGAAATGTTTTCTGCACAAGTTATTTGAGTCTTATGCTTTTTAGCCTGAAATGCTCGTCATGGTTCTAGTGATAGATTAATTTTGAAATGCTCACGTCATGGTTCTAGTTCTTTCCACACTGTTGCAATGAAACGCCTTTGTATGTGCCGTTTGGCATTATGAATGAAATTTCAATTGTTCATTAAACAAAAACAAGTTTGAAAGAGCAAGGATCAGAACCGCCAATTCTTCCATCAGAACTGGTTACAAAGGGTTTTTAAGATGAGTAGGGAATTTTGTTTGAAAGATTTTTCGATAGTCAATTGGAGTGGTTTATATCAGATAAATTCTAATGAAAGAAAGAGAGTAGTGGTTTGAGATTACCTTATGGCTGCGGAAATTTTATGTCCATCTCAAAATCAAGTGGCAATAAGTTGATAGGTCAAAGCAATGTGGGACTCTAGTTCTTTAACATTCCCCCTCACGTGTACCTACATTTGAGGTCTGTCACGTGTGGCCACTTTTTGTATCCTATCATCGTGCAACCTTTTTGTTGGTCTGTCATCGTGGGGTGTGGATTGTAATTTTTTTTTTTATATGTGGGGTGGAATGGTCCCGCTCTGATACTAGAAAACTTTATATCCATCTCAAAACCAATTGGCAATAAGTAGAGAGGTCCCAACTCCCAACATATAGTAAGTGATCACCCATTCTACTCCTAAGCAATGTGGGACTCTAGTTCCTTAACATCGGGTATGTTTGGCTGGCCAAAATCTTGAGGAGTAATGAGAATATAATTACTAGGAATCAAATTCCTATTAATTGAATGCTTGCAGTAACTTCTTAATTTCTAGTGTTTGGAAAAGTTTAGAAATTTTACTTGGGAAATATTTATTTTGGAAATTAATTAGAGTAAACATTTCCTTGTTAAAAGGATTGAGCTAGGTCTGAGAATTTGATTAGTGGGTGAATATGTCATCACGAATCATATTCCTATTCTGGTCCATTCCAAACACATGAATCATGGGGAATATGGCATCGCATCCCCAGTCCTACTAAAGATTCCCTGCATCCAAATTGAGCCTTCCTGTATTTTGTTTTTCCTGATTCTTTTGTTAATTTTGTCCGAAGTTAATGTTGGATACGATGAAGAGAAAGGGACAACTCATTCTAGCAAATTGAGGATTTTGAAGCAGAAGGTTGAGGGTCTTGGAATTAACTGTGATTCTTGTGGTCCTGGACAAAACGATGTCTTGATTTGTCCCAAGGTAAGGTGCTTAATAAAATTAGGTGTTGATTTTCAGCTAATTATGATACTTATCGAAAGAAAAAAAAAATTCTCAAAGTTTTGAATTTCGAAATACTTTCTCGCTTGTTAGAGTGAGAGCCGGTCAACTTTATTTAGATTATATCTTCTGCAATTGCCAGGACTAGTTTTGTGTGACATGTACTGTATTTTGGTATTCGCAAGTGTTTGTGCTATGTTTCCGATTTTGCTTTTGCCAAAGGCCCCTTTTTCATGGGAGGAGTCTCTTTTGGATAGCTAGGAATTGAAGCATAATCTTGTCGTTTGGGTTTTGCGCATTTAAAAAGAGGATCTGATTTGTGACCTCTAAATTTATTTGAAGCTAATACTTCGCAAATGACAATAAGGCATATGCATTGTTTGATGGTTTCTTAAATGCCTTTATTAGCTTTGAAAAAAATATGAACAATACTCTGGTTTGGTGTTTCTCGGGAACTTTCTCAAATCCACCTTTTTGCCCCAACATCTAATTTTATTTTTTGGTTGAAGAGCTGAACCGTAGTCTTAATGCGTGAATTTGGCAACCAATACAAATTACCAAGCTTTAGTACCTAAGAATCTCCTTTAATCAGTTGTTCAGAGAACTAAAGCCTCGTAAGTGTGCACCTAACACCTCTTGTACATCACCTGACTAACTGTATAACTTTTACATTCAGCTTCTCAAGATGTGCAACCACATCAATCACCATAAGATATTTGGTTATTCAAAGCCTTTCCATAATCTATACTTGTAAAATAAATTTGTGCATGCCTAAATTTTGTGGTGAATTCTTTCTTTTATAAGTTTTCTTGTAACACAGTGCAATGGGGGGCAATCACTGGACAAGGGTCTATCATTTCACATATCTGAAAATGGGTACACATACTAAGATTCTCTCTCTCTCTCTCTCCATATACATATACATATACATATAGTTATATATTATATATGGTACAAAATTGTAATGTGTTTCTGAATACTTTATATTTCTCTTCCATTATTTTATTTACTTATTTGAGTTGGGGTGTTGTAGAGATTTTGCAACCTGGAAGTGTTTCCATGTTGAATGCAGCTGGGCAGGCCAGGTAATGCTATCTCGAATTGTACTCTTATCGTGTTTAAAGTTCTAAAAGTTGGAGCCCTATTCCCTTGGCCCGGTTGTGACTATGGTACCAGGTCTTTGCAGAGGATAGTGCATTGTGTAATAGAGTCGAGGCCAATTGCACTGGATTAATGACAGTGGAGAGCCTGAGGCTAGTACCATTAGGTGAAAAGGTACTGAAATGTTTGTTGTGATATTTTTTTGGTACATATATTTGTTAAGATATACTTACATGGTTATGCGTGCTAGTTTCTCTAACTACACACACAATGCATGTACAAAGAATGCAAGCCTAGGGCTAGTACCATTAGGTGGGAAGGTACTAAAATGGTTGTTGAGATGTGCAATATGATCATGCATGCTATTTTAAAGTTGAATTTCCATCCACACATACTGCATGTGAAATTAATGAATGGAACTAGTTTATAAAAGCTTATTGAACGGAATCTAAAAGGGAATAAGAATATTTGTATTAATCTCTTAATCTCTTACAAGTCCTGGGACAATGTATAGGTTATAGGTTTGTATATGGATTATTTTGTTGGATGGAAGTTTGTCATCCTAAAGGAAAGAAAAGCTTCCAATCACCAACATCAGAGTGAATTTCATTGTCTCTCAAGGATGGTTTTATCCACGGCAAGTGGATCCCATGGAGGCATGTCTCACGTCATCTTTGTTGCTTGATTCGATTTGGGTCACACTTCTCTGATGGTTCGGGATTTGAATTGCCCGATCAGGTCGCGGGGGCCCAGCCGCTCAGGGAGCAGCGCCCATGGTAGCCCACGGTAGAGGCCTGTGGGGCAGTGCCCCAAGGCAGGGGTTTGGGGGGAGCCCTCCTGAAACCTAAACACGGTAACTGCAGTAATTGCTAACATACTTGTTATATGCAGCCATGGTTGTTAGAATCGTACGATTCGATTCGTATCGTACGATTCGATACGATTCTGTGGGTAATCGATACGAATAGGTTGTCTGAATCGGAAATAGCTGTGAATCGTAAGTGAATCGGTGATCCGAATCGGTGAATCGAATCGGTGAATCGTTCGATTCACTTAAAATTTCTGAAATTCATTTTTTACTCTTGTTTTCCTTTTTTGTTGTTTGGAAAGGGTTCAAACTATTTTTTTAAGGTCTTTAGTATTGTTATATGTCATCTTTAGTCTATGTTTCTCCTTATGTAGTATTATAGGTAATAAGAAAGGAAGATTTATTACGAGAGTGAATCGAAAATGAGAAAGATAAATGGAATACAACCACCCTATAGACCTTCTAAAGGTTTGTATTGTTCTTTTAACTCTTTTTTACAAAAAAGAACATAAGTAGGATTCACGAATCCTCATCTCTTGCTAGTTGCAATAGAAGTAGCTTCCCTAATACACCGCATCTTTATCAAATCATAATTTAGAAGAAGGTTTTTATTGATTTAGGCCTAAAACTTTCATTTGTAGTATATGTTTTTGTTACCCTAATCAATATGCATAGGTCTCCGTGCGTTATAGAAATCATGACCGAATTGGAGTGATTCACGATTCGATTCGATTCACGATTCGGAAAAGGACCATTTCGATTCTCGATTCGATTCCCGATTTGACAACCTTGTATGCAGCAGCCGATGTAACTGTACTCTTTCTCATTTGATACGTAGTGGAAACTAGTGTGAGCCGTGGATGTATTTAACATTCTGTTGGGGAACTACATAAAATCTTCGTGTCTTGCTTTCTTGTTTCAGTTCTTGATTATTCTTTGAGCTTAGTGTGTTTGTTTGTTTAGCCATATTCACAACAATCTTGTGTATTTAATGAATTTGTTTACAAAATTATGATGCCTTTATTTTTCAGTAATCCTATGGACTAGTCTGAATGAATGTGTTTATTTTATCATTCATCTAATCAATGGTGGTAACTATTTGATTGTTGTTCCTAGTTCATTTGTTTGAGTACATGTTTGTCTGCCAAGAGCAGAAAAAAACTGAAAACCTGTTGTAATCTTCATTCTGAGTTGAGCTGCTTGAATGGTTGTAAGTCACACTTGGGCTGCTTTTGTGGTAATATTTACACTTTCTCTTTCACTAGTAATATGGGGAAGAAGTGAACTATGTAGATACTATTGATTTATGTGCATGGACATAAAGAACTTTATCATTTGTTTTCTAGATAGTTCTGCAAAGCGTCTTAAACAATGTAATATTAATTTATCTTCAAAACCATCTCTCATAGAAGTCTGCTAATAGAGAGAAGAAGATAGGAGGAGGCACCTTTTTCTGAAAGCTAACTCATTAGAACCCCTTTTTATACTTGTCAACCATTAGCTAGTTTCATTTTTGTTTTTTAGTATTTTCTGATGGCACAATTCATACAACAATTGCCTGTATTCATTACCTGAAGTCATGTCAGATAATTTCATATTTCGCTGAGAGGAAGATTTCAGAGAATACTCTGCGGAGGAATGCTGTTATGCAGACATCTGGTGATCAGGTCAGCAGTTGATAGTTCATATTGATCTGTGTATTTCTGATACTCTTAGACATATAATATTGCGTAAAGTCCCAGCATCTCAGTAGCTATTGGGACTACAGATTGGGACATCTTCATATTCTAGTTAATGTTTTCTCTTCAATGCATGAATGGCACAGTTGGTCTGCATCAAATGCATGATGCATCTTGCAACCGAATTGCATTTGGTGTTTCGTTGCTATTAACAATTAGTAAAGTTTGTTATAGTCACTCCCTATCATATCAGGCAGACATGGATGGTAAGCTTGACCAATATGGTTCTTCCATCTGTAGCATTTCCTGTTATCAATTTGTTCCATAGGTCTACTGGTTTTACTCTCCCACATAGGAACATGACTTGCACATATTGTTTAATTAATATCCGTATGAAAATGAATATTTCTTTCTTTTCATTTTTTTTCCCTTGGCACTGAATGTTCTTTTCTTATTTTTTCCCTCTGTGGTAGAATGCTATTGCTTTTATCTACAGACGGGATGGAGTACTTGTGCATTGTAAATACAGAAGCCTGGACAAAAAATTCTGGCAGGTACTATGCTCTATAGTTGATGGTGAAAATTTGGTGTTATCAATTTCTGGGAGTTAATAAAAAAGAAAAAATATTACAGGAGTTGGTATACAATGTTAAATAGATTGTTTGGGGAGCACCTTAGGCTGTTGTGAGTTCCTGTGGTGAAGAAATAGTTTATGTGATGGTCTTCATAAATTGTAAGATTTTTAACTGTTGCATCAGGAGGACTCTGAGGGTTGCAGTAGATTTCTTGATATTTTGTGAAGGGAATGGTGTGAGACTCTTTCATTTCTGTACATGTACCAGCGTTTGGCTCTCTTAACATTGATCTCACATGATATATTGTGTGCTTGAGGCCCTTGAAATTTGAATGGTTAAACTAATTTTAATTGATGCCAAAATAGAATAGTGAAATTTTACTTTTCCCTTAAGCCCTTCGCTTAGTATGGTTTTCCATCTCCTGCCACCCTCAAAGGGTAAGTTGTATGTCTCAAGTTGTAGGGCTTCATATTCCTATGTTATGGGGTAAAGAGGACATTTAATGACGTTTCTTTATGTTTTACTGAACATTTGTGGCCTTCGCAATTGTTTCGGAATGTATGACTAGACTAGTATTGGATAACTAATTCTTCCAAAACTTATAACTTTTATAAAATGCATGTAACAATGTTTATCATGCATGGTAATATCCACCTCACATGTGACCTGTCTAGCCTGTGGAGAGATAATCAAACTAACTTGATCTGGGTGGACGAATGCAAGACAAGGACAAGTATAACAGGGTGATAGGACTTGAACCTGAGAACTGTTGAAACGTAGCTCTGATACCATGTTATACTATACCACCAAACCAATTGCCTCAAAAGATTATAATCTCAATAAATCAAGTCGGCCATGGTGGTATTTTCCAGTATGGTATGATCAGCAGATGTAGAGTTGACATGAATTTTAATTTCTGCTATTAACTGCAGAAGAAGAGTAAAGAAAAGATATTGTATGGACTTGATGACATAAAGGGTGCAGATGAAATCATCATTGTAAGTGCTGTTACCACGTTAGACTGTTGGTCTGTTCTGTTTGCTGCCTTTCAAAGATTCTCTTCTGCGCTTCCTATAAATGTTGGTATTTTCTTCATTTTTTCATAGGTTGAAGGTGAAATAGATAAACTATCAATGGAAGAAGCTGGCTTCACTAGTTGTGTTAGTGTTCCTGATGGTGCGCCACAGAAGGTGTCCTCTAAATTGTCCTCGTTAGAAAAGGTTTGGATTTATGTAAGTTTTTTAAATTTTTATGGCCTCTTTCTTGGGGTTCGAGGATCCTTAATGACGCATCTCTATCTTTCAGCCATGTATGCTATTTCTTGACTGACAGTGGAAAAGCTATATTGTTGTAATTATTTCTTATCACATCACATATTCTATAAAAATTCAGTTGTGTATTTGATATAGAAATTTCTCTTCTTTCATCTTAAAACTGGGATCTCTAATTCCACTCATTCATTTACTTGTGTTTCCTGTATCTGCGTTGCTGATGTTAGGATTCTAGGTTTCAGTACCTGTGGAACTGCAAAGAGCACTTGGATAAGGTTTTTTCAGACTTGGACCTGCATTTTCATCACAACCTGATCCAGCAGAGATAGTCTTCTGATATTTAGGTTTTGTTTCAGGCATCTCGAATTATCCTGGCAACTGATGGGGACCCACCTGGCCAGGTCTTAGCTGAAGAGCTTGCACGTTGTCTCGGAAAGGAGAGGTTACAATGCATGAGCTGTTTCTTTTCTTTATTGGGAAACTTTTTACTCTGAGTTTTTGCGTGATTAACAACTGTTGGAGTTTGTTCCACATTGGTTAATTATAACCTCCCAAACTAGTATATGAGCCTGGGCAGCCTCTTCACTAATTGTCAATTGGTTTTGAGTTAGATGCTTTAACGTGGTAGCAGAGCTAGGCTTTCGGAAGATTTTAGGCAAGACTCTCTTGATTGTTTGTCCCGTTGCTTGTGCCTTATGCGCACCTTGTTTCATTGTTAATTGTGATATTTATGGTATGGATCCTTTGTTTATCTCTCCACATGCAGGTCATGGGCACATGCGGGGCCGTGGTAGAGTTTGTCCCACATTGGTTACTTATAACCTCAAAAGCTAGTTATGAGCCTGGGCAGTCCGTTCACTCATTGTCAATTGGTTTTGAGTTGGATGCTTTCACATGATATCAGAGCTAGGGTTTCGGAGGCTTTTGGACAAGACTCTTGATTATTGCCCTGTTGTTTGTGCCATAGAGTTGCGTTATAATCCCAATGTTACGGATCCATTGTTTACCTTTCTACGTGTGAGTTAGGAGTCGCACATGCAGGGAATTTTGGAGTTTGTCCCAACCTCCAAAACTAGTATATGAGTCTGGGCGGCCTCTCCACTAATTATCAATTGGTTTTGAGCTTGATGTTTCAACAACAATCACATAATACACTCAAAGTGTGGCTCATAATGTGAGTAATTCGTCCCAATACTGTTGGTTATGCTTCAAAGTTATTGGTAATGGTAATATTTGGCTTTAAACATTAGGAAATCTGTGTCCACAAGTACATCTTTTTCTTAAACTACTAGATTACTCAAAAATCTTAGTTCCTATAGTTTTAGAGTATTTAGAATTAGGAAATCTTTGCTGGGCCGAAAATCTCATAAGTTCTCGATAATAAGAAAGTTTAGTTTAAATAATCCTGACACTTTCCTTATCCATGTTGCTCTATGACCTATGTGGTGACAAACCTCACACCTCACAATGCCTCAATAGCGCCTTGCACCTTGTGTGGTGCATTAGTTGTCCTTTCTTGATTTTTTAGATCAGTGGCCATGTTGAAATAATAATTTTATGTAAAGATTTTGATATGGCTGAATTGTTTTGTATAGTCTGAATGCATTTATAGTTTCATTTTGCTGACCCTCAGATGTTGGCGGGTATGTTGGCCAAGGAAAGATGAATTCAGTTATTACAAAGATGCAAATGAGGTACATACTCGATTTACTTTCTTTCTTATCTTGAAAAAGTGGTGGCTCCAGGAAATTTTAGTAGGGTGTTATTATTTTAACGCTATTAGCTCTATTAATAAGTATTATCTACGTAAAATCTCATATGAGTTTGAATAGTGCTCTCCAAAAACATAAAAATGCATAAGATTTGACAATAGTCGTAGAATATTTTCTTACGCGTAAACATTAGTATAATCTAATGTAACTCCGTGAGAGTTTATAGTTAGTACTATAATACGTCAAAAGTCATAGAAAGTGTAGTGATTATATGAAGTGTTAATTTGCTAGCTTTACTTGTGGCCAAATTTATGGACTTTATGCTTATTTCTATTCCAATTTAAATTAAAGACAAACTTATGAATGAGCGAACTTGGAAAGGGTGTTCAAAGAAAGAAAAAGGTTGAGTTGGGTGTTCAATATATAGTGGAGTGGCATATTAATTGCATATTACTAGCGTATGACTAAATATGTATGGAAAATTCGTAAACTTGGGTGTTCATCTGACCACTGTTCAACTAATTTTGTGCCACCCGTCATGAAATGCTATTTGGCCTAGTTTTTTTTTCCTGATGTTGCTGGGTACCGCTGTTGTTTATCCCTTAATATTCCCGAGGAAAATGCACTAAAGATCAGATATTTCGAGCCAGCTGGTATTGGACCCTCTCAAAGACCCCGAAATGACTTCAACGCACTAAAGATCAGATATTTCGAGCCAGCTGGTATTGGACCCTCTCAAAGACCCCGAAATGACTTCAACAACCCAGCCACCTGTTTTATTTAACGTTCCAGCTGCCCTCTCCTCAGCTGCTTTTTATTTTTTTGATTGCTTATTGGGAAGGTAAAAGAAGCTTTGGTCAAGTCCCCTTTGACATGAAGGACCGTCCGGGGACTAGCCGGCCGGCTGGTGCTTACGTAAAATAGATAACAAAAATTTGCAAGTCCTGAAAGACTGCTTAAATTTGATTTAGAATAGACACGAAATTGTGGTATAATAGGAAAGGTAATGTTGTACGCACACACAGAAACACACAATAAATTCGAGGCAAAAACTCCGTCGTATATATACAAACACATATACACATGAAAACCTCACCGGGGAGCCACAACCGGCTCCCCCCCTCACCACTGCCTCACCCTCTCACATTGCTACCACACACTCTCTCACACAGAGTACAACACAATATAAAGGGGAGGGAGTAAGAACAAAACATCACCCATGACCTCACAAGGGGAACACAGTTACCCCATCCATGAGGATGCATACAGCCGACACCTCAGGGCTGTAATCCAGTGCTTCGTGCACTCCACCCACTTGGGTGAACTTCAACAAATACAGCAAAAAGAAAAAAAACCTGGAAACGTATGAAATATGTCTGTTTCAGCATTTGGCTTCCAAAATATAATTGAACCAAAGGCACTTTCTTGATTCCATTTTAGTGCTCCTGATTCAAGAATCCAATTGGATTTAAGGCTGAAACCTCACATTCGGGAAATATGCCTTGTAGGTGGTATAATGTATTGGAAGTACCCTGGGGTGGGGATTTCTACATGAACTCGAGTTTTTTTCTTTCTTGCTTTTTTGTCTTCATCTCATGTAATAATATGGTAGCGGAGTTGATTTATATTTCCCTTTTCTCAAGATGATATTTGGCGTTGAAGATTGGTTGCAAGCTCGATCGCTAGCTTGCTCCTGTTCTTTAGAAAGCTATAGAAGTTTCTTCAGTACTGTCAACTTTGAGCCGTTTAATTCGTTGCTGATCAAACCTTTCAATTTATGGCATCAGATTCTCATGGACTTGGGCTCAGCTGCTTTGAGGGACGTTGTTCATAGTGCGGAGTTATATTTGATGCATAGTTAGACCAATTCACCTGAGGTACATATTCAAAAGTGTTTTGTGCAATATAATCAAGGATTTCATCAGTTATATTCCTCTTGGGTCACTGAGATTTCTTCTTTTTTGGTGACAAGGAACCACTCCATCGTAGGGTCATTTTGCACCCGATTCGCTTAGAGTAAACTCCGGATATCTACAACCATTCAGAAGCCACAAGTAGTGGTCACTGGTATCGGGTAACTAAACCTGTTGCCAATGAAACCCGAAAGCAAGAACCTTAGAGTTTACTTTTGTGTGTGTGTGTGTGTGTGTGTGGATGCAACAGAAGTTGGACCTCCGAATTTACTGCTGGTTCCAGTGGGACCTTGAATCACTGGCACACCCGGTGTGGGTTATTCTAAGACTGTTTGCACTCAAGCTGTATGAGAGGATAATGACACAAATTTTCTGGTTTTTTTTTTTCTCATGATTGGACGTTTATATGTAAAAACATTCGTGTGCATATCCTTGATTTCAAAGTCTTGTAATTTATAATATTACACGATTATCACAGGTTATCGAATCTGGGGATTGAAATTTGGCACGATTCTGGGTTTGCAAAGAGCCAAAATTTGACCCATGGCTGCAGATTATTGTGTTTGACCAAATGATCAAATGGTTTCTTTGCCAAAGTGAATACTCCAATATGGTGAAATATAAGTGCATAGGCATTTCGTATGCCTCTACACATATACATATGGAGTATTTAATATGGACCTGGCTTCTCTGCAATCCAATTGTAGAGAAGCCTTTTCTGTTCATCTACACTCAAGGGCGGAACAAAGAATGGGCTGTGGTGGGCTACAGCTCAGGTGGAAAAGTTGAAATATTTTAGCCCACCTCATTTTTGTGTGTAGCCCAACCCATTTTAACCCGAAACATAACCCAACCTAACATCTTCTTTCGAAAAATGCAGAGCACTGGTAGGTGTGCTTAGATTTTTATTGATTTAGTTGATGCAGAGTGCCGACTTGTGTGCTTTAATTGGTATAAATGTGGGGTTCTTAGAATCTTGCTCTTTTGGGTTAAATAACTTAAATTATAATGGAACAACCAAAAAAAAATGGAAGAAAAACTCTTGTCGCTTTTCAAAACAAGAGTGGATATATGAAAATGTGATACTCCTTATCATTCCAACGTAAAAACAGAAAAAGCATTTTCAGTTATGAAGCATGTGAAAATTGATCTTCGTAAAAAACGGGGGACAATTTTCTTGCGCACTCTATGATTATCTCATTGAATGAGAACTTGTTGAAGATATCGACCCAAATTCGATACTAGATGAATTATACTCTCTAAAACATCGTAGGGTATAACTTCAATAATAAACGTTTTTTATGCTTTTGTTTTACGTATTTTTTAACATTTACATATTTATATAGAGTACAAGTTTGAGATAGCCCATGATAGATTAGATTCCTGGTTTCGTCCTTGCCTACATTCGTGTTTTCTCTTAGTCAAAAGGCATCAGTGTCTTTTGTATACTCGTTCTTTATCTATTACATCTAGGGGTGCTCACGGTCCGGATTGGCATGAATCCAATCATAATCCGTGAGTCACGGTTTTTTGAAAATTAAATCCGTGTCCGATCCAAAAGCCTCACGAATCGGTTTCAATTCGATCTGTGAGTCACGGATCGGTTCCGGATTTGTCTGCGGATTTTCAATTTATTCTAAAAGAATATCATCAACTCATTCAAATTACCCAAAATCAACATTGAAACAAACACTTCAGTAGTAATGAGTGGGCAACAAAGGTAGTTCATCATCCAGTTCACAAATAAAGGCAGCAAGTTCAGTTACATAGTGGAATACTACATCAAAGTTCAACACAGAAAAACAACTACTGCAAGTTAACGAGTATATATAGTAGAAGACTTCTATATAACAGTTTACCTCCTAGATTTTATAGAAGATAACAGTATAACCCTTAATTTTAAAATACCAAATTGATAATATTTATAAAAGTGGTAAAATTATATATCTATGCATATATATTTATTGTTTAAATATATGTATGATGATAATAATAATAATAATCTCACGATCTACGATTTCAAAATCAAAATCTATATCCGGACCACGAGTTGCGGTTTTTTGTTTTCTGAATTTGTGTCCAGACCATTAATCCACAGTTAAAATTCAAAACGTGCGAATCGGATCGGTCTAGACCGGATTCATGGTTCACCGACTTTTTTGAACAGCCCTAATTACATCATTGAAAATATAATTGTACACCCCAATCTGGACCGTCGGAATTCCGAGACTTCCCCAAGGATGAAAATGCCTAATGAGAACATACAAGGCTTGATCAAAGACTTGAGGACCCCACCAATAACCTCCCATAAGATTACCAAAACATCCTTTGGAACCTTGGAACAGCCCAAAACCTTAAAACATATGCACCTGGATTACTCTCACAGGCACCTGGATTGGCTAAATCCAGGCGCCTAGAAGAAGTCCAGGCGCTTGGAATGGCATAATCCAGTCGCCTGGAGATCAACCCAGGTTGAGTGTGGTTTAAGTTGATAATGGGCGGGAAGAGGATTTGCTCGAGATTTTCTGCAGAATCAGTTGAAGGGAAGTGAGGGGGAGATCATTACATCTAACCATAACCCCTAGTTGACCCCTCAACCTCTCTTAGGGTTCAAGTGTCTCTTTATGAACCTTCTCTTGCTTATTTAAGCCACACCACTCCTCCATTTTAAGGGCTGGCTGAAATACACTACCTTCCTCTTCTGTTATGCTGCTGCATCTCCTTCAGAACCCCATTTCCAGTTGATTATTCCCATTCACCTCCATTTTCTAGCCATAAAAAGCCATCCTCATGGCATGTTAACTCCACAAACTTCACTCCGGCCCACAACTAAACTCTACCAAAACACTTCTAATAGCCCATAATAGCTCTAATCAGTCCAGTCTTGTAGCCATTCACTTACAAAACCCACTTAAAGACCCATATCAAGTTCTTTGATCAAGCTAAAAGGTAGATTTTTCTACCAATATGTTCCAATAGGCCCTGTGGGGGACTCAACCAAGTTCTTACTAGTCATCTATACTGGTAGAGGACTTGGGAGAGGTTTGGATCATGTCAAGAAAGAAATTTGTTTTGTGTATCAGTATACAATCCAGGCGCTTGGATGAGTTCAGTTCAGGCGCCTGCATTGAATCCAAGTGCCTGGATTCACTCAATGTAGGCGCCTGGATTCCCTCCCCCTTATCATATTTTCTGTCTTCTTTTGCATTTTGATCAGTCCATGGGAGACCATTTGCATGCATTAATGTTTGATTGATCATACCCTATGTATAAATCTCATTACAATAAGCATTTGAAGTGTTTTAAAGGTAAAAATCATGATTAACAAAAGGTTATGTGAGAAAAGAATACTTGTATGAGTTCAAATGTCATTTATAGAGTTTGATCACTAAGTTCCTAATGAGTTCAGAGAAGTTCTTATGTCATTTAAGCATTTCCACATTGCTAGGGTCCATTATAAGCATTTTATCCCCTCATTAGTATAGATTCATTCCATTTCATTTCATTTTGCTACAAGTATAAGTTGCTCAAATAACATCTCATATGCATGGATATAGTACATCGGTTCTGAGATATGTCTTATGCATTGCATTTCATCATTGAATCATCTAAAATAATGTCTTTATTAAGCTCATATCATGTTGTGGAGTTAATCTTGAGGTCCATTTCACTCATAGAACCATTAAACATCATTTTGAGCATGTGAGAGTAGGTTAAAGCATTACACTTGGTACTTACTGTGGAAAATGAAGTTTCGAAGTTGCTGTCTGGTATACCTTCCAGGCGCCTGGATTCATCCATTCCAGCGCCTGCATTCAATCCAGGCGCCTGGATTTGCCTAATCCAGGTGCCCAGATTGCCATCCAGGTGTGGCAGGTGTAATGTTTGTGATTAGTTTCTGGAGCATCTCAGGACAGTTTGAAGACAATTTAGTCAAATTTCAGTGCCTTATGCATATAGAACATCCTCACATGACACAAACACAAGCATCCACTTTCATTTCATTAATTTTCTTTATGCAGTTATGTGTTCTCGCATGAGTTGGTGAATAAAGTCTATTCAAATGCTATTTTCAAAATCCCTTAAACATTTAGTAGAGACCGGTGATTGCACTGGGCGAGAGGGGTGCTTTAAATTCTTTCCCCTCTAGTAACCTAGCTCCCGAACCCGAGGAATCTCAATAAAAGCAGACCAGTGAAATATTTTCCATACCAAGGGCAAAATAGTCATTTTTTAAATTGGTTTCTCGGGTACGGTCCGCAAACCCGGGTGGCGACTCCCATCCAATCAATCAAACCGTTTTCCTAAACAGCAACCATTTTTTTGTGGACCTCCGCGGGGTGTTCACAATAATATAGAGATATGAAATCTTCTTTGTCTATTCCTGTCATGGAAGATAACAAGAAGCACTTGCACACACAAATACACTCCCCCACTCAATTTGTGGTGGGGGAGGGTTGAGTGTTTGTGGTACAAGCACAACTGTTGGAAAATGCCTTTTGTTTCGTTTTCTCATGCAAGTGACCAGAGCAGCACCAGACCTGACCCAAAGCCCAAGGTGTTTGGGTGATAAGCCCATAAAAATGGTTATTTTTAAAAGCCCCCATGTGTAGTAATCATATGTATGTATATATAATACGAAATCTTTCCCATCAAGGAGCCCTCCAATTCTCCTATTTTCCGATCAAATTTTCACAATCCGAACCGTCCAATGTGTTTAAAAGGCGTTTTTAAGGGTCCCCGTGAAAAATCAGTGAAAAAAAATACCGGGAAGGGCTTGATCCGATCAGTTTTCGATAAAAATGCATATATACAGTTTTTATAGAAAACTGATCGAATCAAGCCCTTCCCAGTATTTTTTTTCACTGATTTTTCACGGGGACCCTTAAAAACACCTTTTAAACACATTGAACGGTTCGGATCGTGAAAATTTGATCGGGAAAAAGGAGTCCCTGATGGGAAGCCCATCAGGGAGTCCTGATGGGAAAGATTTTATATATATATATATATATAGGGCAAACTTCTCCTCCGGACTCCGGGAGTCTGGACCTCCTTGATCCGAACATTTTTTTGACGATCTGATCCGTCCAATGTGTTCATAAGGTGTTTTCAAGGGTCCAAGCGGGAAATCTTCAAAAAAAAAAATACCGGGAAGGGCTTGATCCAAGCAGTTTTTCGCAAAAACTGTATTTTCCAAAAACAATTTGCAAAACAAAAAAAATACATTTTTCCTTATTCTCGGGGGTCCGGATTAGAAGTGTGGGTTATATATATATATATATATATATTGAAAAATAACCCATCAGCCCACCTTAACTTAAATGTAAAGGTCGAATAAACATCCGACGAAAGTAGGCCCAATAAACACTCAATCAAAGTAGGCCTAAAAAGAACCCACCAGCCCCCCTTAATTTATCTTGGAATGGACCTAATGACTGCCTTCCTTTAATATAAGTGAAATTGTTTATGGTATTTTGTTTGTCTTTTTTACCTTTTTCCATGAATTTTTTTTTCTTGCATATATAGGGCAGTAAGGGAGTAATGAGGCCATCTTTAATAATAAATTTATAGTGTAAGACTATGTATAATGAGATTATGTTGGGCATTTGTAAATTTTTATTTCACCATGCGTTTTAAAAAGTATATGTGTAGATTTGAAAAAAGAAAAAGAAAGAAAAAAGTAGATGAATTAGTTCAATCTCAAGCGGGTTCACTCGAAAAAAATTTCGGTAGTAAGAAACAAAAGGAGGGTTCAAGTGTGGTTGAATATTTAGAGAATGAAGAATGAATAGTAGAGGTGGGGAATGAAGAACAATAAAATTTAGGGGAAGATATGGATGCCGGTGCAAAGAAAATTCAGGAAAGTTTTTTATTTTATGCTTATCTTAAGAATTTGTAAATGGTCCATTTTTTATTTTCGCTTTAAGCCCTTGAAAATTCAGGGCCGGCCCTGGACCGGACACAGTGGTGGAGCCAAGATTTTTAGTTTTTAGTTAGTAGTACGGGTGAGCATGAACCGGATTGGTCTGCTTTTATAGTAAACTAAGAACCAAACTAACACCTACAGATTATGAACTTTAAGAACCAAACCAATCCATAAAATTCGTAGAATGGCATTTTGTATGGCTATAGACAAACACATATGTATTGAACATGGACACGGCTTCTCTGTAATCCAACTGTAGAGAAGCCTTTTTGGTTCATCTGCACGTGTTTTCTCTTAGTTAAAAGGTGTATGTGTCTTTTGTATACTCGTCGTTTTCCTATTAGATCATTGAAAACATAATATAGATATATAAAACCTCCTTTCTCTATTTTGACAAGGAAGCTAGTTGACAAATCAATAAATATGTAACTACAAGTACTTGCACACACAAATACACTCGCCCACTCGTAAGTGTTTATGGTACAAGCACAACAGTTTTTTTTTTTTTTTTTTGATCAAGGAAAATGCCTCGAGGGCTACATGCCACCAACCCGAGCCCTCGGTTGGGAAAGAAGATCCATAACTATCGGGTTATCTATACGGGGTGGGTAAACAAACTCCGGGGACAACACCCGGCTCACAAGAAAACCCGAAAAGGGTATTGAAAATTCCACTAAGGGAATAACAATCTCACAAAAAGGAGATAGACAAAAACAAAAAAAAATAAAAACAGGAAAATTCCGGCAGAGACCGCCGCCACAAACCCAGCCGCCAAAAGCCCCAACCTGTAAAACACATAGACGCGCCACAAGACGCGTAGCGGTAGAGCAAAG
This sequence comes from Vaccinium myrtillus, assembly GCA_016920895.1. Lineage (NCBI taxonomy): Eukaryota > Viridiplantae > Streptophyta > Magnoliopsida > Ericales > Ericaceae > Vaccinium > Vaccinium myrtillus. The sequence goes on along the minus strand of CM029275.1, from coordinate 14,282,710 downwards.
TTCTGCAGATCCAAACTCCGGCAAACCGAGTATGAGAAAGAGATTCCTCACCAGAATCTAAACGAGGTAGGCCTCCACCACCAGCCGGAACCCATTCTTGTCCGAAACCCACCGCTGCTCTCCGGGCACCATCGAGAACCACCACAACCCACTCAGCCCTCGACCACCAAAGCCCAGAATAGATCTTGGGTGAGGAAGACAGGACCTAGCAGATTTGATAATGGAAGGAGGGACGGCAAAGGTAGGTGAAAGAAGGGAAAAAGATGGAGGGGAGAGTATAGCTCCTAGAAGGCTAGATCTGAGACAAAGTCTCCCCATCCCGCCGCCCCCTGGGTGTTGAAACCCTAGGGGGAGGGAGATACCCTAGGGTTTTCTTAGCCACCCGGCTCACAAGAAAACCCTAGGGGGACGGAGATGCATAGTGGCTAAGAAGTATGTTGTGGGAGATACCCATGTGGCCAAAACCTATGTCACCGATATCTTTGCATTGTGATAGTCAGTCGACACTATCACGGGCTTACAACTAGATGTATAATGGTAAGTCCATGCATATTGGACTTAGACATAGCTATGTGAGGAATTTGATAACCGATGGGGTGATAACCATTGATTATGTCAAGTCAGGTAAAAACCTGACAGATCCTTTAACGAAAGGTCTTGCAAGAGAGTTGATGTGGAAAACATCACAGGGGATGAGACTTAAGCGCACTACAATATAATCGCTACTGGTGGAAACTCGACCCAATGTTTGTTTAGCTTCAAGTCCTTGGGTTCAATGAGCAAACTACACCATAAGTCGTGATAGCAAGCACTTTCCGGTTACACCCATCCTATGGTAAAGTGTTTGGTACCTGTAATTTAAAAGGAGGAGGTGAGCTACTTAGCTCTCAATAGACTTCTAACGGTTTAGTTAGGTGGATGCTGTTGTTACATGAGCTTCTTAAAAGTCTACCTATATGAGTGTGAGGGTGGTGCCGCCTTCTATAGGTTCACGGGCTAGAACTTTAGAGCACTCATGAAATAGGATATAGACACACGGCCAACCCACGTGTCGGCAATTTTGAATACCTAAGTCAGGTAAGATGCGTGCATGAAACGTGTCCGGTTGGTCATTATAGGATCGCTGGTTAAAAGACAAGTTTACCATGCATTCCGACTAACTTTGATGTGTTTCACTAGGTGATGGTTAAAATCGTGAGATACCTTCATTGATGCACAAATCTTTTCAAAGGAACCAAGGCTTCTTCTTCTTTATTTTGAAAATGGTGGGGGATTGTTGGAATTTATCAAAATAAAATGGGTTTTTTAGTTTGGGGTTTTATCAAAATGTTCTTTGTGCCTTGAGAAAGCTACTAAAAGAGTTTTGGGTTGTTGGCTACTTGAAAAGGTACATCCTTTGGTAAAAGGGTGCGACTTTTGGTGAAATGGTGCTTCCCTTGGTGAAAGGGTACGACCATTGGTGAAAAGGTGCATCCCTTGGTGAAAGGGTGCGACCTTTGGTGAAAGGGTGCGTCCCTTGGTGAAAGGGTGCAACCCTCTGTGAAAAGGTGCGTTGGGTTTATAAATAGAGCCTTAAGCACAATCATTTTGGACACATTACGCCATTACTCTGCCAAAATACTTTCTAGTTGCTTTCTTATTTTGTTACACCGTTACTCTGCAGAAACGGTGTTAACAAATCCTTGGTTCATTTGATCACAAATTTGATTCGGTATTCTGTCTGTCCTTCATTTGTGCAGACGCATGCAGAAGATCATTGAATTGATCGGGCTTCGTTGTATTCTCGAACAGATTCGCTATCAACCCGGTGCACACCAAACGGTGGGGGCGAATACTGTTTTCGGAAAGCGATTCAGTAACGTGCCTCGAAGCAAGTTTCTACAGATTCCATCATCAAGGCGTTCAGATTTCTCGAAGACTCCCGGATTTGCATCAACAAAGTATCTATAATGTCCTCCAAAACTTAGAGAGCTTGTTTGTTAGCCAAATTATTTGTCTGGATTGACTTTTTGCTTGAACTAGTTAAATTCGGTGTTTGATAGGCGTACTCATCTAAACAATTTATTCCGGACAACTAATTAAATAGTGCCTCTACAGATGGATTATTTATGGCGACCTCCAAACTTGTCCACAATTAGTCCCCTTCCCTAATTACCGGCCAATTATTATAAAATAAATAAGTAAACATGGAAATTATTCTAAAATTCATGGAGTTTTCAAGACACATTCTGCAGGCTTAGGGTTCAAGTAACTAGAACTACTGCTATTATTGACACATGGAACCAATTATTGGCATACTTCCTATGTCTTTGCTAGGAGTGATTGTCTAGTGCTCTTGAAACACCATCACATGGTGCTCTTGGAGTTTTTTCCACCATGGTGCTTTTTCCATAGAGCACTAAGTGGCACTATTCCAACTCCAAGTGTTTGGCAAAGTAGTCTTGCCTTGGGACTTAGGGTTTGCTCCAACCTAGCTAAGGTCTCAGATTTGATTTCTGAGAGTTATACCCGGTCGTTACCTCTAAGGTCCTAGAATTATTCGAGGTGCGCACAAGCTAAATGTGACACTGTTATGAAGCAACTAATAGTTTCCCATTTTGCACCCAAAAAAAAAAAAAAAACTACTCCCTCCGTTCCAATTTTATAGTCCATTTTGGGGATTCCAACTTAATAAGGGGACATAATCATTGTACTTTTGAAAACGTGTTTTTTCTTGTTTACCCTTCAATCATTACAACTTCTTACTTTTTTTTAATTACTTTTAACTTCAAAATATAATGGTAAAAGAAGTGGGAAAATATTTTTGGGACCACAATAAGTGTCAACTGGGACTATAAAATTGGGACGGAGGGAGTATTAGTTTTCCATTACTATAGTTAATAATTACGACAATTGAACACTAAACCACATTCACTTGTTGCATGTCACTGTCCTAGGAGTTAATATCAACATGGACTACTTACGAATCCAAGGGGTGATTTGGGAGTTTTTTTTTTTTTTCCTCTAGGTCTCATGTTCGAAACTTCTTAGCTGCTATCAACTTCTTTAGAGTTAGTCTATACAGAGTTTTACTTTGACTTTAAATGTAGTCTCTGCTAAGATCGCTGATAAATGGTGGAATTAGTCTCTCAGGATTGATCGAGGTATGCATAAATAACCCAAACGTAGACCTAGTTATAGAAAAAAAAATGGACAACTCATGTGGTCCAAGTTTTTTTTGTTTTTTTTAACAAGTCATGTGTACAAAAGTTGAAAAAGAAACCAAGCAAAATTTGACTTGATGTGTAATAGTAATTTGGAAGTAACCAGACGTACACCTAATTATAGAAAAAAAAAATGGACTACTCATGTGGTCCTTACACCTAATTATAGAAAAAAAAATCAACTACTCATGTGGTCCAAGTTTTTTTTGTTTTTTTTTAACAAGTCATGTGTACAAAAGTTGAAAAAGAGACCAAGCAAAATTTGACTTGATGTGTAATAATTTGGAAGTATTTTGTGATATGACATTTGTGGGCTCTTTAGTCGCGTCATTTGAATGTTCTTGTCCTTGATTCAACGAACGCATTTGTGGGCTCTTTAGTCGCGTCTTGTTCGGATGGGAAACCCATGTTCTTCAAATAGTCTTTCTCTTTCCCAACGAACGCATTATGCTACTCCAAAGTAGTCTTAGCCTTTGAACTGGGGTTTGTTTCCATTGAATTGAGGGTTTGTTTTTTAAAATAATTTTGAGATTAGATTTTTGAAAATTAGCTCAATCTAAAAACTTTAAATATTTGATCCACATTTCCATTTTTTTTTAAAAATGAAGAAATTTTAAATAAAAGTTAACTAATTCAGAAAATAGCTATAAAAATTTGATTGAGCTAAAAAAATTTTAAACTTAAAAATTATTTTAAAGTTGATAAGCTGGATCACCTTTATGAAATTTGTACATTTCCCAAAAAAGAGAATGGGCTGATCAGAGGTCCCTGTAAATTGGCAAAATCTAAAATCTCTGGGTCCCATTCTGTTTGAAAGTCTTTCTTAGAAAATCCGAACAAGGTGCAAAAGTCTTAGCCTTGTGAACTGGGGGTTTGTTTCCATTGAATAAAAGTCTATTTTAAAAATGTGACTTATAAAAGTTTAAACAACTAAAACCCTATAATTGGAAAGTGCCACCCTAAATCTAAACCCTAAGTTAAAAAGTCGCTAAAAAACCAGGGTATCTGTAAAACTAACACTTTTTAAAAGTCTAAAATCAAACCTAGTAAAAAGTGTCTAAACACTAAAACCCTATAATTGGAAAAACCACCTAAAAACCCTATAATGCAAAATTTGCCTAAACCCAAAATAAACCACTAAAAATATACCCCAAACTAAGCACAAAACCTAAAAAAAACTATACTAAAACCCCAAAAAAATTAAAAAACCCTAAAATTGAACCCAACTCCAAATTGAAGAGAGAATTAATTTTGTCCCACTCATGCAGGGAGAGAGTGACCGGTGGGTCTAGAGAGAGAGAGAGTGAGTACAGGACAGTACAGGAGCAAGCGGCTGGAAATGGTGCAGTAGCTTCTGGAAATGGAAATGGTGCAGTAGCTTCTGGAAATGACGTACAGCAACAGTAGTATTGAAAGTTAAGTGACGGGTTTCAATGGTTTTGAAAGGTTTCATTGGGTTTATTGTTTTCCTGCTTCATTAAGGGTATTTTTATCTAGTGTTGTTTTGAACCATCAAATTTTCGATCAATGTATTAGATGCGTTAAAATAAGTTTGGATTAAACACATTTTAAAGTTTCACAAACCTTTTTTTGACCAATTTTCTGTTCTATTTAAGGTCTTAGTGGTTCGATTCCTCTTCTCAACAAATTATTGTTTGTGTGTGTGTTAAAGGCCATACCTATAGCAGAATTAGAAATCGAGTTGCGTGAAAGCTGGCCCAGATATCCGATTCTTTTATAAAAAAAAACGCATTATGTTGTTATCAAAAATTTTCACAGATTTTACCCAAAAAAAAATTTTCCACAGCTACCACGATATCTCAAAAGAAAATTAGCACCCGAAATTAACCCAGATTAGCCCTCATGACCACAATGGAATTGCTTCTCTTTCTTTTGGCAATTCCAATTCTCTTGTTCCTAATCAAAAAACACAGAAAAAATGAAGTTCTAAACCCTACATTACCAGGTCCTCCAAGGCTTCCCGTAATTGGAAATCTACACCAGCTTGATACCTCAGCTCTTCATCGCTATCTGTATCAACTGTCCAAAACATATGGCCCTCTTATGTCCCTCCAACTAGGATTTATGCCGGTCCTCGTCGTTTCTTCTGCCAAAATGGCAGAAGAGGTCCTCAAAACCCAAGACAGAGTATTCTCCGGTAGGCCTCCTCTTTTTGGCGGCCAAAAGTTATCGCGAAATGGCTTAGACCTAGTCTTTGCACCATATGGCGACTACTATAGGGAAATGAGGAAAATCTGTAATCTTCATCTCTTTAGTTCCAAGAGAGTGCAATCTTTTCGCTCCATTCGCGAAGATGAGGTTTCGCAAATGATCAAAAAAATTTCCAAGTTGGGTTTAGAATGTAAACTCGCGAATTTGAGTGAGATAATGCTTTCGGTTACTATTGCAATTATCTGCAGGATTACTTTTGGGAGGAGGTACGATGATGCAGGTTGTGGTAGAACAAAGCTTCAGAGTCTTTTGCATGATATTCAGGCAGTGGCAGGAGGATTCTTTTTCTCAGACTATTTTCCTCATATGGGTTGGGTTGATAGAATCACTGGACAGTCAAATTGGGTTGACAAAACTTGCAAGGAATTGGATATGTTCTTGCAAGAAGCCATTGACGAGCACCTTGATCATGGAAACAGGGGTGATGGTGATCAAGAGGATTTTACTGATGTCTTGCTCCACCTTCAGAATGATCATTCGTTTTCGATTGATCTGAATTTGGATCACATTAAATCCGTGCTCATGGTAATCCTTTTGCCTTTTACTATATTTATTTTTGTTTCTCAGGGTGTTCAGGTTAAGTACCATCCTTTTGCTTTTTACGATATTTATTTTTGTTTCCCAGGGTGTTCGGGTTAAGTTACGAGCATCTCGATTAATCCCTGCGTCCACTGTCAATTGACCCCAAAATAACTGATAGCACCTAAAATATTTCGAACTTGAAACCTTAGGGGAACAATCACCTCAGTCTTAGGCCAATGTAATATATTTTCAGCCTCAAAATAGGGTCCATTTATTCCAAAAGCTGCTTTCCCTTTATAAATAGAATAGATGATATAATTTCTTCAATTTTCCCCATTTTTCTCAGGATATATTTGTTGCCGGAACAGACACAAGTGCTGCAATTGTGGTCTGGGCGATGGCAGAGCTAATGAGAAATCCCACGGTCATGAACAAACTCCAAGAAGAAGTTCGAAATATAATTGGAGAAAAAGATAATGTAATAGATGAAAATGACCTCCAAAAACTTTCTTATCTAAAAGCTGTGGTGAAGGAGATAATGAGATTACACCCTCCAACTCCGCTTATGGTTCCACATGAAACAACTCAAAAATGCAATATTGTTGGTTATGAAATCCAGCCAAAAACAGTCGTCTACATTAACATATGGGCCGTTGGAAGAGACGCCGATTCTTGGAAAAACCCAGAGGAATTTTTTCCAGAGCGATTTCTAGGAAGCACTATTGATTTTAACGGACAAGATTTTGAGTTTATTCCGTTTGGAGCCGGGAGAAGAGGGTGCCCTGGGATTCATCTAGGAGTTGTGATGGTGGAGCTTGCACTTGCCAACCTTGTTTACCATTTTAACTGGGAATTGCCTTCTGGGATGAAAAAAGACGACATCGACATGGAGGTGAGACCAGGTATAGTAATGCATAAGAAGAATGAATTGTGCCTTGTGGCTAAGAAGTATTCAGGGTGTATGGATGTTTAAGTAATTGTTCAAGGCTTTGATTGTGTGAGCATAGTGAAATAGTCCTTTAAATTTGGGAGTGCGCTGTATGCTATAATTCATTATAGGAATAAAATGTTGTTTGACTTAAAGATGTTGATCGATGTTGCTATACATATTTAACAAATGAAAGTGGTTCTGTATAAATTTCAAATTAATTACTTTATAAATACTTGCCTCTCTTATGAAGGGAATTGTCTCGTTTGAGCGGGCCTATCATCTAGGCTATGCATATGCAAATGTTATATGACGTTTGATATTTGAAACTAATATTTGACTTACCGTGGCATCAGCATCAGCATGATATGTACTGTGCCGTTTTACCTTTATTGGGAATCACGTGTTCTACACGGTAAGAACTTTTTAATTTCTTGATGAGTCAAGGTCTCTTTCCTGGCTCCGGATCCTTGTCCCTTTTTCTCTGTCCCATACCTATTTGGCTAACATGTGTCCATTAATTAAGTAGTCTATAGTCACACCTACTCGAACACACCCCAGGTACGCCCGATGGTGTGGGACTTTTCTCGGGTCTCACACGAATGATCGGAGCCGCTCAATTTGTTTAGAATAATTTTTTGTAAGGTTCCTGAAAAAAATTAGCTCAATCGATATCGGTAAAGGCTTGATAAGTTTGTTAAAATTTTGGTGTGTTCGATTCACGAACTGAAATTGAATGAATCATTGGAGCCTTTACCGGTATCTGATTGAGCTGGTTAATTGAGCGGCTCCAACCATTCGTGTAAGACTCCAAAGTAGGTCCTACACAATGGGGTATGGTTGGGGTGTGTTTGAGTGGGTGTGCCTGTAGACTAATTATTTATTAACGGATTTTGACTCTGTCAACTTTAACCCTCCCTCAACTCTCTTCTCTTGGCAGCCGAGATTTTTTTTTTTTTTTTTATCGGCGAAAATATTATTAGTGAAATCTTGACAAGGGTACATCAAGATGGGGGGAGAGGGGGAATTAAAAAACTGTAGGACAAGCCCACAAACATCCAAGGGTCTTGCAAAAAGCCAAGACCACCACACCTATTGGTTTAAGCCCAAACTGGGCACACCAGATAAAACAATAGAGCCCAAAACAACAACAGTCCCGCCTAATGGCCTAGTCCCAAACTGGGCACACCAACAATAAAGCCCAAAAAATGGCCCACACCCAAAACAACAACAATCCCTAATTGGCAGCCGAGATTTTGAACATCTTTCTTAGTAAATCATTTGAGCATCTTCTCAGACGAGTTGAAGAGTCATAATTCTGTTCTCATCGGTATCAACTAAACTCCATCTTACGGCTAATTGATGAGGAGACTGCATAACTATGGACTTTAATCGAATTAACATACAATAGAAATGGATGAAGTAATAAGAATCAGTGTGAAGCCGAAATAGATTTGAAAGTACCAAGGTTTGAATACAAAGAAATAGGACTTTGAGGATTATCAGTGTCTTTCTTATTTGCTTCAAATCAAACAGCCAACAACAACGGGTTTAACTTTAGAACATCATATCTAATTAATAGACTCTAAGAGTTCATCAACAGTGCGTTTAAACTGTTGGGGCCAAGCAAAAGTGCAAGTGAATTTGTGTGAGCAAGAAGAATATAAAGAAGAGAGAGTAATTCAAAATGCTGAAATTTTCATTTGATATAGGGCTGAATTACAAGAATCCTTCTGCTACAGTACGAAGGCTTTTTCTCTGATTTGTGGGAGTTGGATGATTACATTACATTGCTGACACTTGACCTTTATTTATAGCAGCAATAGGAATCATCTAGACTTCCTTTCTAGCCCTTTACAATCACCAAGGAACTTTGGAAAATGAACCATTATAATGAACTTTGACTGACCTTTTACGAGCCTAACATTCCAGATTATTCTAGCAAGATATCTCTCAGGAAAAATACAAATTAACTTCCAACACCCCTCCTTAATTTGTAATTTTCAGTTGCTTCTTAAACTTATCAAACTTTTCGATAGTATCCGCCTTTGTGAGGATATCTGCAGGTTGATCATTGGTATTGACAAACTCCATATTGATTTCTCCATTATTCACCAAATCTCTAATGAAATGATGCCGCAGCTCAATGTTCTTTGACCGTGCATGAAACACCGGATTTTTCGTCATGGCAATTGCAGACATATTGTCGCAATGAATGGTAGTTGGCTGCAGCTGTGATTGCTTCAAGTCAGAGAGCATACGCCTAAGCCAAATGGCTTCACATGCTGCATCCGTTGCTGCAATGTACTCAGCTTCGGCACAGGATAATGCAACAGTCTTTTGCTTCTTAGAGCACCAAGAAATCACCTTTGTACCAAGACAAAACAAATAACCTGGCGTGCTTTTTCTATCATCCAACGAACCAGCCCAATCGCTATCAGTAAATCAAGCTAGCTTATTGTCCTTTTCATTCTCATATAAGAGCCCATGGTTCCTTGTTCCTTGAAGATATCTTAGCACTCTTTTTGCTGATGCATAATGAAGCTTGCTTGGTTCACTCATGAACCTTGAAATCATTCTCACTGAATGCATAATGTCCGGCCTTGTATTTGTGAGATAAATCAAAGAACCAACAAGGCTTCTAAATGATTTTTTATCCACTCTTTCAACACCATCATTTTGTTGCAACTTCTCATTTGGTGCCATTGGTGTTGAAACTGGTTTGCACTTGCTCATATGAAACTTCTTCAACAAATCTTCAGTGTACTTTTCTTGAGAGATAAAAAACCGTCCTTTTGATTGCTTCACTTGAATCCCAAGAAAATACTTCATGAGACCCAAGTCTGTCATGTCGAACTCTTCCATCATTTTCTGTTTAAAATCTTCAACCTTTTTCAAACTTGTGCCCAAATAGATTAAGTCATCAACGTACAAAGAAAGTAAGATAAAGTCATCTCCTTCATACTTCACATAGAGTGATGGTTCATTCAGGCTCCTATGGAGTCCATTTTGACAAAAATATCCATTGATCTTGCAATTCCAAGCTCTAAGAGCTTGTTTCAAGCCATAGAGCGCCTTCCGAAGTCTGTACACTTGAGATTCTCTTCCTTTCACCTCATAGCCTTGCGGCTGCTCCACATATACTTCTTCTTCAAGTTCTCCATTGAGAAAAGCCGATTTAACAGCCAATTGAAATACATTTAGTTCCAATTGGGCTGCCAAAGCAAGAACAGTACAAATAGTCTCCATGCGAGCAACCGGTGCAAAAGTCTCATTAAAGTCAATTCCGGGCTGCTGAGAATAGCCCTTTGCAACCAGCCTTGCTTTGTGCTTTTGAATAGAACCATCTTCTTTGAATTTAGTCTTGTAAACCCATTTTAATCCAATCGCTTATTTTCCTTCGGGCAAGTCCATAAGCTCCCAAGTTTTGTTCTTCTCAATTGTAGCAATTTCTTCATCCATTGCTAATCTTCACAATTTTTCTTTAGAGGCTTCTTCAAAATGTTGTGGTTCACAAGCCAAAAACACCATATCACATGATTCATAAATGTCTCTCAAAGAACGCACCTTTCTTGGTGGTGATTCTGGGCTATCATCCACAGAAGAATTTGGGGTTGTTACTTTTGCTAGACTAGGAGTTGGAGTCTGCTGAGGTTCCATGTCCTCTTGACTTGCTGTTGGTTCCAAAAAATCGTATACCATCGGTGCCTGAGAGGTGTTCCCTTCCCAGCTCCAAGCTGCCATTTCATCAAACACCACATCCCTCGAAACAACCAGCTTGTTTGAATTTGGATTGAACAACCGGTATCCTTTTGACTCATCACTGTAGCCAATGAAAATGAGTTTCTCTCCTTTTTCATCAAAATTTTCTCCATCTTTAGATGGAATTGAAGAATAAGCAATGCAACCAAAAACTTTTAAGTGATCCACCGCCGGCTTCCTTTTGTTCCATGCTTCAAAAGGAGTTTTGTTGCGAACAACTTTTGTTGGTGATCGGTTGAGAATGTATATTGAAGAATTAACAGCTTCAACCCAAAAATTGTTGGGTAGTCCTTTGCCCTTTAACATACTCCGACCATCTCTGCAATGGTCCGATTTTTCCTCTCCGCAACGCCCCAAAAATTGGGTACGTTAATAAATAAATTTCATAATTTATTTAAATAAAAATACCAACTTCATTAAAATTCCAAAGAATACTTAATAAATTTTTTAGCGAAAACTGAAAGTAAACTAACTTATTACAACTGAAATAAATTGAATTCGAACATTGTTTGAAAAACTTAAACATTTATTTAAAATCCAACTGAAATAAATGACAGAGCCATCTAGCTAAATTCTACTGATAAAGCCATGGGTCCGCCACCTGATTCCCATCTAGCTGCTCCATCTCCTCGAAATCAACAGACGGCTCCTCATCTCCTTCTGTACCTGGTGTTAGGGATGCCAGAGCCACAAAAAGTAGCACCGTGAGTGGTAAAATTACACTCAGTAGGGTGCCCAGAGCTACCCCGTTACTAAAGTATTCTCATTCAACATTTAACAACATTTATAACACATAACAAGGAGATTTAATAACACAAATAGTAGGTGCTCAACAGGAAATACTTAAATAATTCAATAGTCATGTACTCAATTTCCATTGGAACTCACATCCCTCGTCAATTCCATTGATCAACAATTTGATATCATCTTTCATCTTTTGATTCATACTTTTCTTTTTCTCAATCACACACTATCCATCACCGGCTTCCACCTACAGTATACCTCAGGTGCCCGATCACACAGCAAAGCTACCTCGGGGTATACTGTGCATGGCTCACGCCCGGTCACAACATCACCACCAATTTTTATCCGGCATCGATTCCCACCCACAGTATACTTCCGGCGCCCGATCACACAGCAAAGCTACCAAAAAGTATAATCTGCGCATGGCTCAAGACCCATACCGGACACGTCCCAACCCCAAATTTCGCGATTAAATTCGTTCATCCTTATACATTAAACATTTCGATCAAAACGTGCTTTAATAATTGGATTCATTCATCAAGGGAGTCATTATTTACATTAGTCGAACATAACAAGAAAATATTACTATCACAAAGTTAAAGAAAAACTTATCATAACATGTAAAACGAGAAACTTTCTTAATTTACTAAAAATAGCAAACTAACTTCATAAATCACGAGATTTTACAGGAACATTAAACTTTACACTACAAACAGATTCCAAGTTTTACTCGAGTTCTAGTTCCTTCATTAAAGAGGTCGAAAATGGGTTTTAAGAATAGTTTGTAATCTGTCTCTCGAGTTTCACTACAACAGAAACTTTGATTGAGACGAGTTCTATATGAAAGTTGCTTATATTTTCAATATCTACAACTTTTCAGTTTTGAGTTTTTCCTGAATTCTACGTAACTCGGATTGAGACAAGTTCTATATGAAAGTTGCTTATATTTTCAATATCTACAACTTTTCAGTTTTGAGTTTTTCCTGAATCCACTCGAAAGAGGACCAAAACTGCCGAACAGAATACAGTGCACGAGAAACTCATTTTTCATTATTTCAATCTCGTTTTACGCCTTTGTTATCATAACGATTCGACTTACTACCATATTTACATATTTCATCTCACATATATCCTTACACATTTATGAATGCATTAATTAACACGTAAGCAGCAAAAGTTAAGCTCTCGAAACCCTACCTCTCCTCCGATGTTTTAGCACAATAAAACCGGTGATGAACTCGAGGATTTGCCGGTTAATCAACGACCAAACATAACAGGAATTGATAGCTGAAATTTTAGAGAGAGAGAGAGAGAGAGAGAGAGAGAGAGAGAGATTGATTTAACGTTGAAAAGTGAGAGAAAGAGATGTAGGTGTGGGAAATATATCGTAAGAGAGTTTTGTAGAAAATGGGAACCTAAATAGGAGAGTTTTTAAGCGCGTGGGATAAGTGGAGAGAAAAATTAGGAGTTAAAAATTAAAACTAAAAGGATAATGAGGAGAAACAAATAAAGAGAATAAATAGGAGGGAGATAATTGTTGGGGAGAATAAATGGGAGAGATAGGAGAAAGATATACACATAAAGAGAAGATAAATAAGGATTTTGTTTTCTTTTAAAACAATAAATCAAATCCAATCAAAACATGTTTATCTATTTTTTTGTACTACATAATTATCTAGTTGTTAGGGAAAAACAAACAACAAATTTATGTATATATATATATATATATATATATATAGTAGGAGAACTAACTAACTACTCCAATTTATCCCTTAACCACAAATAATTGAATTAAACTTATTATCTCTTTATCTATATTATATATTTATCTACAAGATAAAGGAATTCAAATTAAAATCTATTGTTTTCAAAATAAAAACAATTAAAAGTCTATTAATATAGTTCATAAAAAATCGGGTCTTTACATGAGCTGCCTCTGAATTCCATTTTCTTTGCAATACTCCAAGAATGGAGTGTAGATATACTCTCCTCCACGATCAGTCCGTAGAGTCTTAATTTCATGCCCACTTTGTTTTTCTGCAAGAGCTTTATAGCAAAGAAAAGCAGAAAAGCTAGGAGTTGGGATGGTGGAGCTTGCACTTGCCAACCTTGTTTACCATTTTAACTGGGAATTGCCTTCTGGGATGAAAAAAGTAGACATCGACATGGAAGTGAGACTAAATATTACTATGCATAAGAAGAATGAATTGTGCCTTGTGGCTAAGAAGTATTCAGGGTGTATGGATATTTGAGTAATTGTTTAAGGCTTTGATTGTGTGAGCATAGTGAAATAGTCCTTTAAATTTGGGAGTGCGTAGTATGCTATAATTCGTTATAGGAATAGAATGTTGTTTGACTGAAAGGTGTTGATGTTACTTGTTACACATATTTAACAAGAGTGAATTTCACTTATAACCCTCAAAATATGTACCGTTTTTCTATATCGTCATCAAACTACAAAAATCAACCGTTTCTTTTCTCAACTATTGATTTCCATCCTATTGGGTCCAATTGCTAGCGAGAGTTAGATTTTTGGACGGAAAGGTTGACATGTGCAACTCACGTGACATTCTTAAACCTGATCAAAGGGCAGAATTTGTCATTCTAGTCCCTTTCTTCTACCACACCAAAATTCCCCCTATGGGTTGGGTTGATAGAATTAATCACTAGACAGTCGAATTGGGTTGAAAAAACTTGTAAGGAATTGGATTTGTTCTTGCAAGAAGCCATTGATGAGCACCTTGACCATGGAAACAGGGGTGAGGGTGATCGAGAGGATATAACTGATGTATTGCTTCAGCTTCAGAATGATCACTCGTTCTCGATCAATCTCACTTTGGATCACATAAAAGCCGTGCTCATGGTCCTACTTCCTACTTTGTCTTTTCCTAAATTTTTTTTGATATCACTGTTGAAATTTGTCCCACGTCGGTTAAATATAACTTCCAAAATTAGTACTCCCTCCGTCCCATATTGTTTGCTTCATTTGCGCAGTCGTGCCACTCAAACAATTGTCTATACTTCACAATCTATAATGTTTTTTATTATTTCAAAAAATTTGTTTAATAATACTAATTGAGATCTATCAAATAAGATCCATATTGGATATCAACAATATTATAAATGAGAAGATATAGATAATTTTTTAAAATGTCCCAAATAGTGAAAAGTAACCAAACAATTTGAGACAGATGGAGTATATTAACTTGGGCGGCATCTCCACTCATAGCCAATTGGTCTTAAGTTGGACGCTTTAACATGTTATCAGATCTAGATTTTCGGAGGTTTTCCCCTTTAATTTGTTTGTGCCATAGTTGCACTTTGTACCATTGCAATACGTATGTTTCGGATCTTTTATTGACCTCTCCCGTGCGGGTCAGGGGTTACATGTGCAGCGAATTTTTAGAATTTGTCCCTTATCGGTTAATTATCACCTCGAAAACTAGTATATGAGACTGAGCTGCCTCTCCACTCTTTGTCAATTGATTTTGAGTTGGATGCTTTAACATGGCATCAAAGCTAGATTTTCAGATGCTTTTCCCTTTTGTGTTATAGTTGCACTTTTTTTCGTTGTGATCCGTATGTTCCGGATCCTTTGTTGATCTCTCCACGTATGTGCGAGTCAGGGGTTGCACGTTAAGAGAGTGTTGAAATTGTCCCACATCGGTTAATTATCACCTCGAAAAACAAGTATATGAGTTTGGGCGACCTCTCTACTCGTAGTCAATTGGTCTTGAGTTGGGCATTCAATTTCTTATATGATTCTTAAATTTCTTCTCCTTTCCTCAGGATATATTTGTCGCCGGAACAGAGACAAATTCAGCAGTAGTGGTCTGGGCAATGACGGAGCTAATGAGAAATCCCAGAGTCATGACAAAACTCCAACAAGAAGTTCGGAATACAATTGCGAAAAACAGTAGTATAGTCGATGAAGATGACCTCCAAAACCTTACTTATCTGAAAGCTGTAGTGAAGGAGACACTGCGACTACACCCTCCAGCTCCGCTTCTGATTCCGCATGAAACAACCCAAAAATGCAACGTTGTTGGGTATGAAATCCGGCCCAAAACCATTGTCTACGTGAACACGTGGGCCATCGGAAGGGACTCTCAGTTTTGGAAAGACCCAGAAGAATTTTTCCCGGAGCGATTTCTGGGAAATACTATTGATTTTAAAGGACAAAATATTGAGTTTATTCCGTTTGGAGCCGGGAGGAGAGGGTGCCCTGGGATTCATCTTGGAGCTGTGATAGTGGAGCTTGCACTGGCCAACCTTGTTTACTATTTTAACTGGGAATTGCCTTCTGGAATGCAGAAAGAAGACATTGACATGGAGGAAAGCCCAGGTATTACTATGCATAAGAAGATTGAATTGTGCCTTTTGGTTAAAGAGTATTCAGGGTGTACGACTCTTGGGTAATTGGTGAAGGTTGATTTGTGTGAGCAATTTCAAACAATCCTCTATGTTTGTGTGTCCTGTAAGCAGTAAGCCATAATTTAATGTTGAAATAAAATGTGGGAAAATTATCGAAATGGTCCATGTAGTTTCACTCGAGTCTCGATTTAGGCCCTCTAGTTTCAATTGCACTCCAACGAACCCTGTACTTTCAATTTTGGTCGAATTGAGTCCAAACGTTAACTTCTGTTAGCAGATTAGACGAAAACCCAATGTGGGGATTTTTTGAGGGTCAAACTCGTCTTTTCACCCAACCTTCTTCTTCCCCAATTTGTAACCCTTACCCTAACACTAAATCAAATCCAATCTTTTTCTTTCCTTTGCAAAAAAAAATGTTTTCAATCACAATTTACCAACATTACAACCACGATAATTACTTCTGTTTCTATTATAACAAATGAAGTCCCAGTTTCCAAGCTTCCAAAATACGTGGTCAAATCCTATGGTGGTGTTGATCATCGCTTTGTCTACTTTTTTATACACAACAGTAGAGAAAAAAAAACAACTACAAAAATCAAACCAGCTATTGATACGTAGTTTAATTCAACACATTAATTCAGTTGAGAATTCCCACGAATGAAGATTCTAGTCTTTTTTTATCAGCGTTCGTGCTAAGAGAGAGAGAGAGAGAGAGAGAGTTGTACGTATGGAACCCGGCTGCGGCACCTTCTCTTTCTCTACCCCGCCGCCGTTCGCAGGCGGAGGGGGAGGAGCACGACCGGCCTCGCGATCGACGTTCGAATCGGGATCTCCGGGCAATTGGGCCGGAATCGGTCGCATTGGTCTCGCCGAAGATGTTGGGCCGGAATCCGGTGCGTTTGGCCCAAGTCGAGGGCGGCATTGCGGCGGAATCCAGGGCGGGAGGCCATGGGCCGGGTCGGGGACGCTTTGGTTGGTCGGAGCTTGCCATTTGAAGACTGAGTTTCATTTTTTTATTTTTTATTTTTGCAAATGAAAGAAAAAGATTGGATTTGATTTAGGATTGGGTTTTCAGTCTAATTAATCTGCTAAAGGAAGTTAACGTTTGGACTCAATTCGACCAAAATTGAAACTACAGGGTTTATTGAAGTGCAATTGAAACTAGAAGGACTAAATCGAG
Source organism: Vaccinium myrtillus (assembly GCA_016920895.1). Lineage (NCBI taxonomy): Eukaryota > Viridiplantae > Streptophyta > Magnoliopsida > Ericales > Ericaceae > Vaccinium > Vaccinium myrtillus. Next base: position 14,265,765 of record CM029275.1, on the reverse strand, counting down.
ACTCGGGTGAAACTACATGGACCATTTCGATAATTTTTCTCATTAAATGTTGTTTGCAGTATAATGTTACATGTTACACATATTCCACAACGAATAAAAGTAGTTGGGTGTGCATTCCAAGTTGGTGTAGAACGTATTAAATATGAGGATCTACGTACATTCTATTGTCCATAATTTTTGCTGGAAAAAGAATAGTGACGCTATTCTTCCTTAACAATTGTTTCTCTTACGAAGGCTGTGGTCACGCTTCTGTAGCCCTATCGCCATTCCAAGCAAACAATGATGTGAGTTGTTAGAATATTATATCATTGATCTATAATGTATTGATCATAACTCTGCCGGAAAAGATTATTGATGCTATTTAATTTTTTTTCTGTTATGAAGGCAGTTTGTCACTCTTTCGTTGGCCTATCGCGATTTTAGGCAAACAATGATGGAGCTGTTAGATTATATTTCAAATCAATCTATTGTCCATAATTTTGCCGGAAAAAGAGTACTGACGCTATTTTTCCTTAACTAAACAATTGTCTCCCTTACGAAGGCTGCTGTCACGTTTTTTTAGCCCTATCGTCATGCTAAGCGCGCAAATAATGATGTGAGCTTTTAGAATATCATATCATTGATCTATTGACCATAACTTTGCCGAAAAATATTAGGTGATGCTATTTAATTTTTTTTCATTAAACAATTATTTCATTTATGAAGGCTGTTTGCCACGCTTTATGTTGGCCTATCGCCATTTTAGGCAAACAATGATGGATCGAAGCTGTTAAAATATAAATCAAATCAAATCTATTGTCTTTAATTTTGCCGGAAAAGAATAGTGATGCTATTTTTTCATAAATAAATAATTGTCTCTTTTACGAAGCCTGTTGTCACGCTATTTTAGTCAAACAATGAAGGGAGCTGTAAATACATTTGTTACCTATCTGAGTAACAAATACATTTGTTACCTATCTGAGTAATTACTAAGAAATACAAAGGAAAGCCAGAAAGGAAAAGAGAGCTTAGACAGAAAAAAAAAAAAAGAAAAAAGAATCAGACAGAAATGTAATGAGAAAAAATATCGGTCCGGAAGATCAATCTCAATAGTTCTTGAAGAACTATTTCATATACATATTGTGTTCAATATTTGTTTTACTTTATGCAACTTCTTTATTATTTACTTAGTTTTATAACATGAATACAGTATTCTCTTTATTCCAATAGGAGCAACGAAATTAATTCCCAGTCCATTTCCTAGGCACAAGGCACAGGGGATTTTTCTTGTGCATAGTAATTCCAGGCTTCACATCCGTATCAATGTCTTCCCTCTTCATCCCATCAGGCAATTCCCAGTTGAACCAATACAAAAGATTAGCAAGTGCAAATTCCACAACCGCCACTCCCATGTGTAGCCCGGGACACCCCCTTCGACCCGCCCCAAACGGAATCAATTCGAAATCTCTTCCCCTAAAGTCAATGGAACTCCCAATGAATCTCTCGGGCGAATATATTCCCGGGTTTTCCCAGGACTCGGGGTCTCTTCCGATGGCCCACGCGTTCACGTGGACTATAGTTTTGGGCGGGATTTCGTACCCAGATATGTTGCATTTTTGGGTTGTTTCGTGTGGAACTAATAGCGGGGCTGGTGGGTGCAACCGCATTGTCTCCTTTATTACTGCTTGTAGATAAGGGTATTCTTGGAGGTCATTCTCGTCTATAGCTCCTCTATTTCCGGCTTTATTTCTTATTTCTTGTTGAGCTTTTTTCATGGTGTTGGGATTTTTTACTAGTTCGGTCATTGCCCACACTAACGTAGCAGCATTTGGGTCTGTTCCAGCGGTAAATATATCCTGATAATTTAAAACAAAACAAAAAAAACAAAGAGAGGAGAATATTAGCAACATGTACTCTTTCCTTAGAAAATTGCATGTTCTGCTTGGTTTTTGGTTGAATGAAAAACAACAATCATTTACGGTATATTTTTTCTCGGTAAAGATAAATTTTGGCTAGTGTTTTTTTTTTTATTACGGTATATCTAGCCCAATAGCCCTACTAATCCAGAAAATCAATTCTGGTCCACTAACAGAGACAAAATTAACATTGTGACAAAGTCTCGTAGAAATTAACTCAACACAAAATTAACACCTCCTCAACAAAAAAATTACTATCACTATAGGGTAAAAAAATTCATTTTAATTCAAAATAAATTAGGGGCACTTAAATAATCATCCTTTTAGTCACTTGAAATTAGAAAATCATCCTGAGCATATTTAGGAGTTATGTTTCCATCCCGAGATTCAAATAAACCCTAAAATGTCATTTATATATATATATAATTGTAACATATTAAGGGATTGAGGACTAAATTAAAAGTTGCATATATGGGGCGGTAGGTAGTGGACCATTTTCAAAATTATGAGGTCCTCTGCTGCAATTTTAGGATTAGGATAAATCTCAATCCCACAAATTAGGCCAACAATATTCTTTTTCCTTTTATAAAACCTAGATTGATCAGTTTCTCTCTCTCTCTCTCTCTCTCTCTCTCTCTCTCTCTCTCTCTCTCATGATCTGATCTCTACTTTCACATCTCCATCCCATCCCATCCCATCACATCACCCAGTCGGACATCCTCTGATGGTCCCCATCATCGACCTCCATCGCCACCACTTGCCATCCATCCTCCTAATCAACGCCAAACCTCGTCCTCCATTGATCACCGGCGCCGATTTCCCTCCACACACTATCGTCTGCAATTATTCGCCGGGTTTTCGCATATTCGACTATAAACTACGGTGCAGAATCGTTGAATTTCGGAAATGTTTTGATTTATCTCATATATTAAGTAATCATCCTTTTTAAGTGCCTAATATTGGTACCTGATTGTGGGTTTTAAAAAAGATTTGCTAAATTAGGGTTTGATTGCACGGTTCCCTTTTTAATTTCCCAATTGCGGTTCTGTCATTAATTTTACATGGAGCAGTCAATTTATGGATTTTACCATGTAAAACCAATTTTGGATTATGGATTTTGGACCTGGGGGGCGTGCTGCACAGCTTGGTGCTGTGCACCCGCACGGCGCGGCCGGCCGGCCACTTTTTGGCGATCCGAGACATTCACCGGATAGCCCTCGTCGAGTACTACAAGTGTACCAAAAATCAACTTGAACGGATATCGTTAAGTGCCTAATCGAACACAAATAGATTGAAATGAAATGGAACACAAATGTATATAAATACTGGATCGAAATCACTAAACCCATTTTTTTCAAGCTATTTGTGTTCCGATTAGATACTTAACGATATCCGATCAAATTGATTTTTGGTACACTTGTAGTACTCGACGATGGCTATCCGGTGAACGTCTCGGATCGCCAAAAAGTGGCCGGCCGGCTGCGCCGTGCGGGTGCACAGCACGCTGCACAGCACCAAGCTGTGCAGCACGCCCCCCAGATTCATGGATTTTGTATTCTTAGATGGTGACAATCTCCGCCATGAGGTATATTTATTAGTTTGTAATGTCAATTTTGCAACAGCATTGCTAGCAAGGGTCCAATTGTACGGTTCCCTTTTCTCCCAAATATGGTAGGGTGAGTTCTCCAACGGATTTTATCAAAATTTTGATAAAATCAACCCCTTGATTTTATCCATTCGTGAAGACATTTGATAAATCTGTAGATTTTTTAGATTTTTGAATGCAAAAATCCATAGATTTTATCGCATATCTTCACGAATGGATAAAATCAGGGGGTTGATTTTATCAAATGTTGATAAAATCCATTGGAGAACTCAGCCTAAAAAAAATGCATTTGTTGATTTTACCATTTTTTTGTTGGTCCCAAATTTTCATAATTTACGTGTCTTACTTAATTTATAAGATCTCTTAAATTAGCCAATGGAAAATCTATATTTTCCATCAAGGAATATGTATGCACAGCTTTATGAGTAATACACATGTGCAACAGAAATTATAACTTCATTTCCAGTGACATGGTGAATATGATACAAGTGACATACCGCCCAAAAATTATGATAATATGGCAAACGTGAGCCATTACCAAATAATTATGGTATATATATTAAGGGCATACTAGTAATATGGTATATTTAAAGAAAACATATCCAAAAATGGTGAAAATCATGAGCCAATAATCATGGTAAAAATCAACTACGACAAACAAAAATCCCAATAGCAATTACGGTAAGATATCTTACGATGATTTGAAAATTGGAAATTCAAAATCATGAGCCAATAATAATTGGTAAAGGTTGAGGCGTATGTTTTCACCATATTTGGAGTTGTTAAACCAAGCTAACTAGTTGTCACAATTTACCATAAATATTGATATATATCCAAGCTAACTAGTTTACTTTACCATGTTCCTTTCAATTTTAGCATGTCCACTGTATTGGGTCTGATTTTTTACCATGATTTTTGTTCTCCTTTCAAATTTTACCATAATGACTTATTATTTGGACTTAATTTTACCACGACTATTTTTAGTTTACCATGACAACTGTTATTGTATTTTTTTTTACTATAATAAATTGTGATATATCTGTAGTTGAATATATTCACCATGTTTTAGGATGCGAATACTTATATATAATATTTAAGATCAGACGAAATATGGGATTGCAATTTTTTCAAAAATTCCTAAATTTTGGTGCTCACAAGACTAATATTTGAAAACAATATCATACCCTCAATTTTGAATGTCCACCTTTCAAAAAATTCCTTAATTTTTGGCAAGAGAATCATCCACCATCTCAAAATTTCCTTGATTTTAGGTAATACAATTATCCACAATTTCAAGAATTCCTTGCCTTTAGGTAACACAGTCATGCACAATTTCAAAATTCCTTGATTTTAGGAAAGAAAATCAAGCAAAAAAACATTTTCCAGCCCCTAACAAAGAGGTAGGTGTGTATATATATTAAGAAAGGGTAATAATGACAAATCACATTAAAAGAGGATGAAAACATAATTCCGTAAAATAAGGGGGATGAAAATCTAAATAGTGTCCAAAAAACGGATGAATATTTAATTACCTCAATAAATTAAGAGTTCATAGTTTTTTTTTTATTACTTTTTAATATCTTAAAAGATGACTCTTTAGATATAACTCATTTTTGGCTCATTCTATCATGTGTTTTTGGACAGACAACTGACGATTAGGAGCGTTGGCGAAAAGCAAATAGAAACCACGTGGGTATATTTCTATTTCTGATAATAAGGGGGATATTCGTCATTAAGGCAAACATAAGGGGTGTCAGTGACATTTACCCCAAATTTTTTGGTAATGAACTCATTGAAACCATTTGACAAGATAACTAGTAGATTCACTGCCCAGGAGTTGACTAAAGAGTCACCTGAAAATCAGGAGCCTCAGAAAGCCTTTATATGCAGTTCAGCGAATATGGGTAAAGACTTGATAAAAAATGAGTTAATTTTTTCACATACTAAAAATGATGTTTTAAACAAATTGAACTGCTCCGATTATTCACGTAAAGCTCTGATTCTTTTGTGTCAAATTTCGTGTGATCAGCCGTACCGCCCTCATATACATGTGTGTGAAATATATCAAGAATGAAGAAAGGGAGAAACAAGCACCTGGAGAAGTGCTTTAATGTGATTAGAAGTGAGCTTGATTGGAGATGAACCATCCTTCTGCAGCTGAAGTAACACATCAATAAAATCCTCTTGTTCAAATTTGGTCTTCTTTTCATCACTTATCATGTGCTCATCCACTATTCCTTGAAAAAATGAATGAAGTTTTATCTAGCTGATTCAACTTCCCAGTGAGTCTATCAACCCAACCCAAACAAGGGAAATAATCAGAGAAATAGAAACTTGCTGAAGCAGCCTGAGAATCACTGAGTAAATTCTCAAACATGCTTCTCTCATTGCCCTCGTCCTCGTAACTCGTCCCGAAGGCAATCTTACTAATAATCGTATTCGAGAAGAGAAGTAACATCTCACTCAAATTAACGATTTTCGAAGCAGAAGCGGCTTTTTCAATCTTTTTGATCAGTTTTGAAACCTCGTTTTCGCGAACGGGGCGAAAAGATTGAACCCTCTTGGGGCTAAAGAGGTGAAGGCTACAAATCCTTCTCATTTCCCTCCACGAGTCATTGTAAGGTGCAAAACCCACACCCAAGCCGTTGTAAGATACCTTTTTGTAGCTAAGGAAAGGAGGCCTGGATGCGAATTCTGCATCGTGCGTTCTTAAGACTTCTTTCGCCATTTTCGACGAAGAAACCACCAGCACGGTCTTGAAACCGAGTTGGAGAGACATGAGGGGACCGTATTTTTTGGAGAGTTTCCATAGTTGATGATAGAGGGGCGAGGAATCAAGTTGGTGTAAGTTTCCGATAAAGGGTAGTACAGGAGGGCCTGGGGGAAGATTTGCACCCCGAGCTTTCCTGTAATTGAGAAAAAGATATAAGAAAAGAAGGGTGGATAAAAGGAAGAAGAGAGAGTATTCCATGGTTGGAAATATGAGGAGGGAAACTGCAATAGGATTGGATAATGAAATATATGTGGAGTTGAATGTTTGGCAACTTAAATAGACAGACATCTTTAGGGAAAATTGCTACGCCCCACGTGGCTACCTGATTTTCGACAAATTTTCAATTTTTTCAGTGTATTTTTCTATTTTTCTGTATATTTTCTATGGAGTGGCCGCCCTTTATATGGAGTGGTCCCCCCGCAGCTACAATCCTGCGTCCGCCACTAATTCCACCGCCACTCACTAGTATGGGACCCAAGACTTAGGCACTACGTTATACTTTCTACCTCGTTAGGGAAGGGTCGCTATTTTTTCAATTCTTAAATTACACTATTCCCTTTCGAAATAAATTATACTTGAATTTATATTTTCGAAAATAGAAAAGTCGCTTTGAAAATTTAATTAAGTTAATTCAATATGAAACTAATGTCCAAAAACTGGTTGGATGGCATTAGCCTTCAAGTTTGGAAAATGTTTTGGAAGTAACTTTTAATGATGGGATCAAAGAGAATAATTTTTCCACAAAATGAATTCTGTCCACAAAATCAGGGAACAAGAAGACAACATCTTGGGGAAGTTTCCCTCTTGAACACCACAGCTCTACTTGGACCCGCAGCCGTCTACATCTCAAATTTTGGATTCGATCCCCGGCTTTCTTATCTGTTGCGTAACATCAAATTAACTAGCATTAAACTCTTGGTAAATGTTAATATCAAAATTGTTTTAGTTCATACCAAAATTTTTAATATATAAAATATGTATATTGTGTGTGGAGTACAAAGCTCTGATACATTGGAATTGTAGCATTAACAAAAACAAATTTTGAAATTATAATTTTTCTAAACTAGTGCATAGGAGAAAAATCTGGATTCTCAACTAAAAAAAAAGTGGTCCAATATGACACTTAGCTAGCTAAGTGGTCGTAATGCGTAGGGTCCTCTCTCTCTCTCTCTCTCTCTCTCTCTCTCTGTGAAACGAGTGTGTAAAAGAAGATCGCTGAAGATGAATGTGTAAAAGAAGATCGCTGAAGATGAACTGAACCAGTTTCGTTTCGGGTGATGTCACACCTGATAAGTCCACAAGTTTGGGAGGACTCCTCGGTCCATCAGGTGATCCCTACACAAGCCTCCTGATGCCACATTTGACATGTTAGGCATGCGTGATGTCGAGCCTCCCCTTGTCAAAGCGACCGGCATAGGCCGAAACCCTGTAATACCCACCAGTTCAGTGGAATTAGCCTGGTGATGGTTGGGGTGACTGGCATCGAGCGAGATGCCTTCGAACCAACCGGTTCGGAAAACACGGCTCGACTAATCTAAATGGCGATCCCGAGATTGCTTCAATAATCTTCCGAGGCGGTCCTTCCAACGCGATGCACACCGAACCCACCGGTTCAGCAGAGGTCGCGCCGTCCGTGTGATTCCTTCTTCACTCTGGGCGTTGACACGACGTATGCTGAGGCATCTCAGCGGTGCTGGCGTGGCTCCATCCATTTCTTTGTCGTCAAACCTTAGGATGGGTGGGATCCGGGGTGCTAGAAATCAACCCCTGCAAATCACCCTGAAAATCGCCCAAAACGACGTCGTTTTGGGCGCGAAAAGGGACAAAAAATAATAACTCAAAACTACGTCGATTTGGGTCATAGGAACATAAGAGATGGGGCTTTTTTGAAAACTTAATTCCCACTAGGTCAAGGGTTGAAACTTACTTACCACTAGGTCAAGTTTTTTTTTTTTTTTTTTTTGAAAACCAAAACAACCACGTGCATTATTCTTAGGTCAATTTTTTGGGGGTTTAGGCACTTAGGGTATCATACGGTTTCATGGGGTTTTAGAAGTTTAGGCACTTTCATGGGATTTTGTGAGTTTAGGCACTTTCATACGTTTGGGGGTTTAAACATTTTCATAGGTTTTAGAAAGTTAGGCACTTATTTCTAATATTTTCATTAGTACGTTGAAAATATTATGAAACAATAGATTAAAGCATGATATGTGGAAGTGACTCACCAAACAACTTAAAAAAAGAAAACATGACATTTGGATAGGACATGAATCCCAATTTGAAATAAGGAAAATAATTTTCACACCCCTTTTTTTTATGATTGCACTCCATTCCTCTTTTAGTGCAACTTTTATGTTTAAGTTTTTTAGTAAAAAAAAGAAAGAAATAAAGTGCATTTCTAAAAAATGGATTGTGAAAATACCTCCCCTATTTGCGTATGGTCCCATGCAATATGAATAGGATTTTTTTTTTGCTTAATGTTGTCTTGTTGTGCCACAAAATCGGGGCACAACAAGACAACATTTTGTCATTTTGGGGAAGAAGTAATTCTGTCCACAAAATCGGCGCACAACAAGACAACATTTTGTCATTTTGGGAAGTAATTCTGTCCACAAAATCGGCGCACAACAAGACAACATTTTGTCATTTTGGGGAAGTATATATATATCCATCTTGAAGACTACAACTCCACGTGGACCCACAGCCGTCTACATCTCAAATTTTGGATTCGATCACCGGCCTTCTCCTCTGTTGCGTAACATCAAATTAGTAGCATTAAACCCTTGGTAAATGTGGCTCAACAAAAAAAAAAAAAAAATGTCTCTCCTTTTTCACACAAGCGTGTGTACATCACACGTTGAGACTGCATCTCACTCTCTTGCATACACCGCCTTCGATTGGCACGTGCGGGCGCCACGAGACTCCGCTGGCGACGGGTCTTGGACCACTGTCTTCGTCTCGACGAGATCTATAAGCCTCTGGTCTCAAAACGATTTTAGGACTCGTTTTCCTCCGAAAAAGCGAGCTAAAACCCCCTATTCGCCCTTTTTTATGTTGTCGATTTGCTTGGAGAAGAGAGAGAGACCAGCATGAGAGAGAGAGAGAGAGAAGCAATGCTAAGCTCGCCTTTCCCCGCCGAACCTCGCCCCTGTGGCGAGGTACTGTAGCTGTGGAGATGATGGCGAGGTAATAGGCGAGGCTGCAGGGCGGTGGTTTTTTGAGTTTTGTTGAGCAAACTCGCCATCGTTGGTAAGGAAGGAGCTCTAGGTGAGTCTCCTGGAGATGCTCTAAAAATGTGGTACCAACCCATCCCGGGTATAACTCAATGTTCTGAAAATCGGATCGATGAGCGATGCGAACCGAAAAAAGGACCAAGTGCATGGGTCACTGGTTCATATCATGGTCGAACCGGAATCGAACCTTGATGTCAAACTTATATATAATATAGAACTAATTAAAATTAAAATATAATCGCATATTTGTACAAGAAAATGTTTGGAACATATTAGCATAGATGAAACTTGGAACCCAACCATTGAGGTCTCTAGAAACACTAAAACACCTAAAGAATTATTCACCCACCACCACAACCCACTAGATCTGGGGAGGTAGACCAAGATTAGAAACCACGAGACCTACCCGAGGATTAGAACACAAAAAACAACCAACAGACTAAAAAAAAAACCCAATCTTCAAACCCCACCTATTATTTGTCACAGCGCCGGCTGCCCTTCTCCCAACCACCATGCTACATCTCCACCCTGCAAGTCTGAACCCATGGAGCCGGATCAACTCTTCTGCTGAAGATCGCCAGAATGACCAAAGCCAAACCAAAACGTTTAAAGACAGCAACACGTGGAAAATGAGGCTGACGGGAGGGAAGGAACACACCATCGGGGGAGATCTGAGGGAGGAGCAGGAAGGCAACCCCCACTCCCCGATCTAAAACCCTAGCTGCAAGATGTGGGGGGGAGTTAAAGAGAGAAAGAGAGGTGAGTATGCCGGGGCTAGTTCATAGTTCTCATTTAATATGTGTTTTTACTGATCAATGTGTTTGTTTTTTAGGTTTTTTTTTTTCACTTGCAACGATCTCGCAGTTTGTATTCAATTTATTGGATTTCTAACCCTATGTGAAAGTTAAAGAGAGGTGAGTATGCCGGGGCTAGTTCCTATTTCTCATTTAATATGTGTTTTTACTGATCAATGTGTTTGTTTTTTAGGTTTGTTTTTTAGGTTTTTTTTTTTTGTTCAATTGCAACGATCTCGCAGTTTGTATTCAATTTCTTGGATTTCTAACCCTATGTGAAATTGATGTTTTGCTTGATGATATGCAACCAAATTAAACAACTCCTAAGAAATATTTCTTCGCCCTCTTTACGATGTAAATTTTTAGTGAAATTCATGAGCTTGAAGCTAATGAAATTCATTAGATAGTTCTTACGTAGTTTCGAAAGAGGTAGTTGTATTTAGAAACCTAGTTGAATTCACGAGCTCAAAACTAATGAAATTCAAGTGCTTGTTGTGTTTTGAAATATGGTGAAATTCACAAGTTCGGAGCTAATAAAATTCACCAGATGTTTCTATCGTAGTTTTCAAATTTCACTAAATCTTATGAAATTTAGTGAAATTTCAGAATTAGGGAAAATTTCAAAAAAAACCCCAAACTTTGCCCTTAATATAAAAAATACTCCCAAACTTCAATTCCGTAATCAAAATTGCTCCCACCGTCTGCATCCGTCAACTCACTAACGGGAATTGCTTACTTGGACACTAACGGACCCAAAACCACGTTAGAGGTTCAATTTGGAGGGAAAAAGAAGCACGTGAAACTCACTCCCCCACCCCATAACCAGGGCCGGCCCAAGGTATTTGGGTGCCCTAGGCCTAATTAAAAAAATGTGCCCTAAAAATTTTCGTGTTCCTCAACCGAACTTTCTGCGTTGTTTTTACTACAATCTCCCCGTACAAAAGGGAATTAATACAAGCTAAATTTAACAATGATTTAGAGCATTTCCAGTCCTGTGCCTTTTTTAAAAATAAAATTTGGGTCAAAACTCCTTTGTTATGCCAATGCTAAATCCTAGTGTTACCCAAATATGTTCTTCCAGTTTCCTCTAAAAAATTTGGGTCAAAATGGCTCATTTAACTACTTATAATAAGTAAGAAATTTGATATGCTGGAATTAATTATACGACTTTATCTGCTAGAAAATAGTGAAATTTGATCAACAACTTTTTGGTTACTTGGAAAAACTCAAGAACTTGTGTCAATTTTGAAATCTCAAATACAAACCTACTCGAAACTCTAACAAGAAGATGAGAAAATTACTACCTAATTACTTCGTCATGTGTTAATCTATTAATATATAATAGATTAATAGATCTTCGTAGTTCCTAGAATCCTAATTCCTAATCCAGAATCCTAATTCCTAGTTTATTAGTCCTACAGCAATCCCTGTGAAAAGACAATATAGCATCACTTAGTATTGCCGCTTGTTAGTCCAGGGATTCCCAATTTCTAAAATTGGGTGTATGCACTATTTGGGGTTCTAGTGGGCCTCCAGGAGGTTTCAATCAGGCTTGACTAATTTTTTTAAAAATCCATTATTACGGATTGGGGCGAGTTATATGGGCTACACCCAATTTTAGAGGGCTTCTTTAAATGTTGGGTCACAATGGTTGGACTCTTTTATAACTAATAGTGGATTTTTTCTTTATTTGGCCCAAAAAAGTGTTCTAGTCAAGCCCATTTGTACCAAATGTTGGAGTGCCCCAAATTTGAGCCATTTTTGGTGTGCCCTAGGCCCAGGCCTTGTGGGCCTTGGTCCTGGGCCGGCCCTGCCCATAACCTCCAAAAGCAACCTTTTTCTCTGTCATTCTACCGTCTGCATCCGTCAACTCACGTGCGTGTCTCTGCTTGTGATTTCTTTGGGACCCAAAGTAAAAGTTTTACTTTAATGGAAAGGGTTGGAAAAAGTGTAGTATTATCAGTTCTTTATAACTTCTTGAAGTTTGTTATTGGTTTTTTTAAGGTTTCTTTGGGTCTCTATTTGTGTTCTTTATTCTTGTTTATTACTGTTGATTTTTTTTATTTATTTTGTAAATTGCATGTGTGGTTTAAAATATGCAGATAGGTGTGAGGCTAAGAATGCATTATGGTGGAAGGGTTGAGGCTAAGAATTACGTGGGGGGTTCATTTGGGTTTATTAATTACTGCCATGAAGATGAGATTAATATTATTGAGCTCTGTACCATGGTAAAAGAACTGGGGCAAAATATTAGTAACGATTACTTGAAAGTGAATGGGGATATTTTGATTGATCAAGTGAGATGCTGAGCCACTCAATTAGAATGTGTCAGCTTGTAGATACAAATAGTTTGGTGAATGTTTTTGCAGTGTTCAATGTAGATGATGTTATTGGCACACATGGTAGTCAAATTGTTAGTGACAGGCTAAGGGGAAGCAAAGGTAAACGAAAGGTTGAAACTACCACAATCAATGAACAAATGAGTGATGGTGAAACAGATGAATATGACCCAGATTCTACTTCTTCTGATTTTGATTATGAGGAATTCTATGACAGTGATGTTGTGCTTGAGGAAGATGATGCGTTATTTGAGGTAAATGTGGATACACAAGTATCGAATGGCCCTTTTGGCAGTTGATTTTCATGTTTGTTTTGGGTTGTTTTTCTTCAATCAAACATGAAATTGATCCACACTTCCAAACCACCAACAAAAACAAAGGAAGAGATCATAGAAGTGATTCAGACATTAACATATAAACCCAAGCTTCCATATATGTAGACTTCACATCCAATCCCATCCCATAGTAGGGGTACAAAAACATCTAAACCCAGGCTTCCATTAATCTACCACACACACCTACCCCACCCAAATTGATTCAGACATTAAAAGGAAAAAAGAATTCCCAAACACCACAGAGAGAGGGATCAGCCAATCAAACCCTTTGCACTTAGGTTTGGTGCATTTCCTGAACCTCATACATGGGTTTTTGTCAGTTCACAAAGTGTTCATAAACATCTGGCAACCGCAAATGTTGCACACAAACTTGTCATTAACCCTGCTACTGCTGTTGTTCATTGTGTTGGGTGGAGAAATGGATGAGGAAGAAGGAATGTGGACGTTTTATGCCTGATGAAGGAAGAGAGGAGAGAGAGAGAGAGAGAGAGAGAGAGAGAGAGAGAGGGGTCTGAATGCAATGCTCTGTTTTGCTTTATAGAGGGGTAAAGGAGAATGGGGGAAAAAACTAGGTTAGCTTTTATTTTCCCTCCAAAAGTTTTCTCATTACCTATATCAGTGCCACATGTTCCTTTTAACGTGGTTTTGGGTCCGTTAGTGTCCAGGTAAGCAATTCCCATTAATAAGTTGGCGGATGCAGATGGTGGGAGCAATTTTGATTATGGAATTGAAGTTTGGGAGTAAGACTGAAAAAAATTGAAAGTTTGAGAGTATTTTTTATATTGAGGACAAAGTTTGGGTTTTTTTTTGAAATTTTCCCTCAGAATTATTGAAACTTCACTAACTTTTGTGACAATTGGTGAAATTTCTAAAAGTTGCTGAAATTAACCAACTTTTGTAGTCGCCGGCCGTAAGTGAATTATTGAAACTTCACTAAATTTTGCGAAAATTAGTGAAATTTCGAAAAGTTGTTGAAATTAACTAACTTTATAGTTGCTGGTAGTAGGCAATTGTTGGGCGGAGGTGGAGGGGAGTAAAGTGTAAAATATTTGGAGGGTAAAAATGGTGTTTTTTTTTTATCACGAGGTTGTCTTTATATGTATGTTAAGACCCGTACTTTTAAAATATCTTTTTTCCAGAAATAAAGTTTGTGAAATGTGAGGAATTGTTTGAAATGTTTAAGTGTTACTCCCTCCGTCCCTTTTTAAATGTGTTACTTCGTAAATCCAACTTATTAAAGAAACATCATCATTACACCTTTTACATCAACTTTTTCCTCCACTTTACACTTTTCACATCAACTTTTACCCCTACTTTCCAAAATTATCCTCCACTTTTACCCATTAACTCTTTACCCACTAACTTTTCAAAGGGCAAAATAATAATTGTACAAACTTTTACCCATTAACTTTTCAAACCACACACTTATTTAGGGACAGCCCAAAATGGAAATGTCTACATTTAAAAAGGGACGGAGGGAGTAGATTATTTAGTGATATGAGTGAGTTGGGACCCAATTGCATTACACAAGCCAAAACAAGGGGTGTGGTGTAATTTTTCAAATTGTGTATATCTGGTGTGAGAGAGGAGAGAGAAATCAAATCCCCCCTCCCCCCCAATCCCACATAGGTCGGCCCTCTCTCTACTCCCTCCTCCATTTTCTTCAACTCTCACTCCAAAATTCAACCTCTCACTCAAATTCCTCCAAGATCCACACCAAGATCCGTCAACTACACGTGTTCTAGAGCTTGTGGTGCATTGATTTCACTCCGAGAGGTGGAGATTTTGGTAGAGCTCATTGGGGAAGGCTAGAGTTTTGTTAAATCTTCAACTTGGAGCTAAATTTCTTTAAGGTAGGGGAATTTCTATCACTACTAAGTGTATATGAGTGTAGGGTGTGTGTTGTTCATACATTTGATCAAATCCCTCTTGACTTGTTGAGAGAAACCCATTTTCTAGTCTAATTGGTTTTGATTCTTGCTTGATCTTTGTATTTGATTGTTAAATAACTCAATTGATTGAACTTTTATTCTCTCCCTCCATGTTTATTGGTTATTTGGAACCTCAAAAGTTAGCTTGAATCATGAAATTTGGCCTTGGGTTGAAATGCCCTCCTTTAGGGAAAAATTTGTGAAATCTGTCAATTTTGTGCACATCTGTCAATTTTGTGCACAATCTGCCTCGCTGGTCCAAACCAGGAGTTGGGTGGTTAGGACCAACCCATTAGTCTGCTTAAAAATTTTGTTATGTTTTGGGCCTTTCCTTGATGCTTGGCTAGTTCCCGTTCACCCGTATCTTTGCATGTTTGGGTGTTTTTCCTTGAGAAATTAACCCTCCGTATCCACCTCGCTTGTGACATTGGGGTTATAACTCATAAAAATGATTGAAAGGTTAATGACACGTTATGGACACTCACCACGAGAAGTTGATTTAGTACTTAACGACGATAGTGGCAAGTGTGATACACATGTTTGATTAACTTGAGGTTTATCGATTGTTAAACAAGAATGATAAATTGAAAGGAATGATACTAGGGCCGTCCTTTGGACGTGTCGCTAGAACAAGCCTTCGCCAAGAGGAAGATGATACGGGGTCATAAGTCGCCAGGAATGATACTAGGGCCGTCCTATGGACTTGTCGCTAGAAATTTCTAAAATGTTAAACTCTAATGAATCAACGACATGACGATCGAATTATTTGGACACTTATGAGATGTTATTTTTCTTTAACTAAACAATTGTCTCTCTTTCAAAGACTGCTGTCAGGTTTTTGTAGCCCTATCGTCATTCTAAGCGCGCAAATAATGATGTGAGCTTTTAGAATATCATATGATTGATCTATTGACCATAACTTTGCCGAAAATAATTAGGTGATGCTATTTAATTTTTTTTCATTAAACAATTGTTTCACTTATGAAGGCTGTTTGCCACGCTTTATGTTGGCCTATCGCCATTTTAGGCAAACAATGATGGATCGAAGCTGTTAAAATATAAATCAAATCAAATCTATTGTCTTTAATTTTGCCGGAAAAGAGTAGTGATGCTATTTTTTCATAAATAAATAATTGTCTCTTTTACGAAGCCTGTTGTCACGCTTCTGTAGGCCTATCGCTATTTTAATCAAAAAATGAAGGGAGCTGTTAGAATATATATCAAATCAAATCTATGATCATGAAATTGATACATTTTTTTTTCTTTTCTCTCCGCTCCCCCTCGGTTAGAAAGAGCTGGATTGTTTGTTCTTGTAAAAACAATTGAATTGTTACGAAAGTCCTAATTTGATGACCATTGAACAGTTATATTGGTGAGAGTTGGGGGACATCTTGAATGAGATGGAGCTCGTTTAATAAATTTCTTCTATAAATACATTTGTTACCTATCTGAGTAATTACTAAGAAATACAAAAGAAAGCCAGAAAGGAAAAGCGAGCTTAGACAGAAAAAGAAAAAAAAAAGCATCAGACAGAAAGGTAATGAGAAAAAATATCGGTCCGGAAGATCAATCTCAATAGTTTCTTGAAGAACTATTTCATATACATATTGTGTTCAATATTTGTTTTACTTTATGCAACTTCTTTATAATTTACTTAGTTTTATAACATGAATACAGTATTCTCTTTATTCCAATAGGAGCAACGAAAATGAAAACCTACTGTTTGTAGAATTATTGCACTTCCCTAGAAAAACACCAAAATTAATGATTTGGACATTACTCTTCTCGCACTTTTAGCTAGCTATAAATGTAATTAATAATTAAGTCTTCATATATATAGGAGTCTTACATGTTTGGGGACCTCTATTTTTTACATTTTTTAGGGGGCGAGTGACGGTGACTTCATTGGCTTATGCCATGAGCCGACCCTTAAATCTTAAGCAGTACCATGCAGCCAGTTAAGTGTGATGTTAATAACTTCGATGGCAAATATCCAAATATAAAAGTAAAACTAAAAAAGCTGTCAAGAGAAACCAAGCTTCCATGCATTGTGTTGTTTCGTACTTCAAACCTTAATATCAAACCAGCCATTAATGTAACCATTGTATATTTTCAAGTTTTCCAAACAATATAACAACATATATTACATTACTATAAATCACACATGCAACATTTATTCATCCAAATTAATTCCCAGACCATTTCCTAGGCACAAGGCACAGGGGATTTTTCTTGTGCATAGTAATTCCAGGCTTCACATCCGTATCAATGTCTTCCCTCTTCATCCCATCAGGCAATTCCCAGTTGAACCAATACAAAAGATTAGCAAGTGCAAATTCCACAACCGCCACTCCCATGTGTAGCCCGGGACACCCCCTTCGACCCGCCCCAAACGGAATCAATTCGAAATCTCTTCCCCTAAAGTCAATGGAACTCCCAATGAATCTCTCGGGCGAATATATTCCCGGGTTTTCCCAGGACTCGGGGTCTCTTCCGATGGCCCACGCGTTCACGTGGACTATAGTTTTGGGTGGGATTTCGTACCCAGATATGTTGCATTTTTGGGTTGTTTCGTGTGGAACTAATAGTGGGGCTGGTGGGTGCAACCGCATTGTCTCCTTTATTACTGCTTGTAGATAAGGGTATTCTTGGAGGTCATTCTCGTCTATAGCTCCTCTGTTTCCGGCTTTATTTCTTACTTCTTGTTGAGCTTTTTTCATGGTGTTGGGATTTTTTACTAGTTCGGTCATTGCCCACACTAACGTAGCAGCATTTGTGTCTGTTCCAGCGATAAATATATCCTGATAATTTAAAACAAAAAAAAAAACAGAGAGATGAGAATATTAGCAACATGTACTCTTTCCTTAGAAAATTGCATGTTCTGTTTGGTTTTTGGTGGAATGAAAAATAACAATCATTTACGGTATATTTTTTCTCGGTAAAGATAAATTTTGGCTAGTGTTTTTTTATTTTATTACGGTATATCTAGCCCAATAGAACTACTAATCCGGAAAATCAATTCTGGTCCACTAACAGAGACAAAATTAACATTGTGACAAAGTCTCGTAGAAATTAACTCACAAGAAAATACACCAATGGCGACTAGATTGCCGACGCAATGTATTTTTGGTCAGCAAAAGAATGCTTTTGCCGATGCAAAAGTAATTCATGTCGGTAAATACAAACTTTTTGGCGATGGAAATAAATGTGTCGGCAATGTAGTCGGCGAAAGCAAGGTTGGTGGGAAATATTTTCCCGTTAAATTTTTGCCGACGAAAGTTTTTTCTAGCAACGAAATGTGCATCGGCAAAAGTTGAATATTTTAGCGACGACATTTTTGTGTCGGCGATAGTCCTGAAGGGGAACTTTTGGCGACAGAATATGCATCGGCAAAAGTTAAACTTTAGCCGATGACATCTTTATGTCGGCAATGATTCCTATATAATATTTATGTATATATACAATACTATACATGCATTATACAAAACTTAAAAAGTGATTTTTTTCAAAAAAAAATTTAAACTTTCAAAAATCTAAATATATGTACAGTATATGTGTTATTTGTGTGTGTGTGTGTGTGTGTATATATCAGGCGGGATCCAGTCAGAGATACTTGACTTTGCTAAAATACGGACCTCATAGTTCCTAGCCATATTTTGATGATCCGAACCGTTCAATGTGTTTAAAACATGAGGAATCGGCAAAAAACAAAAAGGGACCGGAAAAGGCTTGATCCAAACAAAATTTTCATGAATGTGTATATATACTATGTATAATAGCCGTTCAAAAAATAGGGGAGTGATTTTTCCACTTCCCTTTTTGATGTCCATACTCTATTTTTTGTTTTCTTAATGTTTGATAATGTATGTATTTTTTTGCTAAAAGATTAAAATAAAATAAAAAAAAAGTGTGGATTAAAAAAAAATGTGAAAATAAATTTCCAAAAACAAGTATATAATTTATATACATTATACATGATATAAGTACGCATATACACTAGATATAAGTATGTATACTGTATCTAGTGTATATGTAAGTTATATATTAGATATTGGAATAATATTAACAAAGAGTAAGTTGGTGCAGTTGGTAGACACATGGTAATGTTGAGTTAGATACCAGAGGTCCCGAGTTCGAAACATGGGACGCGCACAACTTCAACACTAGCAGATTTTGTTTTTTTAAATTGGCTGTTGCCGACTCAAAAATCTTGTCGGCAAAGGTGTTACACTATCAGGTTTTAGAACTCCGTTTACCGACGCACTACCATTTGCCGACGCAAAATCGTATCGCTTAAACTATACTTTTGCCGACACGTCAAAATTTCACGTCGGGAAAACCCTTTCCCGACATATCAACGGCGACGACATGCCGACACAAAAAATTTTATCGGCGAAAACCTTTGCCGACACAAATGTACTTTTGCCGATGCATTTCGTTGTGTCGCCGAATCTGCATTTTCTTGTAGTGTCAACACAAAATTAACACCTCCTCAACAAAAAAATTACAATCACTATAGGGTAAAAAACATCATTTTAATTCAAAATAAATTAAGAGTTCATAGTTTTTTTTATTACTTTTTAATATCTTAAAATATGACTCTTTAGATATAACTCATTTTTGGCTCATTATATCATGTGTTTGGACAGACAACTGTCGATTGGGAGCGTTGGCGAAATATATGCAAATAGAAACCACATGGGTACATTTCTATTTCTCATAAGTAAGGGGGATATTCGTCATTAAGGCAAACCTATGGGGGTGTCAGTGACATTTACCCCAAATTTTTTGGTAATGAACTCATTGAAACCATTTGACAAGATAACTAGTAGATTCACTGCCCAGGAGTTGACTTAAGAGTCACCTGAAAATCAGGAGCCTCAGAAAGCCTTTAATATGCAGTTCAGCGGATATCGGTTAAGGACTTGATAAAAAATGAGTTGGTTTTTTCCACATACTAAAAATGATGTTTTAAACAAATTGAACAGTTCCGATTATTCACGTGAAGCTCCGATTATTTTTGTGTCAAATTCCGTATGATCAGCCATACCGCCCTCATATACATATGTGTATACATGTGTGTGAAATATATCAAGAATCAAGAAAGGGAGAAACAAGCACCTGGAGAAGTGCTTTAATGTGATCAGAAGTGAGCTTGATTGGAGACGAACCATCCTTCTGCAGCTGAAGTAACACATCAATAAAATCCTCTTGTTCAAATTTGGTCTTCTTTTCATTACTTATAATGTGCTCATCCACTATTCCTTGAAAAAATGAATGAAGTTCCTTGAAAGTTTTATCGAGCTGATTCAACTTCCCAGTGAGTCTATCAACCCAACCCAAACAAGGGAAATAATCAGAGAAATAGAAACTTGCTGAAACAGCCTGAGAATCACTGAGTAAATTCTCAAACATGCTTCTTTCACTGCCCTCGTCCTCGTAACTCGTCCCGAAGGCAATCTTACTAATAATCGTATTCGAGAAGAGAAGTAACATCTCACTCAAATTAACGATTTTCGAAGCAGAAGCGGCTTTTTCAATCTTTTTTATCAGTTTAGAAACCTCGTTTTCGCGAATGGGGCGAAAAGATTGAACCCTCTTGGGGCTAAAGAGGTGAAGGATACAAATCTTTCTCATTTCCCTCCACGAGTCATTGAAAGGTGCAAAAGCCACACCCAAGCCGTTGTAAGATACCTTTTTGAAGCTAAGGAAAGGAGGCCTGGATGCGAATTCTGCATCGTGCGTTCTTAAGACTTCTTTCGCCATTTTCGACGAAGAAACCACCAGCACGGTCTTGAAACCGAGTTGGAGAGACATGAGGGGACCGTATTTTTTGGAGAGTTTCCATAGTTGATGATAGAGGGGGGAGGAATCAAGTTGGTGTAAGTTTCCGATAAAAGGTAGTACAGGAGGGCCTGGGGGAAGATTTGTTTCCCGAGCTTTCGTGTACTTGAGAAAAAGATATAAGAAAAGAAGGGTGGATAAAAGGAAGAAGAGAAAGTATTCCATGGTTGGAAATATGAGGAGGGAAACTGGGATAGGATAGGATAATGAAATATGTTTGCAACTTCAATAGAGAGACATCTTTAAGAAGACAACTCTCTATTGTGAAGTATCCCTCTTGAACACGACAACTCTACTTGGAGCGACAGCCGTACGTCGACTACATCTCAAATTTTGGATTCGATCCCCGGCCTTCTTATCTGTTGCGTAACATCAAATTAACTAGAATTAAACCCTTGGTAAATGTTATTATCAAAATTGTTTTAGTTCATACCAAAATTTTTAATATATAAAAGATGTATATTGTGTGTGGAGTACAAAGCTCTGATACACTGGAATTGTAGCATTAACAAAAACAAATTTTGAAATTATAATTTTTCTAAACCCGTGCATAGGAGAAAAATCTGGATTCTTATCTGAAAAACAAAGTGGTCCAATATGGCACTTAGCTAGCTAAGTGGTCGTAAGGCGTAGGGTCCTTCTTTCTCTCTCTCTCTCTCTCTCTCTCTCTGAAACGAGCCTCCTGATGCCACATTTGATATGTCAGGCATGCGTGATGTCGAGCCTCCCCATGTCAAAGCGACCGGCATAGGTCGAGACCCTGTAATACCCACCGGTTCAATGGAATCAGCCTGGTGACGGTTGGGGTGACTAGCATCGAGCGAGATGCCTCGGAACCAACAGGTTCGGAAGACACGGCTCGACTAATCTAAATGATGATCCTGAGATTGCTTCAATAATCTTCCGGGGCAGTCCTTCCAACGCGACACACACCAAACCCACCAGTTCAGCAGCGGTCGTGTCGTTCGTGTGATTCCTTCTTCACTCTAGTTGTTGACATGACGTATGTTGAGCACTTATCCATCTCAGCGGTGCTGACGAGGCTCCATCCATTTCTTTGTGGTCAAACCTTAGAGCATCTCTAGTGCACTACCTAAAAAATGTTTGCTAAAGTGTACACCTAAGCACATGTGGGACCCTATTTTGTGTGATAAGAACTTAGTTAGCTATCTAAGGAGAAATGCACTTTAATGGGGCTCCCTAAAAGGTTCATTATCTTTTAGAGTGGGACTCATTTAAGTGGCGAAGGGTGCCAAGTGGTCCCACAAAATTCTCCTCTCCTTCCCTTCTCTCTATCTCTCTCCTATTTCTCTCTCCTTAATTAAGTTTCTCCCCAAATTTAGGCAGTCACTTAGGGCACTTTAGGTAGTGAGGGGTGCCACCTAGGATTTTAGGGAGTCAATTTTTGTGCATTAGAGACCATTTTTTGAGTTTTTCTTAGCTAACTAGTTAGAGCACTTTAGGGAACTCTTTTAGGTAGAGCACTAGACATGCCCTTAGGATGGGTGACCGTTTCCACTACTACTTTTGTATGGCTAAAGGGGTTGGTTGAGCCCTGTCTACCTTTGCTGATTCAGCCCACAAACCTATGTTGGTGAATGTTACGCCTATTCTGATACACTACAAGAAATTTGATATACCCCAGCGGCCAAAAGCATTGGTAAAGGTGCCTAAAAGCACTGCTATAGACCTGTGAGGTCTATACCCGCGCTTGAAAAAAGCGCTGGCGTCTAGGCGCTGCAGTATCCCTTTACCAGCGCTTTTTAGCAAGCGTAAGTATAGCATTAATTTTACCAGCGCTTTTGCAACCGCTGGTGTAGACTAAGTTTTACCAGTGCTTTAAAAACGCTGGAGTAGACTCAATTTCACCAACGCTTTTAGCCGCTGGTGTAGGTGGCTAAAAACGTTGCTACAAGGTTTTTTTTTTTTTTAAAAAAATTACTGATTAATAATTACACTATTCACTTGCGCACACACTTGTTCAAATTTTTTTTTTATTTTTACCAAGAACTAAAAAATATGAAAAAGTAACAGAATTCATTTTTCATTGGAAAAACTAATAATCCATACAAAATACCACAAGTCGATTGAAGGCATGTTCCATAACATTGTGAACATACAAAAGTAGATTAAATGTTCATTGTGGTGCGGGAATACCATAATCCACAAGTCTGCAGCCTAAAATGAGTGGGAAAAAAAAAACACTCTATCAAAAATTCACGATGCCATCCTTGATCTTCATGAGAGCTTTTAAAATGACAGGTTGAAATCCCTCCGGCGGTTCATCTCTTTCTCTGTTCTGTGTATAAAATAATTGAGCTTCAGCAACAATTCAAGGAAAACCATAACAATAATATGGAGCATTGTGGTAAGAGGCAGTATTCATAAAAAAAAAACCAACATTATCAGAATTGAATCAAAGCATACAAGAAACTTACTCATAATGAAATTTCAAAGTATCATTCATCATAGGATAGACAATTAATGAATTGTATCATACTATCATTAGTGGAAAAACTAGTGGCAACCTGCAAGAAGGAAATTCAAGGGAGACAGTACCTTTATTGTGTGATCTGCAGAGCCGGTACAGAACCATGTATTACTTGGATCAAATGCAATAGATCTTACTCGTCCCAAATGGTCACTTATCACCTATAATAGTTAATATATTTCAGAATGTCAGAAAACAAAGTATACGCAAGCAAAATAAATTATAGAAATTAATACCACATAGCAGATAAGGCTCAATAAGGACACCTTTGTCTAGTGTAAAATCAAATATGGTCTAGTGTAAGTTAGTGCAATAAGGACACATTTGCATGCCTTGTCCAGGTGCCAAAAAAGAAGCTAAAGCAAAGGTTCTACATAGCTGTCAAATAATGGGTTTTGTGTTAAGATTAAGTTGATATAGGCAAGTGACGACTAGGAACCGCAGCACAACTGAGATTACCTTCAAAGGCAGCAATGAGATTACCTTCGTTGAGCTTCTATTGCCAAATCTCGGTTAGCTTTCCTATTCTTATATCATTCAACTAATCCAATTGGTGATGATGCCTTTTCGAAACTAATTACCCGTCCCTATGTAAAAATATACAACTAAGTTACTAAGCTGTCAAATAAACTTAGGCATAAACAAGGATGAGCTGGTATCAAATTGTTTGTTACCTCTGGCTTTGTATCTTCAGGATGAAGAATATATTTCTTGTCATCCCAATCTTCAGACTGCCATCGTTAAGTCTAGACCCAATTGCATTATATGTATTGTACCAATGACGATACCTGAAAAGTCAAAGAAAATACTATTTTAGGGTAGGCATGGGTAAGAAAGTGGCAGGGTTCTGGGGACCATTCAATTATTTAAGGTTCGCAGCACATGGTACTACACAAATCTAAGAGCAATCTGCCTTGGTGGAATGCTTCTCGTGTCATTCTAATAAACACATTTACAATAAAATGGCAGTCTTAATAATAATCAACTTTTCATACTAGAATAGAACTCAACAAACAAGAATACTAACGGCAAATCCGCAAATGAATAAAAAAGAAACTTATACCTGGATATTCGTCTCATGAATTGTTCTTGAGCATCATACTATCAACTTTAAAATGCCCATGACTGCAAAAAAAATGAGCAGCCTTGCTTCAACTGCTAACTGAAAGAAAAAACAAACACGAGATAGTATATGAGACTTCCTCTCAGAATTGAAGTCCACTGATAAGCAAGAAGTGCAGAAACTTAGAACACCCACCACAGGTTTTTTAAATTCCTTAGAGTGAGTTGATACAAAGATCTAATGCTGGATGTTTCAATGAAAGATGAAACAAAAAACCATCCATATAGGCTTTGGCATCTACCTAAGCCATAAAAAAGACCTAAGAGCTTTGTAAAAATAAAGCTACTTTGTAGTGCTGGTAGAAAATCAAAACTAAAGAACGAAGTCTATAAGAACAAGTAAGAATTTTGTTGTGTTACGTTTACGTTGTTAAAATAACCAATATTGCTTGCATCATCGAAATTGGAGGTCATTTGAGAATGACTATTAATGTATGGGAAATTGTATGTCAACAATGGATAGCTAACAACCGACTGGATGTTTGACCTTCTACATGCTTCACTTTTTCGGCAGTTTTAGATTGGTTTGAAAATTTTCTACTTTCATTGCATTGTCATTGGTCTGAACTCTGTAATACAGTGGTAATATATGTGTGTGTGCATGTATATATACTCGTATGTGTATATTATTACCGGAAAATGCTAACCCCGGTCCTTAGGGCACCGGATAATGTGTAAAAAAGTATCTCAATATACGAGAAACGTGTATCGATATCCGTTGAATGTGTGTTGAAATCATAATTTATTTGGCATTATAGCTACTATTATCTGTTACATAGTGGACGGTTATTAGCAAGACCGTGTTATTATATATAAGCTTTACAGTTGGATGTTTGGATTTCAAAATATATGTGAGATGGACAAACAACTCTGCTGGTGAATGCTTTACTTTCGATGCGATTCTCTTCCTTTAAATTTTTTTTATCAAAATGAAAGGATTGGGAATATGTATACAAGATATACAAACTAATTCCTAACTTCTCCATGTCCACATATACCACCACTAATCAAAAACCAAACACAGCCTAAGACCATCCATCCAAAAACAGGACTATAAGACAGACGCAAACATGTTAGCAGGACCAGTACGTAACAGGGACGCACAACTAAGACACCTGACATCGGCTAAACTAAGAGAACATAGCAAGAGACCACACAAAACCTAAATGAAAAAATAGAGGATGATAGGTTCACCTTTTTGTTGCTGGTCCTCTTTTGTGCACCGGCTTTCTGTTTGGAATGATTTTAATTGAGCCGGAAACTAGCCCGGACACCTGGCTATTAAAAAAAAATGGAGCCAGAAACTTTTAAATTGCAAGATGGCTATCCATATTTCAACAAGCCCACATTTTTCATGGCTCAAGAGATTCAGAACCCGATAAGATACTGGAGTAACTGATGTTACTTACATGGTCTGCGGCATTGAGTGAAAACTAGTTCCTTTTTTCCTAGAATCATAACAAGATCACCATCTACACAACAAAATCATTAGTGAAGGAAAGATTAGCAGGTAGTGCGCTGAACTCAGATGTCTTTTCTTTTCTTTAAAAAAATTAGCACTATCATTGGTGCCTATTCTGAAATGTATTCTATCAGCTTCTCAAGGAACAATGTCAATTACGCAGTACTACTCTTTCAACTTCAAAATGGCATACCAAAATGCATCTTCCGCATACCCCATACGAAATTTTTTCACTTACACCGGGACTTGGAAGAGATAATATTCAGTCTTGCGAATGCTCCTATTTCCCCTGCACTGATTGCATACAAATCAAAGCTGGAGTTTTGTTTTTGTTTCATAAAACCGAAAGCCTTAAGTTAAAATAAACACAACAGGAGTACAAGGTCCGAAATTTTTGCCTGCGGGGCCCTCCCCTCCACTATCATTCCTAAATCACCAACCCTATCAAGAAAACCCTAAGGCAGCGCCTCTTCAACTTTAGTTTTCTCTCCCACTGGATGCCTAACAATGAAACTATAAACGTATGGAGAGAGAGAGAGTACCAGATTCGTGCCCTAATCGGCAGGAAATGCAGCTGATCGAGAGCCCCAACTTCGTGAGCGAGCGAGAGAGAAGCCCCAGTGGTGGTGGTCGTACATCGAGAGGGGGGCGGCACTGGTGGTGGAGGATCGGTGACTTGGGAAAGAGAGAGAGAGAGAGAGAGAGAGAGAGAGAGAGATAACGTTGGTGACTGGTGAAGAATGGAAGGGTAGAGAGATAGAGAGAGAGAGAAACAATTGTAGAATGTAGAGGGAGGGGTCCAAATTTGCCGCTGATTTTGGGAATTTTTGGGGCCAAATTTTTGTCAAATTTTGAACTTCCAATTTTTGGTGTGGAAGAAGAGAGAAAGTCTGCCGCCATTTTTAGGGTTAGAAGGAAGGTATAATAGCCTATTTATACTATAATCCTAATCTAGTGCATATGTCCCATCTATGCACCCAACGGTAAAAATTGCCGTAAAATTGTACTACGCAAGGGTTGTCAAAGTATTTTTATTCGAATCGAAACCGTCTACATTTTACGTGGGAGTGAATATATCCTCTGTGCAAAAAATCAAGCAAATTAATTATCATTAAGTATCTGATCGAATGAGACAAAATTTTGGTTTACAATAAATCAACGTCCCGATGAAAAGGATTTGAATACCCGATAGACTTCAAATTTGACGAGAGCGATTAAAACAACAATACAAATAATGTGAACGGTTTGGATTATCATAATTATGCTGAGATTGCATGGCTAGCGTATATAATCATATAGCATAATAACTTAGTTCTTAACCAAGTTAGTTCGATGTATGTGATTAAAAGGCAGGTGCAACCTCGATTTCTCGAATGTTCGATCTAAACCGTTACGATTTCATATCTTATCAATTCTATCATTTCTCCCGAAAACGGTGACAATCAAATGTCGGCAACCACCTGACCGGATCACATTCGGTGCATTTAAGATCAATATTGACATATAATGAATGACTCGACGACCATCAGAGTAGTTTTTTTCGAATTGGAACCGTCTAGATTGTAAGTGGGAGTGATTATATCCTCCATACAAAAAATGAAGTGATTTAACTATCGTTACGTACTTAATCGAAGGAGACAAATTGTCGGTTGATAATAAATCAACGTCCCCGATGAAAGGGCTTTCAATACCCGATGGACTTCAAATTTGGCAAGGGTGATTAAAATAGCAAGACAAACAAAGTGAACGGTGTGGATCGTCACAATTGTGTTGCGATTGCGTGGTTAGCGCATAATATAATCAAAATTTTATACATAACAATATAACATTCCGTCCCATTTTAAATGCTCCCTATGAATATCCGTGCCATTTTCAAATGTCTATATCTTTTTATTGGTAATGTTTTCAAAGTTTTTAAAAAATTTGTCTAATAGAACTAATTGAGATCTATCAAATAAGATCCATATTGCATAGAAAATACATTATAGAATAAAAACTACAAGAGTTATAAAAAGACACGCATAACCGTAGGGAGCATTTAAATTGGGACGGAGGTATTATGTAATTAGAAAAATTCAATTTTGACCTATCAATTAAAAAATAAAAAATTTCATTTTAATTATTCAAAAATTTATTTTTGAATTTTTTCCTCATTTTCAAATAAAATTTAATTTATTTTATAAAAATATTTTTCAAAATTTATATTTTTGTTATCAAAATATAATTTTTATTTCCCCCCTAAGTTTTTTCATTTATGTTATTCATAAATTCAATTTAAATTTCCCTCATTTTTTTCCTTATTTTGGCATTTGGAAACTCAATTTCAACCCATAAAAATATATTTTTGATTTATTGTGTATTTATTTATTTATGGGAAGTTTATTTATTTAATTAAAATTTATTCAAAAATTTATTTTATTTTCCCTCATTTTTTTTTCTTATTATGGAAAGTCTATTTATTAAAATTTAATTATTATTCAAAAATTTATTTTTATTTTCCCTCATTTTGTTTCTTATTACGACAAGTCCATTTATTAAATTCTAATTATTATTCAAAAATTTATTTTTATTTGTCCTCATTTTTTCCCCTTATTATGGCAAGTCAAAATTCAACTTCTCTCTCTCTCACTCTCTCCGTGATATATTATGTAATTACAAAAATGTAATTTTCACATATCAATTCAAAAATCAAAATTTTCATTTTTATTATTCAAAAATTCATTTTTCATTTTTCCTCATTTTTTTGAAATAAAAATAAATTTATTTTACAAAAATGTATTTTTGGCTTATGAAGTAAAAATTTCAAAATTTATTTTTATTTTCCCTCATTAGAAAAATTCAATTTTCACCTATCAATTCAAAAATCAAAATTTTCATTTTTTATTATTCAAAAATTCATTTTTTATTTTTCATCATTTTTGAAATAAAATTAATTTTGTTGGGTAATCGTAACCGCCAATTGTTTCCCGGGTTTAATTTATTGGGGTTGTGCCAACGCCTTATTGGACCGCTGGGAAATTGAGTTTGGCCGCTGAGAAATTGAGGTCTATGCCAGCGCCTTAAAGTGGGGCGCTGGGAAATTGAAGAATCTGCCAGCAGCGGTTCATAATACCCGCTGGTAATGACCCGTTTCTAGAAACGGTTTTCCAAGGCGCTGCTATATACCTTCAATTCCAGCGTTTTTTGGAGGCGCTGGTAGGAAAAGCGCTGGGGTATCTTAGATTTCTTGTAGTGATAAAATGTTACAACTCTTTACGGTGAAATGTTATGCCTTCTTTTTTTGGTTTCAACGTTACAGTATGTTCTTTAGTAGTGAATGTTACATACACTGATCAAAACAAAAAAAAATGTTACATCCGTTTTTGGTAATGTTACCCTTGCATATATGATATACCCAAAAGGAGAGTTTACGTTGTAGCGTAACCCGAACTTTTAAACATGTTTAATGAACAAAGTCATAAGACTTCATATGTATTTTATATTAAAATAGAGCACCCTCAACTATGGCCTAACAATATAACAACATTAGAATATACAAAAGCATCATGGATCGTTATAAATCAGACATGCAACATTTATTCATCCAAATTAATTCCCAGTCCATTTCCTAGGCACAAGGCACAGGGGATTTTTCTTGTGCATAGTAATTCCAGGCTTCACATCCGTATCAATGTCTTCCCTCTTCATCCCATCAGGCAATTCCCAGTTGAACCAATACAAAAGATTAGCAAGTGCAAATTCCACAACCGCCACTCCCATGTGTAGCCCGGGACACCCCCTTCGACCCGCCCCAAACGGTATCAATTCGAAATCTCTTCCCCTGAAGTCAACGGAACTCCCAATGAATCTCTCGGGCGAAAATACTTCCGGGTTTTCCCAAGACTCGGGGTCTCTTCCGATGGCCCACGCGTTCACGTGAACCACAGTTTTGGGCGGGATTTCGTATCCAGATATGTTGCATTTTTGGGTTGTTTCGTGTGGAAGTAATAGCGGGGCTGGTGGGTGCAACCGCATTGTCTCCTTTATTACTGCTTGTAGATAACCGTATTCTTGGAGGTCATTCTCGTCTATAGCTCCTCTGTTTCCGGCTTTATTTCTTACTTCTTGTTGAGCTTTTTCCATGGTGTTGGGATTTTTTACTAGTTCGGTCATTGCCCACACTAACGTAGCAGCATTTGTGTCTGTTCCAGCAGTAAATATATCCTGATAATTAATTTAAGAGAGAGAGAGAGAGGGAGTAGAATATTAGCAACATGTACTCTTTCCTTAGAAAATTGCATGTCCTGTTTGGGTTTTGGTGAAATGAAAAACAACAATCATTTACGGTGTATTTTTTCTCGGTAAAGATAAATTTTGGCTAGTGTTTTTTTTAATACGGTATATCTAGCCCAATAGACCTACTAATCCGGAAAATCAATTCTTGTCCACTAACAGGGATAAAATTAAAATTGTGACAAAGTCTTGTATAGACTAACTCAACACAAAATTAACACCTCAACAAAAAAATTACTAACACTATAGGGTAAAAAAAAATGTCATTTTAATTCAAAATAAGTTAAGAGTTCATAGTTTTTTTTTTAATTACTTTTATTATCTTAAAAGATGACTCTTTAGATATAACTCATTTTGGTTCATTCTATCATGTGTTTGGACAGACAACTGTCAATTGGGAGTGTTGGCGAAATGCAAATAGAAACCACATGGGTATATTTCTATTTCTCATAAGTAGAGGGTTATTCGTCATTAAGGCAAACCTCAGGGGGTGTCAGTGACATTTACCACAAACTTTTTGGTAAAGAACTCCTTGAAACTATTCGACAAGATAACTAGTAGTCTAGTATATATTTACCCAAAAAAAAAAAAAAAGTAGTCTAGTATATTCATTGCCCAGGAGTTGACTTAGAGTAAAGCCTTTAATGTGCAGTTCACCTTCTACCCTTGCTAATATCGGCAAAGGTTTGATCGAAAATGAGTTGATTTTTTTCACATACTAAAAATGATGTTTTAAACAAATTTAACAGCTCCAATTATTCACGTGAAACTCCTATTATTTTTGTGTCAAATTTCATGTGATCAGCCGTACCGCCCTCATATACATGTGTGTGAGTGAAATATATCAAGAATGAAGAAAGGGAGAAACACGCACCCGGAGAAGTGCTTTAATGTGATCAGAAGTGAGCTTGATTGGAGACGAACCATCCTTCTGCAGATGAAGTAACACATCAATAAAATCCTCTTGTTCAAATTTGGTCTTCTTTTCATCACTTGTCATGTGCTCATCCACTATTCCTTGAAAAAATGAATCAAGTGCGTTGAAAGTTTTATCGAGCTGATTCAACTTTCCAGTGAGTCTATCAACCCAACCCAAACAAGGGAAATAATCAGAGAAATAGAAACTTGCTAAAAAAGCCTGAGAATCAGTAAGTAAATTCTCAAACATGCTTCTGTCACCGCCGTCGTCCTCCTCGTAACACGTCCCGAAGGCAATCTTACTAATAATCGTATTCGAGAAGAGAAGTAACATCTCACTCAAATTAACGATTTTCGAAGCAGAAGCGGCTTTTTCAATCTTTTTTATCAGTTTAGAAACCTCGTTTTCGCGAACGGGGCGAAAAGATTGAACCCTCTTGGGGCTAAGGAGGTGAAGGATACAAATCCTTCTCATTTCCCTCCACGAGTCATTGTAAGGTGCAAAAGCCACACCCAAGCCGTTGAAAGATAGCTTTTTGAGGCTTAGGAAAGGAGGCCTGGATGCGAATTCTGCATCGTGCGTTCTTAGGACTTCTTTCGCCATTTTCGACGAAGAAACCACCAGCACGGGCATGAGACCGAGTTGGAGAGACATGAGGGGACCGTATTTTTTGGAGAGTTTCCATAGTTGATGATAGAGGGGCGAGGAATCAAGTTGGTGTAAGTTTCCGATAAAGGGTAGTACAGGAGGGCCTGGGGGAAGATTTGCACCCCGAGCTTTCCTGTAATTGAGAAAAAGATATAAGAAAAGAAGTGTGGATAAAAGGAAGAAGAGGAAGTATTCCATGGTTGGAAATATGAGGAGGGAAACTGGGATAGGATAATGAAATATGTGGAGTTAGAATGTTGGCAACTTAAATTAAAAGACATCTGTAGTAAAAATTGTTACGCCACGTGGTGGACTCCCTTGATTTTTCCACCGCCACTCACTAGTGTGGGACCCACGTCTTAGGCACTATGTTATGCTACTTTCTACCTCTGTGGGACCTACGTCTTAAGGCACTACGTTGTAGTACGGGTGATTCTATTAACAACCTCACATTTTCTCCATGTAAACCACAAAAAACTCTTTCATTTTCATTAATGTGTAAAGACCAAAATGCCCCCACCGCCATATGTAAAATTTTTCAACATATCGATGTTGAAACTTTTCACTTAACCGAAATTATGCAAGACAAAGTTCAGTAATAAATTGTCGACTTAAGTTACTTTTTTCATCATCATAATTCCGAATTCTACGCATTACATCAACATTTGCATTCCGAAAACGATACCTGAGAAATTCACATGTTTGATTTCACAAATTTCAACATTAAGAAGCTGAAAATATGGTTATATTTCGACATGTTATTGTCGAAAATAATAATATTTTATCTACATGTATTTAGTTCGACATTATAGACATAAATTTCGACATAAGGATGTTGAAAAAGGATAAGGTCCAATTTTTGAAAATTCGACCTTCAATATAAATCGACATGTGGTTGTCAAAAATGGGTGAGGGTTAATTGAAGAAAATGAGTTACATAAAGAAAATGAGGGGTTATTAATAGAATCACCCTATATTACTCGCCACTCACTATTCCCTTCCGAAATAAATTCTACTTGAATTTATATTTTCAAAAATAGATAAGTAGCTTTGAAAATTTAATTAGGTTGAATAAAAAAAGTACGTTGAAAATATTATGACTTGTTGATTAAAGCATGATATGTATTGGGTCATATGTCCATGTTCTACCTTTTGGGACCAATATTTAGACACAATGTGCAATGTAATAGATTTGAATGAAATTTTAATTTATACCCCGGTGTAAAAAATGTGCTCCCTTTATTTTTTTCACTTGGATACTTTGGAGAGAACTTTTCCTGAACCCAGTACTCCTAAACCAGTAATGATGGGATCAAAGAGAATTTTTCGCATAATGAATTCTGTCCACAAAATCGGGGCACAACAAGACAACATTTTTGTCATTTTGGGGAAGTATATATATCCATCTTGAACACTACAACTCCACCTGGACCCACAGCCGTCTACATCTCAAATTTTGGATTCGATCCCCGGCCTTCTCCTCTGTGGCGTAACATCAAATTAGTACTAGCATTAAACCCTTGGTAAATGTTACTTAATATCAAAACGAGAAAACATTTTTTATACCGGCGATGTAAATGAAAGTTTTCTCCAAATTAATTGTATTACATCATGTGTCCATGTTCTACTTTTGAGACTACTGTTTGAACACATGACACAATGTAATTGATTTAGAAGAAACTTTGGTTTACACCGCCAATATATAAAATGTTTTCCCTATCAAAATTGTGGAATTGAGGGAGCCTGTAGTGAGAGGACTCATCCGGCCGTTCATCTCGGCATCGACGGCTCGGATTTAATCCAAACACTAAATGATCTGAGCCGTTCATTGTTTGAATTAAAATCCGAGCGTTTATTACCTATATGGACGGCCCTGTAGTGAGCTCCGGTCCCATGCCAAATTTTTTAATATATAGTAAAAGAGTATATCGTGTGTGGAGTGCAAAGCTCTGATACACTGGAATTGTAGCATTAAGAAACACTAATTTTGGAATTATAATTTTTCTAAACCTCTGCATAGGAGAAAAATCTGAATTCTTAACTAAAAAAAGTGGCCCAATGTGTAAGTTAGCCGAAGCATAGAGTCCTTCAATAAATTTGTTTTAAAATCTTAGGTCCTTGAATCGACAATAAACAAACAAAAATTCGATGTGTAGGCACGTCAGGCGTACGCAATATATACGGACGGTACATCTTGACCGTCCGTGCGTGTTTTCGACGGTCTGAATTTTTTAAAAAAAAACTCTTCCAGGTAAGAGTTAACTCTTACATGGAAGAGTTTTTTTTTCGACTCTGGATTGTCGATTCCTGAAATAGACGGTCCAGATGTATTCGTACGCGTACATATATGTGTGTACGTATGCATAGCGGGGTTGATAAACAAAATAAGAGAGCTAAATTAAGTGCTCTTTCCACTTTACAATTGTAGCACCCCACCGCTTAGATTGGGCATGTTCGTTTCCCAGTTTAGTTTTAGTTTTAGTTTTGATGACATCATCATTTCTCTCATTTCTCTCTCTATCTCTCTCCACTTATTACACCTGATGACATCATCAAAACTAAAGTAAACTATCTAACCAAACATAGTATAATCCTAGGGACAAAAAAAAAAAAAAAACAACATCGTACTCTCACAAAAATTAGCCATTATAGCCCACTAACTCCCAAGTAATAGCATCTCTAGTAGCTTAACCAAAATTTTCGACCTATTGACCTGAAAAAGCGCTAAATACTTTGGTAAGCCACCTAACAAGTGCAATACTCAACAGCCCAGTCATTTGGCTCAACAAACAAAATAAAAATAAAAATGTCTCACCTTCTTTTTCACACAAGCGTGTGTACATCACACGCTGAGACTGCATCTCACTCTCTTGCATACACCGCCTTTGACCGGCATGTGCGGGCGCCACGAGACTCCGTCGGCGACGGGTCTTGGACCACTATCTTCGTCTCGAAGAGATCTATAAGCCTCTGGTCTCAAAACGATTTTAGGACTCGTTTTCCAGTGAATCGTTTTCCTCCGAAAAAGCGAGCTACAACCCCCTCTTCGCCGTTTTTTTGGTTGTCGATTTGCTTGGAGAAGAGAGAGAGACCAGCACGAGAGAAAGAGAGAGACCAGCACGAGAGAAAGAGAGAGAGAGAGAGAGAGAGAGAAGCCATGCCAAGCTTGCCTTTCCCCGCCGAACCTCGCCCCTGTGGCGAGGTACTGTAGCTGCGGAGATGATGGCGAGGTAATAAGCGAGACTGCTGGGCGGTGGTTTTTTGAGTTTTGCTGGGCAAACTCGCCATCGTTGGTGAGGAAGGAGCTCCAGGTGAGTCTCCTGGAGATGCTCTAAAAATGTGGTACCAACCCATCCCGGGTATAACTCAATGTTCTGAAAATCGGATGGAGGAGCGAACCGAAAAAGGGACCAAGTGCATGGGTCACTGGTTCATATCATGGTCGAACCGGAATCGAACCTTGATGTCAAACTTATATATAATATAAAACTAATTAAAATAAAAATATAATCGCATATTTGTATAAGAAAATGTTTGGAATATACATAATTTGAATAGGAAGAGGAAGAGGAAGAATTGAATTTAATTCAAAATCAAATTAAGACCCGAAAAGATTGCTAGCACTAAGGAGCTCTCTAAGAGTCAACACATAATATTAGCAAAAGTAGTTGTAGCATATCATTTTTAATTTCGACCTAAGCTTTCTTTCGTCCATACTCCGCTTTCGATTCTGATTCAACCAACAGATATACAATTTTTTTATTGACCTGTACTTTTTTCTTTTGTAACAAAACTAAATTATGCAAGTTTGAATAATATATTTGTCTCTAAAAATGAAATAAGAGGGATGTTCATGTGATACTTATTAATTATTGCAATGTTAAGTAATTTTTGTGACTTCGATATTCAAATTCTTGTAAGTTTTTGTCTGGGACAATTTGTATTTTTTGAAATTGTAGTTTTTCTTTAAATGTGGAGGGCCCCAAATCATTTTTTGCTTAGGGCCGTAGAAAATCTCAGGGCTAGGCTTGTATACCACATATTCCTCTCCCAATAGGTGCAAATCAAACCCGAATCAAACACCCAGACACGCGCTATGAAAAGAAATCACATTCTTTTTTGCCTAAAGTGTGTAAGTTCCTTATTTGTGATTGGCTAATTCCATGACGTTTCCATGTAATTGAAATCCTATGTATATGGTAGTTAGTTGATTGATTGGTGTGAAGTCAAAGATCAGAAAGCATTATGGGAAAAAATTGAGAAGATTAAGAAGATTGTGAAGATTTTACTCGGAAAGAATTATGGACTTATTGTGTTTGGGAAAAACAAGAATCTTGGGGGAAAGGAAATTAAGAATAAGGAAATAATGTAATTGGAGATGATTATTTTGTTTAAGGAAACAAAATATTTGGAGATGTGTAATTCACCCAATCAAGAAGCAACAGGTTCGCT
The DNA here is from genome assembly GCA_016920895.1 of Vaccinium myrtillus. Taxonomy (NCBI): domain Eukaryota; kingdom Viridiplantae; phylum Streptophyta; class Magnoliopsida; order Ericales; family Ericaceae; genus Vaccinium; species Vaccinium myrtillus. The sequence continues at coordinate 14,229,649 of CM029275.1, read as the reverse complement.
TGAGCGAGTAGTTGAGCGTCAGCAGTTGGATTGGTTCTGCTCAAACGAGTTGGTCGATCAACAGTGGCGTTTTTATTTCATTTTTCTATAAATACAACCTCATTAGGGTTCAGATAAAAACCCTTGTAGCCACAACGTGAATAGATAGAGAAAAGTTCGTGAGAGCAAGAAAAAACACTTGTGGATTATTTTCTTGAGAGATTGGATGAAGTTTTGGATCTATACACTCGCATAATCTCTCTCAAGTTGATTTGTTCATCATCTACACCACTTGGGGTTCTTTGATGGAGTTCAGAGGCGATTGGAGATTGGTCTAAAGGAGGAGTCCTGCGTAGATCAAGGATTTGAGAAGTTGAATCCGAAGGAGCATCTATTAGAGCGGTTCATGAGGAGTCAGCAAAGAAGTTCTTAGCCAATAATGAAGGAGTTCATAGCGTGGTTGTAAGAAACTTTGTTTCCGCGTTTTGCGTATAGTGCTCTCTTTTCTCCCGTGATTTTTTCCCCGCCTTGGGGTTTTTCCACGTATATCTGTGTGTTATGCTTGCTGTTTATTTCTTGCGTTTATTATCTTGCATAATCACATAGATTAAGGTTTAATTAAATTAATCGGTTTAATCAATTTATTCACCGTAATAGTAAATCAAAAGGCGATCCGATTTCGGGTCTTACAAATGGTATCAAAGTGGGTCGCTCATATTGATTTTGTGAATTTTTTTTTCACGAGCGGGTCCTTATTGCTTTTTGATTTACTATTATGGAGATGACTGTTTCCACTCCTCGTCCACCCATACTTAATGGTGATAATTTTGACTATTGGAAAGCTAGAATGAGAGCTTTCTTAAAAGCTATTGATGGTGAAGTTTGGAATACTTGTATCACAGGTTACACTGTACCCATGGTAATGGTTGAGGAGAAACAAGTCCCTAAATCTCTGTCTTCATATACTGTCACTGAAAGAACTGCTCGTTCTGCTAATGATAGAGCAATTAATGCTATATTTGTTGTTGTTGATCTTAATGAATTTTCCCGTATTTGTAATTGTGAAATTGCTAAAGAGGCTTGGGATATTTTGGTTACTACTCGTGAGGGTACGGACACTGTTAAGCAATCAAAACTGTCATGCCCTCATTTTTTTTCAAAACATAAATAAAAGAATCTCAAACAATAAGTAAGTTGAAAGATAAAGATTTCCATAAATTAGAGTACATCCCCAACAGCTATCAAATGTTTGGGCACCCTTGCCCCAAAGGTGTAATCAAATAATAAAGTTTAGGCACCCTTGCCCCAAATGTGAAGTCAAATAACATCCTGTGACTCAAATATTTGGGCACCCTTGCCCCCAAGGTGAAGTCGAAATGATATCTCATAAGTTATTACAAATCCATAGTCAAAAGATAGATAAAAGATTAGAGTTACAATATCATCTCCCCAAAAAGTAAAGTTTAATGCATAAAAGATGAATAAAATAACTCCATGCCATGTATGCTCATCATCCAAGTCATGCACTCCAAGCCATGCATGATCAAAGCTGGGTACCTGAAAATGATAGGGTGAGCACACTTGCTCGTAGGAGAACTATTCTACTAACGCTAGGTATATGAATATGATGCATGCACATGAGGGTAAGATATGTCAAACGATCATTCATGTGCGAGTCCAAGTATCCAAGTCATGGAGGAAGAATTTAGAAAGTTTCAACGTACTCAAGTGATTTCCAAGTATCCACCCACAACTCATGTTTTCAAAAGTCCTTTCTAAGTGTCCAAAACATAACCCAAATATCCATTTCATTTCAACCAACCACCCAAGTTCATCACACATGTCAAAATCAAGTTTGCATAACGAGTTTCGACAAAACTTTAAGGATAGTCCAAAACTTCATTTCTCATTTCTTTCATTGAAGAAAAAAATCATCATGTTTATTTAGTACTAGGGATTTAATCCCTCTGCCGGGTTCCGTAGGCCCCGCGTGCCTCTGCCAGGTTCCGTAGGCCCCGCATGCCTCTATCAAAAATTTTACCAAATGATGGTATCGGTTTAAGAACATCTCTTTATCCCAAACATTTCATCAAAACTTTCATAACAAGTCCGTTTTCCAAATTTCATTTCATTATTTCACATCTTTCGATAAAAACGGTTACGCACACGCTTTCTAAAAACTATCAAACTTTCATGTGACGTAAAATGACATAATTGTTTATAAAACCAAAGTTCTCGAGTCAAAACATGGTTGCAAGTGATGCCAAAAGTCAATTTTATGAAGGAACAAGCGATCGGGGACCAAACGGACATCGAAGGGTGACCGAAAGCCACCCCAAAACAGGGGCAGTGGCTGGAAATTATAGGGGCAGCAGCTATGAACAGTAAACTGAGCAGATTTTCACCCTTAGGGTGTGGAATTTCAACCCAATCACAATAGAGATAGTTTAGGCTCAAATTGGGAATGCTAGGCAACAATTAAACATGGAGGGAGGTCAATTTTACTCCCAATTTCACCAATCAACAAGTAAATACATAGATCAAAGAATCAAAGTGGAAAAACTCATACAAATTGGGGAAAACATGAAATTTAAGGAGATTGAGGCCAAAATTCAAGTATGTGCAACAAATCATAAACATATAACTAGAGAGAGTAGACATTGTTCCCCAACCTCAAGGATTTGCTTGAAAAATAGAGATGAATGAAACCCTAGGTCTAGAAAACCCCCAATCCCGAATCTTGTGCTCCCGGTGCGAATCCAAGGTGACCCAAGCTCCCCACGGTGCGTAGAACGTGAATATGGCCTTGGTTCTTGAAGAGGTTGAGTGGGGAAGGCAAGATTTGAGCTTGGAGTGAGTAAAAATGGAGGAGAAGAGAGAGGGAGATTGACCCGATCGGTGGAGGAGAGAGGGAGAGTGAGATATTTTGTTTTTTTGCAAATTTGCCCCACACACTACTTATTATAACCCCCTAAGTACCCCTCACACCCAAATATCACTTGTGTATATAGTATGTGACCACAATACTTATTTTCATAAACCAAACTTAAGTAAAGACTATAATTTACTTTAATTTATTTATGAAAATAAGAAAGTACCCCCCCATTTGGAAACAATGGCATTTCTAAAATTTTAAAATTCTAATCACATCAAAATCTCATCCCCCCACTTTTAGTACAAAACTGAAAAACGACAGATTTTTCTCCGAATAAAATGGGTGAAAGACAACATTGCCTTACTTAAAAATAACTTCCAATTATGCCGTTGTGATTAGAAAAATCCAATAAACAATTACCGGCATTTTTTATCGGCCAAATCGAAACTTCCCCAAAAAGTGATTTTTCATACAGGTTCTTACAAAAACTCCAAAGGGTAACTACAGATTTTGAGTTGATTAGGATGGAGGAAGATGAATGCTTTAACGAGTTTTATGCTAGGTTTAACACCATTGTTAACACGAGTTTTACCCTAGGTGAGCCTATGTCTGATTTTAAAGTTGTTAAAAAGATTTTAAGATCCCTGCCTAAACGTTTTCGAACTAAAGTCACCATGCTTCAGGGTAAGAAAAGCTTCCTAACATGTCTGTTGAAGAAATTGTCGGACTACTTCAAACTTATGAAGCAGACATATTGTAATATGACTCAGTGAAACAAAAAACTAAACTTCGGTTAATCCGATTGCTTTTAAAAGTACACAAGTTGATGATTCTGATTCTGCCTGCAATACTGTTGAGTATGATACTGAAGCGATGAGACTCTTTACTAAAAAATTTCAAAAGGCGATTCGATTTCGGGTCTTACAAAGTGAAACACTAAGGCTCCGTTTGTTTGAGTGTAAAACATTTTTCTGTAAATTATTTTCTGGAATTCTGGTGTTTGGTTGCACAAATTGTGGGGAAAATATTTTTACGTGTAAAATATTTTATACTAATCTCTTGAAAATGACTTACGGATGAATATCTGAAAAGTCATTTTCCACTCCAACATGTAAACCGCTTCTTGCCAATCGCAATCACACATCTGTGATCCCTTCATCCATGTTACTCTTTTTCTCTCTGTAAAATAAATGTTTTTGTCATTTTCATCACAAGGCAGAAATGAACCAAAACTATTAAACATCTGGACATGAGCACGACATAACGCATAATAGAAGACCGACTCTAGACACTTTCTAATAAAGCAGACTAACACTAAGTGTAGGCATAGAGACCGACCCAGATCTAGTATTAGAGAGTGCTAATGGACAAACCAGTTCAAATCATATAACATATTAGCATAGATGAACCTTGGAACCCAACCACTGAGGTCTCTAGAAACACTAAAACACCTAAAGAATTATTCACCCACCACCACAACCCACTAGATCTGGGGAGGTAGACCAAGATTAGAAACCACGAGACCTAGCCGAGGATTAGAACACAAAAAACAACCAACAGACTAAAAAAAACCCAATCTTCAAACCCCACCTATTATTTGTCACACCGCCGACTGCCCTTCTCCCAACCACCATGCTACATCTCCACCCTGCAAGTCTGAACCCATGGAGCCGGATCAACTCTTCTGCTGAAGATCGCCAGAATGACCAAAGCCAAACCAAAACGTTTAAAGACAGCAACACGTGGAAAATGAGGCTGACGGGAGGGAAGAAACACACCATCGGGGGAGATCTGAGGGAGGAGCAGGAAGGCAACCCCCACTCCCCGATTTAAAACCCTAGCTGCAAGATGTGGGGGGGGGGGTTAAAGAGAGAGAGAGGTGAGTATGCCGGGGCTAGTTCATAGTTCTCATTTAATATGTGTTTTTACTGATCAATGTGTTTGTTTTTTAGGTTTTTTTTTTATTTTTCACTTGCAACGATCTTGCAGTTTGTATTCAATTTATTGGATTTCTAACCCTATGTGAAAGTTAAAGAGAGAAAGAGAGGTGAGTATGCCGGGGCTAGTTCCTATTTCTCATTTAATATGTGTTTTTACTAATCAATGTGTTTGTCTTTTATGTTTTTTTTTTCTTCAATTGCAACGATCTCGCAGTTTGTATTCAATTTCTTGGATTTCTAACCCTATGTGAAATTGTTGTTTTGCTTGATGATATGCAACCAAATTAAACAATTCCTAAGAAATATTTCTTCGCCCTCTTTACGATGTAAAGTTTTAGTGAAATTCATGAGCTTGAAGCTAATGAAATTCATTAGATAGTTAGAAACCTAGTTGAATTCACGAGCTCAAAACTAATGGAATTCAAGTGCTTGTTGTGTTTTGAAATATGGTGAAATTCACAAGTTCGGAGCTAATAAAATTCACCAGATGTTTCTATCGTAGTTTTCAAATTTCACTAAATCTTATGAAATTTAGTGAAATTTCAGAATTAGGGAAAATTTCAAAAAAACACCCAAACTTTGCCCTTAATATAAAAAATACTCCCAAACTTCCAATTTTTTCAATCGTACTCCCAAACTTCAATTCCATAATCAAAATTGCTCCCACCGTCTGCATCCGTCAACTCACTAACAGGAATTGCTTACTTGGACACTAACGGACCCAAAACCACGTTAGAGGTTCAATTTGGAGGGAAAAAGAAGCACGTGAAACTCACGCTCCCACCCCATAACCTCCAAAAGCAACCTTTTTCTCTGTCATTCTACCGTCTGCATCCGTTAACTCACGTGCATGTCTCTGCTTGTGATTTATTTGGGACCCAAAGTAAAAGTTTTACTTTAATGGAAAGGGTTGGAAAAAGTGTAGTATTATCAGTTGTTTATGACTTCTTGAAGTTTGTTATTGGTTTTTTTAAGGTTTCTTTGGGTCTCTGTTTGTGTTCTTTATTCTTGTTTATTACTGTTGATTTTATTAGGGTTTATTCGTCCTCATCCCCATGTCATCTGTTGTTTATTTATTTATTTTGTAAATTGCATGTGTGGTTTAAAATATGCAGATAGGTGTGAGGCTAAGAATGCATTATGGTGGAAGGGTTGAGGCTAATAATTACGTGGGGGGTTCATTTGGGTTTATTAATTACTGCCATGAAGATGAGATTAATATTATTGAGCTCTGTACCATGATAAAAGAACTGGGGCAAAATATTAGTAACGATTACTACTTGAAAGTGAATGGGGATATTTAGATTGATCAAGTCAGATGCTGAGGCACTTAGAATGTGTCAACTTGTAGATACAAATAGATTAGTGAATGTTTTTGCAGTGTTCAATGCAGATGATGTTATTGGCACACATGGTAGTCAAATTGTTAATGACAGGCTAAGGGTAAACGAAAGGTTGAAACTACCACAATCAATGAACAAATGAGTGATGGTGAAACAGATGAATATGACCCAGATTCTACTTCTTCTTATTTTGATTATGAGGAATTCTATGACAGTGATGTTGTGCTTGAGGAAGATGATGCTTTATTTGAGGTAAATGTGGATACACAAGTATCGAATGGCCCTTTTGGCAGTTGATTTTCATGTCTGTTTTGGGTTGTTTTTCTTCAATCAAACATGAAATTGATCCACACTTCCAAACCACCAACAAAACAAAGGAAGAGATCATGGAAGTGATTCAGACATTAACATATAAACCTAGGCTTCCATATCTGTAGACATTACATCCAATCCCATCCCATAGTAGGGGTACAAAAACATCTAAACCCAGACTTCTATTAATCTACCACACATACCTACCCCACCCAAATTGATTCAGACATTAAAAGGAAAAAAAATTTCGAACACCACAGCTGCAACTATGATCCAAGTTGCAGCTAGCCACATCTTTATCTTCCTCTCTGCAGCCTTCCTTTCTTCAATCTCCTTCTCTATTGTGTTGATCCTCCTAAGCAGCCTTGGGATTATTTGAACAGACCTTTTACACATGGGGGGATCCGGCCAATCAAACCCTTTGCACTTAGGTTTGGTGCATTTCTTGAACCTCCTACATGGGTTTTTGTCAGTCCGCGACGTGTTCATAAACATCTGGATGAGGAAGAAGGAATGTGGACGATTTATGCCTGATGAAGGAGGAGAGAGAGAGAGAGAGAGAGAGAGAGAGAGAGAGAGAGAGAGAAGAGAGGTTTGAATGTAACATGGGTTTTTGTTTATATAGCCCCTATTTTTTTCACATATTAGTTAAGGTAAAACAAATGATAAAAGACAACTTAACCAAAAACTATCTAATGTTGTATTTTAGTTGTAAAAGTAAAATTATAAGGTAGCGGAAGTAAAGTGATTTTCCCTCCTAAAAGGCGGGTTTTCAAAAATTGATTACCCAAAAATTAAGGGGCGGGAAGTGCGGAGAGGGCATGTTCCTTTTGAGAGTGAGAGAGAGAGAGAGAGAGTTTGAGAGAGAAGAGAGGTTTGAATGTAATGCTCTGCTTTGCTTTATAGAGGGGTAAAGGAAAATGGAGGGAAAAACCTAGGTTAGCTTTGATTTTCCCTCCAAAAGTTTTCTCATTACCTATATCAGTGCCACATGTTCCTTTTAACGTGCTTTTGGGTCCGTCAGTGTCCAGGTAAGCAATTCCCATTAATGAGTTGACGGATGCAGACGGTGGGAGCAATTTTGATTATGGAATTGAAGATTGGGAGTACGATTGAAAAAATTGAAAGTTTGAGAGTATTTTTTATATTGAGGACAAAGTTTGGGGTTTTTTTTGAAATTTTCCCTCAGAATTATTGAAACTTCACTAACTTTTGTGACAATTAGTGAAATTTCTAAAAGTTGCTGAAATTAACCAACTTTTGTAGTCGCCGGCCGTAAGTGAATTATTGGAACTTCACTAAATTTTGCGAAAATTAGTGAAATTTCGAAAAGTTGCTGAAATTAACTAACTTTATAATTGCTGGCAGTAAGCAATTTTTGGGCGGAGGTGGAGGGGAGTAAAGTGTAAAATATTTGGAGGGTAAAAATGGTGTTTTTTTTATCACGAGGTTGTCTTTATATGTATGTTAAGACCCGTACTTTTAAAATATCTTTTTTCTAGAAATAAAGTTTGTGAAATGTGAGGAATTGTTTGAAATGTTTAAGTGTTAGATTATTTAGTGATATGAGTGAGTTGGGACCCAATTGCATTACACAAGCCAATACAAGGGGTGTGGTGTAATTTTTCAAATTGTGTATATGTGGTGTGAGAGAGGAGAGAGAAATCAAATCCCCTCCCATCCCACATAGGCCGTCCCTCTCTCTACTCCCTCCTCCATTTTCTTCAACTCTCACTCCAAAATTCAACCTCTCACTCATTTCCTCCAAGATCCACACCAAGATCCGTCAACTACACGTGTTCTAGAGCTTGTGGTGCATTGATTTCACTCTGAGAGGTGGAGATTTTGGTAGAGCTCATTGGGGAAGGCTAGGGTTTTGTTAAATCTTCAACTTGGAGCTAAATTTCTTTAAGGTAGGGGAATTTCTGTCACTACTAAGTGTATATGAGTGTATGGTGTGTGTGTTGTTCATACATTTGATCAAATCCCTCTTGACTTGTTGAGAGAAACCCATTTTCTAGTCTAATTGGTTTTGATTCTAGCTTGATCTTTGTATTTGATTGTTAAATAACTCAATTGATTGAACTTTTATTCTCTCCCTCCATGTTCATTGGTTATTTGGAACCTCAAAAGTTAGCTTGAATCATGAAATTTGGCCTTGGGTTGAAATGCCCTCCCTTAGGGAAAAATTTGTGAAATCTATCAATTTTGTGCACAATCTACCTCGCTGGTCCAGACTAGGAGTTGGGTGGTTAGGACCAACCCATTAGTTTGCTCAAAACTTTTGTTTTGTTTTGGGCCTTTCCTTGATGCTTGGCTAGTTCCCGTTCACCCGTATCTTTGCATGTTTGGGTGTTTTTCCTTGGGAAACCCTCCGTATCCACCTCGCTTGTGACATTGGGGTTATAACTCATAAAAATGATTGAAAGGTTAATGACACGTGATGGACACTCACCATGAGAAGTTGATTTAGTACTTAACGACGATAGTGGCAAGTGTGATACACATGTTTGATTAACTTGAGGTTTATCGATTGTTAAACAAGAATGAGAAATTGAAAGGAATGATACTAGGGCCATCCTTTGGACGTGTCGCTAGAACAAGCCTTCTCCAAGAGGAAGATGATACGGGGTCATAAGACGCCTGGAATGATACTAGGGCCGTCCTATGGACTTGTCGCTAGAAATTTCTAAAATGTTAAACTCTAATGAATCAATGACATGACGATCGAATGATTTGGACACTTATGAGATGTTGGGTATGTGTTGGGTATGTGTTGGGTATGTATTGGGTACTTTTGGGTGAAAGTCTAGGAAACTAAGAACATGTGGGCTTGCTTTCATTGCGTTTAGTTCTTATGAGACCTTGGAATATCCTTGCGTGATTTATCTTTCCCATCCCGCACTTGCATTTCACATGCATTTAGTATTTTCTCTAAGGCTTCGATGTACTAGTACGTGCCACCAGTGAAGGATTCAGTGAACGCCGTGAAAGGCAGTAACACAAGACAATTCACTGAATGGTTGTTGGCTTTACTGGCTAGTGAGCTCACCTTCAGGTACCCAGCACGGTGCATGACATGGATTTGCATGGGGTGTTTGCATGCATCTTTTGAAAGCTTAAAGAGGAGTTATACCATCATCTTGAACTTATAATTTTTGGAGAGATGATCTCGTAACTTGATCTATATTTCATCCTTTGACATCGGATTGTAATAACACTTAAAACTTATGTACTGGGGTTATGGGTACCTATAGATTATTGTGATTTGTTTACTTTGACCATTGTAAGTTGTATGTGAAACTTTGACTTGGACTTGGACTTGTTGACCGTCGACGTGGAATTATTAAATGTATTATCTTTTAAATTTTGAGGGCGTGATGTAAATAAAATCTTAATATGGATCCCTAATGGGAATTAAGATGTATTTTTCTATCCTTAGATGTAATTTTCTGTTTTTATTGGCTCTAAACTAATTGTTAAGTTAAGAGCTTGAAGGATAGCTTAGTGGTTGAGGTCACTCCTTTTGGAGCACTTTTATCCATAGGGTAGGATAGAACTTGCGTTGTGCCGTTCAATGCACGGTACCCAAGAAACACCAAAGTGAGAAATACAGTGGCAAAACACACACATCATTGTTTAGTGTTGTTCCCGTTCTATTCACAGCAAAAGACAGATATATTTTCATGAATTGAAATTTTTTAATGTAAATAAAATTAACCCGTTTAACAGAGATATAATTAATTGTCATTTTTGAAAAATATAGGATAAACAAACTAAACAAGAAAAAGAAAAAAAAGTTTTAATTATCTTCTTTATAATATAATTGAACAAATTCCCAGAACCTAAAAATCTTTCCTTTATATGAAGCCTACTGGGTTTGGAATTCCAAAATGAATTTTGGGTTTTGCTTTTTGGCTATCTATTTTGATTCCACAATGTTCAAGTTTAGATTGAATTTTGATTCCAACAACATTAATTTGTTGGAATATTTAAGAAGCTTTCATTATTTCTTTCCAACTCTTTCTATGTTCTTCTTGATGCTTTATATTCTCATCTACTAACTATACTACTCAACTGTTTGTTTTAATCTTGAGTTTGGGTTTTTGAATGAGTTGATGATTTTTTTTTAGAATAAGTTGAAAATCCGTGGACAAATCCGGAACCGATCTGTGACTCGCGGATCGGGTTGGAACCGAACCGTGAGACTTTTGGATCGGACATGGATTTTATTTTCAAAAAACCGTGACTCACGGATTAGGATTGGATTCATGTCAATCCGGACTAATCCGGACGGTGAGCACCCCTACTATTTGATAGGGCGCTGGGTTGTATATAGCTTTTACTTTGACTTCATTTTTATACATACTTCTGCGAAGCTGTTTATATTATTTTTTTCTGAAATTTTAGTCTTGCAATTTTATTTATTTTTTCCTCAAACTTTAGATTTTGGCTTCCCTATAAGGAAATCTTTGTTACGGCATTGATTGAAAGACTGTATTTAAGAGGGAAAAGGCTACAATACACGTCCCTACAAAAGTTACAATTTTTTTTTTTTATAAAAGTTATAAGACACACCAAAATGTTACGAATCATACTATTGAAAAGTTTCAAAAAACTAAAAAATGTTATGATTGTCAATGAGGTGGTACAATCTGGACCATACAATATGTGCATATATATGGTACACACCTTTTAATGGGTGTGTATTGTAACCATTTCCATTTAAGAGACTATCTATTTGGCATTTTTTTTTAACATTTTAAGTTTGAATTAAAAATGCACCGGATATAGAACTTCATAATGCATGCGATACATAATACTGTATACTTTTTTGTCTCGTTGATTACAAATCGTATAACCTTCACTAAGGCCCCGTTCAGTTGTTCAGAAAGGACGAGAAAGCTAACTTTCCCACTTATTCTGTATTTTAGAGTGTTCATTTTACCAGGAAAATGATAAGAACCCAAGAAAAAGATTTTTCCAGTAGGACTCAATTTCCCTTCAAATAGGTTCTGCAAAATATGTGGAATTTAGCATCGTGGGAAAGTTCTCTCCACCCGCCCCATTCTCAATTTTTATGCTCCACCATTCTCCATCTCTCCTTTATTTTGTACGAATCTCCATTTTTTTTTTTGTTACTTGGTGTAAATATAGGCAGCATAGTCAATATGTTGTTTTATTTGGAAGTATTTTGTTACCTTGTTTTTTGGGAAGTATTTTTTTACCTTGTTACATTCTCCGTCGCAGGAAAGTTTTCTTCATCCCCTTAAAAATCAGTGCTCAATCGAATAATTATAATTTCTTAATCTAATTATCTACAGTTACTTTTATTCAAATTGCCTTCACAATTCAAGATTCTGAACTTTGAATAAAAATTGAAAGATTGGATCAAATAATTGCATTTATCCGATAGAGGTTTTTTTTTAGACGATTCAAAAAATTATTTTAAGACTAATGAACAATGCTGTTTTTTCCAACTAGAATCCTACCATCTGAGGAAAAAAGAGAAAAGAAATCTACAACTTTGGATTTGGTCTCCCATACTAATGATTTGGGCTGGTATTCTCTTGGACATTTAAAGCCCAGTTAGAAACTCAGGCTTTCGGATTGCTCTACTCGGGGGACTATTCTAAGTCCAGTAGTGTAAGCGCGCGCTTTAGAGAGGGACAGGGAGAGGTAGAGAGAGAGAGAGAGCGCTTTCAGCCTTCAAGAACCCAACCCCTGCTCCTAGGCACTAAACCCTCTCCCGCTTCTAGGCCATGGAAGCTTGCTGAAGAAGACGAATAGCCAGAGAGAGAGAGAAATTAAACGTTTTTCACGATATGCTAACTTCATACCGCAGCAGTCCTCTCCACAAGCTCTTCACTTCCAAAACCCTCATGGGCTCCTTCACTAAACCCTCACCTTTCAAAAAAGCACTACCAATGGCCCCTTCTTCACACCCGCACCTCTTCCACTCTCACAGACTTGTTTTCTCTACTTACCCTAAAAAACCCATATCCCGTTTTCAGATTTTGGCTCGTAAGAATAATGGGTCTGTGAGGACTACTAATGGGTCTGTTGGGAATAACAATGGGTCTCTTAAGAATGTTAGTAATGGGTTTTCCTCAGTTTCACATGCCAACATTCCAAGACCAGGTAATTTCCTTAAGCCCCACCCGTATATATTCTTGTCTGCATATTAGTTATTTTATTGTATTAGTATGCATAACAGCGTATGAAGCTATATTATGTGATGAGCTGATGATGTTGAAGTCTTATTGAACGTGGTGTTGTTTGATTTTATTTTTTAGTTTCTCAAGTTGATTTAGAAATCCCTGAAGAGAATCGTCTCGCTATGGTTCCCATAAAACTGAGGCAGAAAATGGAGGAAGTTGGCCTTGACAGCAACCTTTGTATACCTGGGCAATACAATAACTTGATTTGTCCAATGGTATGCGGATTTTGAACACAACTCGTTGCTTCTGTGTGTTTTCGTTCCAATATATGTTTTCGGAAGCTCATCTTATTGCAATGTTTTTGTGTTTCTTCTATTATTGTGCACCTTGCACTGCTATACTGATATCATCAGAATGTTTATACCAAAAACATGTTTGCGTATTCGGTGGGCTACATTCTGCTGTGTTTGAAAAAGAATGTGGATTAGCCTAAGCCTTCGTACTTGGAGCTACAAAATAGGATATTTCCAAAGAAATAGCCTAGTAGCCACAATAGAAGTGATTGGTGATTTTAATTTGACTGCAATAATTAGTTCACTCCCCTATTATCAATTAAATATGATTCAATAGGTGAGGTTGGATATTTCTGGGAAAAGCTCATTCAAAGAGAGAGCAGTTTTTCTACGTATCTAAGGTTGATTTGAAAACTATTGGTAGAGTTTTTTTTTTTTCATATGGCTAATATTTGTTCATTTGATTAGCATAAAACAAAAATATAATACGATATTACCTGGATATAAGTTTAGGCTGTGTAGTAATGCTAGATTGCTAGTGCATTGACCTAAACTAGAAGTGACAGCTTTGAATTGTTCAGAACTAGTAAAAGTTCTCACTAGAGTGCGGAAACAAATGATTTATGGGTATTAAAGCAGAAAATGAAAAAAAAATATTTACACTATACAAAAGGCATGTAAAAAGGACCATGTGAGGAGAGGTGGCTTTGTAGGGTGTACTTATCTTTTGCTATTTCATTTATCTGTAGTGCAAAGGTGGTGATTCCATGGAGAAGAGCTTATCCCTTTTCATCACCCCAGACGGGTATGTGCATCTCTTCCTTTACTTTGTTGATTCTTGCTTAACAATTTTCTTGCTATATCTATTATGAATTTTCCATTGTGGTCTTAGGAATTCAGCTTTGTGGACCTGTTTTCGAGCAAAATGTGGGTGGAGAGGCAGTACAAGCGTAAGATAGTGGTTGATATGGTTTTGATTTTATAGATAGTATGTGAATGTGGCACTTCATTTGACCTCTTACTTTCCCTATTCATTTTACCTTTTGGATTGCAGGCCTTTGCAGATGGAAAGTCAACATATGGAAAAATGAGTCAATTACCAAAATTTAAGCAGATCAGAATAATCACAGAGGAAAGCTTGGAGTTGGAACGACCATGTGGTGAGGTAGGAATCCTTAGGTTTTGGTCTACTCTGCTTATTTTGTTAGGCATGACTTTTTATAGATTTACTAGTAGTAAACCTTAGCCAGAGTCATGTATTGGGGAATAATCTCATTATTAAGTTAGTACATTGTAAATTATCTACTTAATTAGGTTTAAAAGTATGACTTGGTTATTAGCAAGACTGTTCTCTTTATGGAGCTCTGATCTCAGGCATTGCTCAAAGGTGTATTCATCATATTTTGTTGCCCATATTTTCCTTCTTATCTCTATTCACCTACTTTCGTTATGTGATGACCGTTTTTGCTGAATCTTTAAACTATTGGTACATCCAAATCAAGTTTTTGTACCCCGTCCTGCAACAAATGACATTTTGTCAACTTCTTGCAAACAATTTCCATGAAACCATAGTCAATTTAGGTGCTGAACTTTCTGGACATGTTGCATTTGGGTTGTGAACTGTGGTCCCGTGGCAGTCTGGTTGTTTTAAATGCAACTTTTGAAGCAACTTAGTCTGTGTGTAAGTGTGTTGGTGGTGTTTGTATTAAACTTTAACTTGAAGCAACTTAGGCAGCTCTTATCTTTGAAAGCATCTGAAGCACAGATAAAGTTTTGTTTAGCCATATGCGTCAGCCGTCAAGGTATTGGAAAACATACACACACACACACACACACACACACAAAAGGAGGAAAAAAGAAGATATGGAGAAACTAGAAATTGAATAATTCTAAATCAATTATATTGTGATGCATTGAATTTTAGTTTTTGTATTTTCTCCCTTTTTCTTTTAACAGTTAGTGTCGTACTTTGCTGAGCGAATGATATCGAGGGAAACATTGCAGAGAAACTCTGTTATGCAAAGAAGATGGTTTGATCAGGTTTTTCTTATTTAATCCCTCTTGCTTGTAATATTTGGAATTTTGTTACTGTTTTATCATAATTTTGAAAACGCCCTTTTAAACTTTAAACTTCTTGTTGATGAGCATGTCATTATAATTCACATACCTCATCATATTCAGTCATTTAGTTGTCGATGCTGTATTAGTTTATACTAGGTTTTAGTTTTTGCTTCCCAGCAATTATCATCATACTTCTAAAAATTCTTTTGTCGTATCCCTTATCTTTTGGAAATGTTTCTGAAACATCTCTCGACGTCTCCATTTTCAAGATGTGATGGAAACACCATACCAAAACAACATTTTGATCCTTGGGGACTGGAAAGTACTGTTAATTCTCCTAACATGGAAAAATTCGGTCACGTTATGAAAATTAATTTCGACTTAATCTAACATCTGGAAGTTTCCTGCAGATTGTTATTGCATTTCCTTATCGAAGAAATGGAGTTCTTGTGAGCTGCAAGTACAGGGACATCAACAAGAAGTTCTGGCAGGTTCTTGTGTAATTGTAGCTGTTGATACGTATATTGATTGGTTAACTAGTACACTTTAATGAAGTTTGATGATGTTTAATTTAACTATCCCAGACAAATGGTCGGAACTGTAGAACCCAAGGAACAATAAAATTTGTGGGTAAATTCATTTACATTTCATCTTGGTCGATGTCATCAGAAAACTAAGCTAAAAAATATTGTCTAATTGGATATTGAGATCTGATAATTAAAGCCACAAATCTCTAAAAGTGGTGCATTGGCAATTGTTAGAGCTTGTCCCACATTGGTTAATTATAACTTCCAAAGCTAGTACATGAGCCTGGGCGGCCTTTCCACTCATTGTCAATTGGTTTTGAGTTGGATGCTTTAACATGGTATCAGAGCTAGGCTTCCGGAGTCTTTTGGACAAGACTCTATGTCGTTGATGGTTGGTTCCCCCTTGTTTGTCGTTGATGGTTAATCACTATTGTATGTGTTGAATCGTTGTTTATCTCTTCACGTACGGGTCAGGGGTCACACGTGCGGGGAGTGTTAGAGCTTGTCCCACATTGGTTAATTATAACTTCCAAAGCTAGTATATGAGCCTGGGCAGCCTCTCCACTCATTGCCAATTGGTTTTGAGTTGGATGCTTTAACAACAATAATCGACATAGCCAGGGGAATTTGCAAGAAAAGTCTCAATTTGGATGTGTTCATTTGATGCATACAATTTTTGTGGAAATGTTTTACTTCGTTCCACCAGATTTCTTCCATTAAGCCATTCGTTTGTTGCATGCTTGTAGAGAGAGAGAGAGAGAGATTGTTAATGTGGATTAGATTAGTATAGATTCAATCATGGACCTCAAGGCTGTTTGTCTCTCTCTGGAGGATGTGAATTTGTCTAAGACAGCTTTACCTAGTATTTCTCTTTACATGCATGGTTCAAGGTAGACGGATACAACTTGTTGCTTCTTAACTAATTTCAGTTTGTTTCGTATAGATTGTATTCACCCCATGGGACTTACTGGCCAATGGACGGCTTAGTGAAAACATGTTTGAATTGCTTTCTAAATTTATTACGCATTTTAGTTTAGAGGTTTGGTTCCCTTATGCGCTCCTGTCCATACCTTAATACTATTACCAGAGTCCATGTAATTTATGTTGTTGTTCTTTGTACTTTAAGCTTTGCATAGTTATCTGATTTAAGTTTGTTGATTTCCTGGTGTTTATCTGCAGGAAAAAGATACTGAAAAGATATTGTATGGGCTGGATGATATAAAGAATGCGAGCGATATTATCATTGTAGTATCTCATGATGGCACTCTTCTATTTGTTGAAGTCATCTTTGCTATGCTGCTGCCATAGCTAATTACTTCACATTGATGTGTAATTGTGGATTGTTAATTCTGTATTATAGGTTGAGGGTGAGATCGACAAGCTTTCTATGGAAGAAGCTGGCTTCCGGAACTGTGTTAGTGTCCCTGATGGTGCTCCTCCATCAGTTTCCGAAAAAGAGTTGCCATCTGAGGAGAAGGTCTATATCAACCTTAGTATTTCCATATTTGTTAGTCGATCACTATCTATTAAAAGAAAACTGATTGTGACTTGTATAGTGTGATTTATGCAATTGAACATCATACATCTTATAGAACGTGGTGTACCGTTTCACGTATGGGAGTAATCCATGTTGTGATCTCTGTAGCAGAGCTTTGGAACGCATGAATAATATTTATATGGTGATGTTTGTGATCGTAATGACGTTTTGATGTAGTAAACCTGTTACCACAAGCTCGACATTGTTTCTTCTATCAATTACTTCTTTGCATTCTCATCCATGTTATATCACTTATTTTGTTGGAAATTTTCATTCTACCTGTCTCTGAACTTCTTACATTACATTTGCTCGTTTTGCTCCATTGCGAATTGTTGGGGACTTATCAGTGGTGCAGAACGTGTAGCATGAGCTTAGCTGTCCTCTTACCGTTACCTGATGTCATTTCCTAATATATTTTTGAAACTAATGCTTCCATGTATTTTGTAAAGCTAGGACACAAAGTATCAGTACTTATGGAACTGCAAAGAGTACCTAGAGAAGGTTGGTTGAAGTGGTTTAACAATTTGCACAATAGAATCAATCCTCTCTCCTATTCTACTTCTTCTTCTGGTAGAAAAACTTCGATTTTTTTCATCTCTTGGTAGGCATCTCGCATTATACTTGCGACTGATGGAGATCCACCTGGTCAAGCCTTAGCTGAAGAGCTGGCACGCCGCCTTGGAAGAGAAAGGTTCACTTTGCTCAAAGCTGGTGTTATTGTTTTCCATGGTCTCACTGAACATTTTTCGTCCTCGTATCATACTTTATTTGTAGTTGACTTTTGTTTTTGTCGGTCTACAGATGCTGGCGAGTCAGGTGGCCAAAGAAGAATGAAGTTGGTTATTTCAAAGATGCAAATGAGGTTTGGTATCACTAACTTCACATGTTTTCTTTTACATTCATTTATTTAAAAACTAAGAGTTTCCTATAAGTATATATCTTTTTTTTGATCGGCTTCATAGAAGTTTAAATCTGATTATAGGAAAAGAAGTTGCCTGCTGGCTTGAAAAACATGAGCCTTTTAGTTCTTGTTGGCAATTCGTTCCATGATGTTGACGGAAGACCTTTCCTGATTGTTGCTTTAATTTTGGTGTTTTGGTTTCAAATATTTTTCCATATATTATTGTCGATATTTTAATTGGTGTGTTGGAGTAATATTTGTAGGTGCTCATGTATATGGGACCTGATATGCTGAAGGAAGTAATTGAGAATGCCGAGTTGTATCCTATACAAGGGCTGTTCAACTTTAGAGATTACTTTGATGAGATTGATTCGTATTACCACCGAACTCTTGGTTATGAGTTTGGTGCCCCAACTGGGTGGAAGTCTTTGGATCAGTTATATAACGTAAGCAGATTTTTCTTTATCTCTTGCGTTATACTCCTTCCGTCCTTGTTTGTTGGTCCATTTTTGGGTTTTCAACTTTTTTAGGGAGCATCATGATTGTTTTATACAATTCTTGTCTTTCCAATTTTACCTTTCAATCATAATTGGTTTGTTAATTAAATATTTGAAGACAAGGCTAAAACAGTAAAATTGACACAATTTACTCATTGATTTTCAAACATAGACAAACTTTAAGGGACGGAAAAAATATATTTTTATGTTTGTCTTCTCTTTTATTTTTGTGAAGAGCTATGAAGTATCTAATGCCTATGTGTGGAATGTTGAACATAAATGTAAATTTTTTAAAAAGAATGAAGGGAAATATTTACTCTGAGAGAGAGAGAGAGTTTGTTCCAAAGACAAAACCTTAGTTGCAGGAACCTCGTTCCAACCGAGAAAGGAACCCACTTTCAACTAGAATAGAACCTCTTAGGCACGACCTTACTCGAGAACATGATTTGTTTTATAGGCTCCTACGTCTGTATCCTTGATTACTAAGGTGACAGTATCTGTTCTGTATTACTTTAGGCATATAACTCCTGAAAGAAACAAAAGTAAAAGATACCAAGCAAGTGAAAACATAAAGTAATGTAAGATACTTGAAAATGTTTAGTCAAATTTGCTAAGGTATTTAGTATAAAGTTATATTTAGCTCTATTCACCAAAATAATATTTGTTGGTGACACGAACTACGAATTCTAATAGTCAATTGTGTCACTTACATACTTTTATTTTTGTAAATTATTTGTAATCGCTTTCCAGCGCTCCAGAACGAGGAGCTTTTGTTTGGTTTCCAGTTTTGGAAATTTATCTTTCAAAGTTTTCACTATTCGTTAGGGGTGAAACCGGTTCGGTTCGGTCCGGTTCATGGACGATTTTGAGTGAACCGGCAAAACTCGGTTCGGGGAAAACACAGAACCGAAACCGATTCAAAAGAGGTCGGTTCGGTTCCATTTGGTTCGTTCCGGTTCTGAGACCGGTTCGGTTCGTCGAGGAGAAGAGAGAGAGTATCAGAGTACACAAATCGCTCTTATCGAACAAAAATCGATCTAATCGAACACAAAATAATCCAATCAGAGTACGCAAATCAATCTTATCTGACAAAATACATATACATATACATATACAGGAGAACACAAATCAATCTATACATAAACGAGTACACATAGTACAAATCGATCTATAAACGAGTACAAACCAGATCTATACATACACAATGACGATGGTGAAGTTTGAAGACGACGACGATGACAGAGTTGCCGACGTATAATCTGTCATCTCTTACATCTTGGCGTGACTCGTGTGAGAGAGAGGGATGGACTCGCACAGGGGTGGAGAGAGAGAGAGAGAGAGAGAGGGGGGGGGGGAGCCGCCGCACAGGCCCTAGGGTAGAAGGAAAGGAGATAAAAGTGTGTCATCTCTCAGATCTTGCTGTTAAAGTGAGTATATATATATATATAAATAAGGTTAGGAAGTAATAAATATATTTGTTTCAAACTATGAGCACCAGAGGTTGTCCAGCGTGATGGTTAAGTGCTGGGCTCTCCTTGCCTATGGACGCGAGGTCGAATTCCCATCCCTTCATTTTTGGAGAGAATATATATGTATCGGTTCGGTTCGGTTCTCCTCGGTTCTTAACACCTCCGAACCGAAAACCGAACCGGTTTTCCGGTTCTTCCAATATATCGAACCGAAACCGAACTGGATAAACTAAAAAAGAACCGAAACCTGCCGGTTCTGTCCGGTTCTCCGGTTCGGTTCGGTTCTCCGGTTTATACTTTCACCCCTAATATTTGTCATCCGTATTTTTTGTCTTTAATGATTTTTTTATCAAATTATTTAAACTAAAAAAGAACCGAAACCTGCCGGTTCCGTCCGGTTCTCCGGTTCGGTTCGGTTCTCCGGTTTATACTTTCACCCCTAATATTTGTCATCCGTATTTTTTGTCTTTAATGATTTTTTTATCAAATTATTTAATTATTTTTTACTTTTACTTTTTGGATCTATATTGCGTATCTCTATTCAATAAGTACAAAAGTTCATTAAAATATTAAAAAATTGACTAAAGACAAAAAATTATGCAACCCTATACAAAACTATTATCTCCAAAGCGTATCTCAAAACTACCAACCAAACAAAGCTATTATGATCCTCCGCTCCCCCTCCCCCGCTTCATGCAGCTAAGGACCAAACCCTTCAAATCATCTCTGCCCTTTGGGGCCACCCGCGCAAGATAACAATGGCTCTAACGGGCATTGGCTTTGATTGGATTGTTGGGTTTCCTCATGTAGGGTTCCTCGTCATAAAAAGTGTGAAAAGACACAAAAGGTTTACGTGGTTTGGCCGTATTAGCCTATACCCACAGGATGAAGCATGGCACTATATTCTGTATTCAAATTATTACATGATTTCGTTATACAGCTGTGAGATGTGTAGAGATCTAGGAAAAAATGATATGGGTACACCACCACGCGTACCCCAAATGCACACCAACACATATCGACTGTCCAAAAGCATTTTTCGACGTTAACTTTGAAATGCTTTCTCACCGGTCAAAGTTAACTTTGACCGGTAAGGATATAGTTGGATACTTGGATTATCATCTCATATCTACGAATAAGTTGAATTGACCAACGATTACCTATGATGCACGGACACGGAAACGGACACGGACACGGACACGGGGACACGGGGACACGACAATCCTAAAAAAATGGGGACACGGACACGGCAGGGGACACGCCACGTGTATATTTATTTATTTATTTATTTACATATATATATATATATATATATAGGTAAAATTTCTTATCCACACTCCCGGATTTAAGGAAAAAATGGGGTTTTTTTTGTGTTGCAAATTTTTTTTGGAAAATCCGATCCGTCCAATGTGTTCACAAGGTGTTTTCAAGGGTCCACGCGGAAAATCTTCAAAAAAAAATACCGGGAAGGGCTTGATCCAAGCAGTTTTCGCAAAAAAATGTAAATATATATTTTTTGCGAAAACTGCTTGGATCAAGCCCTTCCCGGTATTTTTTTTTGAAGATTTTCCGCGTGGACCCTTGAAAACACCTTCTGAACACATTGGACGGATCGGATCATCAAAAAAAATTTTGGATCACGAGGTGCGGAAGGGCACAATCTTATCCCTTTTCCAGGAATTTTGAGCAAATGTGCCTTCACTCTAGCGTATGTACCCCGTAATTCGAGTTCACAAAAATGACACCTAAACTTGGTGAGCCCCCCTATTTGTGCACCTTCAAGTTTAGTAACATAACTCCAAAGAACTTTTTACCTTCAGTTTTCATTAATTTCAAATTTACCCCAGAAAGTTTTAAAAAATTTCAATTTCACCCCTGCCGTGTCCCCCTGTGTCCCCAGCCGTGTCCCCATCCAAAAAAGTGACTTAGCCGTGTCCCATGCCACGTGGCGTGTCGGGACACGTTTTTTGCCGTGTCCCCGTGTCGGGACACTGCGGTACGGGGTCCCGGAGAGGTGTCGGTGCTTCATAGACGATTACTCTCTCGCAACTTCGTCTTATGATGATCTTTTTTTTTTTGTTTTCTTGGATGCTTGCGCTTCTCATTATTTCAAAATAGGGGACACTTTTGAAGCCAACTGTGGAGGAGATATGAGTAATTCTAATGCGACCTCTATTCTTTTTTTATTAGGTTGTTCCAGGAGAGCTGACTGTAGTTACTGGAGTTCCCAATTCTGGCAAGAGTGAGTGGATTGATGCTCTTATATGCAACCTCAATAAAAATTGTGGTTGGAAATTTGGACTATGTTCTATGGAAAATAAGGTAAGTTCATTATGTCATCCGAGTGTGCTTGTCTTTCGCTTCGGTTCGTTAGCTTCTTAGACAAATAGAAATGAATAGATGACATTAGCTTGTTAGAACTTTTTTATTTTTATGCTGAACATGACTAAGACATGGCCCGGACTCCACAGGGGTCAGCAGTGGGATTATAGTTTCTAGGTTGGATCCTTGATAAACAGAGTGATTTAAGTATTTAACTCATCTTTGCATTTGTTTATTTAATTCTGAGTTAATAAAGTTTCTCCTCGTTTTGTTTTGTTTTATTTTTTTAAGGGATGTAGTGTACAGCTGTAGCCATATCCATATTTTTAGGCATTTCTGTTTTGATTGATACCCATCTCATAACAGAGGCGAATGGAAGCAAATGCAACGAGTAATTCCCAGACAATTTCTAAACATTACGTAGTTTCCTAATCGAAGTCGTCCAATGGTGGAATCATGGGGACTGGGAATCACATTGCCATTGCCACTCAAGCTTTGTGCAACCAAATTGAGCCTTAGTTGTGTTTTCATGTGTACATTGCGACAAGTATAAGTGGTTTGGTTTCAGATTATGTTGCGAATTGGGAGGCCCTTCTTATTTTGTGCAGTGCAAGTTTAAGGGTTGGATGTTGTTGAGGTGTGTACTTGTATGGGATTGAGGGTGCTTGGCTCATATAAGATGTGATTATGTTTGTGAGTATCTTTAGACCTCTGTTCATTATATTTCCCTATATTTCTTCATATAACGCTCCAGAAAAAAGAAGAAGAAGAAGAGGTGCATGGTCTTGAGGCTTGAACTCATTTGGTCCTCTCCAAATAGCCCATGAAAAATGATTTCGGCCTTTGGAGAACCAAAGCAATCAGAAGAGGTTGGTGGAAGAGTGCCACTTCAAGTTTCCAAATCCTTGGGAAAAGGGAAAGCATGGAAGAACATTGAGAGAGCTGCAATTTAAACAAGTTGCCAAAATATGACAGTTTAGATCATAACACCAAATGTTTGAAAGAACACAAAGCAGAGGCTTATATGTGTATAATGTTGTTTATCTTCTGTGGTTTGTTAAAGATTACTGCGTGTGGGCCATGGGCGCATCGTAGATAGTGATGTGCATTCTCATCAGCGGATTAAGATCCTTCTTTTGGACTGTTTTAGCATTTGTCAAGATTTACGAAGTGCCATTCTATTGATTTCCATCTTAATCCATGTTTGTTCAATTGATCTCTAGGTTCGGGAGCATGCGAGGAAACTTTTGGAGAAACACGTAAAAAAGCCCTTCTTTGATATACGGTGTGTTATAGTCGTCCACCATTGTAGTTTGGTTAGAGTGCATGGTTGTTTTTCCTTCTTTTCATGACAGTCACAAAATCACTTCACCCTCCTGGAGCTGAACAATCTTAAAAATGTTTAGGGCATTTGATTTTCTTTCTTCCCTGCGAAGTATTAAATTGTTATTGAGCTTTAATGTCATAATTGGTATATGAATCAGGTGACTAGAATAGGATAGTTACAAGCCTTCTTTTTTTTTTTTTGTCAATTTTGTCTTTAGAAATCAGAAATGAAGTTGGCAGAGCGAATTCAGAGCTATGTCTTTTATGTTATCTGCTATTGATACAGCTGAATCTGGATCTTGAAGTATACATCATTTGCAGATGCTGAAGACCCCAAGATAAATAATTTCTTTTTTTCGGACAAGAAGATCTCAATTTGAAATGATAATATGCTTACTTTTATGATTATCCATTTATGCTACTTGATGACGCATTTCGCTTTATATGTTGCCAATAGAAGGAATCATCTATATAGATTGTGCTGCCCCTATAACGTCTGAATACAGATACCAAAATGTGTATCAAGTAAATTTTAGAACGATTCTATACAAATACGTCGTCAACATGTAGGTCTGTTGTTTGTAGGAACATGGATGGTCTATGAACAGGCATGCACAACATTCATAGATGTAGTGTTAGATTCTTTGCAGACGCAGCATAAATTATGAAAAAAAAAAACAAATTAGCTTTTGATTTTTCTTTATGACCTTCAAAACTGCTGTGGGTACTAACTCTTGGTTTGCTGTCCTCACTAATTCTAGGTACGGTGAATCTCTTGAACGGATGACTATTGATGAGTTAGAAGAAGGGAAAAAATGGCTAGGGGATACATTTTATCTAATAAGGTGAGCTGAACTTATTATTATTATTTATTTTTCACCTTTGGCTAAGCTTCTACTTGTACTTATTCTTTCAGTAAACATCTGTTAATGTTGATTCTTCATATACTGGTTTACTTTTGGGTTTTTGCATAGGTGTGAAAATGACAGCCTTCCAAGTATCAATTGGGTCCTTAAGCTTGCGAAATCAGCAGTGCTTAGACATGGGATTAATGGACTTGTGATCGATCCTTACAATGAGCTTGATCATCAGCGTGCTCCAAGCCAGTGAGTTGTTCACGTTCAGCTCTCAATTATGCTGAACTTTAGATACTTCTTACACTAAGCTTTCCCTTTTCTCTATTCTTTTATGGCCCATTTACCGACATTGACTTGCTTGTATTCTAATTGTCAAAAGTCGTATGATTCAAGATATTTGTTGATGAATCTTAGGATTCACGTATTGATTCACATTCACAATGTGTGACATGCAATTCATGAAATTGTCGTATTTGCCAAATTACTTTTCTTTGAGTTGAAAACCAAGAATATGGTATCCTAAGTGTTTGGCAAGAGAGTAACAGTGTCATTCATGTTTTGGTGATTATATTTGATTGGATCGAGAGGAGTTTCTTGACCATGTTTTTAAACACTTCTCTCAGAAATGTCAAAATAAAGGTGCTAGAGATTTTAAGGATAAATTTTCCTATACATAGTAATTAAATTGTAGTTTTTGTAAAATAACACCTTTTGAGTCAAATCGGATGGACTAAACATTTTGCAAATAGTTTTTAGTTACTATTTTGGAGCAAAATTGTGGAGGAAGTTGTGAATCTTGTCGAGTATAATATCCAATATGAAAGCATATTTTGCTCAAGTTCTGATGTTCCTTTAAATCATGAATCGTGATTAATTAATTGTGTTATGAAATCATAGATCACGGGTCTCAGAGCCTCGGGCCCGCATCTCTTGCTATATAAGCAAGTGTGTTACCTATTAGCTACTAAATGATTATTGTGCCGAAGTACTTGCCTTTGTTTTATGGCTAAGCCATTAGGATTTATCTTTAGTATATATTTGCTAGATATATTTAGGTACTTCGCATCTTTCTGATTCACAGTGCAGAGAAAGGCAATTACGATACTTGATTAGATTCACGATCTGATAACTATGGTCTGTAACAGGACTGAAACAGAGTATGTGAGTCAGATGCTAACTAAAGTTAAACGATTTGCTCAACATCACTCCTGCCATGTTTGGTTTGTAGCACATCCAAGACAGGTAAGCAACTGTAGATCCTTTTTTTTTAGGGCACAGATCCTTCAGATTCCAAACTTTACCTCTGCTGTAACAGTTGCACAATTGGGTTGGGGGTCCTCCTAATTTGTATGACATCAGTGGAAGTGCGCACTTTATAAACAAATGTGACAATGGGATTGTTGTTCATCGGAACAGGGATCCAGAAGCTGGTCCCCTGGATCAAGTTCAGGTGGGTTTGTCTCTCATGTTTGCTTTGTTCTAGATATAGTCACATGCTATTTAATTGTACATTTTTCATGATGCAATTCCAGGTTTGTGTACGGAAGGTACGAAATAAGGTCGCAGGGACAATAGGTGAAGCTTTCTTGTCATATAACAGGTGTGGAGATTCAACCTTTTGTTTCTTTCTTGAGGAATGTTTTTTAATGGCTTATTTTCAAAACTGTGGTCGCTCATTTCTTGCAATGTCTTTTGGATGTAGTTTTTTGAGCTCATTTCTTGCTGTGTATAGTTCTATATATGTTTAGTTTGTAGATATCACACACACACACAAACACACACACAGGTGCTATATATGTTTAGTGTTGTCTTGTTTGGTGTTGCAGGGTGACTGGTGAATATAAGGACTTGGTTTAGATCTTGAAAAGAATGGACACAAGTAGTTCTCAAGAGCATTCTCCTGACCAAAGAGACGGACTCAGCATTTTGTAGAGGGTTTACACCAAGGCTGGTCGTTTCTGATGCAAACTTAAAATGCTCAAAATGGAGCGTTCTACCTTCGATTATGGCAAAGAAATCGACAGCAAGAAGAATATAATGCAAGAACGACTATTTTTTGAGTAGATATTTTCTTACAGGCACCGAGTAATTATTCTCAGTTATGTATCATTTTTGTTCTTGTAAAATTGGGTTGTATCCAACAATTCAGATTAGGGAATCGGTCGAGCTTATTTTTCCGGATTAGGTCTTGAGGAAAGGTTGCCTTTCACAAGTTCCCCGCTCGTCCCATTGTTCGTTGTTTGGCTGGGAAAACCTTATCCCCTCATCTTTCATGTATAGATACGGATACATCGTGGTTGGATTTTTGAACTTACACTTCCATTCTAGTGTAATGTTACAAGTGTTTTGTGGAGTTAATCTCTTTTTTATAAGGCTCAACATGTGAGTCCTCATGTATGCAATTCACATGGTGAGGATGTCATTTCTTTTGTATTCTGTTGGAGTTGGCCATTTTCCCAGTTCTCTTTTCAGTTGCTAGCCCACTTTTAGCTTTGGAATCAAAAGGGTGTCTAATTTCTCCATACTATCGCCATTGCAAGGAATACAGACATTCAGACACTAAGGTGTCCGGTAATGCCTGATACATATGGATCTATGTTGCATTTATGTGACCAACGTGCATCGGGGTGGTTCAGACATAGATAGTCCGTCTCCCAAGCATTATTGTTTCGCAGTCGATACAAGTTGAGTGAAATGTTATCGGTCTATCTGCCAAATTTATTACCGGTCTACCCATGTAGGCATACAAAGTTTTTGTGGGAAAATAATGGAATGTCCACTGTACAAATCTCAATGCCTTACATGTTTAATTTGCAGATTCAATGATATCCACCGCTGGTTTGTTTGACAAATTCTTGGTGTAGCGCCTGAATAATTCTCATATAATTTTACGAAAGTTGAACGAATAATAGATTGTGTAATTAATTCGTGCACATGTATGCATACAAGGGCATAAACTCATTTATTAAATTCTTTAAATTCATGATTTTTAAATCATCCACCGAGAAGGAAGTAGATAATGTTCACAAACTTTCTAGGTGAATGAATAAAAATCGAACTTGATGCACCACGAATGTTTTTTTCTAAAGATATGAAGGAACTGAATTTTATTTTCCCACTACGAGCTTGTCTTTTTCATTTTTCTCAATAAAAACAAGCCTAGCATAATCGAGCTTTGAATATACTATCTTTTTGATCCACAACCTGAAGGAGACTGATAAGCTAAATTTTTGCAAAATTTTCAAGGTCGATCGGGAAGAACTCTAACGCGCTCATCTCCTAACCAAACATGCGCTTGGTCATTTTGTTCCTCACCCGGACACAGGGATGGAGTCAGAGGGGGGCCAGTAGGGGCGGTCGCCCCTCCAAGAAAAGGAAAAAACCTCTAGTATTATATAGAGAAAAAAAAAATTCCTATGAATTATATAGGTTCGCCCCTGCAAAATATTTTAGAAAAAAGATTTGCCCCTATGTAGTTAAATTCCTGGCTCCATCCCTGCCCGGACACCGGTGATGGAATCTTAGCTTTGGTTGTTTTTGTTGTCTATGTTTATATTTCTCGTTTATGTTGTTATATGGTTTCAGTTTGCAGTTACTCCTGTATTCTTTTTGTCCTCAGGTTGACTTTATTAATAATATTTCTATCTCCTTAACGAATCGAGCTTTGAGTGCCCGAGCTCAATTAATGTAAACAAGCCGAGCCCGGTAAATTCACTACGCGAGCCTCTATAAATGAGCCAAATTTTTTTCTATCGAAGCCGAGTTTTAGAGTGTTAAAACTCGGCTCATTTGCTAAACGAGCCTAAACTCGAGCTCTAACCTAGCTCGATTACTAAATGGGTCAAGTTCAACGGAGTCCTAACGAACCGAGTCTTGAGATGCTCGCGAGCAGTTCGGTTCATTTGCAGTTGATGACCGAAGTTACCCAACCACTCTCTAGAGAGAATAATTTTACTAGGGATATTAGTTTTCGCTGTCTCAATTAAAAAATCTTGTGCATTTGATTAATGACATATGGTAAGGAAGTTGTTTTTTTTGTCAGTGGTAATGACATTTTTTTTTAAAGTGAGTTCTATATTGGAGCAAGCACATCTACCACATGGAGCCGTTAATCTGCCAATGGAATAACCACAGAATTCGAGGTTAGAAAAAATGGTCAACGATCTTTCCCTTGTGAATAAAATGCCAGGTGGCAACAGAACATTTGTTGAGAGAACGTGGGGACCACTCATTGGGGCCCATGGGCAACCGAATATTCTTCTCCCCTCGATTAGCGCAAGGTACTTTAGCACTAAACAAACATGCTTTCCACTTTAAATCACTGCTGTCAGCCTTGGTTGCAATTTGTACGTTTTGGATTTGTTTATTGGGAACCACAGATTTCAGCCCACCTTGTACTAAAATATCAAAAAAGCTATGTGCACAGCAAGCTGTGCACAGCAGCCCTTTTCTCCCGCCTCGGGTCGCACAAAGATGATCGGAGTCGCTCATTTTGTTCAAAATATGTCGTTTAAGGTCTCTGTAAAAAATGAGCTTCGTTCGATAACGTTAGAGGCATTAACAAAACACCAAAAATCACTTCAGAATTTATCTCCTTTTTTAAAAGATCTTTATACGCGTGTCACAATAAATCGATACGATTAAGAATATCAAAGTATAAATTAGGGAAACAGAAATTACCTATCAAAATAGAAGTAAGGCTCATCTTCTATTGTTCTCAAGTGCTGTTACAAATCCTTTTATACACAATAATATTACATATTTATAATTATGAAGGATTGGACATGGTCTCTCACATTTGATCAAATTGTTTTGAGCTCTTAAGTTTAAATTGTACCATAATTCACTCCTGGGTTTGCCATAAGATTTTATGAGATTTTCCACACATCGCGTGGTGTTCGGTGCGCCCTTAGCGGGCCTTGAGTTTTTGTGATTTGATAAAAGCGCATGCCATTTTAGCATGTTGATTTTATAAAATCAACGTGCTAAAATCCCATAACATCATCCAATTGATTTTATGGGATTTCCCATAACATCTTATGACAAACCCAGTTTTAATATTTGATAAGTTAATAATACTAAAAGGGAAATGATTTTCACATCCCCTTTTTACTCCCAGACGCTCCTTTTTTTGTTGTTGTCATTATTCACTTTGAACTTACCAAATTACACTTACCTCATCAATTTTGTCTTTCTTCACATGAAAATACCAAACTTATGGGCTTGGGGGATGGTGCAGTGCACAAAATGCACTGCACCGTGTAGTGCACCATCCGACCGTCCATTTCGACAATGGACGGCTCGGATTTAATCCGAGCAGTGAATTGAATCCAACCGTCGATTGTTTGGATTAAATCCGAGCCGTCCATTGTCGAAATGGACGGCCGGATGATGTGCACTGCACCGTGTAGTGCATTTTGTGCACTACAGGGACCCCTCGGCCAAACTTATGAGGTAAGAGTAATTTGATAATTTCAAGGTGAATAAAGACTAAGAAAAGGAGTTTGAAAATCATTTCCTTTCTAAAATTATATTAACACACTGCTTATTGTGTGCTGACAATACGTCACGGGACATAATGAATTTTAATGGCAAAATTTAAACTCTAAGTCTAACAAAATCAGATAATTTCGACAATAACAATTATGATTCTAATTGGCGTTTTTTCCAACTATCTTGTCATTAGTGTCATATTAAGTTTGATCGACGTGGTCCACCCAGACTATTGCCAAATATTCTTACAACTATAACCAGTAGAAGTAGTGCCCGGAACAATGCACGAAAATGGAATTAGATAAATATTCACACTCTGTTTTCATCAATTTATAAATCAAAATTGAACTTGGAGACATTTTTTGTAAAAAAAATGGTAAGAATGTGAGAAAAAGTTTGAAGGTTTTATTTTCTTCTTTCGAGTGGGAAAGAGCAAAGAGAAGAGAAAAATAAGCCAATTGACGTAGTTCTTATATAGGAGTATATATTTTTTATTTTTTATTTTTAAAAAAGAGAATTGTGTATCATTATTATAGTCAGTGGCGTAGCTAGAAAATTGGGTCAGTGAGGGCACAATTCATAAACGCCATTACTTTTGTTGTGGAAAAAAATCTCTTCTTAAAGAGATTTCTAACATGTCTTAATTTTCATTTAAAATGAGTCTCGCTTCACTTACATTTTATGGACACATGTACCTCTAAACCTGTTTGGTTGTACTTCTTGGCTTCTAAGGGAGAAGTCTGGGGTTCGAGTCAAAGGATGTCTGGGGTCAGTAAACACGTAGTTTCGAGGCAAAAATTCAGTGAATAGAGACTTGTTTGTGAGTAATAAGTTATTCAGTGGCTCTGGGGCCATGGCGATGCCCTAACTCTCTTCTTCATCACATTTTTTTATGGGCGTTCATCATATATTCAGGTATAACTCATATATTAGTCTTGAGTCCTACATAAATATGCTCATGAGAATTACATTATAACATCAAGTAATGACTTCCCAAGAACACTAATTAGTTTTTCGTAAGTATAAAAAAAAAATGATATACCAATTTATATTTTTCTACAAAAATGAAGAAAAAAAATCCTCCTCGAAAATCCAGTGTGGGCACTGGTTCCCATGTGGCCCCACCACTGATGATAGTTGGATTATTTGCGTGAGCAGAGAGATGGGTTACATTAATGGGAAAATAATTTAGCCAACTAATTACACATTCAATTCCCTTGCACCATAATTGAATGAGTGTGTGTGTAGGATTACAGCTCCAAATACACACAAAGAGAGGCTAAAAGGTGGGGCCGAAATGATTCTTGGCACCTCAAAGATTGCTGGACTCCAGGCTAGCACAACCCTAGGACAAAAAAAAGAAAGAATCCCAACGGTTCATTTATGCGGTGGCTGCCAGATAGGTGACCGTTGTTGTGGGTTCCTTTTTGAATCTTTTCCCCAAATATATAACTGTTCGCTGATCAACCCATCTTCACAAACACCCTCAAACCCCAAAGAGAGAAAATTAAGGACGCACACACAGGCTTCAGTTAAAGGTAATTTGGGTTTCTTTCTTTCACTTTCTCTCATTTTCTTTCTCAAATTCGATCTTGAGTTCTTGACCCACATCCTGGCTTAATCTAATCTCTGGGTTTTCCTTCACTTTCTCTCATTTTCTTTCTGAAATCTAACTTGAATTACTTGTGTTTTGTGACATTCTGTGATTGACCCACATTCAGGGCGACAATCTTTGGTTGGATTAGCGAATTTGCATTCAACCATGACTGTCGAGGTTATATCTCAAGAAACCCAAGTGACCGAAGTTGTTGTTTCGCAACAACCAGAGGCAGAAGATTTGAAGATTGTTGTCAAAGAAGTGGAGGAGAAGAAGGTTGAGGATGAAGCCATTTCCAAGGATGTTGAGAAAAGCTCTTCGTATAGGGAAGAGAGCAATTTCCTCTCGGATCTAAAAGAGCATGAGAAAAAGGCCTTGAGTGAGTTGAAATCGAAACTCGAAGAGGCCATACTTGGGAACAATCTGTTCAAGAAAGAAGAACCCAAAGAAAAGGCTAAAGAAGCAGATAAAGTTGAGGAGGAAGTGAAACCGGCAGCAGAAGTAGCAGAGGAAAAATTGGTTGAAACAACCGAGGAATCAAAGGTCGAGGAGGAGGGAGAAAAAACTATCGAATGTGTCGAAACAGAAGAAACAGAGGAAGAAAAGAAGTCGGGTGATGTGGTTTGTGAAGATGAGAAAATGGTTGAGATTGATATGGATATCTCTATTTGGGGGGTACCACTTTTGCCTAGCAAAGGTGGTGATGGTCTAGATGTGGTTCTCTTGAAGTTCTTGAGGGCTAGGGATTTCAAGGTGAATGAATCATATGAGATGCTAGTGAAAACCCTTGAATGGAGGAAGGAGTTCAAGGCGGATTCGCTGCTGGACGAGGATTTGGGCTCTGATTTGGGTCCTTTTGCGTATATGAGCGGGGTTGATCGTGAGGGTCATCCCATTTGTTACAACATCTTTGGGGCTTTTGAAAGTGATGAGCTATACGAGAAGACGTTTGGGACGGAAGAGAAGCGCGAGAGGTTTTTGAGGTGGAGGTTCCAGTTGATGGAGAAGGGGATTCAGAAGCTTGATTTCAAGGCTGGTGGTGTTAACTCATTGCTTCAGATTAATGACCTCAAGAACTCCCCTGGACCATCCAAGAAGGAACTCCGGCTCGCCACTAAGCAAGCTGTTGGTCTTCTCCAGGACAACTACCCAGAATTTGTCGCAAGAAACGTAAGCGATTTCAGAATTTCCATCTCATTTACTACTCACTATATATCTGAAAGCTTGATGGATCTAGTTTGATATTGCAGTTACTCATTGATTAAAATTCTGAAATTTATTTTTGCTTAGTCTCTTGGAGTTTGAGAGGATTGTGAAATAAAATCCTCTCATTATAGATCTGATCAAGTATTTGTTGAAGTATGCATTCTAAGATGATAGATCTCAAAATTCTGCATTACTCATTATGCATCAGAATATGTGAAGCTTTCGTTTTAGGGTTCTAAAGAGGGCTTATGGGTCATAAAATTGGTACTATTTTATAAACTTGTAGATCTGATTTCTCAAGCTTTTGTTGAGGATTTGGTTCTTAGAGGGCTTGACGGGTTTTAAAATTTTTGTTTCATTGAAGAATTATAAATTCGAATGCGGAGTTTCTTTTAAGGTTTTGATTCTAAGAGAGTTGATTTGTCCTGCAAATTTCTTGGCTGTAGATATTCATCAATGTCCCTTTCTGGTACTATGCCTTCAATGCCCTCTTATCCCCTTTCCTAACACAAAGAACCAGGAGCAAAATCGTGGTTGCTCGTCCCGGGAAGGTCGCAGAGACCTTGATCAAGTAAGGCCACAGAAACTCTTCAGCTTGCGCATAATTTCTCCATTAGGGAAGAAATGACGCTAACTCAAAAAACCTTGTGCAGGTACATTCCGGTGGAGGAAATCCCCATCCAGTATGGCGGCCTGAAAAGGGACAACGATTTTGAGTTCTCATTTGAAGACAGTGCAGTTTCAGAACTCATCATCAAGGCCGGATCAACAGCGACCATTGAAATAACCGCGACAGAGGTACTAAAAAGAGAATTTTTCGGTTGCCTTGTTGCTGTATTGAATGAGTGGTCTATTTTGGTGGAATTCATGACTGTAAGTGTTTGATGTTTTGATGTTAACAGGTTGGAGCCACATTCATCTGGGATTTGACAGTTTTGGGCTGGGAAGTGAGCTACAAGGAGGAATTCGTCCCCACGGATGAGGGTTCCTACACTATTATTGTTCAGAAGGCAAGAAAGATGAGCCTGAATGCGGAACCAGTTCGCAACACTTTTAGGACCAATGAACCGGGAAAAATCGTCCTAACGATTGAGAATTGTTCAAGCAAGAAGAAGAAGGTGTTGTACCGATACAAGACCAAGAAGAGCGCCTGCTTTTGAGATTTCATACAAGAATTTCCTTACACCCATGTTTATTATCCCTAAGTATATTTTACATTCATGGCTTGTTCTTCATATTTGGCTTGGGAGTGAGATCTGTGAGAGAGACTGGTGAATGGGGGCATTCTTTACAAAAATATTCATTCTTTTGGCTTTTTAAATGTAATATGCATTAGTTTGGTGCTATTTAGTTATTTTTGAGGGATTGATTTCTTGTTATGCACAATTCATTGAGACCTATTGGATTTATAAATTACTTTTCTTGTCTATCAGTTTGGTTAATGGTCCAAGTTTTTTGTTTCCATAATGGCTGAGAAATTTGAGTATAACATGCAGACGAAGCCAGAAAAATTACTCAATGCTTATGAAGAATTACTCAACGTTTATGTATACCAGATGAAGAATTACTCAGTGTTTATGAATCCCCGAAATGCAGATGAAGCCAGAAAAAAGCATCATTCTTTTTTGACAACTTAGGTGTCCCGCTTTTGCGCACAGAAAAGTATCATTCTTTAGTGATTCGTAACTCGTAAGTAACCGAAAACATCTAAGAGTGAAAGTACTTTGATAATGCTGATTGGTTATCCGTTCGTTAAATATGACCATTAATTAACCAGAATTTTTTATATAGTATCGGATTGCAAAAGAAAATAATTCTTTTTGTGAAAGCTTGCAGTTGCTTATTGTTTTCCTTCCAATCCAAATATGAACAGGTTTTTTTTTTTTTTTGAAAAGATGAACAGGTTTAGTACTTGCATCATTAATAGAAGAGGGCTTTCTGGCTACAAAAATTAGTACATCGTGGTTATAAGATGTGTCATACCACACTGTAAGTGGGAAACAATATAAGATGTGTCATACCACACTGTAAGTGGGAAACAATTTAGGGTATGCAAATCAAGATCAAACTGATTGGGGATGAGAATATAGTAGATGATTAGCAAGTGGGACTATGTGGAGAAATCTGGGGACTTTGTGGAGAAATCAGGGGACTGGTGAAGAATCAAGGCTAGAATAGTAGAAAATAACCCTTGGCAAGATTCCCCCTTGAATGAGAGTGACTACTCTCTAGAGGATATTCTCTCTATAATCACTCTCGAAGTTCGTGAGAAAAAATGTCCTTTGAAAGGTAGGAGGGATGCCCTACTTATAGGGGACTTGGCCTCTCTTTTTGGGCCGAATCCACATATAAACTCAGGACAGGCGTCACATGAGTCATGCACAAATATTCCTTCCTTACTGTCCAGGCCGTAGCCCTCGTGATGCTTGTAGTGGTCCTGCAGGTGCTACTTCACGAGTGCCTTTCCGCGGTGAACCCTTGTTCTTAGCCACCAATCTGTAAAATCTCCAGTAATTCCAAAAAGCGGTGCGATCATGACCTCCTCAGTCCTGTTGGGCCCGTGACCAAGCCTCTTAATGGCTTCCCTCTGGCGCTGCCAAGTTGGTCGGGGCGGACCAAATCGTCCGGGTTTGTTTTGGAGAGTCGATGTCTATCCTTGTCATGTCCCCGTTCTATGGGGTATCACGATTGATATCCTTTTTATTGCCTCTTGTCCGAGGACTTGGGTGAGATAGGTTGTGGCATAGTTGGGCCACGTTTCAGTTTATTTCATGCCTTTATCGGATCATGCCCGAGCACGTCGAGCTGAAGTTAAGTCGTGTTCATCCTTTGTCTTTGTATTCACGCTTGATCTGCGTGAGGTTCCGCATTCTTGGACTTCTAAGTAAATCCCAAGGTCCAATTCCCTTAAGGAAAATTCAGTAGCAAGGGTAGAAGGTCCATTAGCTAGAAGGTTCACCGGCTTGGTGCGCCTCCGGTTCAGTGGGACATGTGGATAAGGCCTGACGCTAGTGTGGAGGTTCCATCGACCGTGCGGCGGAAATAGGCCCCGCGGGTTGAGGGGGATTGGCCCACTTGGGTTTGGAGGGCACGCGGGCTCAAAAGGGGATACTGGTCCATAAGGAAGGCAATTTCCCCAAACCCGATAGATACCCGCCCCACCCCCGGCTATTTGGAGGCGGATATTATTCGATTTTTCATCCAATAGGAGCGGGTATGGTAGAACTTAAAAAATCCCCGATTGAAAATGGAGCGGGTATGATTTTGTGATACCCGTCTCCGAATACCCGTACCCGCCCCGTTTCAAATTATATACATATTTTTACGACTATTGTATGTATATATGCCGACATATAGTAGCATATAAACGTATATGTATGTGTGTATATATATAAGTATGCATATTGGTATAATTTATGTATAATGTTCCGAATTAAAACTATATATGGTTAAGTGTTAAAAAAAGTTTAATGATGGTAGTTTTTAAAATTGTATATAATCTTGGTAGACTATCATTTCTTCGCAACTTTCTATTCTATTTTGTTTTAAATGGTTGTTTTTGTTAGTATAGGACACATAAATTCGAACTTATCCTCTTTTTTTTTTTGTTCAATTAGTTTGGATATGGATTTACCCGAATATACCCGATCCCCATTGGGAGGCGGGTACGGTGGATTGTCTACTATCCCTTTTAGGTATGGAGGCCCTTTTAGGTATGGAGGTGGGGATGAGGAAGAACTTCCCAATTGGGGATCGGGGGTAGAATAGGGTCCCCCGATCCATACCTTACCCGTTGTCATCCCTACCGGTCCAATGCCCCTACCGGGCTTATGCTCCATCGGTTCTAGGCCACACCGATCTGGGTCCACTAGGATTGGGCCACCGGTTGGGGGCTGTATTGGGATTAGTAAAGAAGATGGCCCACCGGAAATCAACCCAGCAAAAATAGGATAGGCCCAATGGATTGGCTCCACCGGTTGGGGCTCCACTAGACCAATGCCACCACTGGGCTTGGTCCACCGGTTGGTGGCCCACACGGGTCCCAGGCTCCTCGTTTGTGGGTCTCCCAGCTTTGTTCCAAATTCATCCAACTTGGGGTAATTTTGTTGTACAAATTTTGTTCATCACTTTTCCAAATGTTCTTCCAATTCACATGCCACGTGTCCGCTTTAATTTTTATCCTCTACACACTTATAAGGTTGCAAATGAATCGGGTTGCTCGTGAGCAACTCATTGTTAGGCTCGTATAATTCTCAAGTTCTAGGCTCAACATTCAAAAGCTCTAGTCGGTTCGTAAAATCTCAACTCATTTGCATAAGCTCAATCGAACACTACAAAGCTCGTCTCGATTTAACTTTTTGCTCCCCTAGTCACACAAGTAACCATATCATCAAATGTGATTTGGAATTGGTTCATATGAGAAGTCGCAGTAAAACTGCTACTTGGTTGCTAGGCAATGCTAGACCACTTGCAATAGAGCTGACACTTTTTTTCTGTTCCCAAAATGTTTTCTCCCTCTTTTGAACCACATGTTAGTAATGTTTAAAGTTTAAACTTCCCCCTTAGCCATCTCTATCATCATTTCAATTGATGGTTTAGTTCCTACAATGCAATCCTGGTGTTCATAATGATAATCCAATTTTTAGAATAGACTGACTTTTCACAGTTTTTTATGTCATGTATTGTGAGAGAATG
Source organism: Vaccinium myrtillus (assembly GCA_016920895.1). Lineage (NCBI taxonomy): Eukaryota > Viridiplantae > Streptophyta > Magnoliopsida > Ericales > Ericaceae > Vaccinium > Vaccinium myrtillus. The sequence goes on along the minus strand of CM029275.1, from coordinate 14,192,258 downwards.
ACTTGTCTTGGTTTTTAAAAAAATTATTTTTTGTTAGTGGAATACCCCCATAATTGGCACTGATATCTTCCTCTACCAATCTCATGATGGGCAGAAAAATAAAAGGCACATCATTAGAACAAAGATTGCAAATCATAGCATTTTAGCACTCTATCGTGACCAAATTTTCCTTTGAAATTTTCGTTCGTTGTGACATATATCAACTGACTGTGACGGCTTTACTGATTGAAGAATCCGGGGTGGCGCTGTGCAGTAAGTGTTGTGCGGTAAAACTATGTCGTTTTTCTCATTTTCTTGGTACATCCAAAGGCCCTGTTTGGAGAGTTAATTTTGGGGTTCAATTTTAGGGGATTTAGGCTCTTTGGGGTAGAGTATAGTGGGTTTAGAGACTTCGGGTTTAGGCACTGAATTCGGGTTTAGGCACTTTGTAGTGGGGTTTTTTTTCCCCTCCAAACAAGGCCATTGGAAGTTTTAGAGATGTGCATAAAAATCAAGCAAAAACGACGTAGTTTTGTCGCACAACACATACCGCATAGCACCCACCCCGGATCGTTGAAGGGAAATTGTCTTGAAAAATAATAGGCACATCATTAGAGCGAGATTGCCAAATTAATAAATTATGGCATATCATGACAAAATTTTCCTTCCGACATATCAACTAAACCGCGATCGTCTTACTTTTCCAAAAGAGTGAGCGTATTCAATGAGGTCATTAGTTCGAAATGGGCATGAAAAGAGGATAAGCTATGTCAATTCCTAAATGTCTTAAATGGGAACGTAATATTCACAAGTCATATATTGACCAAATTGGCAAGCTACCACGCAGTAATTTCCGCAAGTGGTATTTGAATTATGCTTTGGTTTGATGTCAAATTTCATGACTTTGGGTGAAAACTTCACTTCTTGTACTTATACTTTGTAATTAGCAACTCGTTTTAATGAAGGAACTTCAAGATAAGTAAGCTATGCAATTTCAACTAGCGTCATTTTGTTTTTGGTACAAGCAAAAGAAAAGTTTCAAGGTTTGAACCGCGATAAGTGATGAAGCTTCCATTTGCAAAATCGGGATGACAAAAATGTCCTTTTTTTCAAAGTTATCGGCAAAGCCCATTGAACTAAAGAATCGTAGCTAGATACGCTACTTATAGAAGAGTACGTAATAATATAAATTTAAAATATATTTAACGTATCTTGAGTTTACAATATATATGAGGCCGATTGAAGCCATAAACGGGGAAAATATTATAATCTATTTTGTAGCCATTATAATAAGCTAAATATACGTATAAATATACGCATATACATTTCTCTTTGATTTTCTTTTTAAGCACCATGATGGATGTTCTGCAAGAGGGAACAAAAATACATAATAATATATAACTACAAGCTTAAGACTATGGATAATGGATACATCCAAGTTTTCTTAACGTGTTTATTTCTTATTCTTAAGGCTAAGTTTTTCAAATGATTTTAGCAACTCAGTTGATTTTAACAAATGTGAGTTTACCAGGTGCTAAAATCATGGTTGATTTTAGCTAATCAACTATGATTTTAACACCTGGTGAACTCATTTGCTAAAATAATGGTTGATTTTAGCAACTGAGTTGCTAAAATCTTTTGAAAAACTAGGTCAGGCCTATATTTACCCATGGTCGCTGCCAACCTATATTTATGCACGTCTAGAAACAAAAATACATGTAATGGACACGACTTTAGAAATAACGATTTATTAGAGACAACACGCTTACAATAGCTCATACAATTTTTGGGGATGTTTAACAATGATATGATCAAAGACGATATGGATGAGTTTTTTTTGCACGGCAAAAAAGATTTTATTAATCTAATATCAACGATACAAGATTAAACGGGACAAGAGAAAAACAACTAAATGCCTCTCGAGACACAAATGAATGAAAGGCTGACAAGAAGACAACCAAACAAACAAAACAACCTACACCTGAACCCCAATTACGGAACACAACAAACAAAAAAACTAACACCCAAAACCCAATAACACCACCTTAACCTAAAAAAGAAAGCCCCATTAATCCATATTCCTTCCCTCCTCAGCTAACATAGCTCTGTAGCGCTCCTCATTGCTTTCCTCCATTTGACCAATCTTACTAATCACTTCCCCATCATCACCATTGTAACCAATACCTATCGACTTGTTAAAGTCCCAAATTGCTTGCGCCTTATTTAGATTGATTCTATTCCTATTATTGATAGCGTCTGAATAGATAATGATATAGCCGCTGTCGCCGATCTAAAGATAACGATATGGATGAGTTGGTTGTTAACAATTTAATACTCTCTCTGTCACAAAATGTTTGTCGATTTGTAAAAGGAGGACTAAAAATAATACTCGCATATTTTTTCAAATAGAATCTATACTCCCTCCGTCCCTTTTTAAATGTGTTACCTCGTAAATCCAACTTATTAAAGAAACATTATCATTACACCTTTCACATCAACTTTTTCCTCCACTTTATACTTTTCACATCAACTTTTACCCCTACTTTCCAAAATTATCCTCCACTTTTACCCATTAACTATTTACCCACTAACTTTTCAAAGGAGAAAATGATAATTGTACAAACTTTTACCCATTAACTTTTCAAACCACACACTTATTTAGGGACATCCCAAAATGGAAATGTCTACATTTAAAAAGGGACGGAGGGAGTATAATAAAACAGTTCAGTTTTCAAAGTTATACGTAAATCCAATAAAAATGTCCCAACAAATCATAGCTAGAGCTGAGATTGATGGTTTTCAAATTTTTAATTTCAACCGTTCATCAATAGATAAATCAAAGGCTACGATTATGTTTGAGAAAATAGCAAAAATATATGGAATTTCTATTCAGATTTGTTTTCAATTCTCATGTTTGTTTCGAATTTCAAAGCTCGCTCTCTCTCTCTCTCTCTCTCTCTCTCTCACACACACACACATATTCCAACTTTGAAATCAAAATCTCATCCTGCATGATGCACAAGAACATAAATGACATATAAAGGGAAAAGTAAAGCAACATCTATGCTAAGAAATTATTCAAAAAAAACATCTATGCTAAGAGAACGAAAATATGTGGTATGACTTCTTCATTTTTTAGAAAGATTTTCATGTATTTTGTAAATTGTTGCCAAGGCAACCTTTACTCTTCTGTTTTTTTCCCCCTCTTTGCGGGTAATATTTTTTTTTTTTATAGAAATCAACACATATTTTCATACAATTAATTTTCATTTGTGTTTCCATAGCTTAAAAGGGAAATCTCATGGAGCTAAATTAGATTTGTCAAGTAGAATTCAGGGTTGATGTAGCTAAATTATTTATGAATTCCCACAATATTTTTCAGCTCACCAATTTTTCGTGTCATGTTTCGGGTTGTGTCGGGTTCGGGTTGTTTTGTCATGTCAAAAAGTCCTACTTTTAGCTAAATTTTTATTTTTATAACTTGACAGTTGATAGGCGCGCAATATGGTAAGTATAAGCGCCTAAGTAGGGAGAGTTAGCGTGTTAGACGTGCGGATTAATGATTATTTTCCGTTTAATGCGTGCACAGTGGTGTGCTTGGTATTTCTGTGAGTTTTTCAGGTATATTGGCTTTTGGCTCGTGAGTGTGTGCATGGCTTGAAGTGGAAGCGCGGGAAACAAGGCTTGGAAGTTGGATTTTGAAAAAATGCAAGTCGAAGGAGCTTGGTATCGATACCCCTATAGGCCGTGTCGATACCAATTGCTTAAGAGGGTGCAAGTTTCGGTCCAGAAGGTTAGGTATCGATACCCCTTAGACTAGTATCGATACCTACGGCTTACGGAGTCAACAAGTCAAACGTAACAGCTCGGTATCGATACTATTATAAGGGGTATCGATACCGAAGGCTTACGGGAAGGCAAACAATGGCGTTTTGATGTATTTTAAGAGTGTCTACTATATAAACGTTTTTCTGATCATTAATTAGGGTTCGAATCTTTTTATAATTTTCTGCACTTTGGAGTTTGGCGGCTACAGTTTTCAGACCATTCTTCATTCAGCGTTCTACACTCAAGTTTATCTTTTCAGAATTTCTGCTTGTGGATTGGCACTGCGTATTGATAATCAATTTCAATTCTTCTCTTGCAATCTACAGTATCTTTAGCTATCGTTTTTATATTTTATTCTTCTAGCATGTTTAGATCTAGGTTTAATTCGTTTTCTGAAATTTTTATAATCATGAGTGAGTAGTTGCCTTGAGCGCGGCTGCGGGGCGAAGGCGCCCACGTCTAGGCTAACCCATATTTCACCTCGGGGCCGAATTAACTCAATTTTCAAGCAATTTTGGGATCAAGGAACTTTTCTAACAAACAAATCCAGGCATTACCAGAATTCGAATGCGCACGGAATCTGGTGACAGGTGGTGCGCATTTGTTGGGAAACCTTTATGGAATTCTAAAATCAGTAAAAAGAGGATTGCGGCCCGAGTAAATATCGGTTAGACTAGTTGCGGACGCCGGGTTCCCTCAGCTGTGCTCTCTTTATTAATTAATTCGCATCCAACTAAATTAGCTTAGTAATTAGTTAATCAATTTCATCAAACCAAGGGGTGGCTACCTAAGAGCCAATTAAACTACAATTTCACACTTTTGAGTCAACACTGTGTGTCGTCTCTGTGGTTCGACTCCGGTACTTCCGGAATATTGTGCTACACTGGTCGATAGTCCTACGCTTGGGACGTGTCTTTATTCGTCTTATTTTTAGTCACCTGGTCGGTCAAAGCAACAGTTCATCAAACTGATGTTTAATGTATAAAATTACTCATAAAAATGTGTATTTTTAACTTAATTATATAGATTTAGTTTATTTTTCGTGTCCGGCATGCCCACCCCTAATTGAGGCTATATTAGATTCGTTTGTTCTTAAACTCATCCCTTTAGGTACGGGCATCTGAAAAAATATTGAATTTTTCTTCAAAAAATTATGTTATTTTCAAGTCTTCATTTTACGGATGAACAAACATTTTGAGACGGAGAAAGTATTAATCATCACAATTGACCAGCCAGAAATGCTTGATAATCTATCCATACAAATCTTGCTACTTTTAAACAACCATGTTTACCAGCAAAAGTAAAATTGAATACTATTTGGTTGGTATTCAACAACTCCATGTCAGAAAATATTTTGTACTGATCTCATAAGGGAATATTCTTACATAGCGTGCATGAGGAATGATTCGCAGCAGCACCACTGTATTGGAAATGGAAAAGTAAGAATTTCCGATGTACCCAAAAAAAGGAAATGGAGGAGTACTGAAGTCAAATTCTGACAAATAGGGATAACCAAAATATTATGGCTAAATTTCATTGACACCTCCTGGATTTTACTATAATCACCTTGTCACCCTCTCTATTCTTGGAAATCACGTTGCTAAGATTATTAGGCCTATTTTTCAGGTGTTTATCTGTTTGGGAAGTAACTAGGGTTCTTCATTTCTTCGTTTGAACTTTCTCTGTATGAAGTTCTTGTGGATAGACATGAATGTAGAAGCTTTGAAAAGTCACATTTTTCATCCCTCGCAAGGAACCTCACATTAGCACTATAAATAACAGGCCTTTTGTACAACATCATCATCAAACACAAAAATGAAGACTCCAAATGCTTCATTGCTTTCCCTTACAATTTCTCTTCTCTCCTTGATTTCATGGGCAACTTCAGCTCATCCCCATGAGAATTTCCTTCAATGCCTTTCCCTTCATTTTCCAAATTCTAACTCAATAACCAAAGTTGTTTACACTCGTTACAACTCTTCGTACGAATCCGTTTTGGAATCTGCAATACGAATGGAGCGATTCTTACCACCCGCCAAAGTCCCTAGGCCTCTAGTCATCATTACACCATTGCTGGAATCCCATATCCAAGCAGCCATTAGCTGTTCCAAACAGCATGGCATGCAACTTCGGGTTCGGAGTGGTGGACACGACTACGAGGGTCTATCTTACATCTCTTACCAGGCCCCGTTTGTCATCGTTGACCTAGTAAATTTTCAATCAATCGATATTGATGTCGAAAATAGCACCGCATGGGTTCAAGCCGGGGCTACGATCGGTCAACTTTACTATACCATAGCTAAGAAAAGTCCAACTCTTGGCTTTTCGGCTGGCGTTTGCCCTACAGTAGGCGTTGGTGGACACTTTAGTGGGGGAGGATATGGGATGATGTCCCGTAATTATGGCATCGCTGCTGATAACATCATCGATGCTCGACTAATCGATGTCAATGGAAGAATTCTTGATCGGAAATCCATGGGAGAAGACCTATTTTGGGCCATTAGAGGAGGTGGAGCCGCAAGTTTCGGTGTTGTTATTGCATGGCACATAAAACTATTATCGGTTCCAGAAACTGTCACGGTTTTCACCGTGAACAGAACATTGGAACAAAATGCAACTAAGATTGTACACCGGTGGCAATCCATTGCAGAAAAGATCGATGAAAAGCTACTTCTCAGGCTCTTTCTAACGAGAGAAAATTCCAGCCAATACGGAAAAGAAACAGTACAAGCCTCATTCGTTACCTTGTACCTTGGCGGAGTTGACACACTCCTCCCATTGATGCAACAAAAGTTTCCCGAGCTGGGTTTGGTGAGGTCAGACTGTATCGAAATGAGATGGATCGATTCGATACTCTACTTCGCAGGTTATAGTGGAGAACCGCTTGAGATTTTGGTCAATAGGACTTCATCGAGGACAGGTACATATTTCAAAGGAAAATCGGACTATGTGACCGAGCCCATTTCTGAAACCGGGCTCGAATCCATATGGAAAAGGTTCCTTGAATATCCAGAGGAGATGAACCAGATGCAATTTAGTCCTTATGGTGGAAGGTTGAGTGAGGTTTCTGCAACCGCAACACCTTTCCCCCATAGAGCAGGGACCTTATACAGCATTCATTATGGAGTCTGGTGGACTGAACCAGGGGAAAATGCATTAAACAGGTATTTGAGAGCGATCCGAAGGGTCTATCGTTTCATGACTCCTTATGTTACCAAGAATCCAAGATCTGCGTATCTCAACTATAGAGATCTTGATATAGGGGTAAATAACAGAGTCAACACAAGCTATGAACAGGCAAGCATTTGGGGTTTGAAATACTATGGGATTAACTTTGAAAGATTGGTTCATGTGAAGACCAGGGTTGATCCTGGTAATTTCTTCAGGAACGAGCAAAGCATTCCACCTCTATGATTCTGCCCTTGTGACTGTAATAATACTGGTGGTAATTAATGTATCATTGGGCAGAAAAGATTAGCTCCTATAGTAAATAAATGTTCGTAAACAATGTAAAAGAAAGTATTTGTTGAATAAAAGGATGTTTGTTTGTTTATTTCTTCTGTGTGCCATTTAAAATTTGTCAACTTTGCTCGTTCGGAAATACATTTCAGGAGCAGAAACAGCCATTTGATCCAAAGTCTTTCCATCGACTACTTCATATATATTTAGACCAAATTAAAAAAATGAAACCATGTTGTACTATTAATCACAGTTTTATGACTGATATCTGTGTCTTCCTTTTGGCAAATTCAAAAAGCTTAATTCATTTTGTAGTGGCAACAAATTAAGTGCATGGATGGATGGTTGGAAATCATGCACATGTTTGATGTTTCCATATTATAACATCAGTGTTATCTCCTTTTATTGGGAACATCCGGCTGTTAGGGTTAGGGGATTAAGGAGATCTGGAACCCTAACCTGACCTCCGCCTACTGGCAACGGTAAGTCCGTGGATAAGGGTGAGGGTGAAAGTTTTCTGGGCATCTCGTCGCCGTTTTTGTTTCCCTTTGAAAGTAGTCTGGGTGTTTCGTTTTTCGCCCGTGAAGTTTTCGTTTTCTTCGTAGTTTGCTCAACCTTATCGATGGTTTCTTTCTCTGTTAAAAATCTTGGCTTCCTTTCGTCTTCCTCTGAGTGTGGGGGTATCCTTAAGGTCTATATTGATAACCTTCCAAATGGGGTCAATTGCACACAACCTAGGGTCAAGTGCACTGTTACGTGTTGAAGTAGACATCTCTGTCTTCTTACTACTCCGTCCCATTTTAAATACTCCCTACGAATATCCATGCCATTTTCAAACGTCTATATCTTTTTATTGGTAATGTTTTCAAAAATTTTAAAAATTTTGTCTAATAGAACTAATTGAGATCTATCAAACAAGATCCATATTGTATATAAAATACATTATATAAAGAAAACTACAAGAGTTTTAAAAAAAACACGCATAACCGTAGAGAGCATTTAAATTGGGACGGAGGGAATATTTCCTAAACGATATTAAAAAATGTTAGGAAATCGGAACACAAACAGTCGTGCGTAATGAAAAATGGGAAAGAAAAACAAGACACAAGTTATACGTGGAAAACCTCAATGCGAGAAAAAACAACAGGAGCCACACCAATCCACTATGAAACAAACTGCTAAATAAATAGGTCGGGTCCTATGGCCGAAATTACACCCCGAGGTCCAAAAATATCGTTTTCGCTTTGCAGTCCCGTGGGGGCTCTCGCATCTCTCTCTTTGCAGTCCCGCGGGGGCTCCATCCTCCACACCTACGGAATAGACCACTGCTGATGGTTGTTTGCACCCCAACAAAAAATTCATGCAAGAACAACTTTAGGAAAGGTGAAGCATTTTTTAAGGGCATCGTGCATGTTTAATAAGAAAAGATAGATCCACAAATGGGTGTCGAGTTTCCAGTAAAACAACAAATGATTTCGAAACACGTGGCTGTTTCACGTGTTTAAGGATTGTGGGGAAAATTGTGGGGACGGCAGTTTCAAATCTAATCTTAGTCAATCGCTTTTTGTCCGAATCAATTATTCTATGCGAATACTGTTGAAATGTTGTAAATAACAAACTGTTCATGGGCAATTTTGAAATTATAAAACTTGACACAATGACTTCAACACCGACTTGTGTTCTCCCTTTATATACTAAAACAGATGCGTAACTAATGAGTCAAAAAATTTGCATGATATGCGTACTGTACACTACGATTAATGTTTACCATCCTCCGTATACTTCTAAGGTATACCCTTGCATAACTAACCAAAATAATGTATGACACGCACAAAAAGAATACATACCTATGGTAGGTTTCTTCTAAACATAGAAGCAATTGGAAGCCCAAGGGGTTCGCAAAGTGATATTGTCTTGGGACTTAGAGATTTGCTCTCCCATAAGGTCTCAGATTTGATTTCCTTTGCGAAGCTGGAAGTGGAAGAGAAACTGTACAAGCCTCATTCACTACCTTGTACCTTGGTAGAGTTGAAACACTCCTCCCTTTGATGCAACAAAGCTTTCCTGAGTTGGGTTTGATGAGATCAGACTGTATCGAAATGAGCTGGATCGAATCAATACTCTACTCCGCGGGTCTTGGGGAGTAGCCGCTTGATAGTTTGTTGAATAGGACTTCGTTTTTTTTGGGTTCATATTTCAAAGGAAAATCGGATTTTGTGACCGAGCCCATCTCAAAAACCGGACTAAAAAACATCTGGAAAAGGTTCCTAGATTATCCAGAGGAGATGAGCGAAATGCAATTTAGTCCTTATGGTGGAAGGATGAGTGAGATTTCAGAATCCGCAACGCCTTTCCCCTATAGAGTGGGGATCTTATATAGCATTCATTACAAGCGAAATGCAATTTAGTCCTTATGGTGGAAGGATGAGTGAGATTTCAGAATCTTCAACGCCTTTCCCCTATAGAGCGGGGATCTTATGTAGCATTCATTACAGAATCCGGTGGACCGAAGACGGAATAAGTGCATGGAATATGCATATGAGAGGAATCAGAAGTCTTACAGTTTCATGACTCCTTATGTTACCAAGAATCCAAGATCTGCATATCTCAATTATAGAGATCTCGATTTGGGGGTGAATAACAAAGGCCACATAAGCTATGAACAAGCAAACATTTGGGGTTTGAAGTATTATGGGATTAACTTCAGAAGATTGGTTCATGTGAAGACCAAAGTTGATCCTAGTAACTTCTTCCGAAATGAGCAAAGCATTCCACCTCTGTTTCTTTGTTGTGAAGTGGTAAACTTTAATTGTAGATGAGCTTGATTTATGAGTGGCAAAAATGATACATACACACAAAAAATACCCACAATTTACCCACACACTCACACAAGTGTGTGGGCTCCACACACACTTGCACATCTAGTGTGTGTGGAGCCCACACACTTGTGTGAGTGTGTGGGTAAATTGTGGGTATTTTTTGTGTGTGTATGTATCATTGCTGTATGAGTGGGCCATTTTTGTGTGTTAGGAAAGAGACAAAGAACGAGTTGGGTTTAATGAGAGAATGCCAATGCCAACTGGGTTCCGGTGGAATTACATGGGAGGTTGAGAGTTAGGCTCCGTTTGTTTCGGGCAGAAAATGTTTTCTGGAAAACCTTTTCCATGGAAAACTTTTTCTAGAAAAGAAAATGTTTTCCAGTGTTTGGTTGTGATATGAAAACATTTTCTAGAAAACATTTTCCATTGTTTGGTAGACATGGAAAATCACTAATTGACAAGTTAACCAAAATATCCTTGTAAAAATAGAAATAGTTCCCATACTAAAGGATAAAAAATCCAACATAACCTACGTAAATGACATAAATACCCTTGTAGTATAGAAACAAAATCCAAGAGAACTCAACCAATAAACAAAGAATATGTTCCGCTCACATGTCTTAACAAACATAAATACTCCTAACAAATATAGTTCTTCAACCGAAAAAACTATCTATTCCTCCTAGCAATAAAATCTGCCCACATGGCATCACTAATCTCCTCCCTTTTGCTAACCCATTCTCTATTCTCTACCATCTTTCAAGACTATAAGACCCACCGCCATCACGGTTGTGGCTGCCCCCATGATTGTTGCTTTAATTGGTCTGTCATCCATCTGTCATATATCCAAACATGCTTAGGAATTAAATTCAAGAGAGCAAGGTAGATAACAAATAAATTCAAGACAACAAGGAGTTTGGAGTACTACTTATCACTTAGTAGTAAAAAGCAATCAGTTTATGATGTTAGAAAATGGAACAAGGAGTTTGGATGTGGGTTTTATCACCACTGCCAATGTGCTTGTTAACAAAACCATCAAGGCAGGTGATATATTTGTGTTTCCAAGGGGTTTGGTTCATTTCCAAAAGAACAATGGGAAGGTTCCGCAGCTGTTATTGCCGCCTTCAACAGCCAGTTGCCCGGCACGCAGTCCATCGCCATGACGTTGTTTGCGGCAACGCTCACAGTGCCGGACCACGTGTTGACCATGGCATTCTAGGTTGGGACCAGGGAGATTGAGAAAGTCTCATAAATCAAGCTCATACTGGGCCTAGCAAAACACATTGCAACAATAAAAAAATTACCAAGCTTATTCAATATGGACGTGATCAAATCAATAAAAACACATTTGTGAGTAGTTCAACTCTACCAAGGCAGGTTTATGTTTATAACAGAAGAAGCAACTGTTATGGAATAGGCAATCAAAAAAAGCTTGCACAAAATGTCTCAGACATTTCATCGAACACGTAATACCCCAATATTGTCAATTCAAATTCAAATTCATCTTCAATAGAAAGCAGCTAAAACCCAAAACCCAAAAGATACTACGGTGAATACAAGAATGTGACTATTGTCAATTCAAATTCAAGCCAATCTTCGACAAATATACATAATGGAAACTAGAGGCATAGGGAAAATACACAGAGAGGAGAAATACACATAATGGAAACTTACAGATCTGAATTCGAAGAGAGAGAGAGAGAGAGAGAGAGAGAGATCAATACCTGGACCGTCGGGGGAGGGAGGACGCTCGTCGTCGGGGTCGGGGGTGGGAGGAGGCTTATGTCGGGGGTTGGGGTTGGGAGCAACACGCCTGGGAAAATGTTTTCCAGGTCTTAAAAAGGGAAAACATTTTCTAGAGGTTATGGTTCATTTTTTTTTTGACTTTTTAACTTTGGAAAATGTTTTCCATTGACTTTAATTTTTTGTTGCACCCAAACAACGGAAAATGTTTTCCACAGAAAATGTTTTCCCAGAAAATGTTTTCCACCCTAAACAAACGGAGCCTTAGTATATTATTGAGTTTGGTTATTGTTTATTGTACATGTATGCTATATATGCATGTGTATTTACGAGTAAAGGTGTGGGAAAAGAAAAGAGAAGAGAAAGAGAGGCGGGCAGGAAACGTGGGGAGCCCTTAGGGGGGTCTCTCCCCATCAAAGAAGTGTTGTGTGCATGTGAGAGTAAAATTTGAATGAGTGTATGTGAGAATTGTGTGATTGTATTCTATTGGAAGATTTGAATAAAAGATTAGTCAATATTTGTGTGAGTAATTCTCTAATTTCCCATCGTGTGGTATCAAAGAAGGCGAGAGTTCCTGAACCTTTTGATGAAAAGTGAGGAGTGCTTCCGCAGAAGGAGAATCTGGCTGAAAAAAAAAGGATCATTGGAGAAATGGGTCAGAAATTCGACTTCGGCCAAAATTATTTTTCTTGACCCCATTAGAATCGTCGTCCAGAGACGATCACAGATCATCAAAGTTTGTCGAGAAAGGATGTCTGAGGTCGCGTCATGTGCCAGTGGGAGTGGCAATGGGTTCCAAACGTAGCGAACGTGCTGCTAATGCACCCACGCGTCTCAAGGGAATGACGAGTAGGATATGTTGGAGCTGAATACGAGCCAAGAGGAGGGAAGATGCGCAAGATGGTTTAGTCCATAAAGGATTCCTACATTTACCTTTAAAGTTTAAACTTCCCCCTTAGCCATCTCTATCCAGCATCTTTATCATCATTTCAATTGATGGTTTAGTTCCTACAAGGCTATCATGTAGGATCCGGGGATCCCGGAGTGCACCTTTGCACTACGGGGTTGTAGGGCAGCCAAAACTACGGTGTATAAGAATAAGAGTCAATATGTGTAAATTGTCAATTGTGTTTAGAACTTCTAAATTATGCCACTTGTTTTATTTAGGGGGCTTCTCACAAAAACACACCAACAATAGTAGTAATGAATGTATGTGCCTAAAGACACTTTGTAAAAACTTATTTCTACAACATAGAAGAATTTTATTAGCTAATATTGTCCTGTACAAATTTACAGTCACAAACAATTTTCTAGATTTTTAAAAGGCCCACAAAAAAATAAAAATATTAATTTTAAACTTGACATTATCCCAAGAGAGAGAAAATGTTGTGATTCCAAACATTTGCACACCCAAAACGACGTAGTTTTGGCCGCCCTACAACCCCGTAGTGCGGAGGTGTACTACGGGATCCCCGAATCCATGCAATGCAATCCTGGTGTTCATTTTATGATAATCCTAGCGTTAATTAGGGGGTGTTCCATGCACTAAGACAATTTTTAGAATAAACTGACTTTTCACAGTTTTTTATGTCATGTATTGTGAGATAATGATCTGTCTTGATTTTTAGAAAAAACTATTTTTTTGTTAGTGGAACACCCCTTAATTGGCACAAATATCTTCCTCTACCAATCTCATGATGGGAAGAAAAATAACAGGCACATCATTAGAACAAAGATTGCCAAATTATAGCATTTTAGCACTCTATCATGACCAAATTTTCCTTTGAAATTTTCGTTCGTTGTGACATATCAACTGACTGTGACGGTCTTCCTTTTTGAAGAATACGGGGAAGGAGCTGTGCGGTAGGTGTTGTGCGGTAAAACTACGTCGTTTTTCTCATTTTCTTGGTACATCCAAGGGCCCTGTTTGGAGAGTTAATTTTGGGGTTCAATTTTAGGGGATTTAGACTCTTTGGGGTAGAGTATAGTGGGTTTAGAGACTTCGGGTTTATGCACTTAATTCGGGTTTAGGCACTTTGTAGTGGGTTTTTTTTTCCTCCAAACAATGCCATTGGAAGTTTTAGAGATGTGCATAAAAATCAAGCAAAAAGTCGGTTGTGTTTGATTGAGAGTTTTGAGAAGAAATTTTTTGAGATAGTGTTTGGATGAGTTTTTGGAAAAAGTAATAATTAGAGAGATGTGTAATGATTGGAGAGAGATAGAGAGAAAAATGAAAATAATGATTGGATGAAAGGATATGAGTAGAGAGAGAAATATGATTAATGATTGGAGAGATGAGAGATGGGGAAGGAATCTTTTTGGAAAATTTTTTGGAAATGTGAAGTGAACAAAGTGGTGACGTAGTTTTGTCACACAATACATACCGCATAGCACCCACCCCGGATCGTTGAAGAGAAATTGTCTTGAAAAATAATAGGCACATCGATCATTAGAGCGAGATTGCCAAATTAATAAATTATGGCATATCATGACAAAATTTTCCTTCCGACATATCAACTAAACCGCGATCGTCTTACTTTTCCAAAAGAGTGAGCGTATTCAATGAGGTCATTAGTTGGAAATGGGCATGAAAAGAGGATAAGCTATGTCAATTCCTAAATGTCTTAAATGGGAACGTAATATTCACAAGTCATATATTGACCAAATTGGTGTTTGATGTCAAATCTCAAGCCTTCGGGTGAAAACTTCACGTAAACTCGTTTTAATGAAGGAACTTCAAGATAAGTAGGATATATCCAAGTTTTCTTGACGTGTTTATTTCATATTCTTAAGGCTAAGTTTTTCAAATGATTTTAGCAACTCAGTTGATTTTAACAAATGTGAGTTCACCAGGTACTAAAATCATGGTTGATTTTAGCTTAAAATCAACTATGATTTTAGCACATTGTGAACTCATTTGCTAAAATCATGATTGATTTTAGCAATTGTGTTGCTAAAATCTTTTGAAAAACTAAGTCTAAGTGCTCCAAAATTCAAAAGGCCTGGTCTCCTATCATTGGGAGAATACTAAGGCATGATGGTTTGAAATTGAATGGTTAGAATTTTTTGCATATGAAAAGCAACCTATATTTACCCATGGTAGCTGCCAACCTATATTTATGCACGTCTAGAAACAAAAACACATGTAATGGACACGACTTTAGAAATAACGATTTATTAGAGACAACATGCTTACAATAGCTCATAAAATTTTTGGGGATGTTTAACAATGATATGATCAAAAACGATATGGATGAGTTGGTTGTTAACAATTTAATACTCTCTCTGTCACAAAATGTTTGTCGATTTGTAAAAGGAGGACTAAAAATAATACTCGCATATTTTTTCAAATAGAATCTATATAATAAAACAGTTCTGTTTTCAAAGTTATATGTAAATCCAATAAAAATGTCCCAACAAATCATAGAGCTAAGATTGATGGTTTTCAAATTTTTAATTTCAACCGTTCATCAATGGATAAATCAAAGGCTACAATTATGTTTGAGAAAATAGAAAAAATATACGGAATTTCTATTCAGATTTGTTTTCAATTCTCATGCTTGTTTCCAATTTCAAAGCTCGCTCTCTCTCTCTCTCTCTCTCTCTCTCTCTCTCTCACACACACACACACACACCCACACATTCCAACTTTGAAATCAAAATCTCATCCTAAACGATGCGCAAGAACATAAATGGCATATAAAGGGAAAAGTAAAGCAACATCTAAGAGAACGAAAATATGTATGGTATGACTTCATTTTTTAAAAAAAAAATTCATGTATTTTGTAAATTGTTGCCAAGGCAACCTTTACTCTTTTTTTTTTGCGGGTAATATTTTTTTTTATAGAAATCAAGACATATTTTCATACAATTAATTTTCATTTGTGTTTCCATAGCTTAAAAGGCAAATCTCATGGAGCTAAATTAGATTCGTCAAGTAGAATTCAGGGTTGATGTCGATTGAGGCTACATTAGATTCGCTTGTTCTTAAACTCGTGCCTTCAGGTACGGGCATCTGAAAAAATATTGAATTTTTCTTCAGAAAATTATGTTATTTCCAAGTCCTCATTTTGCGGACGAACAAACATTTTGAGACGGAAATAATAATAATAATCATCATCACAATTGACCAGCCAGAAATGCTTGATTAATCTACCCATACAAATCTTGCTACTTTTAGACAACCATGTTTACCTGCAAAAGTAAAAATGAATACTATTTGGTCGGTATTCAACAACTGCATGTCAGAAAATATTTTGTACAGATCACATAAGGGAATATTCTTACATAGCGTGCATGAGGAATGGAGTCAAATTCTGACAAATAGGGATAACCAAATTATTATGGCTAAATTTCATTGACACCTCCTGGATTTTACTCTAATCACCTCGTCACCCTCTCTATTCTTGGAAATCACGTTGCACTTAAATCACGTTGCTAAGATTATTAGGCCTATTTTTCAGGTGTTTATCTGTTTGGGAAGTAACTAGGGTTCTTCATTTCTTCGTTTGAACTTTCTCTGTATGAAGTTCTTGTGGATAGACATGAATGTAGAAGCTTTGAAAAGTCACATTTTTCATCCCTCGCAAGGAACCTCACATTAGCACTATAAATAACAGGCCTTTTGTACAATATCATCATCAAACACAAAAATGAAGACTCCAAATGCTTCATTGCTTTCCCTTACAATTTCTCTTCTCTCCTTGATTTCATGGGCAACTTCAGCTCATCCCCATGAGAATTTCCTTCAATGCCTTTCCCTTCATTTTCCAAATTCTAACTCAATCACCAAAGTTGTTTACACTCGTTACAACTCTTCGTACGAATCCGTTTTGGAA
The DNA here is from genome assembly GCA_016920895.1 of Vaccinium myrtillus. Classification (NCBI taxonomy): domain Eukaryota; kingdom Viridiplantae; phylum Streptophyta; class Magnoliopsida; order Ericales; family Ericaceae; genus Vaccinium; species Vaccinium myrtillus. The sequence goes on along the minus strand of CM029275.1, from coordinate 14,175,592 downwards.
TCTGCAATACGATCGGAGCGATTCTTACCACCCGCCAAAGTCCCCAGGCCTCTAGTCATCATTACACCATTGCTGGAATCCCATATCCAAGCAGCCATTAGCTGTTCCAAACAGCATGGCATGCAACTTCGGGTTCGGAGTGGTGGACATGACTACGAGGGTCTATCTTACATCTCTTACCAGGCCCCGTTTGTCATCGTTGACCTAGTAAATTTTCAATCAATCGATATTGATGTCGAAAATAGCACCGCATGGGTACAAGCCGGGGCTACGATCGGTCAACTTTACTATAACATAGCTAAGAAAAGTCCAACTCTTGGCTTTTCGGCTGGCGTTTGCCCTACAGTAGGCGTTGGTGGACACTTTAGTGGGGGAGGATATGGGATGATGTCCCGTAATTATGGGATCGCTGCTGATAACATCATCGATGCTCAACTAATCGATGTCAATGGAAGAATTCTTGATCGGAAATCCATGGGAGAAGACCTATTTTGGGCCATTAGAGGAGGTGGAGCCGCAAGTTTCGGTGTTGTTATTGCATGGCACATAAAACTATTATCGATTCCAGAAACTGTCACGGTTTTCACCGTAAACAGAACATTGGAACAAAATGCAACTAAGATTGTACACCGGTGGCAATCCATTGCAGAAAAGATCGATGAAAAGCTACTTCTTAGGCTCTTTCTGACGAGAGAAAATTCCAGCCAATACGGAAAAGAAACAGTACAAGCCTCATTCGTTACCTTGTACGTTGGCGGAGTTGACACACTCCTCCCATTGATGCAACAAAAGTTTCCCGAGCTGGGTTTGGTGAGGTCAGACTGTATCGAAATGAGATGGATCGATTCGATACTCTACTTCGCAGGTTATAGTGGAGAACCGCTTGAGATTTTGGTCAATAGGACTTCATCGAGGACAGGTACATATTTCAAAGGAAAATCGGACTATGTGACCGAGCCCATTTCTGAAACCGGGCTCGAATCCATATGGAAAAGGTTCCTTGAATATCCAGAGGAGATGACCCAGATGCAATTTAGTCCCTATGGTGGAAGGTTGAGTGAGGTTTCAGCAACCGCAACGCCTTTCCCCCATAGAGCGGGGACCTTATACAGCATTCATTATGGAGTCGTGTGGACCGAACCAGGGGAAAATGCATTAAACAGGTATTTGAGAGCGATCCGAAGGTTCTATCGTTTCATGACTCCCTATGTTACCAAGAATCCAAGATCTGCGTATCTCAACTACAGAGATCTTGATATAGGGGTAAATAACAAAGGCAACACAAGCTATGAACAGGCAAGCATTTGGGGTTTGAAATACTATGGGATTAACTTTGAAAGATTGGTTCATGTGAAGACCAAGGTTGATCCCGGTAACTTCTTCAGGAATGAGCAAAGCATTCCACCTCTGTGATTTTGCCCTTGTGACTGTGGTATAGAATAATAGTGGGGTAATGTATCATTGGGCAGAGAAGATTAGCTTCTGTTCCACATATTGTTATAGTCATTAAATAAATGTTCGTAAACAATGTAAAAGAAAGTACTTGTTGAATAAAAGGATGTTTGTTTGTTTATTTTCTCTCTATCTGTGTTGGCAAAAAAAAGAAACTCAAAAGTAGAAGAAATCAAGAAGAAGAGATTTGTTTCCGAAGGCGATATCAGAGTTTATTAATTTTTTTTTTCATAAAGTTTTTCATTATAGACACTAAAATGTATCTTTGTCAGCGCTAGATGAAAATTATGGAGTCGTCACTGGGTGTTTCGTTTTTCGCCAGTGAAGTTTTCTTTTTCTTCGTAGTTTGCTCAAGCTAATCGATGGTTTCTTTATCTGGTAAAAATCTTGGTTCCCTTCGTCTTCCTCTGGGGGTGGCGGTATCCTTAAGGTCTTTATTGATAGCCTTTCAAATGGGGTCAATTGCACACAACCTAGGGTCAAGTGCACTGTTATGTGTTGAAGTAGACATCTCTGTTCTTCTTACTATCACGGATCTCCTAAACGATATTAAAAAATTCATGCGCGAACAACTTTAAGAAAGGTGAAACATTTTTTAAGGGCATCGTGCATGTTTAATACTCCCTCCGTCCGGATTTGTTGGTCCGTTTTGGGGATTTTAACTTTTTTTTCATTACATTTTGAGTTTGTTAATTTCCTATTTTATCCTCAATCCCTTCATTTAATACTCCCTCCATTCCAATTTAATAGTCTACTACGAAACTACGTGCAATTTTCAAACTCAAAAATAATTTAGTTGCAAAAATTATTTTTTTATCAATATGAATCTTGTTTGATAGATCTCATTGAGAACTTTAATACAGTACAAAAAAATTCAAAACTGTAAACACATTATTTAAAAAAAATTAGTTTTTGAGTTGTTATTTTAAATTTTAGAAAAAAGGCAAAAAGGTAAAATCTTCATACTTTATCCTTTAATTTTTGAAAATGGACAAACATTTTTGAATTAGAAAAAATATGTTTGTGAACTAACAAATCCAGACAGAGGGAGTAAGAAAAGATAGATCAACAAATGGGTGTCGAGTTTGCAGTAACACAACAAATGATTTCGAAAACATGGCTGTTTCACGTGTTTAAGGATTGTGGGGAAAATTGTGGGGACGGCAGTTTCAAATCTAATCTTAGTCAATCGCTTTTTGTCCGAATCGATTATTCTCTGCGAATACTGTTGAAACAGTAACAAATTTTGAAATTTTAAAACCTGACACAATGACATCAATACCGACTTGTGTTCTCCCTTTATATACTAAAATAGGGAAGCTGGGGGGCTGCTGCACAGCCAAGTGCTGTGCAGCGTGCTGTGCACGCACGGCGCGGCCGCGCCGGCCACTTTTCGGCGATCCGAGACGTTCACCGGATACCTCTCGTTGAGTTCTATAAGTGTTTTAAAAAATCAAGTTGGTCGGATATCGTTAAGTGCCTAATCGGAACACAAATAGATTGAAATGAAATGGAACACAAATGTACATAAACACTGGATCCAAATCAATAAACCCATTTTTTTCAATCTATTTGTGTTCCGATTAGGTACTTAACGATATCCGATCAAGTTGATTTTTGGTACACTTATAGTACTCGACGAGGGCTATCCGGTGAACGTCTCGGATCGCCGAAACGTGGCCGGAGAGGCCGCGCCTTGCGGCTGCACAGCACGCTGCACAGCACTTGGCTGTGCAGCACCCCCCCAGAGTCCCTAAAATAGATGCGCAACTAATAAGTCAAAAAATTGGCATGATATGCTTACCGTGCACTACAATTAATATGGAAGCGGGGGGCCTGTGGTGACTAACTTAGTCACAACAGGCTGTGTAGTGGTGCCAAATGGTACAGTTTTGGTACCCATCCTAAGCTTTTGCAAAATGTAATTGTGATACCTATCGATGTCCAAGATAATTTTTTTACTGGATACTCTTCTCAATGAGCCCTACGACTCTTATAGTTCCGATTAATGATTTTCAGAGCCCACAATTTTATAACTTTTTCTGAAAATTCTTTCAAACTGACAGAATCCTAAATTCTGAATGAAAATCAAAAGAATAGATGAGTAACGTAAAAATATCCAATGGGCCTGATTTTCTCCGAAATCACCTTAATAATTATTTTAAAATTATTTAACGGTTCGGTTCATTTGTGTGAGACCCGAAAGTGGGCCCCACAAAATTACATTTTGCAAAGGCTTAGCTTTGGTACCAAAACTGTGCCGTTTGGCACCACTACACAGCCTGTGGTGACCAAGTCACCATAGGCCCCCCCACTTCCAATTAATATGTGTACCATCCTCCGTATACTTCTAAGGTACACCCTTGCATAACTAACCAAAATAATGTATAACACTCACAAAAAGAATACATACCTATGGTAGGTTTCTTCTAAACATAGAAGCAATTGGAAGCCCAAGGCGTTCGCAAAGTGGTCTTATCTTGGGACTTAGAGATTTGCTCTCTCCTAAGGTTTCAGATTTGATTTCCCTTGTGAGTAAACTCTTGGGGCCACTGATGGTTATACTTACCTCCAGGCTCCAGAATTAGTCGAGGTGTGCGCAAGCTGGCCAGGACATCTCCGGTTATAAAAAAAACAGATAAGCAATTGAAAAATCCAAATTTCACACCTCACTTAGAAACCTCACAATAGCTCTATAAACAACAGGGCCTTTTCATCCCATTCTATCATCGTCCAATACAAAAATGAAGACTCCACCAACTGTTTCAATTCTTTCACTTGGAATTTCTATTCTCTCCTTCATTTCATGGGCAACTTCAGCTCATAGTCCAGAGATTTTTCTTCAATGCCTTTCCCTTCATTTCCAAATTCCAGCTCAATCTCGAAAGTTATTTACACTCCTCAAAACTCTTCGTATGAATCTGTTATGCAATCCTCCATACAAATGAAACGATTCTTAGCACCCGCTGCAACTCCCAAACCTCTAGTCATCATTACACCATAGCTAGAATCCCATATCCAAGCAGCCATTAACTGTTCCAAACAGCATGCCCTGCAAATTTGGGTTCGGAGAGGTGGACACGACTATGAGGGTCTCTCTTACATCTCTTACCAGGGCCCGTTCATCATCGTCGACCTAGTTAATTTTCAATCAATCAGTATTGATGTCGAAAATAACAGTGCATGGGTTCAAGCAGGGGCTACAATCGGTCAACTGTATTATGCCATAGCTATGAAGAGTCAAACTCTTGGCTTTTCGGCGGGTGTTTGCCCTACAGTAGGTGTTGGTGGACACTTCAGTGGGGGAGGGTATGGGATGATGTCCCGTTCTTTTGGGATTGCTGCTGATAACATCATTGATGCTCGATTAATCGATGTCAATGGAAGAATTCTCAATCGGAAATCGATGGATGAAGACCTATTTTGGGCCATTAGAGGAGGTGGAGGCGCTAGTTTCGGTGTTATTATTGCTTGGAACATAAAACTTTTACAAGTTCCTGAAACCATCACAGTTTTCACCGTAAACAGAACCTTGGAACAAAATGCAACGAAGATTGTACACCGGTGGCAATATATTTTAGGAAAAATCGATGAAAAGCTACTTCTTAGGATAAATTTTGGAAGAGCCAATGGTAGCCAAGCTGGAAGTGGAAGAGAAACTGTACAAGCCACATTCACTACCTTGTACCTTGGTAGAGTTGAAACACTCCTCCCTTTGATGCAACAAAGCTTTCCTGAGTTGGGTTTGATGAGATCAGACTGTATCGAAATGAGCTGGATCGAATCAATAGTCTACTTCGCGGGTCTTGGGGGGAGCCGCTTGATAGTTTGTTGAATAGGACTTTTTTTTTTTTGGGTTCATATTTCAAAGGAAAATCAGATTTTGTGACCGAGCCCATCTCAAAAACCGGGCTCAAAGACATCTGGAAAAGGTTCCTAGAATATCCAGAGGAGATGAGCGAAATGAAATTTAGTTCTTATGGTGGAAGGATGAGTGAGATTTCAGAATCCGCAACGCCTTTCCCCTATAGAGCGGGGATCTTATATAGCATTCATTACGGAATCCGGTGGACTGAAGAAGGAATAAGTGCATGGAATATGCATATGAGAGGAATCAAAAGGTCTTACAGTTTCATGACTCCATATGTTACGAAGAATCCAAGATCTGCATATCTCAATTATAGAGATCTCGATTTGGGGGTGAATAACGAAGGCTACATAAGCTATGAAAAAGCAAGCATTTGGGGTGTGAAGTATTACGGGATTAACTTCAGAAGATTGGTTCATGTGAAGGCCAAAGTTGATCCTGGTAACTTCTTTCAGAAAGAGCAAAGCATTACACCCCTGTTTCTTGTTGTGAAGTGGTAAACTTTGATTGGAGATGAGCTTGATTTATGAGTGGGTCATTTTTGTGTGTTAGGAAAGAGACAAAGGAGGAGTTGCGAGTAATGAGAGGATGCCACTGCCAACTGGGTTTTGGTGGAACTAAATCGGAGGTCGAGAGCTATATTATTTAGTTTGGCTAGCTATTGTTTATTGCCATATAAGCATATGTATGAGTTTAAAGGTGTGGGAAAAGAAAAGTGAAGAGAAAGAGAGACGGGCAGCCGGGCAGGAAACAAGATCAACAGAGGAGTGCTTCCATGGAAGGGAAAAAAAAAGATCAACAGAGAAACAAGTCAAAAAATTCGACTTTGGCCAAAATCATTTTTCTTGACCCCATTAGAATCGTCGTATAGAGACGATCACAGAACAACAGAGTTTGTCAAGAAACGATGCCTGGGGTGGCATCATGTGCTAGAGGCAGGTGGCGCATGGGTTCCAAACATAGCGGACGTGCTGCTGACGCACCCACGCGTCTTCTTGAGGGGAATGACGAGTAGGATATGTTGGAACCGAATAGGAGCCGAGAGGAGGGAAGAAGCACGAGATGGCTTGATCCCGCAAGACCAGGCGGGCATAGAGGAGGTGAAGTCGTGGTCCAGTATGGAGCAATCCGAATCATCCCTGTAAGAGATTTGCTGCTCAGAAAAGAGTGTCAGGAGACCTCAAATGTCTAGATAGAGGCGGAACAATAATGATATTGTTTTCGAAAGAAGAAGATGATATAACACATGCACCTAGTGCACTAATTGTTCTGAGAGAGAGAGAGAGAGAGAGAAGAAGAAGATGATGAAGAACGAAAGAGAGAGAGAAGCAAGAAGAGGTAGAGTGTGGGGACAAGGGATGAGTCTCGAAGGCCAATCAAGTTTAAAGTGGAGTGTTGTGAAGTGGTAAACTTTAATTGGAGATAAGTTTAATTTATCATGGGCCATTTTTGTGTGTTAGGAAAGAGACAAATAAGGAGTTGGGCTTAATGAGAGGATGCCATTCCAACAGAGCTATAGTGGATTTAAATGGGAGGTTGAGAGGAGGTTGAGAGTTACTCCAATATTATTGAGTTTGGGTATTGTTTATTTACAATAGAAGAACTCTTAAGCACTATGAACTGAAAAAAAGGAAAACTATATCATTCTTAGATACTACTAATTCTTGTTGACCCCACCAATATGATACTCCAACACAATTACCCAAGTCAAGACATCGTTCTGCAACCACTAACTTAATCTAAAATGGCTTTAGCACTTTAAGTCAATATGCTAAAGACAGGTCGTTCCCCGGACTTAAGATTTGTTAATAACTTATGAAAATATTACCCTTATTTGGCCGACTGCCTCATTTTTCCCTAATAAGGGTTTAAGGGCAAATGTGTCATTTCACATTCCCACCTAATATGAAGTTTGAAAAAATTGCTTGGAATGACCCGACTTGAGAATGTGGGCTCTCGTTATCGAACAACCTGTCTTTGTGTCTTTACGAATCTTAGGTCATGTATTATAGAACGGGGTAGACTACTCACTCCTAAAATTGCACCATTCCATATAAAGAACATAGTAAAATCAATTTAAAAAAAATTCAAACAGTAGTACTCCCTCCGTCCCAAAAAGATATCCTTTTTCGGACGTTCGTGCCACTTTTCAATGTAATATATCTTATAACCTATAATGTTTTAGGTGACTTTAAGAACTTTGTATTTTAAATTTAATTGTCTATCCAACAATATCCATATTGCATTTGAAATGTATTACCGATTGAAAGATATAATCGATTTTTTATCCGATTAGAATGGAACGAGAAACTAATATTTTTGGGACGGAGGGAGTAATTTTTTGATCAGATCAACATCTCATTCAAGTGAAAGTCATCCGACACTTACGAGATTTCATCACAAATGCCCAAATGAACCAATCTATTAAACATCTGGACATGAGCACCGCATAACAGGCAACTCCGGGCCATTTCTGACAAAGCTGACCAACCTAGGTGTAGGCATAGAGACCTACCTAGATCAAGTAGTAGAGAATCCTAATAGACAAACCAGATCAAATCATACAACATAGCAGCACACATGAAACTTGAAACCCAACTACTGAGGTCCCTAGAAACACTGAAACACCTAAAGAATTGTTCGCCCACCATCATAACTCACTAGATCTCGAGAACCAAACCGAGACCAGAAACCACCGGACCGTGGGAGACCCAACTAGGGATTAGATTTAGAACACAAAAAACAACCATCAGAGTAAAAGAAAAAACCCCAATCTTCCAATCTCACTAGTTAAAAAACCCAATCTGGATCATAGGAAAAATACTAATAGGAAAAGATGATGACAAGACATGCGGTCCCCAATCAATTATCTTGCTGACTCTTCTCAATGCAACATCTGAACTACTGTTCACCTGGAGAAATTTCTAATGAACTTGTACATCAATTGTCATAATCTCTGAATTATCTTTGAATAATGTTTGATTCCTTTTCACAATCACCTCATAAAATGGCATCATGTAGACTTTGGGTGAAAATTTCACGTGTTTGTTTTACGGGTACCTTTTTCAAAGCTTGAACCATAGGATAAAGAAATCAGAAACCAATAGCTTTATCTATTGGCATCTTAATCATATTTGGCCACTGGAAAAGACTTCTATAGTTATATTTATCGGGTATTCCTTGTTTCTTTCATTAATCATACCCCAGTTTTCCAGGTGCAAGCCAAACAATATCTACAGTAATGATCCATTTTTCCTTGTGTCCATTCCGGTCGAGTTTGGGTCATTGTAGGCCTCACTTGCCCACAAAAATGACCGTAAACATTTATTTTGAAGAATTCGTCGAGTAGAATAAGCAATGAACAAATTAGCTTGATCGAATATCAATAACTTTATGGACAAAACGGATTTGGTCAAGAAAAAATGAGAAATATAAATATGATCATCTTTCTTTGCACAAATCAGTTTTTTTATATAGATATCGATGTTCAATTAAAATAATTTTTTGCATGCATATCTCAATGAGATCAACAATGTGTTCATTCTCAATCATTATTGTGGCCCATGTAAGAGCCCACGACACGATCAAAACAGGACCAGATTGGACACAAAGAAGATGCGAGCTTGCTCAATGCTGCGATAGGATGAGGCCTCACTTTCCAAGACCTTCGTATTACTCCTTTTCAATTAGTCGATCCTCGTAGAATAACGGTTTTCTAGGATTATTTGTGTGTAACATATAATTTATACGAGAATAACTTATGTCCCGATGAGGCGGCAATTTGAGGGCTCAATCGTGTTCATGCAGTAATCTGAACCGTTTGTAGGGCTCTAAAGTAGTGTATTGGCACAAAAAAATCAGCTTTATTGAACATTACTAGGTATATCAAAAATTGAATTTTGATTTTTAAAACGAACGGCCTGAATTCTATCAATAATTTTTTAATTAAAATGTTACTGACTGTCTATTTTATAAACAAAAATTCAATTTTTGATATATGTAATGATATCCTATATATCAAGCTAATTTTTTTTTGCGTGAATACACTATTTTGCGGACTATGTAAGATGAACCGTTAAGATTACCACAATGAATACATGGTGGGACCCACAATAGGCGGTGGAAATCCCATGATTTCAGCTTCATCCGAAAAAACTTATTCTCAGTTTATACAACAAAAGATGACTTTATTATGCTCTGCATCTGTAATGACGAGTAAAGATGGAGCAACCAGTCAGCTTGATTGAACATCGATAAGTATATCAAAAATTGAATTTTGGTTAAAAAATGAACGGCTTGAATTCTATCAATAATTTTTTAGTTAAAATGTTAATGACTATCTATTTTATAAACAAAAATTTAAAATTTTGATATATGTATCGATATCTTATCAAGCTAATTTTTTGCATAAATACACTACTCCGCGGACCCTATAGAATGAATAGTTAAGATTACAGCAATGAATACACGGTGGGACTCAGAAATCCCATGATTTCCGCCTCATCCGAAAAAGAAAAAAAAAACTTATTCTCACTTTATAAAACAAAAGATGACTTTACTAGGCTCCACATCTGTAATTAACAGCAAAGATGGAGCAACCAGTTGGCTAATTGGAAATTTTAATTGCCACTCCCTCCATTCCTAATTGTTTGTCTCATACTCTCTTTTTCCAATTTTCATATAAAAAATATCGGCTACTTTCGTGTATAATTTTTCAAATTTTTTCGCACCGTATTAAAGATATCGATTAGTACTTTAATTCGGTGCAAAAAATTTTAAAAAATCATAGACGAAAGTACATAATTTTTGGGGCACTTAAATAATCATCCTCAAACTACCTTAAAATTATGGTTTCATCCTATATATGCTCTCTTTGGAGTTAAGTTTCTATCCTGAAATTCAAATAAACCCAATATTGCCCTTACACACACACACACAGAGATATATATAAAAGAAGATTAGGGACTGAATTTTATTTTTTGAGGACTAGATTGTGGGTATACTATATAGGTGGGGTAATTAGGACTGAAATCAATATTTACATGACTTGAGCCGTAATTGTGGGATTTGATGATAAATATCAATCCCGAAAATCACTCCCTGCTTATTCCTCATTTCAAAATTTTTGTTCACCCAGCAACGCCAGAAGTTCGGGACCAAATCTTCACCCAGTAATCCCAATTCGTCATTCCAAACCTTCAATCCTTGCAGTCCCAAGTCGCCGTCAATTATCCTCCCTTTCGACTAAATCGGCGTCGTCTCCTCGCCGTCGTCTCTGACGCTAGAAAGTTCCAACTCACTGTCCAAATCTGCACCCACCACGTCCGAACTCGAAGTCCACAAACACCAGAGGTTACTAATTTGTGGTTTGATTTTTATTTTTATTTTTATTTTTTAATTTCTGCAATCCTAATTTGTGGTTACAAATACTAAAATTCCAAAATTTCAAGTGGGATTACTAATTGGAATGTCTGACGTCACAGAATTTCAATTTCCGACATTACTCGAAGTCCACAACTCAAATAGAAGGATCAAAAATGCTATAAGCATCCTTATCTGGAGCACCAAAATTTTCTCCAAATTTTTTCCTTTATTTGTTTATTTTCTCTGTTTCTATCCTGTAACGGGCTTATTTCTTGTATTGATTAAGTTGTTGGACTTGGTTGCCTCATGGACTCTCACAATTCATGTAGTGTCCCGGGTTGGTACTTTGTACTTTATATGCGATTTAATTAATCTCTCTTCTATCGATTGACAAAAAAAAAAAAAGTTAGCAAGTCACTTTATAAAAAACACACAAAATCAGACTCTCTATTTTAACTTTACTATATATATTAAACTATTCCCCTCAAATCTATTAAAAAAAAAATCCTCCCTAATCTCCCGCCCGGGGAGATGTTTCGGTACAGAAAAGTGAAGTGTGGACCACGTGTCATGCCCATGCACCCCCGTTTCTGACGCCAATGCAACCGGAAATTAGGAAAAACTAAGTGGTGTGTGAACAGTGCCGCACCAAATTTGGTGCGGTACTGTAGCAAAAATAATTTGGGGGTTTGGCTCCCTACTTTAACTCAAAAGTTAAAATGGGGAGCCAAATGAGGATGCCCTAACCATCGCCGTCCCAAATCGACTTCGACGCCCTATTCAAGGCAGCACGAAAGGGTCCTACGTTTATTTTAAATTAGGAAAGTACTCTCTCTCTAAAATTCTCTCTGCCTTCTCTCTAAAAACTTTTCAACACTTAGGGCTCCGCCCCTGGGGCGCGCGCGCCTCCCCCCGATCCTCCTTCTCGTTCTTTCTCCCTCCCTTCCTTTCCCTCTTTTTCCTTTCTCCTTCTCTTCTCTCCTATCTCTGTCTTTCTTTTTCGTTTTCAGGTGTGGTTTTGCTGTTGCGGTGGCTCATTCTGCGGTCTTTCCTCTCCTCGTTGTTTGCTTCTCCGTTGGTGCCTCGGTTTCACCCGCCTGTTACACTGTTGGGTATAACTGGTTTTCGGGCTTAACGGCTAGGGTGGCTTAGTGGCTGACGGTTGGAAGTTTTTGATGGCTACTCCCGGTTGCTTTGGTTTCCTTTATCTTCTCTATCGAGACGTGCTGCTGCCGATGAATGTTGGAAGCCTTTTTGGTTTTCGATCAGAGCTATTTGGTAGCTCTGGAGGTGACGGCTTCTCCTCGGTGTGGAGGTGGAGGGTCTTGAGGTGGCGGTGGTGGTTGTCGAAGGGCCGTTCTTCTGAGGTGATAAGGAGCGGCTGCTGGACTTGCTTTGGGTGATGGCTGGTAGGTTTTTCTTCTTGGTCTTTTGTGTATATTGGGTAATGGGATTGCCAATGGCAACAGCGGCGTGGTGCGTAGTGGTGGCCGGTGGGAGGGAGTCATTTGGAGCGACTTGGTGTTTATTTTAGCGGAGTATCTAGGTGGTTGTGGCTTTTTAGGGGTGTCCTAGTGGTGGCTGGTGGTTGTCCAGAGGTTTCTCCGGCGAGTTGTTGTCTGGTGCTTTTTCGGGATGTTGGGCAGTGTGTAATCTTATTAGGGGCATTTTCAGGAAGTAGGGCTGTTTTGGGTTCTTGGGCTGTGGTATTTTCTATTGCTTGGAGCTGGTGGCAGGAGTATTCACTAGTGGTGACCTTTCGTGATTTGGGGTTTTGGTTTGTCTGGGGCAGTGCACCTTATTATTGGCATTGGAAGGCATGGGTTTTCTTTTTCGGCCAGCTGTGTCTGCTTTGGTTTCTGGGCTTTGACCCAATGAGGAGTCTTGTTGGTCTCTTGCTAACAGGAGGTTTATTGTATTTTTCTTATATAAAAATGAGAGGTGAGGAGCAGGTTAGGTTTCTACGAGCTCTAGAAGTAGGAGGGTTCTGTTCCCTTTGAGACTACCTCAATGTAGGGCCTCTTCTGTTGTACTAATTTCAGCTGCCCTTTATGGAGATGAAATTTTCTTTGCCGATCAAAAAAAAAAGTAGATGGTTTAGTTTTGTTACACAGCCATCATCTGGGTCATTTTGTATGAATGTTTTGGAAAATGACTATTCCATGTTTATGCTTTTGGGTTTACTACAAGTTGGTAAATTATTCGCGTGTTTTGGAGTATATTTACGGTATACTCGATCTGAACTTATACGATACCAATGGAGTACTGTCATCATTTCAGACACTGTGGTGTTAAATGGATTGCAATTTGTGAATGCAAATGGGTATGATTTGCTGTTGTTGCTTTTGCTATTCATGTTCTTTACCATTTTTATGTGTTTTTAGTTACAGATTTTATCATTATCATTGAAAGTTATGGTATAGAAGTCGTTTACCATGATTTGCTGTAAGCAAGTTACTATTATATATATATTTTTACCATGGAATCATGTAAAAAGTCGTTTGAATTAGCCATGTTACTGTTACTGCTATGGAAATGCATTTTACCATATTTTCTTTATATCGGTACGTTATTTTTACCATAATAATTGAAATTTTTTTAACATGGTATTCAATATAACAAGTACCATGGTAAAAGCAGAAAGTCTAAGTTGCAAAAGTTTTTTTTACCATGGTAGTCTGAATTAACCATGTAACTAATCTGGGTAACATATTTTACCATTTTAATCTATGCTACTGTTTAATTTTTACCATGATCATTGTAATATCTTTTGAAAAGTTTTTACCATGATTCGATATAACAAGTCATATAAACTATCCGTGTTATTGATCATATAAATTTTTGTTACCATATCATCAGTGTTTGGTTACCATATTTCAAACAAGTTCTTTTTACCACGATTCAATGTAACAATTCTAATTTATGTTACCGGAGATGAAACCACAGCCGTAAACCCTTAAGCCCTATCATCCCCACCACTTTTTCAAAATAGTTCCCCCACCTTCTTCCGAAATATTGGATACGATCATCCCCGCCACTTTGCATTCCCTCCACTTTTTCAAAATGCCTAGAATTTCAAAATCTCTGAGGACTATATTGGGCAATAATATCATCCCACTCATTTTGCATCCATTTTGTATCCCACACCATTTCAAAACTTTCTTAGTTTTAGGTTCAATCATCCACCATTTCAAAAAATCCTTGATTTTAGGTAATAATATCATGCTTGAATTTTAGGCAATCCCTATAAATAAGTAACTGACTATTTCAGCATTTAATGATCCCTTATATCTTCCTTTAAGATGGGTAGCGTTGAAGAAAATTTATATTATTATCAGAACCTTATGTGATGATTTTTTTTTAACATGACTTCTATAAGAGAGCAGCTGCGGGAGTCTATATAAGGAGTATGTGTACTCTCCTTGTACATACTCCTTATCTATATAGGCCCGCGCAGCTGCTATAGTATCCTCGAATTTTTACCACGAACATTAAGTAAGCCTTTCTTGTTTACCATGGTTTTTGACATTTTTTTACCATGATTCAAGATATTAATTCAAAAATTATTACCGTATTTATAGGTCATTAAGTTTTTTTTACCATAAAACTGCGATTTGTTTTGATATTTTTACCATGTTTTTCGTTCGTTTTTTTATTTTTACCTTACAATGTCGATTACGTGGTTGATATGTTTTACCATAATTCAGGTGATTAATTTTTTTTTACCATGATTCGATATAACAAGTCATATAAAGTATTCTTGTAATCAAGTAATTTTTTTTTTTACCATATTATCAATTTTGGGTTATGTTTTTCTACCATAATTATGGAAATATATTTCGAACAAGTGTTTTACCACGATTCAATGTAACAATTCTAATTTATGTTACCGGAGATGAAATCACAACCGTAAACCCTTAAACCCTATAATCCCCACCACTTTTTCAAAATAGTACCCCCATTTTCTTCCGAAATATTGGATGCCTATCATCTCCGCCACTTTGCATTCCCCCCACTTTTTCAAAATGCCTAAAATTTTGAAATCTCAGATGACTATATTTGGGAATAATATCATCCCACTCGTTTTGTATCCCAAATCATTTAAAAAATTCCTTTGATTTTAGGCAATACAATTATCCACCATTTCAAAAAATCTTTGATTTTAGGTAATAATATCATGCTTGAATTTTAGGCAATCCCTAGTGATAAGCACCAATAGTATAAATAATGAGGCTTATCTATCCTATTTTTGTCACACTCACGTGCATTACTTGCTTAAAAGGATTGATGTTGCGCGTGAGTTGTGTTTTTGACCTTTACAGGTTAATGACGAGAATAAGACATGTTCTGACGCCGTGAAATGATTCTGAGAGGTCTGATGACTCAAGGCCACGTGACACTCCGCCACAAGTCCCCAAAAATGATGAAATGAAGCGCCGGAGGGGTGCACGGGACGTCAAATGGTCACGAGAGAACAAGAGAAGAAAATGACGCGTTTTAGCATTGCCCAACCGGTTGGAGGTTTTTGCCCAACCAGTTGGGCCAATCCAGGGGTTGAGCCATCTTTCCAGCATCTCCCAACCGGTTGGAGGTTTTTGTCCAATTGGTTGGGCCACTCCCGGGGCTGAGCCATCTTTCCAGCATCTCCTAACCGGTAGGAGGTTTTTGCCCAATCGGTTGGGCCAAGGAAGACAAGGATCCAAATTTTGACAGACTCCCAACCGGTTGGAGGATTTTGCTTTACCGGGTAGGAGATCTAGTTTTCTGCAAATTTTTTAGCCCGATTGTGTAATTTCTTGGGGCATTACAGACTTTTTTTGTACACGATGTTGGGGGCTACAAACCCGACATCAAAATGTTATGTTATCTTACATTTTCACCTTCTCTTTCTACCTCCCTCTTATTTCCCTTTACTTTTAGCTCTCAGTTTCTCTGGATTTGATGATTATTTACTTAGATTCATAAAAGTTGTAAGTATGTTACTATTCTCTCCGGATCCGTGTTTTACTTTAGTAGAATCAACGTTTCATGTCTTTTTTGCTTTGTATTGTCATTTCTCCTTTGATTATGTGTGAGTAGTGTAGCAAGGCTTGGTTATGGGGTTATTAGCACCCCATGGCTTGGGTTCTTTTGTTCTTCTATCAAAATGAGCATTAAAGTAAGTTTGATTAAGAGTTAGGGTTCATGTTTTATGTACCAAAACTAAGATTTGTTAACCTTTTTGATCTTTTGTAGGCAAGGGCTTGACCATTTGCCACACACGATGTTTAGAGCTATGGTGTTTAAAGTGTTTGTAAAAATGCCTCAATGAACCCTAATCTTGAACAATCTCATTTTCTAGAATCTAAATGGGCTAAATGTTAAACCTTCCAGTTGAGCATGTTTACTACGTGCCTTAACCGTGTAATCTTGAAAAGAGCAATTGAATTCAAGTCATGGGTATTATGAACCTCTTGACTTTGCCTTTAGTTTAATAGTTTTTTTTTAACATCTTCAGGTTTAATAGTTCAATCCTACAAATTCTAGTCATTTAGTCGAGGTAGAGATGATAGAATCCCACAAAAAAATCCACTTAAAAAAGTTGGTCGTCTTAACGCCAAAATCCATTGCAAGAAAAATCTCATACCATTTGCATTTGTCCCTGTGAAAATTGACTCTAGTCTTACCAGGTTACTGTGTTGCAATCAACCTCGTTGTACACTTCGAACAACCACTACTACAACACAAAGCTAGGTCGTAAGCACTTACAAATAAGTAACTAATTATTTTGGCATTCAATGACCCCTTATGTGTTCCTTTAAGATGGTCAGTATTGAAGAAAATTTACATGTGCATACTCCTTATCTATGTAGGCCCGCGCAACACCTATAGTATCCCAGAATTTTTACCACAAACATTAAGTAAGAGCTTTCTTGTTTACCATGCATGGTTTTTGACATTAATTCAATAATTATTACCATGTTTACAAGTCACTAAGTGTTTTTTACCATAAAACTGATATTTGTTTTGATATTTTTACATGACTTTTGATCGTTTTTTTTTTTATTTTTACCAGGAAATGTCGATTACATGGTTGATATGTTTTACTGTCATTCAAATGATAGTAATTTGAATGATAGTAAAACATATCAACCATCATTCAAGTGATTAATTTTTCTTTTTACCGTGATTGATATAACAAGTCATATAAAGTATTTGTGTTATCGACAGGAAGGGAGACTTAAACCCTAGGCCTCTCCGCTCCCTGTGCCACACTCTCCGGCGGCTCTCGCCGTCTGGGCTCCTCTCATCCTAGCTGATCCTTTTCATCTCTCCTTTCCCCTTCCTTTTCTCTTTTCCCCACCCTCTCCTTTGATCTTTTCTCCGTTCCTTTTTCCCTGGCTCCCACCGCCGGTTTGTTTCCTCTTGCTTGCCTTTTGCTTCCTTTTCACCGCTGGTTTGTTTCCTTTTGTTTCCTTTTCCTTCCATCTCTCGATCCTTCCCCTCTCACCCTTTCAGTCCGATCCCCAGCCGCGCCTTTCGCCCATCAGTTGTTCCCGACATCCTGCCTCATATTTTTCGTCGCTCTCTGATGGTTTCGGAGTTTGACTTCTGCTTCATGATTATCTACGCTACCCTCATATCATCAATCTCTGGAGATTATAGGTAATTTCTCAAATCCTTTCTTTAGGCTGTTGGGTCAGAATTTTCACATGTCGTAGACGGCTGGGTCCGTATTTTTTGTTGTTCATTATTCTGGAGATTGTGCTGCTGCTATAATCTGTTTCGGCTATTATACTTGTAACCGAAAGGCTTTTTCGTTATGCTTTTTGCGATTTTAGACCTGGTTCTTGAGCTGCAGGTTTAGGGGATTTCGTTTCGCGACTGTCGGGGCCTTCAATCTGGTTTCTGAAATACAGTTTATTGGGTTTTCAATCTGCATTTGTGGGGTTTATTGACTTGTGGTTCTTGGGTAATATCGGTTACCGATCTTTGGGTTTTGATCAAGATAGCTGGGGTTTTTTTGATCCGCATTTTTAGTCTTCAATCTGCTGCGTTTATGGAATAATTTCCTTCATCTAAAGGAAAAGATATGGAGGTTCGGAGTCAATTCTACTATAATCGAAGAATACCTGGAGATAGAGAGAGACAGGAGGGAATCACTCATCAATGTTTCACGCTATTTGTGGACAACATTCCTGAGAAGGAAGACAAGTCATGGTTAGTAAACATCTTTACTAATTATGGAGTGGTTAAGGATGCTTACATTCCAGTCAAAAGGAGTAAAAGAGGGAGCAAATTTGGGTTCATCAAATACGATTGCCCAGTTGCAATGGATATGGCTATTTATAGAGCAAATGGCATGTATCTTGGGAATCAAAGACTCCTAGTTAAGGAAGCAAGATTTGGTCAGATGTATCATAGTAATGAGAGGTGGAGGAACAGAGGAGTTGTAGAAGCAAGTAAGCAAGGTGAATGTAGAAGTCATGAGACTTTGGCTAACAAAGTGAGACAAGATATGTCATTTGCTCAAGTTGTGAAGGGTAAAGAAACTCCTGGAGATCAGAATAGGCTTGATTGCATTCATGTACAACCAGCAGGAAATGGGTGGCTTTACAGAAGTGCAATTGGCAAAATGCGTCAATTATTCTCTGTTGATGAAATGAAACACATTTTTAAAAAGGAAAATATCAAAAATGTTCAGATCAAAGCTATAGGGGGAAGGTTTCTTATCTTAACATTTCCAAATGAAGACGTAAGAAATGAAATCATCAAAGCTGGAGAGCTTACGGGATGGTTTGAAGAGTTGAGTAAGTGGGATGGAGAGCAAGCAAAGGATGAAAGATTTGTCTGGCTTGCTTGCTATGGTATGCCTCTTAACGCATGGTCTGTACCTACTTTCAAGGAAATCGGACAGAAATGGGGGCATTTTATAGAGGTGGATGAAAATACTCTAAAAGAGGTTTCGTATGAGAGAGGGAGAATTCTTATAGCTACGGAAGAAGTTAAGAAGATAGAAGGCAAGATTCAATTAATCATTGAAGGGCAGAAATTCACAATCAGAATTGAGGAAGAATCTTCCTTCAGAATTATTGAGTCAGGAAAGCTGGTCACTAAATGTGGTCTGAAAATGGGGGAAAAAGAGGCTGACATGGAAGCAAGAGTTTCACAGGAGGCTAACAAGCCAAACCAAGATAACTCCTATGTGCACAAGAGTGGCAGCAATGAATGGGATGTCAACATGGATGGGAATAATCAACCAGTAGATGACACAATAGTACAAGAGGGGTGTCAAGATGAAAAGGCCAACAACATAGATGGTGGGAAAAATAAAAAAGGAGCATACTTGGACAGTGTAGTTAAACATACAGGGGCCATCATTGATGACTCTATGCGGCGAATTTGTTTTGAACTTGAGGAGAATGACCAACAATCTAGAGTCCCCATGCAAGATAATTCTGTGGATCAAGAGGTGGCTGGGGTTAATGATGAGGTAAATTCAAATTTGTCACATGGTTTGGCTTCTATGATAGAAGACTCTGTTACACAACGTAGCTGCCAGAATCTGTTAATTGAAGAGTTACAGGAAACCACAACAGGTGAAACCAAATTTGATCAGGAATTGGTGGCAGTGGAGGATAATCTTTCGGGCAATTTGGTTGATAACCAGCCTATTAGAAATGCAATTAAAGGGGTAAAAGGTAAGAAGAAGAGGAAAACCCTCAATGACATCCTTGGTTTCTCTAGGGTGAATCCACAAAACCAATATGGTGGAAGGAACAAACAGAAGTGTATCGTTTTCAGATCTGCTGTGGCCGCAGTAGCCCTCTCTGCATCCATTTCTTCAAATGGGATTGCTAACAGGAATAGGATTTTATTGAGTGAAGCTCAGGCTATTTGGGAAGTTAACAAGACGATGGGTCTTGGCTATGACGGTAACGAAGAAGAGGTTGTTAGTAAAATTGCAGACGATTTAGCGCTTGACAAAGAAAGAGTAGAACTCTGATTCTCTTTTTGGTTTTTGGCGATTTCGGTCTACCTCGTGGTTGTCCATCGATCTATCCTTCTAGTTTTCATGATTATGGGCATAGTTGATATTTGTGGTTTTGGTTGCTGGGGTTGTGGAGAGAGGTATTCTTATCAAAGGATAGGTCTAAGTTATCGGATGATCATGGGCAGAATCTTGGTTGCTTTGATTTGGCAGATTATGCTTCTTTTTTCCAGATTTTGGATCTCTTTGATTGGTTTTGGAAGTATGCTTAGTTGTGGTGGGGTGCTATTTTTGTTGAGATGGTTTCAGAGTCGAGTTTTGGGTTGTTGCTTTTGGGTGGAGTCTTTCTTCTTTTTGGGAGGTTTAGGCGCTCTTTGGGGTTTTTTTGATTGTTTGGTTGTCTTCTTGTCAACCTTCTAATCTTTTGGGTCTCGAGAGGCTTTTCTGTCTTTCTCTTGCCCCGTTTAATCTTGTATCTTCGATATTTGATTAATAAAATCTTTTTTGCCGTGCAAAAAAAAAAAGTATTTGTGTTATCGATCATGTAAATTTTTGTTGCCATATATTATCAGTGTTTGGTTATGTTTTTTTACCATATTATTGAAATATATTTCGAACAAGTTTTTTTTTACCACGATTCAATGTAACAATTCAAATTTATGTTATCGTGGATTAAACTACAGCCGTAAACCCTTAAACCCTATCATCCCCACCACTTTTTCAAAATAGTCCCCCCACCTTCTTCCGAAATATTGGATAACTATCATCTCTGCCACTTTGCATTCCCGCCACTTTTTCAAAATGCCTAAAATTTCGGAATCTCAGAGGACTATATTTGGGAATAATATCATCCCCCTCATTTTATAGGACTTGGATCCTCTGCCCCCTTATGTTGTCCCCATCCTCTACCCCCATCATCTAAAATTACCACGTGTACATAAAGATCTCAGTCCTCGAAAGTAAAAACCCAGACCTTTTCTCTTGCAACACATGTTTTTTCTCTCTCTCTCTCTCTCTCTTCTCATAACTAAAATTCACTCGGAACCAAAAATTAAATTTGGTCTCTCTGTTCATTTGATTTGTCGAGAGAGAGAGAGAGAAAAAACATATGTGTGAGAGAGAAAGAGTCTGGGTCTCTTCGTTCGCATACACCTCCGGTCATGGGAAAAGTATAGTTCTTAAATCAGTCAATTGGAGTATAAAACCCACCACACAGATATTGCTCCAGAAATTAAATCTTAAAGTAGAACCAATTGATTTGCCGAGAACAAATTTTGCATGCATAAAAAGAGGAGGAAATAGGGTGATTTAGGAGAGATGGGTTATTGGAAAAAATTGAAAGGGAGGGGTTTTAGATAGAGAGAAAAATGGAGGAAGGAGACTGGATTTTTGGGCTGGTGAAGGAATTGCTCGAATTGGTTCTTTATATGATCCGTCTGAAGAATTTTACTTGGTTATGAATGAAATTCATTCATTTTTGGCTGGAGGTGTATGAGAGAGAGAGAGAGAGAGAGAGAGAGAGAGAGAGAGAGAGAGAGAGAGAGAGAGAGAGAGAGAGAGAGAGAGAGTGTGTGTGTGTGTCTGGGTTATAGCTCTCCAAAATTATAACCCAGACTCTCAAGGCATTCATTTGATTTATTAAGAGCACTTAGATATTGTGTTTTGTATTGCGTACTCTTAAGGCATTTAAATGTTTCAGATCCTTGAACCTCGAATTTTTAAAATCTTGTTGTCTATGTTGCGGCTCCCTCGAATATAAAATCCTGGTTCCGTACCCAATTAAAAGTCAAACCTAACCTTCTAAAACACCTTTTAATGTTTTCATATGAAAGTTTTGTAACCTTGCGGCTATGTTGGAGGTGTAGGTTTGTCGCGGAAATCCAAAGGGAAAATTCCAAAAAAACCTCCGAACTATCACTACAATGTCTCATCGACCTTCAAACTTCATCAAATGTTAATTAAACCTTTGAACTTTACAACATTTTATTAATTAGGTCCATGCCGTCTAATTCCGTCAACTTGTAGACGGAAAATACTTATGTCTATCCCATCCACTCTCAAAATGACACATGTTCAAATCCTCAACTGTTACTTCTCTCTCCTACTCATCTTCTCCATCCCAATTTCTACCAACCCTAACATCTACCGCCAATTAAAAAAAAAAAACCCCACTGCGACTTCAGTTACCCCATCTTCACCGATGCAGCGAAATCACAGAGCGCTCGTCATTACAGCGCCACTGCCTCTTCCGTTCGTCAACCCCTCTTCATGCCCGGACAAGATATTTCTTCATTTAGAATAGGCGGCTTAAGCGAATCGAAAGAGGTGGTCGGGTGAGAGGGGTTCGGTGATGGGGATGAGGATGAGCGCTTTGGGTCTTATCTAATCTATTAATTCCATGGTTTTTTCTTTCTTTTTTTTGGAAAACACATCAATCGCTCAAAATAGGTCAGAGGTTTGCATTCTACAGAGAATGTTGTTTCTGATTTTAAACAATTGGATTCTTGTTTTCGGGCAATTCAAAGGGGTCAATCGAATTTCTTGTACATACATACAATTGGATTCTTGTCTTATCTAATTCTTGTATTCATATTCATGAGAGATATACATACATAATTCCGAATTTGAGAAATGGTGAAAAAAAAAAAATTTAGCTTAGGTAAAAATTGGGATGAAGAATATACGCTATATACATACATATATACATACACTATGTTACATTAACAAAGTTTTGTGTGATAGACATAGTAAGGGATTGAAACCCTGTTGCAATTGGGTGATAACTCAGTTAAAAAAAATAAAAAAATAAAAAATTGTTATAGGGTCCATTATAGCTTTTTATAATACCTCTAGTCCACCTAATGTTTTCATAATACCTCTAGTCCAGCAAATCACTTTTTTAATTCTCTTAGGTCCATTCTATTGTTTAATTGGACAAAATTACCCTCTGGTTTAGTTTAATCCCTTTGAGAGGTTTAACGCCTAACCAACGTATATAAACGTTGCTGTCTGATTCATCGATGGAGTCAGCTATCTCGCTCGAGAGAGAGAGAGAGAGAGAGAGAGAGAGAGAGAGAGAGAGAGAGAGAGAGAGTTCGATCGATCTTGGTTAGATATCTCGTGATAGATTGCAGATTGCTGGAATAGAAGAGGTACGATCTCTTTTTGTGGTGAGCTCTTTTCGATTTTGTTGTTTGGCAGTCGAATTCTTTGTTTGCGAACAGAATTGGTATCCGTTTGTATTTGATTTCTATCGGTTTTTGGTTTGAGTTTGTGCTGTGAGGTGAAGTCTGTGGTTTAGGTTTAGGTTTTTTGAGTTTTTAGGTTTGATCGTTTGATTTGATTTATATTTGAGATGCTTGGATGAGCTTTGTATGGATTTGAACAACGAATCTCTCTAATTAAAGAGGAAAGCTGTTTTAATACTGAGAATTAAGCACATTTTTGTTGTTTTTCTTCTGTGAATGTTCGTTATCGAAATATGTCTCTAATTAAGCACATTTTGCTTTATTTAAAGACTGATAGTTAATCATGTTTTTGCACTTTTTGTGTTTGCAGTGTTTTTGTTCTTTGAAATCTGTTTAGATGTGGCTATCACATATGTCCTCCTGTATTAAATGTGTTTTGATTGAATTTGTTTCGCTGTGCTGTAAGGTATTTGATTCAGCACATCTTGCAGTGTTTTTGTTCTTTGAAATCTGTTTAGATGTGGCTATCTAATTCCAGGTAGTTTTTGGTATAGTTGTGCCTGCTTTGCTGTGATATGGAATGTTGTCAATTGTTGTTAGAAATCTGTTTCCATGTATGAGTAGGCAAGCTATATAAGCATTGACAGTTTAGGCACATCTGGCAGTGTTTTTTCAGTAGATAACCACATGTTTCTATTGTGTTTTTGCAGGTTTGTGCTGGATTCAATGAAAATTTTGATTTGTAGGTATGGATCGGAGGTTCTTGTTGTTAGGTTGGTTGGTGGCATTAAGTTGTTTGATGTTTTTAGAAAGATTTGTGATAGGTGGGACACTTTATGCATTGGTAGATTCTCATTGTCGTATGTTTTGGAAGGTTGTAATTGCAAACTTGTCGATGAAGAAGATTTTGATAATATGCTTTACTTGTGTCCTGATTGTAATAGAATATACGGTACAGTTGAGGAGGTAAGGCCTTCTATTGCATTAAGTGGTGGTAGTACTACTGCTGTCATTGTTGGAGCTACTGGTGTTTTACAAGATGTAGATATGGAAGAGCCGCTAGATGAGTTTTGTCGCCATACCGAGACTAGGTATTTAACATCTGGTTGGGCGAATTTGATACACAGTGTTGGGCAAGTTTTTCGAGGTGGTGTGATGGATTTCAGGGTAGTGTTGCAGCGATATGCTATTGAGAACGGGTTTATGTACGATCTTGTGAAGAATGACAAGTATAGGGTCACCGCAAAGTGTAAGTTTGAAAAGTGTGAATGGCGTGTGCATGCCATCTTGGATCGTTCAAGCGGAGAGTTCGTGATTAAGGATCTGCTCAATGAGCATCGTTGTGGTTCGACGTATAGAAGAAATAAACACAAGCGGGTGACCTCTAGTTTGGTTGCTAGTGAGATTGCGAGCATGGTGAATCAGAACAACAACACATCTCCGATGCATATTTTGGAGTTCTTTGCTGACAAGTATGGGTTGGATCTGCCATACCACCATGCTTGGTTAGGAGTGGAGAAGGCTCGGGGGAAGGTATTTGGGGACTATGAGAGTTCGTTTGACAAGCTGAGGTGGTATGTTGAAGCTGCGAAAATTGCAAATCCTTGCAGTGTATTGAAGCTCGAGGTTGATGCTGAAACGAAGGAATTCTCGAGGGTGTTTGTGGCGTTCAATGCCTGTATTAGTGGCTTTAATAATTGTCGACCGTTCCTCTGCCTCGATGGTGCACATCTGAAAGGGAGATTCAAAGGGACACTTCTTGCTGTAACCGGAAAGGATGCAGATCAAGGTAATAGATGTGGTTATTTTTTTGTTAATTGCCTATATGTTGACTAATTAAGGTAATAGATGTGGTTATATTTTTCTATATATGTGGATATCTAATTGGAGTTAGTGTTTGGAATACCTGTGGCCTGTGTTTTTCAGATAGATGGGCATCTAAAGTCAGTTTTTGGTCTCTGTAGTTTTTGGAATATCTGTGCCTGTTTTGAAAATAGATGTGGGCATCTAAATATTCGTAGATGATCACATCTATGCTTTGCTGGGATATGGAGTGTCCTGAATTATTGTTAGTTTGGTTTCTTTTTTGCTGCAGGTTTATTCCCGTTAGCTTTTGCGATTGTGGGTGCTGAAAATGATGATAATTGGTTGTGGTTTCTGGAAATTTTGAAGTCTGTTTTGTCTCCCCGTCCTATTACCTTTATTAGCGATCGAAATCATGGTCTTGTGAGCAACATTCCCACTGTGTTTCCTCATTGTCATCACGCGCATTGCTTGTATCATCTACAGTTCAACTTGAGAGATCATTTTCCGGGTCATTTTCGAAAGGGATTTCGTAACAAGTTGGTAAAGTTGTTTAATAAGATTGCTTATGCTCCATCGGTGGCTTCTTATAATTTTTGCGTGACTAAGTTTTGTGATCATGGGGGAGCAAAGGCGAAGACTTTTCTTGCAAGTGTTCCAAAAGAACACTGGACCAATGCGTACTTTAAGGGGAATCGATACGGGGAAATGAGTTCGAGTGCGATTGAATCATTCAATAATTGGGTCCTTGAGGCACGGCGTATGCCGGTTATGAACTTGGTTGATTGTTTGAGATCTAAGATTATGGTTCAGATGTCAAAGAGAAGAGAAGATTCTGCTACGTGGATTTCTGAGATTGGTCCTGTGATGGATGCAAAGTTGAAAAAGAGGATTGAGAAAGGGAGGGCATGGAGGGTGCAAAAGTCTTCAACTGGGGTGTATGAGGTGAAATCCATGCCAGCTGTTGTTGTGGATCTTGAGGAAGGCACTTGTTCCTGTGGATCTTGGCAATACAATGGTTTTGTTTGTGCTCACGTAGCAACAGTTTTAGCGAAGACGTGCGGTGAGGAGGAATCTATGGCTGACTACATTGATCCATTTTACCATGTTGTTGCTTACCAGCAAACTTATGAAGACAAAATTCATCCAGTTCTTGCTATGGATATTCCTGACTTCACTCAAGGAACTGCTCGTGAAATCAAACCACCAAGAAATAGGAGGCCTCCGGGAAGACCATGTTTAAAGAGAATTAGGTCAAGGGGTGAAGAGTGTACGGCGAGGCCACGGAAGTGCTCAAGGTGTCATCAACTTTGCAACCACAACCGCAGGACCTGCACAGAGGCTAGCAAGGATTGATTTTCTTCGAATATCATATTCATTTCATTTGTTTTTCTGTCCAGATTCATTTCTTTTTTTCATAGATGTGGTTGTCTATTGCTGCAATTGGTATAAAACATAGTCAATATTTTTTAGATATGAACCTCTGTTTCATGTTCATTGATATTCAATACAGAAAGTTGGGGTTTTTGGCAGCATTTGTTGCATTGCCCATATTTTTTTGGATGTCTTTGTTTGGTAGCTGTGTTTTTTTATAGAACAGAGCCCAGATTTGTTTTAGATATCCACATCTTGTTTTTGTGATATTTCTTAATTACAAGGTTCTGTTAGATTTTTCTTCAGTGAGTGTTTGAGGAAGGCATTTTGTGTTCACCTGGATTCACATTCAACACAGTATGCAGGGTTAATTTTTTTTTCTTTTGATGTACTAAATTTTTTTCAAAGAGTCTATTTTTATCCGGATAACCACATCTATTGCAAAAATTGCTTTTCCAGTTCTTTTTTTTCTTTTCTTTTATGAACTGTAAAAAAACGGTGCTCTAGTGGGGGCTTCATTGCACCGTTAGGCAAGGGCCCAGGGGAAACCAGTTGCCGGCCCAATTTAACCCAACCCAAAGGAAGGGACCTAGTCACCGGGACTAGCGGAGTTCATCATACCCCCCCGGGCAAAGGCCCAAGAGCCTCCTAAGGGAGACGGGGGAACATAGCCACTTTGTTCTCCACTGGGAGTCGAACCTGGGACAAAGCTGGGGAGGGCAGATGCCTCCACCGCTGGGCCACCACCCCGGTGGTGTTTTTCCAGTTCTTGGTATAGATATTCCTGACTTCACTCAAGGAACTGCTCGTGAAATCAAACCACCAAGAAATAGGAGGCCTTCGGGAAGACCATGTTTAAAGATAATTAGGTCAAGGGGTGAAGATTGTACTTCACCACGGAAGTGCTCAAGGTGTTACCAACTTTGCAACCACAACCGCAGTACCTGCACAGAGGCTAGCAAGGATTGATGTTCTTCGAAAATCATATTCATTTCATTTGTTTTTCTGTCCACTTTTTTTAGACTATCATTTGTTGCAGTAATTTATGTAGATGATATGCAACTAAAAGATTGTTCTTTCATTCATTTCAAAGGGTAATTACACTGTAGATTTCCCAAAACAACACTGTTCATTTGGGGCTTCCAAAACAGCAGACTGATGCTGTTGATTTAGTCAAACTAACCTAACCAAAACAAAACAACTGATAAACAACAATTTAAAGACATCTACTGAAAAAATTGGTATTTGATAGCCACATCTATTTCCAGAAATGTGTCAAAAACATCCAAAAGATGGCCACATCTTTTTGGGAAACTTGGATTAGTAGCCACATCTATACAAAAAAGTGGCATTAGATATCCACATCTATTTCAGAACCAGTCTGTACATAGTCACATCTCTATTCTCCTAAGCATGTTACTTCATCAGTACTTTTGTTCATAGCATTTTCTTTTTCCTGGTCTTGTTTCAATAGCAATAATGTTTCCCAATCTTCAAGTTTCCAAGACCTGTCGGCATCATTGAGAAATTTGGAAACCAGATGAACTCTGAATTCCTCAACACTGTGCTGTTCTATTGAACTGGGGATTTCTTGTTGAGATTCCAATAGAGAAATTATGTAACAGACAAGTATCCCGCAATCAACCCTGCGTATTTTTGAAGAAAGTAGTTAAATGTTAAGAGGAATTGCATAGCCATATTTATTCAAAAACCTGCCTTTTAATAGCCATATGTAATACCAAACCAAAAGTAAAACAAGTCATGTATGAGTTTTGTTGCATTACATAGCACAATTACAGAAATCAATTGAACACAGAGACAATGAAAGCTTACGATGTTGGCATTTGTTGAGGGGCATTCTTAACCGATATGATTGGAGCATCAAATTTGTGTGCTTCAAAGACAATCGGTGAAGATGATAGCCGGAATTTTGGCCTTGCATTGAAGTTGGTCTTTATGAAACCTTCCACATATGTTTTCTGTATTTACAAAGCAAATGTTAACCTCATTGCCAATATTAGAATATGGGTTGTCAGATATTTGGAATAAATGTGTATTTTTTTGTACCACTTGTGTTGCGTCTACGAGGTATGCACAGTTTTTCCTGGACAGAGAATTGTAGTGCTTCCATATCTGTTCTTCCAGGTCATACAACAAAAGAGTCCAATGGTATGGTGTAACCCCTTTTGTTACTTTCCTGTTCCCCGTGGAATTCATTGGGAAAACAAGGTAGCGATAGTAACCGGTTCCATGCTCCAGAATAATGTCATAGACCTTTTGAAGCTTCACATCGATGAGACACTGTCTGACACTCTCATGGTTTGAGTTGGTGATTAAACTCTGCATGTTCGAAGAAGGAGAATGAGAATTTAAACATCTATTGCAAAAATTTATCCAAGATCAGAAGCAAACAAACCATTTCAATTTGAAAGAAGTAAAACAACAATTTTGAAGACATCTACTGAAAAAACTGGCATTTGATAGCCACATCTATTCCCCAAAATGTGATTACACAGCCATTTATCTTAGGAAAGTCATATTACATAGCCACATCTATTCTTACCCAGCACATGCATGTGAAATAGGCATTATTTCCATTATTTGCTTGTCGTGCTTCCTGCTGCCTCTCCAGCATATTGGCAAATCCATCGATTACCTGTATAGCATCCTCTTTACGTTATATTATCAAAGGGAATGCAAAAAAAAAAATCTCTATAACAGCATAACATAGATTCTTTTACCGCGTTTGCGGTGTCTCCTTCTTCCAGAAGCCGGATTATGTCTTCTAGTGCGACGGTTTCTTGTGATTCCAAGTTTGTCCAAACAGCAATACTGTGTTTTACAATAAGGCAAAGCATTATTTTATAAAAATGAAACGATATTTAAAAAAAAAAAGAATCTGTTTCATGTATGAGTACTTACGCATCATCTTGTCTCTCGCAATCACATATTTGATCCAAGAGATCCCTATCTTCTTTTGGGAGCATGTGATATAATCTTGATTTTTGAGGTATCCATTTTTGTTTTTCTTTCTTTTCCTTCTTCTGTTTCTCCGCATCCTTCTTGTTCTTCTTATCATCCTCAACATTCTTCTTCTTCTTCTTCTCATCCTCGGTGTAGATGTAATCCTGTATCCTCTTTCCTGATCTTGTCTCCCTCTGTGTGACTCTCTTTACCATCGATGACGGGTCTATTTCTACCTTTTGACGGTGTGGCTTCTTTTTCTGGGTTTCTTCAACTCCTATTCCCTTGCAAGCAACAGTTATTGTCCGTTCCAGATCTTCATCTGTGACCATTTCATGGTCGCTCTGTTTTGGTTTTGTAGTGTCATTATCCTCTTCTTGTTTCTTATCACACGGGCCCATGATCTCATCCTTGTTTTCTTCATCCTTCTCGTGTCCAATGGTACCCTGATTCTGCGATTCTGGTTCCTTGTCTTTTTCTTTTTGATTTTGCTGCCATCAGAAAATCGAAAAAGTAAAATAACCACATCTATTCAAATTGTTCAAAAACAAATATACATCCAATCCAAACAATCTATTTTATCTTAACATGACCATATCATCTAGTGAAACATGGAGAAATAACGCAAAGTGTTAAAGTACCTCAAGTTCTTGGCTTAGTTTGTGAGCCTCAATGTCATCAATGGTGTCCAAGACATCATCTAGTTTTTCCTTCACTATATCATTCTCTACCATGATGCTCCCAACTTCCACTTCCAAGTTGATGTTCTGTTTCCACAACCGCTCTTTTTCCTCACTTGTAATGTCATTTTGTAATACCATTTTGGCAACATCCATTTCCAAGCTGATGTTCCGTTTCATGATTAGGTGCTTCTCAAGTTGTTCAGCTTCACATACAAATCCATAGTCACCAAGCTTCTGTTGATAGAACTCAATTGTTTCATTCTTTCTGTGGTTCTGTTCCCTCAACCACTTGTTTTCTCTTCTGAGCATTTCTACTTCTTTTAGGAGATCTGAGTTTGGGTTTTGAGGCTGCCTCTCCTCATTTGCTTTTTGCTGCTCCCGTAGACCAACTATTTGCAACATCTCCCTCTCTATTTGTGTTGGCTCCAACGCAGAGTCTGACACCTTTTATTGGAAACAGAAAGCAATTACTTCATAGTTAATCATACATTGTGGTCGTCTTGAAAGAAAAATTAAGATTTCTGTATTTACCTCATCCAATTCAAGAGACTGCAATGTGGTATTTTTCAAAGACTCGTTGAGGTCAGTTAGTTTCCAACGCCTGAACCTCGGGAATGCTGTTGCTTCTCCTTTGTTTGCTAGCTGCGTGTGCTCACACAACCAATACTGTTTTGAAGGAGAACTAAAAGTTATTGTACATTGATATAGATAATCACATCTTAAATACGAGGTATGGTGAAGAGATCTTTACCAAAAGTCCCACGGTACATCCCTGAACATTGTTTGGAGTCTTGGTCTCAAGATCTTTGATTTGTTCATTGGTAATTAACTTTGACCATGCATAGGATTTGCACTTTTCCAAGTCACAAACATATTCAAGATAAGACCACGATATCCTAGAACCTGTGTTTGGGCAAAAGACGGTAGCTAACACAAAGAGAGTTAGAACACGTGCTACATCCTTTGCATCTTCATCGGTGTTCTTTTTCACAACTCGATCAAAGTATGATTTTAGGCTTTTGATGCTTATTATCCTTTGACCCTTTGTATCGACTTCCATAATTTGATCGGCAAATCTTGTTTTTGGTTTTGTTGGATGGATGGACAATGTAATTGGAGTAGGTCCAGAGCAGATTCCAAATATTAGTGCCAGCTCGTTTTCTTTCAACCAAACAGATTTAGCCCCTAGTTTGAACTCCCCTGCAGTGCCTTTCTGGTATCGTTGAATCAAATGCAAGATGTCAAGATCATTTTTCCTCACATGAGTCTCATAAGGCTCTTTGACAACATTGTCTTCATTGTCGCTTTCATCGTCATCTTCATCAAGGTCATCAATTATACCCAGCAGTAGATAACCAAACGGTGATTTATTGATCTCTTTCTTCTGTTTTATTGTAATTGTTGTATTGTTGAGCAGCTTAACCACAGGAACAAGATTGGACCTGCACAAGATTTCCACATCTAAGCCAAAAACAGGGTTTACATAGGGACATCTATTCAAAATACATGCTCTGCATAGCCACATCCAATCCATAATTAGCCCTTCCTTATCCATTACAAGTATTTGAAAAACTAAAAAGATGATTTAGATGGCAACATCTATTTTTAAACATGCTATTCAAAAAACTAATAGGTATTATGTAGGCACATCTATTCCAAAGAGAAAAATGACATCTATTCTATAAATTCAGATACTCTTGTAGTTTTGCGAAAAACCATTGTTACCTGTACTGCAAATAACCAACATCTGGTTTTTGCTCTTTTTTTGGCTTCTTTGCGATCTGAACCTCTGGCTCTTTCTTTTGCTTCTTTGCGGTTGCTAAAGCTCCCTCTTTATTTCTCTTCTTTGTGATTGCACCCTTCTGCTCTGTCTTAGGCTTCTTTGCATTTGCTTTTTCAAGAGAAGCACTAGGCTTCCTCTTTTTTGCTGTTGTTTTTGGTGCTGGCCTTTTGGTTTTTGTGGAAGCAGTAGGCTTTGATCTGATTTTTCTAGAAGCAGGAGCTTTTCGCTTGTTTTGTATAATACCAGAAGCAAGTTTTGGACTAGAAAAAACAGTGAAAACGGCGGAAAACAACAATTTAACATCTAATGAAAAAACAAAGCTCAAAAACTAATTGAACATCTAATGAAAAAACAACAATTTAAAGACATCTACTGAAAAACCTGGTATTTGACAGCCACATCTATTCCGTAAAATGTGATTAAACAATCAAATATAGTTCAAAAACAGCCATAAGATGGCCACATCTATCTTACAGAAATTTATAGTTGACCATACCTCTGTTTTGAACGGGCCTTTTTTTTTGGTTTTGATTGCAACTTTTGCTTTGCTTCTTCTTTCTCTTCTTGTTGCTCATTCTCTTCCTCTTCTTCTTCTTCATCTTCTTCTTCTTCATCATCTCCTTCTTCTTCTTCATCTCCTTCTTGTTCGTCATCTCCTTCTTCTTCATCATCTTCTTCTTGTTCATCATCTCCTTCTTGTTCGTCATCTCCTTCTTCTTCTTCTTCTTCTTCTTCTTCTTCTTCTTCTTCTTCTTCTTCTTCTTCTTCTTCTTCTTCTTCTTCTTCTTCTTCGTCTTCTTCTTCCCCTGCCTTTATATACACTTGTTGTATTTGTTTCTGTAATTCTTTTTTGCTAAACTTGTGCTTCGGCTTTGGTTGGGTAAATGAGCTCTGTGGTTGAACTGGAATTCCTACCTTCTTTTCGTGCTTTCTTTTGTCCTCCTTTTGTTGACTTTTGGAATCTTTTTGTATGGGTGATTGTGTACTTTGGGAATCTATTTGTATAGGTGAAACTTTAATGGCAGATCTTGTTCTCCTCTTTGAAGATTCTTGTTTTTCTGGCCAAACCCTTTTTGCAGTTTTCTTTTTCCCCATTGCTGTTGAAACAAGGAAATGCATGATGAGTACTGTCCACATATTAACGTAATTAAGGGACAAACAGGTTGACACTATTAACAATTAGCGGATATCCACATATTGACAACCACAATTAGTAGATATCCACATCTACTAGACAAGATAAGCACATCTTATCAAAATAATAACGATTAGGAGATATGTATTTGACACCATATAACCACATTTTTTTGGGTTTGTTATGAGTGTAAAGAGTACTATTTGACAGCACATAACAATATTTTATCAAAATGTTAAGAATTAGCAGATAACCACATTTTTTGTAGTGCTTTTAAACACAGATAAACACTTACTATGAAAAATGATAACGATTAGGAGATATGCACATCTTTTAGTATATAACCAAAAACGTGGCAGCAGAAGGAAAAATTGGCAAAATTAACACAAAAACGTAATTAAATGGCACGCAGGTTGACACCATTAACGATTAGCAGATATCCACATATTGACTACGACATTGCTCGTCTATTATTACTTTATTGCAACAGCTGACGACATATTCTAGGGTTTTTTTCGTTTCGGAGAGAGCATAAATTGAGTGAGCAAATAATCACATTGTTGTAGTGTCTTTGTGTACAATCACTAGAACAATCACTAGTTCATTTGGCATAAACTGATAATTTTTGTCGGAAAACAATGATTGGAGTGTAATACCTTGAATGACGACGCCAATTCAACACTTCGGGTAGAACGTTTGTTCGATATCGATGGAGTGGAGTAGCTCTTCGCCGGTCGCCGGTCGTTGGAGTGGAGCTCTTCGCCGGACGTCTGCGCGAGCCCTAGTTTCGCCAGCCCTAGGTTTTCGCCAGCCCTAGCTTTTCCGAGTGAGGAGACGGAGAAAGATCGCTTATAAGCGTTTGGGGTAGTTTTGTCTTTTCGTTCGGCGTGTGGATTTTATGTCTTAGGGAATTATAGTGTGGACCTTAGACTTTAAGTAATAGTTATATTGGACCCTATAGCAATTCTCCCTTAAAAAAATTGGGTGATAATTGGAGGAAGATGCCGAGTGAAAAAAGAGAAGTTAAATGGGTTATGGGTGTAGGATTTTAATGCATTTCATCATCGTTCTGCGGTACCGGAAAAGGTTCTAGGATTGCAATGATGCCGGAAAAGGTTATGGAGTTGCAGTGGCGTTGGGTGTTAGGGTTTGTATGAATTGGGATGAAGAAGATGAGTAGGAGAGAGAAGTAAGACAGGGAGGGATTTGGACATGTGTCATTTCGAGAGTGGAAGGAATAGACATGTAAGCATTTTCCGTCTACAAGTTAACGGAATTAGACGGCGTGAGCCTAATTGATAAAATGTTGTAAAGTTTGGACGTTTAATTAACATTTAATGAAGTTTAGAGGTCGATGAGACATTGCGGGAATAGTTCGGAGGCCTTTTTAGAATTTTCCCTAATCCAAATAGAAGACCGATATCGTCTCTCACCAAGCCGTTCTCAATTGCTCATACTCGGCCAAATCAAATCTTCTGTTCCTATTTGTGAGTACGCAGCACCACTAGGTAATGTCTCCCGTTTCCATTGTCCCATTCCACAACTGCTACCCGCGTATTAGAGAAGCAATACACACGGACAAATACAAACATGAGTTTACGGGGTCCATGCAAACATATAATGCAGTCTGCATGATCTCCACGAATGTGAGTGCCTGCGTAATTGTGTAAATTTTGTGTGTAGTTTTGAACTTTTTGTCAGAGAAGAGTAGCTAAGCTCGTAGTATGAGCAAAGTTGCATTCATGTACAAATATCATTTTCCTGATTTGGTTACTTCAAATTCTTAGGCTTTGTTCAGATGGCTTTTCAGCCATTTTCGAAAAATGTTTGGTGGGGGGGCCCACCTACCAGACGTCTTGCGTGACTTTGTTCTGTACTAGACTTTTAAACTTTAAAAAAACCTTAATGTCAGATAGACTGGGGGGCCCACCTCTTTGTGAGAGAGAGAGCAATGCACGTACAGTTCAATTCTAGAGTGTGTGTGTGTGTGTGTGTTGGGGGGGGGGGGCACTGGCCTAGTTTTGTGAGACAGACAGAGAGGGGGGAAGGGCTGAGGTGAGGCCAGGAAAAGTCAAGGGGTGGCAGGGGCTCAGTTTTTGCAATGATATCGTGTGAGGGTAGACCCCACAAATTTTTTTTGAAAAATAGCTGAAAAGCCATCCGAACAAAGCCTTAGTTGTCAAAGCTTGAAAAAGATGGGGATCATTATGAAGCATGTTTTTGTTGAATGATGAGAAATTTTCTGCTCAATGACCATGACCTTTGACTCCTAAAAAGAGATCTTGACTGCATGTATTCATATGGACATAGTAATACAATATCGATCATTCAGAAAAGGAATGGTTTATTCTTATTATATTTCTATAAAAGTCTTCATTTTTTTTCTCCAACCCTAATATGTTGTTGCAGCTTAATCGACTTGTCTTGGCGGTGTTTACCACCCAAAGTCGCATGATCCATCCCTTTGACAGTGATTTGTCTTTAGAGCTACCTCACCTGCCAATAACGCATGAAAAGGGCTGTGAGAGGGGCTGAAGAGATTAGTCTGATTTATCGGGACACTATTAATTACCCAAAGAAAAAAAAAAGTCTTCATTTTTTCCTTTTTTTTTTCCTTCATCAACGCTATAAATAGTTTTACCACATTTTTTGAGATTAGTTTATACTCTGCTTTTGAAGGAGAACTTCAATCTCGAAGGTAGAAAAGTCCCAATTTTGGTCACAAGCAACCTCAAATAAACACTATAAATATAACAAACATTTTACCACCTTTCCAACCATGGCTACAAAAAAAATGAAGACTCCAATTTCCTTTTTCTTTCCACTTCTGTCATTTCTCTCCTTCATTTCATTTCCAGCTTCATCTCAAACTCTTGACAATTTCCTTCAATGCCTTTCCCTCCAATTTCCCAACTCTAGCTCAATCACAAATGTAACCTACACACAACAAAACTCTTCATATGAACCTGTTTTAGAAGCCTCGATCCGAAACCGACGATTCAACACACCTTCCACCCCAAAACCTCTAGTCATTGTGACACCATCGCTAGAATCCCACATTCAGGTCACCATTAATTGCTCCAAGGAGCATGGCATGAATTTCAGGATCCGAAGCGGGGGTCACGACTACGAGGGCCTTTCTTATGTTTCCTCGGAAACCCCGTTTGTCATACTCGATTTAGTTAATTTTCGATCGGTCCAAATCGATGTTGCAAATAACACTGCTTGGGTTCAATCAGGTGCAACTATCGGCGTACTTTACAATACGATAGCAAAGACAAGTACAACTCTCGGCTTTACAGCCGGGGTTTGGGCAACCGTGGGCGTTGGTGGACACTTTAGTGGGGGAGGCTATGGCATGGTCACGCGTAAATATGGCCTGGCTTCTGATAATGTCATCGATGCTCAAATAATCGATGTTAACGGGAGGATCCTAGATCGGGAATCGATGGGGGAAGACCTATTCTGGGCCATTAGAGGTGGCGGAGGCGCTAGTTTTGGTGTCATCCTAGCATGGAAAATAAATTTAGTCTCTGTTCCGGAAACCGTGACCGTTTTTCGTGTACCGAGAACCTTAGAACAAAACGCGACGAATCTCGTCCATCGTTGGCAATACGTTGCCAACAAGATGGACGAGAATCTAACGGCCAGGATCTTCCTCAGAAGAGTGAATTCTAGCCTAGGTGTAAATGGTACAACAGTGGAAGCTGCTTTCACTTCACTGTACCTTGGTGGACTCGATACACTCCTTCCCTTAATGCAACAAAGCTTCCCTGAGTTGGGTTTGGTGAGAGAAAATTGTACCGAAATG
Source organism: Vaccinium myrtillus (assembly GCA_016920895.1). Classification (NCBI taxonomy): domain Eukaryota; kingdom Viridiplantae; phylum Streptophyta; class Magnoliopsida; order Ericales; family Ericaceae; genus Vaccinium; species Vaccinium myrtillus. The sequence goes on along the minus strand of CM029275.1, from coordinate 14,139,196 downwards.
AGTTGGATCCAATCCGTACTCAATTTCGGAGGCTTTAGCATCAATCAATCAATCGATGTTTTATTGAACAGGAGCTCTGTCGTGGACAGCTTGTACTTCAAAGGGAAATCGGATTTCGTGAACGAACCCATTTCGCTAAGGGGAATCGAAACAATATTGAAAAGATTCAACGAGCAACCGCAGTTGGAGTAGTCCGAGGTTAGTTTCAATCCATACGGTACAAGAATGAGTGAGATTTCAGTATCCGAAACCCCTTTCCCGTATCGAAACAGGACTATATACAACCTTCATTATTCAGTGTCGTGGCAAGAAGAAAGCATGTCGGCTTTCGATAGGCACATGAATTGGATCCGAGATTTTTACGCGTTTATGGCCCGTATGTTACGCAAAATCCGAGATCTGCATATCTCAACTATAGAGATCTTGATATCGGAGTGAATAATGCAGTAGGGAACACTAGCTATGAACAAGCTAGTGTTTGGGGTTTGAAGTACTTTGGAGTTAATTTTGAAAGATTGGCACAAGTGAAAACCGTCTCGGATCCAGGTAATTTCTTCAGGGATGAACAGAGCATTCCAGTTCTGTGATCCGGGTAAATTTTTGTGTTACACATTTATAGTAAAAATAAATCAAGGATATGGGGCCTTTGAGTAATTGTAAAAGGAAAATAATGTGGGAGTTGCTTTTTGTTTCATGACTTTCATCTATGTCCCAGTAGCTTTATGTGCCCTGAACATTGCATCTCATTCTTTTGGTATAATGTTGTGATGTTGATAATCTTTGGGTAGCTGCTTCTTGTTCCTCGGTTGGTCGCGGAGGTGGCGGTTCTGTTCTTTTGGTCGAACTGGCTGCTGTTGAAGTTTGTTTGCGTTTGGGGTTTTGCAGTTGAGAGGCTTTGATCCGTTACGGCGCCCCTCTTTCGCCGGTGTATACTTTGGGAGGTTTCCGGAGTTGGCCGTTCATGGTCGACAGATGATTGGTTGGTGCTCCTGCCGGATTGGCCTTGGAGGTGCAGCGCCTGTTGCTGACGTTTGGCTTCGGTGGCTGGCGGTGTGTCTTCGGCGGTTGTTTAGGTTTTTTTTTTTTTTTTTTTCTAGGGTTTCAGGGTGTTTTTTGGTTTGGGCTTGGCTATGGGTGTTTTGGATTGATTTCTTACCGACATTGGAGTGCGTTTAGGGGATTCGGCCGGTATGCCCTTGACCCTATTATCTTTATAAATTTGTTTCAAGGATAATAAAAAAAAAAAAAATTGCCAAGAAAAAAAAAAAATGCTCTTAACAAACAAACGAAAAGCAGTAGATGTAGGAGAGTACTATCTACAACTAATCTTCTTCTTTCTCCTTTTCCTCTTCTTCTATACAATGGCTCACAGATTCAATGAGCCAACCGATGATATAAAAAAGGAAAGGAAAAAACTACCTAATGAGCCAATGGCAGCCCATATGTGCCAAACTCTCTTTTCATCAACCGAAGCATTCTTGAAAGCTTTAATGGGTGGGATACTTTGTTCATACCTAAAGAAATCCTCTGGATCCACCATAGTCTTAACATTAACCAATCTATCAAAATTGGGCTTGAAATATTTACTCCCCCAGATCTTAGCTTCAGAGTAGCTTGCACTATCAATTGGATTCACACCTAGATCTATATCTCTGTAGTTCAGATATGAAGCCCTTGGTGAATGAGATACATAAGGTGTCATGTATTCATAAAGTCTTCTAATGCTATTCAGATTGGTCTCAACAGCTTCTTCCCCCTCTTCTTTCCAACTCACAGAATACTGAATCTTGAAAATGTTGCCACTTCTATGAGGAAACGGAGCTTCAGACTCCTAAATCTCACTCGTTCTTCCTCCGTAAGGATTAAATGCCATCACGGGTTTCTTCAGTTTACTCATCATCTTCCATATCCCTTCAAGATCAGGTTTAGATATCGGCTTCTGCACGTAAGCAGACTTCTTTTTCAAGAAATTCTCTGACTGCGGCTTGCTGTTGAGCAGTACATCTGCAGAAGTCCCATTGGGATAATCCCACCAAAAAAGAACCGACTCAATCCAACTCATTTCCAAACAATCTACACTCTGCAAACCCAACTCTGGAAACTTTTCATTCACCAGATTAAATAGTCTTTCCGCATTTCCGAGAAACAGCCCCACAAATTTCGCTTTAATCTTATGATAATCTTTCTTGACTGATGGCATAACAACGACTCTGATGAAAAGCTCACTATCTACCTTACTAGCAAAATATTGCCATACATAAACAATATTGGTAGCACCTTGTTCCAAAGTCCTTTCAACTCTAAAAACTGAAACCCTTCTCGGAACAAGAACAAGGTTAATTTTCCAAGAAACAATCACACCAAAACTCGCCCCACCTCCTCCCCTAATCGCCCAAAACAGATCCTCACCCATTGCTTCTCTATCCATAACTCTACCGTTAACATCAATAATACAAGTATCGGCGACATTATCAACAGATAACCCGTATTTCCTCATCATATTTCCATACCCACCTCCACTGAAGTGACCCCCAGGCCCCACCGCTGGACAAACACCAGCTGGGAAACCACGGGTTTCACTCTGTTTAGCAATTTCATAATAAAGTTCACCCAAAATGGCCCCCGACTCAACCCAAGCCGTCTGGTTTTCCAAATTGATGGATATCGAGCGGAGATTGAACATGTCGAGGATTACAAACGGGAGATCAGATCTGTAGGAGAGGCCATCGAAATCGTGTCCCCCACTTCGTATTCTGATTTGGAAGTTATGGGTTCTGGAGCAGCTTACTGATGCTTGGATATGGGATTGGTGGGTTGGGGCAACGATGAATGAGGGTTTTGGGGTGGTGGAGGAGTTGAATCGGAGGTTTCTGATGTAGGATTGGAGAATTGTTGGGTAGGAGGAGTTGGTGGTTGTGTAGATTGGTGGGGAGGAGTACTGAGAGTTTTGAGAGAGGCATTGGAGGAATGGGTGTGGATGTGCATATGAAGAAATGTAGAGGAGAAGCAGAGGAGGAAGTAGCGAGGGGATTGGAGGTGTTTTTGAAGGTCTCATTTTCGTTGTCATGTGATCAATTGGTGGTTCTTCTTCCTGTTGAGATGTTCATCTGAAGGCAAATGATACTGGTTAACATGTATGGGTGGATAGCGGAACAAATTGGAGAAGTGTCCATCAAGTGGTGATGTGTGTGGTTAGTGGCAAAATTGTTTTGTCTACTTTGCATGCATGCGCTACGTGGGGGAGAAAAGAGGAGGAAAGGTGGATTTTCGGAGGGGAGTTTTGGAGAATGGAAGGCAAAGGGAGAGGAATAGCTATTGTTTATAAATGGCAAGAGGTTGCCAATAAACTACCCGAATACATTTTCATAAGACTTCAATTTCATCTTTGGCGCGAGCATATAAAAAATTAATGGTTAGATTCATCGCCCTGTACCTTGGAAAAATGGACACACTTCTCCCAATGACGACTCAGTGTTTTCTCGAATCGGATTTGAAGCAAAAGGATTGCATCAAAACGAGCTGGGTTGAAAGTTGAAACCACCTTCTCTTGGAGGAAATCAACCCAAAACAGAGTAACCTCACCACAATATTACTCGACAGAAAGACCACCTCAACTTTTGGTCCTAGTCGTTTTAAGGTGAAATCGGACTATGTGAAAACACTGGTTCCAAAACTAGTGTAGGAAGAATTATGGAAGATGGAAAACCAAACAATGGGATTGATAATTCAATGGAATCCTTATGGAGGGAAAATGACTCAGAGACTCCTTTCCAAAGAGAGCAGGGTACAAATTCAAAATCCAATACTGGTATTTGTTTAGCGGGACGTTAGTGGAACTGCAAAACGCCTATGACTTTATGGCACCATATGCATCGATCTCAGTCACCACGCAAGGTGTTTCTCAACTACAGAGACCTTGATGTTGGCATGAAAGGAAACAGAGACAATCCGAGTTTTAGCAGGGTCAAGTATTTCAAGATGAAGACGGAGTTTGATCCGGGTGATTTCTATTTTCTTCAGAAATGAAGAAAGCATTCCACCCCTTTTGGCTTAGAGGAATCATTTAATTTGTGCCCCGAATATGTATAATTTTCCTTCTTGCACCCCAAAAAAAAAAAATGTTTTTCTTCTCATAAAAGATGCAAACTGTGCATGTGTGCGTAATGTACTGTTTTCCTTCTCACTAATAGGCTTCACAGATGCACCAAATGCATTGTACAGATTCCTAGCCATAAATATGGATGACTAAAGGTGTTGTTTATTCTCCTAATAATTTAGGTGAAATTCCTAATAATTTAGGTGAAATCGAAAGCTAATTTACAACAAATATGAACAATATTAGGGGGTGTTGGGCCACGCTTGTTTTGTTTTGAGATTTTATATTTGAGTAGTCGGGAGCTAATTCAATGATGCATCCTGTTAAAATGCATTAATTCTGAAAATTGAATTGTAGAATGCATATAGTTCAAAAATAACATCTATAGGAACTGTTTGAGATTCACTAATGATGAGAGATTTCAAAAAGTTGGCTATATCCATCACTCTCAAACAAGCATCCAACAACAATATGAACAACATGTGGGACGAAACTTTGGTGAAACTCGAAAGAGAGGGAAACTTTAGTGGAACCCCAAAGAGATATGCAAAACCCTAATGTCAAACCCTAGGAGCCCCGAATGGCTCTATATAGTGGAAATCATAAAAATTAATCCTAACTGATTTAAAAAACGGGTCAACTTCGTGTCCGGTTGTCCTAACAAATTAAGCCTCATCTGGACGGAAGTCACGGGTAGTTATCACTTTTCTGCTAGAACGGACCCATCCGAATGGACGTGATCCCGTTTGGAAGATTGCATCTGCACCCAATTCCTTATAATTTGACAGATTTAGGAAATTTGACATAAATGTCATCATCTTCTTCCTTTCAGTCATCTTTTTCCTTGAATCTAACCAACAAGTAAAATTTATCCTAGCCATTCACGACGCATTAACTAAAAAGTAGAGAATCTCTATAAAGAATCATGTTGATCGGACATTGATAACTCAATCATCGGAGAACAATATTCGTGTTTAAAGGAAAGGTAAAATTTATCATAATTGGAGAACATTATTTGATCATGAGGTTCGCATTGTCTGATCGACCTAAATTTTGGTATAATACTCGTCAAGCTCTATATAATGTGAATGGTTTCGAATCCAATTTTCAGATGGGAATGAAACTCATATTAAGTGCATATAGCAAGGCTGCTGTCCTTAAGTCAAAACACTATTAATATGAATGGAAAAAATGACTCTGCGCATAAGTCCATAAAGCATAGGGTAGTTATGTTACAAATTGTACATCAGGTAGTGTATTCTGTCATAGGCCAAACCACAACGGGTGTAAGTGAGGTTTGTGCTTCTTCTTTTTTTCCTTCTCAGCGGAAGTCAGTATATCGTTCGTTGTAGTCAGTGATGTTTAAATATCAGTCAAACGACTTGCTTTACTAGTAGTCTTTAGATTATCATATTCACAAATATTGACTTTCATATATGCAACTTAATTTTTTTTTTCCCTTCTTGCACCATAAGAAAAAAGTTTTTCTTTTCACCAAAGATGGAAACACAGCATGTGTCCAAAATGTGAAGTCCCATTAGAATTTTTTCCATTTTCAAGCAAATTACTAATTGGATTCACATACACGCAATTAACCTCTCTACCCTACATATGTGAACCAATACATTATCAAGATTCATAGTCATTAATATGGATGACAAAAGGTCTTGCTCATTCTCCTTATTTAGGTGAAATTTGGAAAACTAATTTGAAGAAAAATAATTACTACAATCTGTAAAGTAATTATCTAACACAGTGTTGCAATATTTCAAAAGATTTAGCAAATGTTGAAAAATAAGTCAATATTGTGTAGTACTATCTAGTATAAAAGTTTATCCCTAAATTGAATACGCGACAATTACTGGAGATAAGGCTTATTCCATTACCCCTTGTGAGTATGCCACAACAATTAAGTGCCCGGGTTGGATATTTATATCGGTCAAACTGAAAACTAATTGACAACTCTTCTGATACTTGCAATTTTGAATAACTTGAACTTTAGAAGTAGTATTCATATGATCATATCCAGCAATCCATGAATCTTTCAAGTTCTGTACCTTGGGGCCTCGTAAGTTTTCTCCCCACTTGGATTCTACTCATTTTACACCCCAATTACTAGTTTGTTTCATATTCACCAAGACAGGATCAAGATAAGTCTTGACTTTAGACGGATTCAACTATTTAAAGAGGGAAAAATCTATGGTACGCCTCCTTGAAAAGGGATGTGCAGTGCAGTACGCCCCATTATGATTTTTTTATTTTTTTTTAACGGCAAAAAAATTTATTAATCACATATCAAGGATACAAGATTAAAAGGAACAAGAGAAAAACATCAAACGAGGAGAGGAAATCCAACAGAGTTGGCACCCCAACCAACGACTATCATCTGCCTCTCGAGACCCAAAAGGTTGAAGGTTGACCAGGAGACAACCAAGCAACCGAGATACACCCAACCCTGCCATTGCTACAAAAGCAAAGACCCCAAGCCATCACTAGCCCTTGTTGTTGCCCAGAATGGCACAAACGTCTTTGCCACTGTAGCAGAAACAGAAACCACCACAGAAACCCTCAGAAAATCAAATCCCAAATGCCTCAGACAAACCCTCACCACAGCCCTTGTTGTTGCCCCATTATGATTTTGGTGTTGTTGCATACTCCATTTTATTGGCAAATTAACTTAAACAGTAACGTGAATTTGTGAATAGTAATGTTAATATATAGTGAATTTTTTAGAACCCATAGTGGGTTGTAACAAGTATCAAAACGGTACATAACAAGGTTACTGTAGAATAGTGAATCCGTAACTTGACCAAAATCATACACAACAAATACCAAAATCGTAACTGGACGCCCCATTACGATAGGGCGTACTGCAGCGTTCTCCTTCAGAAGGGCAAAATAAGGACATTTTGGTCATAATTTTACAAGGGATGTACTCCTAAGAAAAAGGTTCATATTGTGTAGTTGTATTATGTAGAATTTTACTGATAAAACTCTGCAAATGAAAAAAAGAAAAAAGGGAGAGAGGAATTAGGCATGTGAGTAACCAACGACGAAATGTCTGCGTCAGTAGCTAGTTCTTCAAAAACAGTACAATCAGCCCTCTGGACTATAGTTCAGGTTTGAAAAGTATATTAGAATGTGTGAAAAATATATAAGAATATGCAAAATTGTATAAAAAAAGTGAAAAAAAGTGCATTGGAGTGTATTTTTTTTTTTTGTCTTCTTGTTTCTTTATTGTCAATGCAATGGACAAACAATAGAACGACCCAATAGTAAATTCAAACAAATGATCAAGTTGCTCGGTTATTTTCAGGCAAGAATTGGAAAACGTCCCTGACAATTTGGAAAATTGGTCAAATTGTACAGCTGATCTTGTATTTATTGAAAAAATATCTGCACGTTCCAAGTTAGCCCCTTTCTTCCCCCTACAAATAGCCATGGAACTTCTCACTTGTGAATTCTGAAAAGAAACAAGAACCAAACATGAAGACGACCTCAGGCATTGCAATGCTTTTCACCCTTTTCTTGTTGATCCAATTGGCAACTTCCGATCCCTCCAAAGAAGCTTTCCTCGAATGCCTAAAAAACCAGGCCAATAAGTCTCCAAAACCAATCTCTAAATCTGTATTCACTGCCGAAAGCCCCGACTTTGTGCCTTCTTTATTTGCCTATTTCCGAAACTCTAGATTTAACACAACCACAAGACGAAACCCCACTGCCATAATAACAGCCATGGATGAAACCCATGTTCAAGCAACCGTGATTTGTGCCAAAAATCACAGCCTTCTCCTCAGAATCCGAAGCGGGGGCCACGACTCCGAAGGCCTTTCTTATGTGTCAAACGAACCGTTCATTATCCTTGACATGTTTAACCTCCGATCCATTGATATCAACATACAAGCCGGAACTGCATGGGTACAAGCAGGTGCAACACTTGGCGAACTCTACTATAGCATTTCGCAGAAAAGCAAGGTGCACGCCTTTCCAGGCGGTGTCTGCACTTCTGTTGCCACAGGTGGGCATTTCATTGGAGCTGGATACGGAAACTTGTTGAGAAAGTACGGATTATCCGTTGACAACATAATCGATGCAAAAATAGTTGATGTTAATGGAAAAATCCTCGATAGAAAATCCATGGGAGAGGATGTTTTCTGGGCCATTAGAGGCGGTGGAGCGAGTTTTGGCGTCATTCTCTCATGGAACCTTAAATTGGTTTCAGTCCCTGAAGTCGTCACTTTTTTTAGGGTCGATAAAGCCCTTGAGGAAGGAGCAATAGATATTGCTTATAAATGGCAAGAAGTTGCCGATAAACTACCTGAAGACATTTTCGTAAGACTTCAATTTCATCACTGGGGTGAGCCTGTTAACAAATTTACGGTTAGATTCATCGCCCAATACCTAGGCAAAATCGAAACCCTTCTCCCGATGATGAATCGGCAATTTCCCGAATTGGGTTTGAAAGAAAAGGACTGCGTCGAGACGAGTTGGGTTGAAACCACCCTCCTCTGGCAAGACATGGACCCAAAAAAGACTAACCTCACTGAATTACATAACAGAAAGACATACCCATCTTTTGGTCCTATTCCCTTTAAGGTGAAATCGGACTATGTGAAAACATCAATTCCAAAACTAGCATTGGAAGAGTTATGGAAGAAGGCGAACCAAACAGGGGGTTTGGAAGTGCAATGGAGTCCATATGGAGGGAAAATGAGCCAGATTCCTGAGTCGGAGACACCCTTCCCTCATAGGGCAGGGTACAAGTTCAAAATCCAATACTGGTATTATGTTCGCGGGACGTTAGTGGAATTGCAAAAGTTGTATGACTTTATGGCACCATATGTTTCGCAGTCGCCACGTGAGGCTTTCCTCAACTACAGAGACCTTGATGTTGGCACGAATGGAAATGGAAAGGATCCGAATGTTTTTGGGGCTAAGTATTTTAAAAGGAATTTCGAGAGATTGAGAAAGGTGAAGACAGAGTTTGATCCGGGTAATTTCTTTCGGAATGAACAAAGCATTCCTCCATTTTCGGCGTAGTTGAATCATCTAACAACGCTTGTTTATTGAACAAATCTACTAATAATGTTGTGATCTTGATAATGTTAAGGTCAAGGTGACCATGTGATTCTATTTTACTTCTTTTTTTTTTCTTCCTTTTTTTTTGATTTTCTATTTTACTTATTTCTGTTGGGTAAAAAAAGGATTCCCTTTAAATGACTATAAAACTCGACAAGAGTAAACTTCCAGTGAAGGTCTCAATTGAAACAACGTGCATGATTCATGACGAATCTTAATTCCAGATACTAGGTCCAAACCACAACAATTGTTGTCAGAAGAACACTTGACAAACAAATGAAAAGCAGTAGATGTTCTGCAACTAATGTTCTTATTTCTTCTTTCGCTCTTCTTCTTTACAATGGTTCACAAACTCAATGTACCAATCGATCGATGATTGCATCTGCTGTTAGGATATTTGAGCAACCGTTCAATCCCACAACGCCCTTACAGATCTTGGGAACAACAAATCAAAGAACGAAACAAGCAAACAGTTGTGCACAATGAAAAAACGGTAGAACAAATACGCGAGACAAGATATACATGGAAAACCTCAACGCGAGAAAAAGACACGGGAGCCACACTAGTTCAATATGAAATCGAATCAAGAGTACAAATCTTCCCGCAATCTCTCTAAGATCTACGTTTTCTTTCGCCTCTCTCTGCTTTTTCCCTCTAATTACTCATAACCCTAATTACATGCTAATTGTAAACAAATAAGTCGGGTCCTATGGTTTAAAAAGCCTTATCATCGATCGGGACGCATATTCATTGCAAATACTTTTCTATGACTAAACAAGTGCTCACTAGAAATATTGAAACCATATCTTTGGTGAACAAATACTACTCACCAAAACTATTTTGGCTTTTTGGTGCATAATTTTGGCAGTGGCGCCAATGTTTTAGTGACTAAAAAAAATTTAGTCACTATAGAATTAGGCATTGGTGATTAAACAAAAGTTTAGTCACTAATTATATCATTTTCAGTGACCAAAATGCGGTTGGTCACTGATTCTATTTTTTTAGTGACCAAAACGCGGTTGGGATTCTTACAAAGTTACAAGGAAAACTAAACGAGATGTCAGAGTCCAAAACTCCGTTTCCTTCTAGGAATGGCAGCAGATACCGTACTTTTTAATGTACGAGTCTTCTCTTATTCGTCCATCCGTTCTTTTGGTATCTGTCTCGGCTTTGTTAGAAATAACTTCCAATCAATGTGAGCTTGACTTTAACAGAAAAATCTTCCAATCAATGGCCATGCCACTAGGACCGCATAAAACGAAAAAGACTTCGAAAAATCAATGGTCATTATCAGAGATTAGATGAGAATAGTTCATTTTTCTGTGTTGGTTCTGTTGCGATAACATTGTGAGCTTGGATGGTTCAAAAAATCTTGCGATCTCCAATGGCATATTCTTTGTACTACACAAATCAAGCCAAGACTTGAAAAAGCCTTTTGTCATTATCAAAGAATAGACAAGAAGATTCTTTCCCTCATCTTTCCGTCCCTGGTTTGTGTTTTATAGTAATGTGGGCTTGAGTCATTCAAAAAATCTTGCAATCACGGATGGCTGGTTTGTGTTTTATAGTAATGTGGGCCTGAGTTATTCAAAAAATCTTGCAATCACGGATGGCCATATGCAGTGGCGGCTCCAGGAATTTATAACAGGGTGTTCAAAAATTACATTTAACTTTACTAACCTAACCAATCACTCATATCTTTACGAAATTTCCTATACTAGTGTATACAATACGACTCAAAAAAAACAAAAATACGTAAATGCACTAATATTTATTTTTAGAAAATTATCTAGCGAATACATTTCCACGGAATAGGGATCTTTTTAAACATATGCTCTTATTTCTCGATTGTCGTTCCAAGAGATTTTTTTTTCTCTCTCAATTTTTTTGTCATTAAGATGTCTATCTTGTTTTGAGCTGGTATATTAAGTATTCAATTGTAAATAACCTGAATAGTGTTCAAACAAATACGAGATAAAATTACTAGATGCAATGTAACAACAAATGAAAAAATTAAGGGTGTTCAATTGACCACATTTTCTTATATGTGGAACCACCTAAAATTGGGCTATAACGGGATGTAATTAGGTTGTTCAAAGTGGATTTATTTAAAAGATGACTTATTGGTTGGGTGTTCATTTAATTTTGCAATGGGTGTTCATTTAATTTTGCAATGGGTGTTCATTCATATTTCGGCTGGGTGTTCAAAGCATGGACTGACCTAAATTTGCACAATTTTTTACATGTATTATTAGTACAAATTTTTTTTTAAGGGTGTTCATGTGACCATTCAAGGCATAAGGTGGTGCCGCCAATGGCCATATGGCTAAGACGCCCTAACTTGGGAAAGTCAAGTGTCATTATTAGAGAATATAGAACCGTTAGAAAAATCTTGCAATGAAACTCCATAAAGTAGCATAGACTTGGCAAAGTCACTTGCAATTAATTATTGGCGAATTTCATCTCGTCTCCATAGATTTTAGGGTATAACTTGGAACTTGCCTCACTGAAAATCTTGCAGTTGAGTATAATTTATTTACTACTACTGACATGGCGCTCAACACCTTTATCATTACATGATTATGTGAGACCGATACGGTCCTCCATAAAATAAAAAAAGAAAAAGAAAAAAAAAGGGCATTTATGCCGCCCCAAGGGGAGCTCGGGCTATTTTATATTTTGGGAATGGTGGTTTGAGAGCTTTCCCCTCTCATTGACGGGAAGAATGTAGAAAAGACTTCGAAAAGCCATGTCATTATCATCAGAGAATATACAAGAAGTCTTAACCGCACCTTTCCCTCGTCTCATTTTGTTTGTCAATTTTCGAAGATCGTGTCATCGGTTAGACGCCTATAACTTTTAATCTACTAGTGGTTTTGTCACATGCTTTGCACATGATGCAAATTTTTCGGCATTATGTTGTTTGGAGCAAGCTGAGCAGGATCAGAGTTATGTAGTTGTAGCATTTTTGTCAACATCCCCAACTGTCATCATGGAACCAAATCGATTACAAACTACAATTTCATCCTCCGTCCAACTTGGTGTTAGGGATTTTAAGTTTCTATTTAGTGAAGGTCATTAGAAGATCGAGCATTTTCTTCGGTGCCAAAGAAATAGGTGGTATTTTGGTAACGCTCGTATAATATATACACCAGGAATTTACGTCGGTATACACAAGCAACATGGTATTGGTAAGCTATAGTTTTTGAAGACACGTTGCGAGGCTAAAGGATTGCCCAGGATGCAGATCCAATTCGTTCCAGTTGGTGCTGATTAAGAAGGTTCCCTGGGAATGGCAATCGGCTACTTGCTGCGTTGGCCTCGTAAAATTATCATGAAATCACCTAACAATGGTATAGTACTTTTCATCCCATAATAAAGAGCAACATTGATAATGAGAGCCCACAAATATTCTGAATTCCCAAAATTGCCTATCTGGCCCATGCTGTGATGAATTTCCAAAATTCCCTTCTGTAATGACTGCATCACAGCATGTAATTCTCAACAGGATAGGCAATTTTCACATGATTATCTTGTTTTGCAGATATTAAGATCTGTTAGTAGCGAGTTCTATAGAGGGACACAAAACCAATCGCATATCATAGAAAAGAATGCAAAAATTGTCTAGGGAAAGTGAATATGCAATTATGCAAACTAAAAATAGCTTCCTTGTGAGAAAAAATGAACGGAAATAAAGTGAATAAAACTCTTGATCTACTGATTTTAGTCGGCTCGTCCCTTCCTATGGTTGAAATTCGTTTGCGAGTGCATGATGACTTACATAGGCTGTTTTCCAGGAGTCTTTCCAACAAGGGACTGCAGGCTATCAAACTAAACTAAAACTTCCATGGGAATAACCAGTTTATTCCAGATCTAAACAATACAATTACACAATCTCCACAATTCTTCCATACCCTAAAACCCAATTCTTAAAATTACTCAAGATTCGATTACGACAAATTCTACTTTTGACATTGGAAGATGACAAAAAAGTTGCTGAGTTTCCAAAAACCAAACATTCAGAACCTACAAGGGGTGGCAAACAGGGCTCTGGCAACGGTTGGTCCAATGGACAACTTCCCGGAAGCTATTTCGGTTGGTCTGATGCTAATGAGAATGATAATGCAGATTCAGTGATGGGTTTCAGTTTTATCACATTGAGAGTCAATTGAATCTTCGAATAGAGATTCAACAACCACATTGCTTTTTATACAATTGAAGCGTAGCAGTATCAAAACATAGTTAATATGCATTATTAGGCTAGTATTACTCGTTTCAATTAACAAACATGCCTTACTTACAACGTGACTTAAGTTAGTACATTAGAAATAGCTCGAAAAGCTATCAAACACTAAGAAAAGGATGATTCCCGATGGCCATAATATTCCAACATATACCAACTAAAACATTACAACAGTTGGGGGGAAACAGGTGTTATCTTGCCACAATCACATGCTGATTTGATATCTTCGAATTGCGTTTGCTTTCAATATAGCTATGGTAGACAAGAAGTAAATGATCAATTATATTGCAACCGACGATTGCATCCAAATGCACTCAGGAAAACAGAGAGCTTTCAGTCCTCTTGGCATGCTAGCCACAATGAACTGAGGGCCCGTAAGCGTGACATGTAAGCACTGATGACTGATATAGTGCTCGAGCTGCTTGACAGGTGGTCGTGTCCACCTCTCCGAACCCAAATTTGCAGTCCATGCTGTTTGGAACAGTTAATGGCTCTTTGGATATGGGATTCTAGCAATGGTGTTATGACGACTAGAGGTTTGCGGGTCCCAGCAGGCGCTAATAATCGCTTCATTTGTATGGAGGATTGGGAAACAGATTCATACGAAGAGGTTTGAGGAGTGTATATAACTTTCGAGATTGAGCTGGAATTTGGAAAATGAAGGGGAAGGCATTGAAGAAAAATCTCTGGAGTATGAGCTGAAGTTGCCCGTGAATTCAAGGAGAGAAGAGAAGAGAAATCGCAAGTGAAAGAAACGAAGCAGTTGGAGGAGTTTTCATTTTTGTATTGGATAATGATAGAATGGGAAAAATAGGCCTTATTTTTCATAGACCTATTGTGAGGTTTCTTGAAAGGTGGGGAATTTGGATTTCCCAATTCAATTACTTCTATGTTTAGGAGAAACACACCAATATGGCCTTGTTTTTTATTGGCCTATTGTGAGGTTTCTTGTGAGGGGTGAAATTTGGATTTCCCATGTAAAACTTGTGTGCAAATAGGGTACAGCTGACGTGGTGGTTGAGCGAGCATCTCGCCTGTCCAAAAGTAGTTTGGATGGTCCAGATTTCTCCCTTCCTCCCTCCACTCTCCTCTTTCCTCCCATTTTTATCATTTTTTGCAAATATGATAAAAATTACATGATGCTAAATATTCTAATTAAAATACAACAAATAAACTTTACAAGAGTCAAAACATACGTTCGGTTTTAGTGCCTTGCTAGTTATAACTTTAAAACAAATAAAATTCCATCGTCTAATACGTTAGCTCGATTATACAGTAATGTTAACGTGATGTGTCTCATTTTACGTCGCATGAGGGAATTATGACATCAGAGTATCTCCGTTATAATTCTGGAACCGTGAACCATAGGGACATTTTCCCAGAGCTTCTTGTCTTCTACTTGATACATCAAATAGTCTAGTGAATGAACCCCAAATAGACAAACAAACATCCTTTTATTCAACAAATACTTCCTTTTACATCGTTTACGAACATTTATTTAATATAGCTATATGTTGAAACAGAAGCTAATCTTTTCTGCCCAATGATACATTACCACCACTATTATTCTATACCACAGTCACAAGGGCTGAATCACAGAGGTGGAATGCTTTGCTCATTCCTGAAGAAATTACCAGGATCAACCTTGGTCTTCACATGAACCAATCTTTCAAAGTTAATCCCATAGTATTTCAAACCCCAAATGCTCGCCTGTTCATAGCTTGTGTTGCCTTTGTTATTTGCCCCTATATCAAGATCTCTGTAGTTGAGATATGCAGATCTTGGATTCTTGGTAACATAAGGAGTCATGAAACGATAAAACCTTCGGATTGCTCTCCTATTCCTGTTTAATGCATTTTCCCCTGCTTCGTTCCACTCGACTCCGTAATGAATGATGTATAAGGTCCCCGCTCTATGGGGGAAAGGCGTTGCGGTTGCGGAAACCTCACTCAACCTTCCACCATAAGGACTAAGTTCCATCTCGGTTACCTCCTCTGGATATTCAAGGACCCTTTTCCATATGGATTCGAGCCCGGTTTCAGAAATGGGCTCACTCACGTAGTCCGATTTTCCTTTGAAATATGAAGTATACAACGATGAAGTCCTATTCAACAAAATTTCAAGTGGCTCTCCACTATAACCTGAGAAGTAGAGTATCGACTCGATCCAGCTCATTTCAATACAGTCTGACCTCACCAAACCCAACTCGGGAAAGCTTTGTTGCATCAATGGGAGGAGTGTGTCAACTCCGCCAAGGTACAAGGTAACGAATGAGGCTTGTACTGTTTCTTTTCCGTATTGGCTGGAATTGGCTCTCGTCAGAAAGAGCCTAAGAAGTAGCTTTTCATCGATTTTCTCTGCAATGGATTGCCACCGGTGTACAATCTTAGTTGCATTTTGTTCCAACGTTCTGTTTACGGTGAAAACCGTGACAGTTTCGGGAACGGGCAATAGTTTTATGTGCCATGCAAGAACAACACCGAAACTTGTGGCTCCACCTCCTCTAATGGCCCAAAATAGGTCTTCTCCCATCGATTTCCGATCAAGAATTCTTCCATTTACATCGATTAATCTAGCATCGATGATGTTATCAGCAGCGATCCCATAATTACGGGACATCATCCCATATCCTCCACCACTGAAGTGTCCACCAACACCTACAGTAGGGCAAACACCGGCTGAAAAGCCAAGAGTTGGACTTTTCTTAGCTATGGTATAGTAAAGTTGACCGATCGTAGCCCCGGCCTGAACCCATGCTGTGCTATTTTCGACATCAATAGTAATTGATTGAAAATTTACTAGGTCAAGCATGACAAACGGGGCCTGCTGGTAAGAGACGTAAGATAGACCCTCGTAGTCATGCCCACCACTTCGAACCCGGAGTTGCATGCCATGCTGTTTGGAACAGTTAATGGCTGCTTGGATATGGGATTCCAGCAATGGTGTAACGATAACTAGAGGTCTGGGGACTTTGGCGGGTGGAAAGAATTGCTCCAATCGTATAGCAGACTCCAAAACCGATTCGTACGAAGAGTTGTAACGAGTGTAAATAACTTTAGAGATTGAGTTAGAATTTGGAAATTGAAGGGAAAGGCATTGAAGGAAATTCTCATGGGTATGAGCTGAAGTTGCCCATGAAATCAAGAAGAGAAGAGAAATTGTAAGGGAAAGTAATGAAGCATTTGGAGTCTTCATTTTGTATTGGATGATGATACAATTTGTACAAATTTAGGCCTGTTATTTATAGTGCAAATGTGAGGTTCCTTGTGAGGTATGAAATGTGACTTTTCCATGCTTCTATGTTCATGTCTATCAACAAGAACTTCATGTAGAGAATGTTCAAACGAAGAAATGAAGAACCCTATCTACTTCGCAAACAGATATACACCTGAAAATGAAAATAGGAGTCGTTAACCTTACTTGAGCAATAATTAAACATTTGGCCATAAGAGCTAGGGAAATTGGCCAGGTATTCCTTGTACATCTTTTATTACTCCATGTCCCGATTTGTTTGTAAACTTTTAGACTTTTTCATGTCCCAAAATGTTTGTGGATTTGATTTTTTTAATGAACCAAATGTCCTTTTAACCCTTTTGGGATTGCATGTCATTTTTAAATTTTGTGTATCATTTAATTAATAATGTTTTATGTGATTTTCAAAACTTTGTTTAATAGAACTAATTGAAATCTATCAGACGAGATCCACATTGTTTATTAAAAATATTTTGGATTGAAAATATTAACGAGTTTTTCATAGGGCTGGGACAGTGAAAGTGTTTAACTTTTTTGGACGAGGAAGTAAAACTAAATAAACAAAGTATTACTACCAAATGTTCTAAACCACTACCAAATAAACCAATCTACGATATAGTTTAGCCTAAATTCACTATTTTGTTTTTTTCTAATTTTGATTAGTTTTTTTCTAAAATTTATTACTTTCCTATTAGCATTGATGAAAGAAATATAAAAGTAAAAGAATTATGATCAAAAGACGAAAAAAAATTCTATTCGCTTTAATTTTTTTCATTCCATCGATACTTTTAATTTGTTTGGCTCTTCTCGTTGAGATGGATATGAAAAGTCAAATATGCTAACCATAAGTTAAAACCTATAAATCCACAATGAAATTGAGTTATACTGACAAGAGTCGAAAAAGTTAGAAAGTATGGACCGAACTTACAAAAGAATATACTATCAACCAAAAGGGAAAAAAAATAAAAGTTTGGTTGCGTTGAATTATGTTGCCTTCAATGAACGATTTTTAGCTTTTTGTCATAGTCCCTCTCTGTCCCAAAAAGGATATCCAAAAACAATATTCACACCTTCTGAAGAAATTCCGATGTTTGGTCATTTATAATATTTTTTATGATTTAAAAAAATTTCTTTCATAAAAATAAATGAGATCTATCAAAAAATATCCCTAGTGCATATACAAATCATTATAAATTAAAAAAACATAGATATTTACTTTTTATATTTCTCTCATGAACAAACTAATCGTGGACAAACTATTCCTTTGATTGATCGATTTTGTAGAGGCTTAGGTGATTTTGTACTAATTTATTTTTTTAAGTTAATTTAGTTGCAATGACCTAGTTTTATTTGGAAGAGCAAAATTGGTATTAATAGAGCAATGGACTAAAGTGTTGCACAAATGCTAAAGTATGAGAGTGCAGCTTGATTTTCAAAGCTTGATTTTTGTTGTCCCTATTTGTCAGAATTTCAGTACTTTTCCATTTCATTTTTGTGGTGCAGCGGAATTTTTTTTTTAAATTTCAGTGAAAATTATAATTATAAGGCTGTATATTCTCATTAAATTATGATGAGATTTGATTTTGAAACTGGAATATGATCGAGAGAGAGAGAGAGAGTTTTGAAATTGGAAACAAACATAAGAATTAGAAATAAATCAGAATAAAGATTCTGTATATTTTTGCTATTTTCTAAAACATAATCTTTTAAGAGTATCCTTATCTGGAGCACCAACAAATTTAACCTCAAAAATTCTTTTATATATACTTTAGCAAGTCAAATTTTTTAAAAACTCACAAAATCAAACTCCATATTCTAACTTTACTATATTAAACTATTTTTTCTCTCTACTCCTATTTTTCTATCAAATACTACCCACTTTTTATTTCTACAGAAATTTTAAAGGTTTTTTTCCTTTGTGAAAGTGAATAATGCCTCCTCTTCTTTAATAAGTCACCGCAGCCAAAACAAATTGCCAAGTTGGAGTAGCAAGGCTGGTGTGGGAGTGTTTTTTAATATTTGCTCCCTACTTTAACCAAAAATGGAATTTCTTAAGCCACATGAGGATGCTCTTAGTGATAGGATTTATCGATCTATGAACGGTTGGATTTATAATTTTGAAAACCATCAATCTCAGCCGTATGATTTATTGGGACATTTGTAGAATATTGGAATTATATACAAGTTTGAAAGCTAAGCTGTTGTATATATATACAATATATATATATATATATATATATATATATAGGGAGAACTTCTAGTCAAAAAATCTTTTTTTTATTTTTCCGAAATTTGCGAAAAATTGTTTGGATCAAGCCCTTCCCGGTATTTTTTTTTTTGAAGATTTCTCGCGTGGACCCTTGAGAACATCTTTTGAACACATTGGACGGCTCGGATTTCCAAAAATAATTTGCAAAACAAAAAAAAATCTTTTTTTCCTTATGTTCGGGAGGTTTGGACTAGAAGTATATATATATATATATATATATATATATATATATATAATATATATATTTCTTCCAAACAAAAATATATATATATACGATATTTTTAGAATTTTTTTTTGGCGATAATTGCTTGGATGAAGCCCTTTCCGGTATTTTTTTTTTAAGATTTCCCACGTGTACCCTTGAAAACACCTTCTGAACACATTGGACGGCTCGGATTTTCCAAAAATAATTTGCAACACAAAAAAAACCATTTTTTCCTTATTAACGGGAGGTGTGGACTAGAAGTTTTACCTATATGTATATATATATATATATATATATATATATATATATATATATATATATATATATAACGATCACCTAAAGGATCCCTTATTAAAATTTGGTGCGGACCTCACCTTTCCGGATCAAATTTTGACGATCCGAACCGCTCAATATTTTTAAAATGCATTTTTAAGGGCCTACATGAAGATTCGTAAAAAAAAAATACCCGGAAGGGCTTGATCCAAACAGTCCAAGAGTTTTATCGAAAACTGTTTGGATCAAGCCCTTCCGGGTATTTTTTTTTTAAGATTTCCCGCTAGGACCTTGGAAAACGCATTTTAAAAACATTGAGCTGATTTTGGATCCAAAATTTGATCCGAAAGTTGAAAAAAGGCTAGGTCCGCACCAAATTTTTAATAAGGGATCCCTTAGAGATCGGGATCTATATATATATATATACAACAAGGATCATGAAGTCAGACACTTGACCGGTCTTAGGTCGGAAATTTTCACTTCCGGTCATTTTTTAGGGATCGACCGTTGGATGTTTTTAAAACATGTTTTTAAGGTTCCCGGAAATGGGGAAAAAAAATATCCGGGAAGGGCTTCATCCAGCATTTTTCGATAAATTACGTTTTATCGAAAAATGCTCGGATGAAGCCCTTCCCGGTATTTTTTTTTTTGCCCATTTCCGCGTGGAACCTTAAAAACATGTTTTAAAAACATCCAACGGATGATCCCTATTTTTTTTGCCAAATGACCGGAAGTGAAAATTCGGACCTAAGGAAGTAAGGGTGTCCCGACCGAACGGACTCATATATATATAATGTGAGCTTCTTATCCACTCCTCCCGGATTTAAGAAAAAATTGATTTTTTTTGTGTTGCAAATTTTTTTTTGAAAATCCGAGCCGTCCAATGTGTTCAGAAGGTGTTTTGTAGGGTTCACGCGGAAAATCTTCAAAAAAAAAAAATACCGGGAAGTGCTTGATCCAAGCATTTTTTCGCAAAAACTGTATTTTTACTGTTTTGCGAAAAATGCTTGGATCAAGCACTTCCCGGTATTTTTTTTTTGAAGATTTTTCGCATGGACCCTTGAAAACACCTTCTGAACACATTGGACGGCTCGGATCGTCAAAAAAAAGCTCGGATCAATGAGGTCCGGATCCCGGACTAGAAGTGGATACATATAATGTGAGCTTCTTATCCACTCCTCCCGGATTTAATGTGATACATATAATGGATACATATAATGTGATACATATAAAAAAATTAATTTTTTTTTTAGGGGCAAATCCAGAGACACAACTTTAGACACAAAATTAGACACTCCATCTCAGCCCTTGAAATCAAGAGTTGAAATTAAAATTAAAATACTACATGTTTAACTACCAGAGACAACACGCTTACAATAGCTAATGACTTTAAACAACCAACTAAAGTGTAAAGTCTTCCTATAGATGGTCAATGTACACTCTAAAATCCTTTATATTTTATATTACATGTGATAAATTTATATCAGGTTTTGTTTGAATATTTATACTATGAACACTCACCAATCCTAGTGATTCACAATAGAATCCTTAATACACCCGTCCAAAACAGAGTGCACACTCTTTAAGACAACATTTAGGAAAATCAAGAAAAAAAAAGTATTTATTGTATTGATATCGTTCTATGACTTCTCTCTGAGCAATAATCAACTCTCTCTATAAAAAAAAAAATATCCATGCGAATCTA
This sequence comes from Vaccinium myrtillus, assembly GCA_016920895.1. Lineage (NCBI taxonomy): Eukaryota > Viridiplantae > Streptophyta > Magnoliopsida > Ericales > Ericaceae > Vaccinium > Vaccinium myrtillus. The sequence goes on along the minus strand of CM029275.1, from coordinate 14,118,074 downwards.
TTTGGCACACAAATTTCTACAATAAATATTAGTGTATTTATCACCCGATTTAATTTTACTTGACCCAATAACATAGGATTCGTCAAAAAAAAAATGTAATATCTTATGTGTTTTCATATCATTTGGCCTCATTATTCACACTAATATATTAAAATTTTGTATGTATATACTAGTTAGTAGAGCTAATAGAGGTAAGGTAAATGTTGAACATTCTATCCAAAATTTCTAGAGCCGCCACTTGTTTGCACATGCACAAAATTCTAACCCTTCAAATTCAAACCATCTCTGCCTCAATATTCTCCCAATCATATCCTGCCTTTTGAATTTTGGAGCACTTAAACACGTTTAGAAATTGGTTGTATCCATAGTCTTAAGGCTGTAGTTATTGTTATGTATTTTTTTTCCCCCACTTAAACACGTTTATACGTATAGCATATTATGATGGCAATGCAATATTTTCCTCGTATTTGGCTTCAATCGGCCACGTATATATTGGAAACTCATGATGTCAAGTCTGTAGATTAGTCAATCATCGTGAAATGTATTTTAAACTTATATCGGTATGTACTCTTCTAGATAATGGATATGATTATTTCGCTCAATCGGCTTGCTGATAACTTGAAGAAAGGAAATTTTTGTCATCCGATTTCCTAGATGGCCGGAAGCTTCATTTCGCTATGGAAGTTATCGCAGTTCAAACCTTAGAAACTTTTCTTTTGCTTGTACCAAACAAAATTATGTCAGTTGAAATTGTATACCTTGATTATCTTGAAGTTCCTTCAATAAATCGAGTTGCCAAGTACAAGTACAACACGTCAAGTCTTTCCCCAAAGTCTTGAGATATGACAGCAAACCAAAGCCAAATTCAAATTCACTTGCGGAAATTTATGTATGGTAGCATGCCAATTGTTCAGTATATGCCTTATGAATGTTATGTTTCCATTTACGACATTTAAGTACAACACAAGACTTAGTTTGTTATTAATTACAATTTACATATACAGATTATTAAGGTCATTACCAAGTCAATTCTTTACGAAGGTCGATCTAAACTGTTACGATTTTACGTCTCACGGATTCCATCGGCTATTGATGACCACGTGATCGAATGATATTTAATGCACCCCGAGCTAGGCATTATTACAATGGACCATCTTACCTCCACGTTAGTTTTATTTTAACAATCTTGAACCACCTATTTTTAGATGTTATGGAGTACATTATTCGTGCCAAAAATAAAGTTGATCGGGTATCAGTATACATTTAATCGGGCAAAAGGTATCATGCAAAAATTAAAATTGTATCCCAATCAAGGAGCTTTCTAAACTCGTTCGTACCAAATTTTTATGACAATGATTTAATAAACACAACAAAATGAGCGGTCTCGATCGTTAAAATAGTTTGGTTTATTGAGATCCGCTTCATATTTGCACTGAAGATTATTGCCAAATGTGTAACATATGATTAGAAAATATTTTTTTGTCACAATAAATGTTAACCATGGTTGACCTTGGTTCGGAAAAAAAATGTTTTTATTGTGTCGTGTTGTGCCGTACAGACCCCTTTTTAATTATGTCGTGCCAGTCTAAGACCGCGCCGTCTCCATTTCCGTGCCATGTCCGTCTAAAATCGTGCTCGTGCCGTGCCGTGCCGGGTCAGTGCCAACCCGGCCATTTGACACCTGTAGGAATCTGTCGTGCCACATTTAAACATGACATGCCGGGTCCGTGCCAGCTCGGCCCATTTGACACCTCTAGGTATATACTTGTTGGGATTGCTGCCGAGGCATCTCTGGAATATCTAAACCTTGCCTAGCTGAAGGCATATCATCTGTTAAGTTAACAACATTCTATGTTGGTGGTTGTTGTGATGTCATTACCCTTCTGGGGTGCTTTGGCTAATAATCCAGATTATGGATTATTGGATTATTCATTTTGTCTTTATTCAAATTTTGTTTGCATTTGTTAGTTTTGCATCATGATTTTGTGGTTTCTGGATACCTCTCGACGAGATGAATCTAACAAGTACAAAATTATGGTCAAAACTCAATTTTTTTTTAATAAAGCCGAAATACTTGGATTATGGTCAAAACTAAAAAAAAATTGTGTTTTGACCATAATTTTGTACTTGTTAGATTCGTCTCGTCGAGAGGAATCTAGAAACCACAAAATCTTGACGCAAAACTAACAAATGCAAAAAAAAAATTGAATAAAGACAATGAATAATCCAATAATCCATAATCCGGATTATTAGCCAAAGCAGTTAATAGGCAATCAGTTCTTGTGTAGACTCATTCTGAGGATTGGCCAATGCTTGGGCCAATTGCCATGTGAAATTTTATAAATCCATCTCTTGTGGCTCCTGTCCATTGATTTGGCCAATTGTTGGAATCCTTTGATCAGGATTTACTTTAGAGCTTTTCTCCTGATCAGGATTTCCATCATTTTCGTGTGATGATTCATTTTGTTGTCCTTGTGATCTCTTCGTTGGTGCCATTACTTTCAAATTAGTAATGATGCCCTCCTTCCAGCACCAAAAATTGTTTACCAAATAATTCTACTCTGTCGATATCGACTAAGTTTGTGAAATGGATGCTGAAAAAGTGGTGTATAAAAGTGGAGTTTGGTTCATTGCCGTATTTTAGGACTTCTCTAGAAGCAAACAAGGGATGAAGAATAACAAAGCAAACTTTGTTAAAATTCAAAATGGTACAATCTATACAGTTGGAGGTTACAATCAATAAGGATCTTATGTTACTCATACTCCCTAGAAAATGCTGTAAAGTATAAGGAAAGTAAAAAGGAAAAAGAAAAGCCTTCAAATTGTTGTAGTTGATTGGTATTTATAAGCTTCTTCTTCACATTCGAACTTGAAACATTTTTCCATGTTGAATTTGAATATGGCAGTTATTTTGGATAAGGTAGTTATGTTGTCTTGACGCCTTCTTATGGAAAACTGCCTTAGTCTTCATCTAAATTTGCTTGATACTTGTCCTTGACAAGTCATTGCCAAGTGTCCATCTTATCGACTAAAAAATTTAGTCAAAATATGGTGTAAACAACGGGGTAATTTCTTCAAGAATGAACAGAGTATTCCACGTTTTCCAGCTTATTAAGAATGAATCACAGAGGAAGCAAAGGAATGAACAGAGTATTCCACGTTTAACAGAAATACGTACCCAGCTTTTGGTCCTAGTCCCTTTAAGGTGAAATCGGACTATGTGAAAACATCAATTCCAAAACTAGCATTGGAAGAGTTTTGGAAGAAGGCAAACCAAACTGGGAATTTGGTAATGCAATGGAGTCCATATGGAGGGAAAATGAGTCAGATTCCTGAGTCAGACACACTGTGGGGGACGCTTCTGTAAGGGGAGTAAATCCACGTATGCCTAGATCACGTGCTTCCTTAAACCAACCCTAAATCTGCAAGACAGAAAAAGGGTTAGAGCACCTTTGCCTCTCGTTGGCAAAGGCCCTCTGATGCTTAAGTCAGTGTCTCGTACTCACAAACCACAAAATGCATATAACTGAGTGTTACAGCGTACCTTTCTTCATGGGCATAGTCCTGTATTTATAGGTGAAGATAGCTTGTTGGTTTAGGCATCTCGTGCCCCCTGTTTCCTACTAGGTTTAGGAATCATTTTCCTAATAGGACTTTCCTATATGGGGTACACTCCTAATCACGTTAGGACTTCCCATATTAATCCCCTATTTCATGGGATTGCTCCTTATCTTGTAAGGAACCGCCTTAGACGATTCTGGAATGTCTCACCGCCTTGTACGTGGCGGTGTCGTGCTTCCAGGTAGCTCGGAATAACTCATACATAGCTCAGCTTATCATGCCGAGCTGAACTATGTATTCCAGAATGTTGTTTAAGCTATACACGTAGCCTATCCAGTTCAATCGGCCATACCAGGGACATCCCCCTATGTCCTACGCCGAACTGGTGCATCCTGTTTTAGTAGTTTACTCTCTCTTAATTTGACCCTATTCATGGCCAGACCAGCTTGGCACAGGGCTTCGAGAACTCCCCTACTTGATGCCGAGCTATTCACCCTCTCGTGGTGACCGCCATAGGCACGTGCTATGTCCATTTCTAGGGTAATCAGATTTTACCCACTCCAATTGCTCCCCAGCTCTGTCACTACTGTCATTCATCAGTAGTGCGCAGAGCTTCAACGGCCCTTGATGCATCTCTTGCACGCTTCCCCCTCACGTGGGGAACATGGTTACTTTTGCATTAAATGCGAAGTGACCCGTTGGGGGCCGGATAAGCCCAAAGGACGTCTTTGCTGACGTAATTGGACACGTTACGACCTAACTTCTGGGGTTTTGGGCGGGATAATGATTGTCCGCTCCTAAAACCCTTCCTCTCCTTCTCACTCTCATTTTCACTTTCTCAAGAAAGAAGAAAGAAATCAGAGAAGAAGAGAGAGAAAAACCCCTCCGCCATCACCGACGTTCCTTGGTGTTTGCATTTGAACTCCTTCACCATCCCGGTTTCTCGCCTGGAAATACCCTCCGTTCTCGTCGGAGAGCCCCCACCCTAGGTCTAACTTTATCACGTAAGTTTCCTATCTCTGCCCTCAAGTTTCCGACGGAATTCCTCTTTTTTCGACTTCTGTTCGCCGTCACTTTTATCCTCCTCTGGGTTTTGACTGAAGTAAACCCTAATTTTGAATTTCCAAATGGGGAGGCACAGGGCTCTCCTCAGTACCCACGAGAAAATAATAGAATTCCGTAGGAAATACGAAATCCCCGCCGACGTACAATTCCGGCTAAACAGATCTGAGGACCTAGAGGAAGAGGGTCAGGATGAAAATAGTATTCACATCCCCTTAATCTTCATTGTTGAGGGTGGCCTTAGGTTTCCCCTACACCCCTTCTTTCGTGCGGTCTGTTTTAGGTGCCAGTTGAACCCTAGGCAACTCTGCCCCAATTTTGTCAGGGTAGTCATGGGCACAGTCGCCCTTAATAGGCTGCTCGGCCTTCGTCTCGACTGGTGGGACCTGCACTATCTCTATAGTGTAGTCCCTACAGCTGAGAAAAATTATTACTTCAAAGCCAGGGATCCCAACCAGAAGCTCATCACCGACCTGCCGAACTCCTCAAAGGGAGAGGCAGATGACTATCTCGTAGTCACCGGCAATTGGGAGCCTAGAGATGCTGAGGGGAGGACCATCGGCTTTGCCTGCCCCAGAGCTACAGGCGGACTACGTTAGTATTTTTTCCCTAGCTGGTTTATTCCTTGTCTTTCTAGAACCTGTAATTGACCATTTTTTCGTCATGTTGTTTTGCAGCGGATAACCTTAACCACGGTGGTCGTCTGATCCACGGCAAGCTCCATCGTGAGGACATTGCCAAAGCCCTCTACTTCGACGGTTTTCCACCAACTCCCGTGGGTCTCGGCCGCTCGCCCCACCTGCTTCTGGACTATACCCCACACTACTGGGGCAACATTAGGAGAGTTGGAGAGCCCAGAACAAGACATCCTTGGCCGCCAGCTGCTCCCCTGATCGCCACACGCCAACCAGCCGATCAAGAAAGGACTCGTGCTCGCAGGGGCCGAGCTAGAAGGGGATCAGCGCGGTCTCAAGCCCCAGCGGATCTTTAGCAGCATGTGACATTTGCTCACATCCCTGAGGATCTTAAGCCGAGGTGGCCTTTAGCCAAACACTAACCAACATTCATCCCCCGAGCCCGCATTGGCTGGGGGTTGACAGCACTGCCTGGTAGTTCAACCCGAGGCCGTGCACTAGGAATCATCTGAGACCAAGCGGTCTGCCTGTGAGCTCGACTGAGCACGGGTGGGTATCGCAAGTTCCAGCGGACGCCAAACTAGAGGCACATTCTGCCAAAATAGGCGAACCATTTTGGTAAGCATTGAGCACGTCCCAGTTTAGGCAGCAGAGATTGACGCCGGGAAAATCCGAACTCAAACCAAATGAAGCACGGGTGAAATCATCGAAGCAAACTACAATTAAAACTAACAAAAAAACTAAAAAAGACCTATTGTTCAAAAACTGATAAACTGAGTTAACCCAAGTTTCCCATTACTGGGTCACACCAAGTTGTCCCAGTTAAGAGGAGACACTACTTCGGGGTGTAAACCCATACACCAAAACCGCTGCTAGCTTGCCGCCTAAAGCTGTCGGAGCCTTTATTCGTCGGAGGGTGCCTGAGCCACCCTACATGAGAGGATGGGCCAAGAGGGGTGGAAACATGTATAGGCTGGAGGTTGTGGTGTACGGACGAGATGGGGGGATTGAGGTATGAATGGTGGCGGTGACGGGTAGGGCTAAGGTGGGCTATGTAGAGGCTAGATGTTGAGGGGAGGGAGAGAAAGGGAGGGAGTTTGAAAAGTGATGGTCCGAATATGGGGTGGCGGCCAGGGGCGGACGTAGGATTTAACTTTAGGGGGGTCAAGAATCTACAATATTTAGTTCCTTCGTTTCATTTTGATGGTTCCCTTTGAAGTTACATGCAAATTTTCAGATAAAACATTAAAGTATTTTCGTACATCCGAATTTCGTACAGGATTTATCATTAGGAGTGTGTTAAAATGGTGGAATCACAAAAAATGAAAAAATCAGGGGAGATTCGGTGAATTATTTGGGTAATGTTGTAAATATTTCTAGCACAATTGGGGCAAGTAAATTATTTGTGGGGCAAGGATCACAACGTAAAGACAACAACATATATTCCCGTAGGGAAAAATTACGAAAATAACCAAAAAAACATGCACATCCCAGGGAGGATTTCCGGCTCAGGGGGTTCCCCCCCTCTCTTGCCCCTACAAGGGGCCGCCCCTGGTGGCGGCGGCAATTGTTAGGGATGTAAACACTTCCGACTAGAGAGAGATTCTCTCGACTACTTTGTTCAAGACCCAACCCATTTGCAAACAACCCAAATTGACCTAAACCCACCCGTTTACCACCCCCCTAATTAAACCGGTTTCCTTCCAAATCCACCTTCCTGGCCAAGGTATAATTAAGTCTAAGGTTTTCTCTACCATCGAATTATCTCTCTATTTCATCACCGGGTGTGAGCCTGTTAACAAATTTACGGTTAGATTCATCGCGCAGTACCTAGGCAAAATCGAAACCCTTCTCCCAATGATGAATCAACAATTTCCCGAATTGGGTTTGGAAGAAAAAGACTGCGTCGAGACGAGTTGGGTTGAAACCACCCTCCTCTGGCAAGACATGGACCCAAAAAAGACTAACCTCACTGAATTACTTAACAGAAAGACGTACCCAGCATTTGGTATTTTTCCCTTTAAGGTGAAATCGGACTATGTGAAAACATCGATTCCAAAACTAGCATTGGAAGAGTTATGGAGAAGGCGAACCAAACAGGGGATTTGGTAATGCAATGGAGTCCATATGGAGGGAAAATGAGTCAGATTCCTGAGTCGGAGACACCCTTCCCTCATAGGGCAGGGTACAAGTTCAAAATCCAATACTGGTATTATGTTCGTGGGACGTTAGTGGAATTGCAAAAGTTGTATGACTTTATGGCACCATATATTTCGCAGTCGCCACGTGAGGCTTTCCTCAACTACAGAGACCTTGATGTTGGCACGAATGGAAATGGAAAGGATCCGAATGTTTTTGGGGCTAAGTATTTTAATGGGAATTTCGAGAGATTGAGAAAGGTGAAGACAGAGTTTGATCCGGGTAATTTCTTTCGGAATGAACAAAGCATTCCTCCGCTTTCGGCGTAGTTGAATCATCTAACAAAGCTAGTTTATTGAAGAAAGCTAGTAATAATGTTGTGATCTTGATAATGTTAAGCTCAAGTTGACCATGTGATTCTATTTTACCTTTTTTTTTTTTTTTGATTTTCTATTTTACTTATTTCTGTTGGGTAAAACAAGATTCCCTTTAAAATGATTATAAAACTCGACAAGAGTAAACTTCGGGTGAAGCTCTCAAATGAAACAACGTGCATGTTCATGACCAATCTTAATTCCAGATACTAGATCCAAACCACAACAATTGTTCTGCAACTAATCCTCTTATTTCTCCTTCCGCTCTTCTTCTTTACAATGGTTCACAAACTCAATGTACCAATCGATGATTGCATCTGCTGTTAGGATATTTGAGCAACCGTTCGATCCCACAACGCCCTTACAGATTTTGAGGACAACGAATCACAAAACAAAACAAGCAAACAGTCGTGCGTAATGAAAAATGGAAAGACAAATACGAGACATAAGATATAGCGAGAAAAAAACGCAAGAGCCACACAAGTTCACTGGGAAATCAAATCAAGAGTACAAGTTTTCTCGCAATCTCTCTCAGATCTATGTTTTTTCTTGCCTCTCTCTGCTTTTTTTCTCTAAAACTCATAACCCAAATACATGCTAACTGCAAATAAATAGATCGGATCCTATGGCCGAAATCACAAACCCAAATACCTATGCCACTGCATCTTCTTGCTTGAATCCAACCAATATATTGAAAATTTTATCCTCCGAGCCATTCATAATGCATTAACCAAAGAGTAGAGCAGGTCGAATAATATTGACCGGACATCAATAACTCAATAATAGGATAACATTATTTTCATGAAAAGAAAAGGCAAATTTTAATCATTATGGGAGAACATTATTTGATCACGTTAGTTTCCCGTTGTCTTATTGACTTGAATTTTGAAATGGATGTAATACTCGCGTAGCTTTACAACATAAACAATTTCGGATCCACAAATTAAGCACAGGGTAATTATGTGCAACAAATTGTACAATAGGGAGTGTATCCACGCATAAGCCCCACAGCGGGTGTAAGGGAAGTTTGTGCTTTTTTTTTTTTTTTTTCCCTCAACAGAAGTCAGTGTTACTAGTTGCAGTTAGCTAGTGAGGTCTAAACCCCAGATAAATGATTTACTGACTTCAATGCAACCTAATCTTTTTTCCCTCTTGCAAAAAAAAAAAAAAAAAATCCTTTCAACAAAGATGCAAATCGTGCAACTTTGTTGACAAAATGTGAAGTCCCATAAAATTTTTCCTATTTTAAAGCCAATTAATAATTCATGAAAAAGTTTGGCTCAACCAGGTTTAGAAAGTCCTTTCATCGGGACACAAACTCCTGACTGATACTTTTTTGTGACTAAACAAGTGCTCACTAAAAATATTGAAACCATGTCTTTGGTGACCAAATACTAGTCAACAAAACTATTATGACTTTTTGGTGCATAATTTTGGCAGTGGCGCCAATGTTTTTGTGACTAAAAAAAATTGAGTCACTATAGAATTAGGCATTGGTGATTAAACAAAAGTTTAGTCACTAATTGTATCATTTTCGGTGACCAAAATGCTGCTGGTCACCGATGGTGTCTTTTTCAGTGACCAAAATGCGATTGAAATTCTTACATTGGAAGAATGAATGAGATCTCGGAGTCTGAAACTCCATTTCCTTATAGAAATGGCAACAGATACAAGATCCTATACTTTTTTATATACGAGTCTTCTCTTATTCTTCCATCCGTTCTTTTGGTATAATAATATATGTATCGGCTCTGTTAAAAATAACTTCCAATCAATGTGAGCTTGACTTTAATAGAAAAATCTTCCAATCAATGACCATGTCACTAGGACCGCATAGAACGAAAAAGACTTCAAAAAATCACTGGTCATTATCAGAGAATAGATGAGAAGAATCTTTGCCTCATTTTTTTGTGTTGGTCCCGTTGCGATAACATTGTGAGCTTGGCTAATTCAAAAAATCTTGCGATCACCAATGGCATATGCGTTGTACTCCATAAAGCAAGCCAAGACTTGGAAAAGCCATTTGTCAATATGAAAGAATAGACAAGAAGAGTATTTCCCTCATCTTTCCGTCTCCGTTTTGTGTTTTATAGTAATGTGGGCCTGAGTCATTCACAAAATCTTACAATCATGGATGGCCATATTCCCAAGACGCTCTGACTTGGGAAAGTCACGTGTTATTATGAGAGAATATTGAGAGAATATAGAACCGTTAGAAAAATCTTGCAATGGAACTCCATAAAGTAGCGTAGACTTGCCAAAGTCACTTGCAATTAATTATTGGCGAATTTCATCTCGCCTTCATAGATTTTAGTGTATAAACTTGGAACTTGCCTCACTGAAAATCTTGCAGCTGAGTATAATTTATTTACTATTACTGACATGGAACTCAACACCTTTATCATGTAAGATCGATACGGTCCTCCATAAAAAAAGCAAAGAAAAAAAAAGGGCATTTATGCCCCCGAGGGGAGCTCGAGCTATTTTATATTTTCGGATTAGTGGTTTGAGAGCTTTCCCCCGCATTTTCGGATTAGTGGTCTGAAAAGGATATTATAGCTCTTGACGAAGTGGAGGAAAGTACCTCCATTTCTGTAGAGTTTTGATATTTCCTTTGTTGGTGGTGGAGTCTCGAGGCTGCGGCTTTTTGGGGTTTTTGTTTGGCTTTGACGTGGTGGGATTTTTTGTCTCCTAGTTTGTGTTATGGTTCTTTTGGTTTTGCATGTTCTTGGCTTGGTTTGGGTTTGGTTTTGGGGCCTTTCAGGAGTTTTGTTCTTGGCTTTTTTAGTCTCTTTCGGTGTTGTGGCTGGTATCTTGCCATCTTTGGTGTTTCCTTGTTATTTCCCCTTTTGGGTCTTTGGCGTTTCTAGTCTCAAATCCTTTTAATCTTTGTAATTCGTTTCCAAAGGTTAATAAATTCTTTGCTTAGCAAAAAAAAAAGAATGAAGCAAAGACTTAGAAAAGCCATTTGTCATTTTCAGAGAATATACAAGAAGAATCTTAACTGCATCTTTCACTCTGTCTCATTTTGTTTGTCAATTTTCGAAGATCGTGTCATCGGTTGAATGCTTATAACTTTTAATCTACTAGCAATTTCGTCACATGCTTTGCACATGATACAAACTTTTCGGCATTATGTTGTTTGGAGCAAGCTGAATAGGATCAGAGTTATGTAGTTGTAACATTTTTATCAACATCCACAACTGTCATCATGGAACCAAATCGATTACAAACTACAATGTCATCCTCCGTCCAACTTGGTGTTAGGGATTTTAAGTTTCTATTTTGTGAAGGTGGTTAGAAGATCGATCATTTTCTTCGGTGCCAGAGAAATAGGTGGTATCTTGGTAACACTCCTATAATATACTGTATACACGAAGAATTTACATCAGTATAGGCAATTGTTAAATTTATGAAACTATTCCTACAAAACAATTCCTTTGTAAAGTACACACTACGGAACCATTCCTATTCGTAAAACTAATGCAGAATAGGCAATTGTTATTTATGAAGTGTACCGCTAAATTTTTGGCATTATAAGTTACTAGAATCTAGACATGTTAGATCTTTATAGCTATATCTTACCGTAACTCTTTCCTTCTTGTTATGATTCCAATTTCTTGAGGACTTTAGTTGTTGAAATGGCACAAGATAAAGTGATGTATAATTGGCCATCAGAGAAAACATGTTAGGAATCATTCACTTGCGATATTCACAATATGTATAACTGATCAAGAGTACAATGTGAATACAAACGAATTTTTACTAACAAATTTGATATAGGACAGGCATAGATTTAAGTATTTGTTCATCCATTAATATAAGTTTTCAAATGATTTCCAATCCTTTTGGAGTATGATACGGTTCGACAATCCCTCTTATAAGAGCAAAAGCTTTCATATGCCTCTATCAAAGGTCGTAGTTCATTGGGAAATCTACGGGACCACGACACGTAAAATGTATCCAATAAGAACAATAAATGGGTGGAGAACACCAACACGACTTGCCTGATTAACGGGTGAAGGGGGGAGGGGGTTTGAACCCACAACCTACTAAACTTGAAGCAAGCACTCCAGCAGGGCTACCTTGCTAGTTCTAGAAATTCCATGTCCTTACAGCACCTTGTAGCTCTCTGCTCTCCTTTGGCGAAAACAATTACACATGACACAACTTGTCATGCACCTAAGACTTTGCCATATAAGTCATTACTTGGTCTTTTTGTTGTCTTTTCCAATCGTTTGTAGTTGTTCTTTAGTTCTGTCTTGATTATTTTTTTACCCTAAAAAAATTATATCTACAAACATCTTAATTAAGTTTTCAACATGTCCTTGCACATTTACATTACTAAACAAAGGCAGTGACAATTACCAAAGGAACAGGTCATGAGACTAATGCATTAAGAAACAAAGAAAAAAGAAGGGAAAAAATCATCTTAATAAATGGAGACGATTTGATGAATGCAACGACTTAAAAGAAAGAACTTTTGACATGCTTTATGGATCAAATAGTCAATATCGAGGACTCTCGATTGGTTCAGGGATCCTCTTCCACCATGACCATGACGTGGCCCTGTTGACAAAGTCTGAAGTTTACTGAAACTTTGATACATGAAATCTTATCCAGAAGGTGAAAAAATTGCAAGCGCACAACTGTTAAATTTTCATTTGGGCAATATTTTTTTATTTATTTATTTATTTTTTTTTTTGATCAGCAAAAGAAGATTTATAAATGAAACTCGATAAGGGTACATCGAGAAGAGAGAGGGAAATTCAACTGAGGTTGAAAGAAAGAAAAAGAATACAGCCAAAACAAGAAACTACAAAAAAAGCAGCCAAAACAAAAACTCCCAAACAATCCAAAAACCAAACAAGCACCGCCAAAAGATTATATCCAGCCCCTATAAACCAACAAACCGACCGACTACAACCCTTACCACACCCAAACGACGCTGCGGCCCTCCAACAAACACAAAAGATCATATACCTCTCAATAGATTTCCTCCCATTTCCTAGCCATTTGAGAGTATGCTTGCAATTCTTCATCAATCATTTTCTTTAAGAGTAGTTCATCTCCTGGACGAAAATTCACTTGGGCAATATTACAAGCTCCTTTCTTGCAGGAATGCAAGAAAAAACAAACCCGTCATTGCAGATGTGCATCTCTAACAAAACAAACGTTTAAATCCAAATAGAGGAGATGTGATATAAAGCACTTCCAGCAATTAGAAACGAACGTGCATTTTATATTTTATTCATCACCTGCAGCAATGACATTTGTTGTTGAGGACATCAAGTAGAATTGGGGGAGTGTAGGATTTTGTTGGAATCGTAAGCAACCAATCAGTTGGCTTCCATGTCTTCTGGTGATGAAAAGATTGATTTTATAGAAGCGTTGTCCGTGTTTGTGTGTTGGAAAGGGACAGTACGTACGTTTAGTTTCAGAGAAAAAATGCAACGATTCGGGGGATGTGTCGGCTGAAGGGGTTTTGGCGTTTGGAGGGGAGGGGTCAATGACTCAATGGGAGAGGCTGAATTAATCTGGATAAGCAGGGGCAAATTTGGAAAGGAAAGAGTAGAAAACACCTTCGTGCTTTTAAAAGAAGTAGTATAGATGGGTTAGAGAACAATGAAGCTGCAGCAGTAAATCAAGCTCTAGAGAAACTGCAAAATTTCTACAAGTTTATGGGACCTTATGTTTCACAGTCGCCATGTGAGGCGTACCTCAACTACAGAGACCTTGATGTTGGAACGAAGAAGGAGAGGACCCAAGTGCTCTCGGAGTCAAGTATTTCAATGGGGATTTTGAGTGATTGGGGAAGGTGAAGATGGCAGTCAATCCCGGTAATTTCTTTAGGAATGAACAGAGTATTCCACGTTTTCTAGCTTATTAGGAATAAATCACAGAGGAAGTAGAAGAAGAAGGAACACCACATTCAACTTCATAGCCTAAGAATCAATACTTCTGATTAACAAGTTGTGTACATGTATCAATGAAAATTATCCTTCTCGACTTGCAACAATTTCGTTTGCCCAGAAATGTTACAGAGCTGTTAGTTTGTGTCATGCTTCTGAACTATTGCTAAAAAAACTCTGATATTTTCCATATGCATCCATAATTGCAATTTCCCCAACGAATATTCCACATCCAATCATTAATATTCTTCTCTAGACGCCATAACCTCAAAAAAAAAAAAAAAAAAACAAACCAACAGTTTTCCCCCTTATAATGGGTTGGGAAGCCATACAGGAAAATGGGACCATTTTGCCAGCTCTATCGGATCTTAGAGCATGTGCAACGGGGGGCATAGCCAAAATTTTAATTGCGGGTGATGAACATGTGTATATTGTGGGTGATTGGGAGTGCTACATAATACTGCAATCCAACCTATTAATTGAGCCTAAAGCTCAGTTTGTTTCAACGTAAAATATTTTTATATGAAAATATCTTTTGCAAAACAAACTTCATAACTTGTGAATTTTGATAAGAAACAAAAACAAAAACATGAAGACTTCAGGCTTTGCAATTCTTTAGCCATTTTCACCCCCAAAAGCCCCAACTTTGTGCCTACATTATTTGCCTATTTCCGAAACTCTAGATTTAACACAACCACACCAAGCGAAACCCACCTGCCATCATAACAGCCGTGCATGAAACCCATGTCTAAGCAACCGTGATTTGTGCTAAAAAACACAGCCTTCTCCTTAGAGTCCGAAGCAGGGGCCACGACTATGAAGGCCTTTCCCAGTCAAATTTCAGACAAAGGGAAAAAATATGCCTGATTCATGACGGATCTTAATTCCAGAAACTAGATCCAAACCACAACAATTCTTATCACTAGTTTCACGAGTATTATGCCTGCATCTCTGAAGGCAAATTCATGGCCTCGCATCTCATTATTTGTCTCCGAAGACCAATATTACCAGTGTTATCCAAGCCAGTTGTTCTGCTCATGGCATCGCTGACGTAATATTTGGCCCAAACAAAGCTGTCTCTGTTTGCAAAAGTTGACATGCTCAATGAGGAGGCCATCTGGGTTACTTTCGACCTCAAGTTTAGAAGCATGTCCTTCTGTCGATTCATCTCTTTCTCTGTCTGTGTACGATAAATGAAGCCTCAAGAGATATCCAAATACCAGTATACCACAATAAGAGCAACAAGAATTAGACTTTCTTCTGCAGTTCATGGCCAAATAATCACTTCATAGCACAAAGACAATTAATTCCAAACCCAGCAAACAAAGCCGTAGGTGTAAGTAACACCACTTAAGACTCAGGCATAGTCCCCCATCGGTGGGTTTACGAAAAGATAAATAGCTATTGTTTTTGAAGCCACGTTGCGAGGCTAAAGGATTACCCAGGATAAAATATAGTGTGCAGATCCAATTTGTTACAGTAGGTGTTGATTAAGAAGGTTTCCTGGGAGAGGCAATCAGCTAAATGCTGTGTTGGCCTCGTAAAATTATCATGAGATCACCTAACAATGGTATAGTGCTTTTCAGCCCATAATGAGCAATATTCATAAACAGAGCCCATAAATACTCTGAATTCCCAAAATTGCCCATCTGGCCCATGCTGTGATTGTTAACTCATGTAGATCAAATTAAACTTGTAGATACATGTGCTCATGAGAAGGCACGTGCTAGTAGTGCCAGGTGTTCAAGTGATGAGGTGGTTAGTTAAAGTAGTTGTGCTTGTACATGCCAGGTGTATTGTTTTCTGTTTCATCTTAGTCTTGTATAAGTACCTTGTAACTTCTTCATTTTCATTCAATCGAAATATCTTCTTCTCCAGTTAGAGAGAGAAAGTATAGTTAGGGTTCTTGTTTCTTGAATGTTGTTATGGTATCAGAGCAAGTCAAGACGCAAGTCGATTAAATCGATCCCCAAACATTTCTGCATGTGAATCGAAGCATATTTTACTGCTCGTCATCAACAATTGATCAACAATGACGAGTTCGTCATCATCGACAGCTGAGTATTTACCTCCATCCCTTACTTTCCTAATTGCAAATTTCCAATCGTTTATTACGGTCAAATTGGATTCAACAAATTACTTTGCCTGGAAAACACAAGTAGAAAATGCATTACGAGCCAATTCTTTGTTTGAATATGCATCTGGTTCCATAGTTGAACCTTCTGTCGAAACCCTAGATTCGTCTGGGAATAAAATTCCAAATCCTAAGTATATAAAATGGGATATAGTGGATCGTATGCTTCTTTCTTGTTTGATTGCAACTGTAACACCGTCAGTACTTCCACATATTGTTGGAACTCGTGGTACACGAGAAGTTTGGTCAAAATTGGAAGAGAAGTTCAATCTTCTCTCTCGAACACATGTCATGGATCTTAAGAGGAGATTGTACAGTCTCAAGAAAACTACTCCTATGGAACAGTATTTGGATAACATTAAAGGGCTGCTTCAGAGGCTAGAAGCATCTGGTTCTCACATGGATGATGAAGATGTTGTTTTTCACACGCTTAATGGCTTACCTGATGAGGTCTATCGTACTTTCAAGCAAGCAATTAGAACTAGAACAGAAGGTACTGCTCTTACATTTAGTGCCATGTATTCCATGCTCATGGCAGAAGATTTATGTCAAGATTCTATTGAGACTACTACAATCTTGGCTGCTCATCATAATGTGTCATCTTCAACTGCATCTTCTAATCTGGCAAGCAATCCTCCATTACAGAATTCTGCTCCAGTTGGTTCTTCAACTCCTAGTTACCAATTTCCTGTTCAGTTTGGCTCACAGGGTCCTCAATTTGGTTATAGTAATGCACCTTCTGGCTACTTCAATTATGGGGGAAATAGGAATAACAATAACAGGGGTAACAGATTCAAAGGGCAAAGGAATAATTTTCCAAATGATTTTCCTTTTGCACTTGGTAGTTGTCAAATCTGTGGCAGGTCTAATCATCAAGCCAACAAGTGTTATTATCGACAGGATCTTAATTACAGACCTCCTCAGTTTGGTAATTCTCAGTTTGGGAATCCTGGTGCCTCACAGAGCTATTCACAGCAACAACAACAGGGCTATTCACAGCAGCACCAAGGCTTTTCTACACCTCAAAATTATCCTTCCTCAGGAAATAACACTTCAGGATTTCGTCCACAAGCTTTTATGACAACATCTACAGATTTTGGAACTTATCCTACCTCTCCTTATACACCTTATTCCCCTATGGCTACTACTCCATTTCCTCTGCAGCAACACCACCCACCACCTGTTCTAACAGCCTCACATCATATGCCTCCACAACACAATGGACCATCAGGGCATGCTTCTGGTAATTTCTCTCAGGTTCCATGGTACTTCGATTCTGGAGCTACAACCCATGTTACTCATGATGCTTCTCAAATCTCTGTACCTAACTATACTGCACCAACAGCTGTCACAGTGGGGAATGGTCAAACAGTTCCTGTCACAAACTCAGGTAAGGGCATACTTCCTCTGCCTACCCAAACCTTTAGTCTTCAGAATGTTCTCTATGTCCCACGTATATCTCATAATCTTCTTTCTGTGCATCAGTTTGCCTTAGATAATAATTGCAAAATCACTTTTGACTCTTGTGGTTATGTCATTCAGGACATGACTACCAATCAAATCCTTCATCTGGGACCTTGCCAGCAGGGCCTTTATCCCCTTCTGCCTTATTCTCCTGGTGCTACTGCTCTGTTCAGTGCTTCTTCTAATGCTGAAATGTGGCACAGACGTTTGGGCCATCCCCATGGTGCACTTTTGCAACTCTTATCCACCAAATTTAGTCTACCTATCTCTTCATGTTTTAACAGTCATACTTGCTATGCTTGTAATAAAGGCAAAAGTCATAGATTGCCATTTCCTATTTCTGTTACACACACATCTTTACCTTTTGAATTGATTCATGCTGATGTGTGGGGTCCTGCCCCTATTGCTTCATTCTCTGGTTATAGATATTATCTGTTACTCATTGATGATTTCACGAGGTATAGCTGGCTGTTCCCATTACATTTCAAAAGTGAGGTCTCATCTCATATTCAGGCTTTTAGAATCTTTGTGTCAAACCAATTTGGTTACTCCATTAAAACTATAAGATCTGATTGTGGGGGTGAATTTCTGAACAAAATCATGACTGCATTATTCTCTCAATTTGGTATTTTACAAGAAACCACTTGTCCCTATACACCTCAACAAAATGGATTAGTAGAAAGGAAACATGCTCACATTGTTGAAACTGCAGTTACTCTTCTTCAACAGGCTCATATGCCAATTCAGTTTTGGCTAGAAGCCATTACTACTGCCTTGTATCTTATAAATCGTTTGCCTCATTCCTCATTACATTTTGAAATTCCTTACCAAAAATTGTATAAGCATGAACCAGATTATCACATTCTTAGACCTTTTGGGTGTTGCTGTTTTCCCTGGCTCAGACCATATTCTTCCAATAAACTTGAACCTAGGTCTCGTCCTTGTATCTTTCTAGGTTATTGTGCAAGGGTCAAGGGTTATAGATGTTTAGATCTTGTTACCAAAAGAGTCTATATATCCAGGCATGTCAGATTTCTTGAAAATGATTTTCCTTACCAAACTCTTGTGTCTCCTCCTTCTCATCACACTTCGTCTATAACTTCTTCTTCTTCTTCTCCTTCATTTGTCATTCCTTCTTCTCTAACTTTACCTCTTTCTCCTGTTCCCATTGTTTCAGCAGCTGTTCATGTATCTCCTTCTCCTATACAGTCTCATGATGTTCCTCTCTCTATCAGCACTTCTCAACCTTCTTCTTCTACTGTCCCTCCTTCTTCTTCTTCTATTCTTCCCTCTTCAGTTATATCCACTCATTCTATGGTCACTCGCTCAAAACATGGAATTACTGTACCAAAGATGCCATTTTCTCTTCTTGTTCAATCTCCTCCAACTACAGAACCTTTGTCTTTTAAGGAAGCTATGTCCTTTTCTTAATGGCGACAGGCTATGACTGAGGAATATACAGCTTTGATGTCTCAAGGTACATGGTCACTTGTCTCACCACCTCCAAGTGCACCTGTTATTGGGTGCAAATGGATCTTTAAGATCAAGAAAAACTCTGATGGGACAGTGGCTAGGTACAAGGCACGTTTAGTTGCTCAAGGATTCCAACAAACTGAAGGTGTCGACTATTCTGAAACGTTTAGTCCAATTGTGAAGCAACCAACCATCAGAGTTGTCTTATCCTTGGCACTTCATTTTGGTTGGCATATCAGGCAGTTGGACGTATCCAATGCCTTTCTTCATGGTACACTTCAGGAGCAGGTATATCTTAGACAGCCACAGGGTTATGTTAATCCTCAATTCCCTCATCATGTGTGCCTTCTGCACAAGGCTCTTTATGGTCTAAAACAGGCTCCTAGAGCATGGTATGCCATGTTATCTCAACAACTTCTATCTCTTGGGTTTAATAATAGTATGGCAGACTCATCACTTTTCATTCTTCATCAAGGATCTGATGTGGTATATGTTCTGGTATATGTTGATGATTTGTTCATTACTGGTAGTAACCCACAGTTAACTAAACAACTTATCACTCAACTTAGTGGTGCTTTTGCCTTAAAAGATCTTGGTAACTTGCATTTCTTTTTGGGTATTGAGGCTATTTCTACTTCCAAAGGTATGATGTTGTCTCAGCATAAGTATGTTGTGGATCTGCTCATGAGAGCTGGCATGCTTGATTGTCGTCCATGTTCAACTCCTTCTTCTCTCAGGGCAGATTCAGACCTCCCTTCTTCTCCTATGGCCAATCCAGAGTTCTACAGGTCCATTGTTGGTTCTTTGCAGTATCTTACGTTAATTAGGCCTGAAATTTCTTTTGCTGTGAATAGTGTTTGTCAACAAATGCACATGCCATTAGACTCTCACTATACTGCTGTCAAACGTATCCTTCGCTACATTAAAGGCACTTTAGACCAAGGCCTTCTCTTCAGCAAAGGATCTCTCCTCTTATCAGCATTCTCTGATGCAGACTGGGCAGGGGATGCCCTTGACCGACGTTCTACTGGAGGTTACTGTGTGTTTCTTGGCTCTAATCTTGTTTCTTGGTCTGCCAAGAAACAAGCCACTGTTGCTCGCTCCTCCACTAAGGCAGAGTACAAAGCATTGGCGTATGCAGCCTCTGAATTGATTTGGTTACTTCAGCTTTTTAAGGATTTGAATGTTCCAGTGTTCTCTACTTCTCCAATTTTGTGGTGTGATAACAACTCTGCTTTGTCTTTAGCCACTAATCCAGTATTCCATGCTTGTACTAAACATATCGAGGTTGATTTTCATTTTGAACGTGAACGCATTGGTCTTAAACAACTTCAGGTTCGCTATGTTCCTTCAGAATTTCAGGTGGCAGACATCTTCACAAAACCTCTTACAATGGCACGATTTCATCTTTTGAAAGACAAACTCCACCTTTCTTCCATTCCCGCTTCAGTTTGTGGGGGAATGTTAACTCATGTAGATCAAATTAAACTTGTAGATACATGTGCTCATGAGAAGGCACGTGCTAGTAGTGCCAGGTGTTCAAGTGATGAGGTGGTTAGTTAAAGTAGTTGTGCTTGTACATGCCAGGTGTATTGTTTTCTGTTTCATCTTAGTCTTGTATAAGTACCTTGTAACTTCTTCATTTTCATTCAATCGAAATATCTTCTTCTCCAGTTAGAGAGAGAAAGTGTAGTTAGGGTTCTTGTTTCTTGAATGTTGTTAGTGATGAATTCCCAAAATTCCCTTCTGTAATGACTGCATCACTGCATGTAATTCTCAACAGGATATATAGGCAATTTTCACATGATTTTCTTGTTTTGCAGATATTAAGATCTGTTAGTAGCGAGTTCTTTAATGGAGGGGCTTAAATAGCGGTATCGGGATACGTAACGGTATCGGTGATATGGTCAAATATTGGCCGACATCGGCCTGTATCGGATCGTATATCGGTCAATATCGGTTTCGGCCTCTTGAAAAAACCGATACATATCGGCCGATAAGTCGCGTATCGGCGTATATTTAAATCCTTGATAGTTGCTCATTATGGATTAAGTATGACACTTTTCTCTCATTGAGTTCTTCCAAAGATCCATTTGCAAATCACATTAACCCAATAGCATCAACTTCTATCCAAGAAACCTCTAAAACTGTCCAGGGAAAGTGAATATGCATACTAAAAAATAGCATCCTTGTGAGAAAAATCAACGGAAATGAAGTGAATAAAACTCTTGATCCACTGATTTTAGTTGGCTTGTCCCTTCCTATGGTTGACATTCTTTTGGGAGTGCCTAATGACTTACATAGGATGTTTTCCAGGAGTCTTTCCAACAAGGGACTGCAGGCTATCAAACGAAACTAAAACTTCCATGGGAATAACCAGTTTATTCCAGATTTGAACAATACAAATACACAATCTCCACAATTCTTCCATACCCTAAAACCCAATTCTTAAAATTACTCAAGATTCGATTACGACAAATTCTATTTTTGACATTGGAAGATGACAAAAAAGTTGCTGAGTTTCCAAAAACCAAACATTCAGAACCTAGAAGGGGTGGCAAACAGGGCTATGGCAACGGTTGGTCCAATGGATAACTTCCCAGAAGCTATTTCGGTTGGTCTGATGCTAATGAGAATGGTAATGCAGATTCAGTGATGGGTTTCAGTTTTATCACATTGAGAGTCAATCGAATCTTCGAATAGCAATTCAACAACCACATTGCTTTTCATACAATTGAAGCGTAGCAGTATCAAAACATAGTTAATATGCATTATTACTCGTTTCAATTAACAAACATGCCTGATCAAAACAAAAAAAAAATTTAACAAACATGCCTTACTTACAACGTGACTTAAGTTAGTACATTAGAAATAGCTCGAAAAGCTATCAAACACTAAGAAAAGGATGATTCCCGATGGCCATAATATTCCAACATATACCAACTAATGTTATGGATTTTATCACGAACACCTGTTCAATCCTACAACGAAAACGCCCCTACGGATCTTGGGAACAATGAATCACAGAAAAAGCAAACAAATATGTGCGTAATGAAAAAACCGGAAAGAAAGCAAGACACAAGATATACGTGGAAAACCTCAACGTGAGGAAAAACCACGGGAGCCACACCAGTCCACTATGAAATCGAATCAAGGAGTACAAGTCTTCTCACAATCTCTCTGAGATTGGTTTTCTCTCGCCTCTCTCTATTTTTCACGCTCTGAAAAAGTATTTTTCGATCTGGCCAACACACACGTCGGCCGAAACCCTAAAAGACAATTTAGGGCCTCGGTAGCGCTACAGGGAAATACCTGTAGCGCTCCAGAACTCTCTGTTCGCAAATTGGGCTCTGGGTAGCGCTACACCAAATCCTTGGTAGCGCTACCGCGTGGTTATGCTTCACTCCCAACAATCTCCCACTTGAAGATAACCTGAAGCATCCGCAAACAACCAACTGCAGACCCAAATGATCTCAATCAACCCGTGGACGTAGTCATCTGACCCCTTTTGGTGTGACTCCAGGCACATCATCTCTTCAAGCATGAAGGCCAACTGAAGTTGAACACAACTTCAGTTTCTGAACAGTAACAGACTTGGTCAACATATCTGCCGGATTTCGTTCCCCCAAAATCTTCTCTAGCAACAAATCCCCATCCTCCAAAAGTGAACGAATGAAATGGTACCTTAAATCAATATGCTTCGTCCTAGCATGGAACACTGGATTTTTGGCAAGGTGTATAGCACTCTGGCTGTCACTGAAAAGAACGCAGTTCTCTTGCTTCAAACCCAACTCCTCCAAGAACCCCTTCAACCAAATCATCTCCTTTGCAGCCTCAGTCACGGCCACATACTCAGCTTCTGTCGTGGATAGTGTCACTAATTTCTGCAGACGTGAGACCCAGCTCACCGCTGTTGAACCCATAGTATAGATATAACCTGTGGTGCTTCGCCGCGTATCCTGATCACCGGCAAAGTCTGCATCCACATATCCCTGCACTGTCAATTTCCCTTTCCCAAAACAAAGTGGCAAATCAGTGGTACCTCTCAAATATCGCATGATCCACTTTACTGCTTCCCAATGCTGTTTCCCTGGATTGCTAGCAAACCTGCTCACAACTCCCACTGCATGGGCAATGTCTGGTCTCGTGTTCACCATCGCATACATCAGGCTACCCACGGCCGAGGTATACGGAACCTTGGCCATGTACTCTCTCTCTGCATCTGTCTTGGGTGATTGCCCCTTGAGAAAGTTTGAAATGACTTCCCAAGGGTGTGCCAACTGCCTTAGCACTCTGCATACTGAACCTCTCCAGAACACGTTCAATATACTCAGCCTGACTCAACCGCAAGGTTCCCTGAGCCTTATCTCTGCTGATCCTCATCCCAAGTATCTGCTTAGCTGCACCCAGATCTTTCATAGCAAACTCTGTTGCCAACTGTTGTTTCAACCTGTTGATCTCCCTAACACAGGAACCTGCTACAAGCATGTCATCTACGTAGAGCAATAAAATGATGTAGCTAGACTCAAACTTCTTGAAGTAACAACAGTGATCTCCATTGCATCTTGTGTAGCCACTGCACTGCATGAAACCATCAAACTTTCTGTACCACTGTCTGGGAGCCTGTTTCAAACCATACAGACTCTTCTTGAGCCTGCACACCATCTCTTCCTTGTCTTTCACAATGAAGCCAACAGGCTGCTTCATGTAGATTTCTTCATCCAAATCCCCGTGAAGAAAAGCAGTTTTAACATCTAACTGCTCAAGGTAGAGATTTTCAGCAGCAACCAAACTCAACACCACTCTGATAGTGGCCATCTTCACAACAGGCGAAAATATCTCTGTATAATCGATCCCCTCCTTCTGTTGGAAGCCTTTTACAACCAATCTTGCCTTGTACCTTTTCTTGCCATCACTCTCCTGCTTAAGTCGAAAAACCCATTTGTTCTGCAAAGCTTTCTTTCCTGCGGGAAGCTGAGCTAACTGCCAAGTATCGTTGGAATGAAGAGAATCCATCTCTTCCTGCATCGCAGTCTTCCACTTAGCTGACTCGGAAACCTGCATAGCTTCATCAAAGCACTCTGGTTCTCCACTGTCCGTCAAAAGCAAGTAATCAAGCGAAGAAATATATTTCGGATTCGGCCTGTGTACTCTGGTTGTCCTCCTCAACTCTCTGACCGCTGAACTAGTCCCTGTCTCTGGAGCTACCTCATCTGAAACTGTCTCATCTAAAGCTCTCTCCTCTGCCTGACTGCAGGACCTCGTTCAACTTTGTCATCTGGAAGATCCTCCAACCCAAAGTACTCGGACGTATCTCCATCCGAGGTGGTTCTCCTACTGCTCTCGGACGTATCTCCATCCGAGGTGATACTCCCACTGCTCTGTTTGCTGTCCCTGTCTTTGTACATCACCTTTTCATCAAACACAACGTCTCTGCTTCTGATTATCTTACGGTTCTTGTCATCCCAAAAACGATAACCAAACTCATCTCCGCCGTACCCAATAAAGGTGCACTTCTGTGACTTAGCATCAAGTTTATCCCTGTCCTTGTCGCTAATATGCACATAGGAAACACAACCGAAAACATGTAAGTGTGAGAGATTTACCTCTTTACCACTCCAAACCTCCTCTGGTATGCCAAAGTTCAACGGAACTGATGGCCCAAGATTGATCAAATATGCTGCTGTGCTGACTGCATCTGCCCAAAACATCTTGGGCAACCCTGCGTGTATCCGCATGCTCCTAGCACGCTCAGTCAAAGTCCTGTTCATCCTCTCTGCAATGCCATTATGCTGCGGAGTCCCTGGAGGTGTTCTCTCTAAACGAATCCCGAATAGAGCGCAGGTTTTCTTGAACTCCCCCAACTCATACTCTCCGCCGTTGTCGGACCTCAACCTTTTAACCTTCAAATCTGTTTCATTCTCAACCATGGCCTTCCACTTCTTGAAGACTTCAAAGACCTCTTGACTTGTGCTTCATGAAGTATACCCATACCTTCCTCGAGTGATCGTCGACAAAGGTAACATAGTAATAAGAACCGCCAAGAGAAGACATCGTATTTGGACCCCACACATCCGTATGGACAAGCTCTAGCTTCGAGCCCCGGGAGACTCGCCGCCTTTCGAAAGCTAACCCGCTTTTGTTTCCCGAAGATGCAATCCTCACACATGTCAATATCCACGACTCTAAACCCGGTAGCTTCCCATTCGACCGCAAAACCTTCATTCCCTTCTCACTCATATGCCCCAGGTCTTCGTGCACTGATTTGAACTCTCCTCTTCTTTGTCTACAACATGCAAGTGTATCGCTACCATGTGAAGTCAAGTAAAGTGTACCAACTTTCTTGCCTTTAGCCGCCACCATGGTACCGTTGGAGACTTTCCACGTGTCCCCTGTGAATGTCGAAGTATAACCTGCTGCTGCAAGCTGTCCAACCGAAACAAGACTCCTCTTCAACTTCGGAACGTGTCTGACATCCTTCAGACACCATCTGTACCCCTGCGTCGCAATCTGAACATCCCCTACCCACTATACTGCAAGGCTCGTCGTCCCCCAAGTATACTTTCCCAAAGTCCCCTGCTACATAGTTCTGCAGAACCTCCCTGTTAGCAGTGGCGTGGAATGAGGCACCCGAATCAATCACCCACGATTCGGCGTCGCTGTTCATGGCAAGAATAAGTGCATCGTGCACAACATGAGCCTCTTGCCCACTGTTATTCTTTTTCGGTGCTTTGCAGGTTTGTGACATATGGCCTATCGACCACAATTCCAACATTCACCTTTAATAGGCCGAAACCCGAGATTTGGCCTTATTTCCCTTACCCTTGGATTTCGACACATTCTGTTCGATTCGACCACCCCTGGCCTGGCTTCTGCCCCTCTGCTCAAAACTTAGAGCTGAACCTGAACTACCTGAACTATCGATCGAACCCCTTCTGACCTCCTCAGTCAAAATCAAACTAACAACCTCACTCAGTTTCAACTTTTCTTTCCCCGCCGAATTATCGACGCAAAGAATCGCACCCCCGCCGCTCTCTCGGCAACGAGAGACAATTAACAAGGCTTGAACCTCATCATCAAACTCAATAGCAGCAGTGACGTAAGTTGATCAACTATCGTATTGAACTCACCGAGATGTGACATAAAGGAAACCCCTTGAGTCATAGACAGGTTGAAAAGTTTTTTCATAAGATGTACCTTATTCGCAGCAGACGGTTGTTGCTCGTACATCTTCTTGCTTCCATAAGCTCTTCCGTCGTTTTTTCCTTCAATATGTTGTGTGATCTGACTTTGAAAGGGACGGGCGAATAACCCCTAACGCCCTCTGTCCGTAACGTCCCAATCCTCGTTGCTCTCTCAGTTTTCTTCCCTTTACTTTACCCCAGCCGGTAAAGATCCTTCGATACGAGATAGTCCTCTATCTCTGCGTTTTCCAAAACGCGAAGTCTGACCCATCAAACTTATCAAGCTTTGATTTCCCTTCTTCTGAACCCATAGCTCCCACTGAAACCCTAGTCTGCCCGAACAAGATTAAACCCTAACTTGTCGAACAAAACCTACCGCAACCGCGGCTCTGATACCAGTTGTTATGGATTTTATCGCGAACACCTGTTCAATCCTACAACGAAAACGCCCCTACGGATCTTGGGAACAATGAATCACAGAAAAAGCAAACAAATATGTGCGTAATGAAAAAACCGGAAAGAAAGCAAGACACAAGATATACGTGGAAAACCTCAACGTGAGGAAAAACCACGGGAGCCACACCAGTCCACTATGAAATCGAATCAAGGAGTACAAGTCTTCTCACAATCTCTCTGAGATTGGTTTTCTCTCGCCTCTCTCTATTTTTCACGCTCTGAAAAAGTATTTTTCGATCTGGCCAACACACACGTCGGCCGAAACCCTAAAAGACAATTTAGGGCCTCGGTAGCGCTACAGGGAAATACCTGTAGCGCTCCAGAACTCTCTGTTCGCAAATTGGGCTCTGGGTAGCGCTACACCAAATCCTTGGTAGCGCTACCGCGTGGTTATGCTTCACTCCCAACAACTAAAACATTACAACAGTTGGGGGGGAAATAGATGTTATCTTGCCACAATCACATGCTGATTTGATATCTTCGAATTGCGTTTGCTTTCAATATAGCTATGGTAGACAAGAAGTAAATGATCAATTATATTGCAACCGACGATTGCATCCAAATGCACTCAGGAAAACAGAGAGATTTCAGTCCTTGTGGCATGCCAGACACAACGAACTGAGGGCCCGTAAGCGTGACATGTAATCACTGATGACTAATATAGTGCTCGAGCTGCTTGACATGTGGTCGTGTCCACCACTCCAAACCAAAATTTGCAGAGCATGCTGTTTGGAAGAGTTAATGGCTCTTTGGATATGGGATTCTAGCAATGGTGTAATGACGGCTAGAGGTTTGGGAGTCGCAGCGGGCGCTAAGAATCGCTTCATTTGTATGGAGGATTGCGAAACATTCTTACGAAGAGTTTTGAGGAGTGTAAATAACTTTCGAGATTGAGCTGGAATTTGGAAAATGAAGGGGAAGGCATTGAAGAAAAATCTCTGGAGTGTGAGCTGAAGTTGCCCCTGAAATCAAGAAGAGAAGAGAAGAGAAATCGCAAGTGAAAGAAACGAGCAGTTGGAGGAGTTTTCATTTTTGTATTGGATAATGATAGAATGGGAAAAATAGGCCTTATTTTTCGTAGACCTATTGTGAGGTTTCTTGAAAGGTGGGGAATTTGGATTTCCCAATTCAATTACTTCTATGTTTAGGAGAAACACACCAATATGGCCTTGTTTTTTATTGGCCTATTGTGAGGTTTCTTGTGAGGGGTGAAATTTGGATTTCCCATGTAAAACTTGGGTGCAAATAGGGTACAACTGACGTGGTGGTTGAGCGAGCATCTTGCATGTCTAAAAGTATTTTAGACAGTCCAGATTTCTCCCTTCCTCTCTCCACTCTCCTCTTTCCTCTCATTTTTATCATTTTTTGCAAATATGATAAAAATTACATGATGCTAAATATTCTGATTAAAATACAACAAATAAACTTTACAAGAGTCAAAACATACGTTCGGTTTTAGTGCCTTGCTAGTTATAACTTTAAAACAAATAAAATTCCATCGTCTAATACGTTAGCTCGATTATACAGTAATGTTAACGTGATGTGTCTCATTTTACGTCGCATGAGGGAATTATGACATCAGAGTATCTCCGTTATAATTCAGGAACCGTGAACCATAGGGACACACTACAAGAGAAAATACCGTTTGAGACGGTGACCTACTGTCGCAAAAAGTTGTTTTACCGTCGCAAAAACTTTTTGCGACGGGATTGATCGCGTTGCAACAACTGCGGTGGCAAAAGCCTTTTTGCATCGGGAGATTACCGTCGCAAGTATTTGCGACGGGAAATATAATTATTAGCAACGGTGTCTCACCGATGCAAAAACATAATCAAATTTACAACAAAATTTTTGCGACTGTAAGACTCCCGTCGCAACCGTAATCTTTCCCATCGCAAATGTTAATCTTTTTTTTTTTTGCAGCGGTCACTCTCCCGTTGCAAATGGTATCATACACCGTGGCAAAATGTAAATCTGGATATGGCAAGATTGGCTTTTAGAACTTTTACATTATTTGCCCTCACAAATAAACCTATTATTCATCAAAAAAATTCCCAAAGGCATTACGTTTCATCAATGCGCTATATTTATTTATCATACACATTATGTTCCATCAAACCACGATATTTTATTTATCAAACATCCAAATATTATCCCTCATATATACCAAAACCAAATTAACCCAATCAATAGCAACAATATCCCCAAGGTCGTAATTCGGGTAAATACCTAAATAACATACTAAAGAGATCTAATAAAGTCAAAATTTCAATACTAAATTAGAATAAAATCGATAAACTCCACTTAGTCAAAGCAAGCTTCCATCTCAATAAACTCTACTCAATCACCCATCTCTTTCTCAATCACCTGAAACAAAAATTAAAAAATTTTAGAAGACAAATTATATAGAGCAACAATTAGATTGAAGACAAAAAAAATCTTATCAAATTTACATCAGAATAACGCCAAGCAACATATCGACCAACAGCATCTCCAACTGTGAGTAAATTTAGACGAGGTCTCTCTAAATTAGCAGTAGGCTTATTTGCTTTTTCTACAAGCACTTTGCAATAGCCTTCTCCTAATGGTTTTCCATCCATTTCCGACATTGGGTCCATGGTAATAAGCAGCCCCTCACCAACATCATCTTTTGGAATACCAGAATTTAGCAAGTATACACCAATTACCTACAACAAAATATAGAAACAAAACTCAAAGATAAAACGAAAGAGAAAATCTCTCATTCTTTTCATGTAGAAATCAACATATATGCGGATTTTAGAGGTCTAGAGGACGTACTTGCTCATTTAGCCTTTGAATAGGTGGTGGTGTTGTAGTATGAGTTTGCTCCAATGGGGAGAGGCCGTCACCAACTGACTCTGTATATGCTCGATGTCCACTACATGCATCATGAACCTACAAAGTGACGGTATCAGCTCTCAATTAGACCCGTATATCCATAAAAATAATTTGCAAGTCATAAATAATAGTCTAATGAACCTGTCTAGAAGCATATGAGCCTCGAGATTCCATGTACTCCCACATATGAGTTTTGATCTTATCAACCTCTCTAGTAAATTGTTGGGTCAAGCGGTACTCGACTTCAGAAACAGAGTCTTTAATACGCTGCTCAATCTCAGCCAAAGATGAAGGACTAGTAGCCTGTGAAGATGATCTGCTATTGTAGACCGCAGACCGAGGCACGCCCCCTAGCAGTAAAATGAGGACCACTAGCCAACCGAATTATTTCTTCAGAAAGTGTGGCATCATTTGTCCTTCGCAATGTTTGAACCTGTTGAAATGTAAAATATTAGTATATATTATCAATGGCAGATTTTAAATTTAAGGTTTCAAATACATACATGTTCCATAAACCAAGTGTGGAATTGTTCGAAATGTACACGGTGAATTTGACGGTCATCTGCTCGAGGCATTTCGCTCTTAAGGACATTTAGGTGCCTCCTGGGTAGGCAAAAAAAAAAAAAAACAAGTGTAAATGTCAGATGCATTTAATTGCTATAGTTTTTTAATTTGAGAGATGATGCAACTTACGTTATGAAATGACCAACGCTAGTGTGTTGAACAATATATAGCGATGAGCTTGTATCCATTCAGTATCAGTGAGATTGAATATTGTCTCTTCCCCCATTGGACGACCCTTACCATCACCACCATCATAGCTCCTTGGTGGTCGACTAGACTTTGTTTCAATGTCATCAAGATATTGTGCACAAAAATTCATGCAGTCTTCCATTAAGTAACCTTTGGCTATTGAAGCCTCTGGATGAGCTCGGTTACGCACATACTGCATACTGCTTCAAGGTAAGAAGATACCTCTCAATTGGGTACATGCATCTAAACTGTACTGGTCCAGCAATCACTGCTTCCTCAGCTAAATGTATCGGCAAATGCTCCATTATGTCGAAAAAAGATGGTGGAAAAATTTTCTCAAGATGGCAGAGTGTTATAGCAATACGATCCTGTAAATACTCCAAGTCAGATGTGCGATTTACCTTAGAGCACAGTTGCCTAAAGAAGTTGCCCAACTCAATCAAGGTTTCAATCACATTCTTAGGCAACGTTCTCCTTATAGCTATTGGAATAAGTTGCTGTATTAAAACATGATTGTCATGCCTCTTAAGACCAGAAATACTTCGATCCTCTGTACGAACACGGCGTGATATATTAGATGCATATCCATCAGGTTCTTTCACTTCCTTGAGTACTTTGAGGAATAGGTCTATCTCATCCTTATTCATCGTGAACTGAGCAGGAGGAACATATGCTTTATTAGACCCCCTTAATTGCAAATGTAGTGGTTTTCTAATGTTCATTTCTTGCATGTCACGCCGAGAATTAGCATTGTCCTTCGATTTGCCAATAATTGAAATAATTGTCCATAATATATTGTCACAAAAATTCTTCTCTATATGCATCAAATCAAGGCAGTGTCTAATTAAGTTAAACTCCCAATAAGGTAGTTCAAAAAATATGCTCTTTTTCTTCCAATTATGAGTCCGAGATCCTCTCTTTTGCCTCTTTTTTGACGTATTCTTCCTTTCTAGTAGGTCAGCCCTTCTGTATTGTGTAAGGATACCTTCTTCTTCCAATTGTCGCAACAACTCAGACCCGGTTAAATTTTGCGGCCTTTGTCTGTATTCACGACTGCCATCAAATGAGACCTTATCCTTTCGGAATTTATGACCATCAGGTAAGAACCGACGGTGACCCCAATAGCAAAATTTTTTCCAATGCTTCAACCAACATGACTGAGTATTTGTATTACATAAAGGGCATGCATATTCACCTTTTGTGCTCCATCCTGACAGGATGGCATAGGCTGGGAAATCATTTATTGTCCATAATAATGCTGCATGCATCTGAAACATTTGGTTGGTTGATGCATCAAATGTGGGTACACCTTCGTTCCATAGTTCTTTCAACTCCTCAATCAATGGTTGGAGATACACGTCAATCTTGTCTCCGGGTCCTTTGGGTCCATCTATGAGTATAGCCAAAATTAGAAATGGTTGTTTCATGCACAACCACGGTGGTAAGTTATATGGAATTAACACCACTGGCCAAGTGCTATGAGCTATGCTTAGTGATCTAAATGGGTTGAATCCATCTGAGGCTAAGCCGAGCCTTACATTCCGACAATCACTGGCAAACGATGGGTTCCGCCGATCGAAATCTTTCCAAGCCAGTGAGTCAGTAGGATGCCTATATACACCATCATCGGTACGCTTCGTTGAGTGCCAACTCATGAGCTCAGCTGTTTTAGACGACATAAACCACCTCTGCAATTTCTTCTTAACAGGAAAATACCTCACTTGTTTAAGAGCTATCTTTTTACCACCATTAGAATTGTCAGTATTATCTTTCCACCTAGACTTTCCACATATAACACATTCATTCAGATTTGCCTCCTCATTTCTAAACAACATACAATTGCTCTCGCATGCATCGATAGTCTCATACGTGAAGCCTAAATCTTCAGTTATCTTTTGTGCCTCATAGTATGAACTAGGAAGTTTGACACCTTCAGGGAAAGCCTCATTCAACAATTCGAGCAACATGTCAATTAGTTTGTCCGTACCATGATTCAACACTTTTATATGCAATACCCTAACAATGAATGACAATGAAGTGAATTTCTTGCACCCTGGGTACAATTCAGTCTGTGCATTTTCTAAAAGTTTGAAATACTTTGCAGTTTCTGGATTCGGCCCTCCACTAGGATCGACTGTATTTTGTTCAGCACTGGCAGCATTATTATCCATATGAGGCATTCTAATCGCCTCATTTATCATTCCTACCATATCATCCCTAATGTCTGAGTCTACCATAATGTTATTATCCTGGTTACCATGCAAAGGAACATAGGGCTCGCCATGGTAAACCCACTGCTTGTAATTCCTTAAGAAGCCATGAGATATGAGATGCTCTCGCACAACCACTAGTTGATAATTATAGCGATTCCCACAATTCCTACATGGACAACAAATGACTGAACTTTCAGCCATTGTGCTAGACACAAATGCAAGAAACTGATCAATTCCGGCCACATATTGCATTGACATCCTATTTGGCAAATCAATCCAACTCTTGTCCATATTTTGAAGTACTTTCCTCAACTGTTTCAGAACAAATTCAGATCATGGTTAACTTAACATGGACAAAAATTTGCTGATAAAAAAAAAGGACAAAAAGTTGCTGATAAAAAGAAGGGACAAAAAGCTCAACCCAAGTGAACTTCTGTGATTACAAAAAAAATCTTTCTAATCAACACAAAATAAAATAGTTGCAAAATATAGTTGATGGGCAGTAGTCAAGTTCTTTAAACATAGATGCAAACTTTTGGACATGGCTCTGTACTCTTAATGAAGAAGACGATAATTAAAGAAACTTTAATTGTTAAATACATGGGAATAGATAAAATGTATATCTTTTTTTTTTTTTTTTGGATCGGCGTGTATATCCTTGCTTTATTAAAGTTGAACATTGCTAATCCACTTACACCCTTTCTCCCCAAATCCAAACTTCCACATAATATCCGAGAGAATATTCCAATTAAAATTAGAAGACTATTAAAAAATAGTACATATATTTGCCCAAATATATATATATATATAAAGATAAATGTATAAAAAAATGCCAATGCCATTAGTTTAGTCTAAACTTTTAACACTTCAAAGGGTACTTTTCGTACAGCCAATTGCATTGATCATTGGGATAGAAAAATAAACAAATTGCCGACATGTAAACCCTCCATAAATAACAGTACCATTGGTCTTTTTTGCGCATAATCAGACCAATTTTGTAGTTCTCCTACAACACTTTCAATAGGCTTTGGTCAAATTTTCCTAGCTTTTTTATTTTTACTAAACTACCGGTGAATGCATAATCCATAGAATTTTGAAACCTGAATGAACCCCAATCAGAATTTTTGTGCCGAAACCCAACATTCGCACCATGATACATTTAATTGTCTTTCAATTTCTAGTTTGAGTTTTGGATCTTTTCCAGAGAGAAATAATTATTTGCCACCATTGGCGCTCATTGAGGCAATTAATCAAACAGCTGGTACCCATCACCATTGGGGCTCATTAAACCACCTATAGGTCCTTACAAGTTAGTACGAAAAGAAGAACATGCAATTAAAGATAGGAAAACAATGTGACGAGAACCCCGTTCGGCAATTTAAGCTTTGTTAATTTGTTAATTCCTCCACTAACCAACACAAGTCAAGTCTAATCTAGGCAAACAGAGTAGCGGTTGCAAGTTATGTAAACATAAAAACAGAATAAATCAATTAGTCTACATTAGCAGAAGCAAAAAAACAATCAAAAGGACTCACCAATGCGATGACGATTTTTTGGAAAAAAAGAGAAGAAAGTGAGAGACCGAGAGAGAAGAGAGAACCAAGGATTACAGATATTACCTGCGAGGGGATTGGCGGTGGAAATCTGGTTGGTGACGATGGAGGCGTGAGAATTAGCAGGGGAATAGCTTTGATCAGAGATGTGAGAGAGATGGAATAGTAACGTGATTTTCTGAGTGGTAATGGAAAGCGTAATAAGAATTTTTCTAGGGTTTTTTTAATACCAAAATAGGAGTCTCTAATTTGGCGCCATTCTGGAAAAAGAGGTCAATTGGCGGCATTCACGAAAAAGAGAGACAGATGGCGCCAATAGCAAAAAAATTTAAAACAGGTGTCAATTGCCGCCTTTTTTTTTTTGGATTAAAAAATCATCCTCCCCGTGCTCCTAAAATGACGTCGTTTTGTGTTTCTTTTTGCAACGGGAAACAATGCCGTGGCAAAAATTAAGCTTTTGCGACAATGTTTTTTGCGACGGGATATTCACCATTGCGAATGCGCGTTTTTGCGTCGGGAAGTTTTAACCGTGGCATATACCCATCTTTTGAGACAGTATTTCATCCCGTTGCAAAAACTTCGACGCAAAATGTATTTATTCTTGTAGTGACATTTTCCCCGAGCTTCTTGCCTTCTACTTGATACATCAAATAGTCTAGTGAATGAACCCCAAATAAACAAACAAACATCCTTTTATTCAACAAATACTTTCTTTTACTGCAGCTATATATGTTATATATGTTGAGACAGAAGCTAATCTTTTCTGCCCAATGATACATTAATTACCACCACTATTATTACAGTCACAAGGGCAGAATCACAGAGGTGGAATGCTTTGCTCATTCCTGAAGAAATTACCAGGATCAACCCTGGTCTTCACATGAACCAATCTTTCAAAGTTAATCCCATAGTATTTCAAACCCCAAATGCTTGCCTGTTCATAGCTTGTGTTGCCTTTGCTATTTACCCCTATATCAAGATCTCTGTAGTTGAGATATGCAGATCTTGGATTCTTGGTAACATATGGAGTCATGAAACGATAAAACCTTCGGATTGCTCTCCTATTCCTGTTTAATGCATTTTCCCCTGCTTCGTTCCACACGACTCCGTAATGAATGCTGTATGAGGTCCCCGCTCTATGGGGGAAAGGCGTTGCGGTTGCTGAAACCTCACTCAACCTTCCACCATAAGGACTAAATTGCATCTCGGTTACCTCCTCTGGATATTCAAGGACCCTTTTCCAAATGGATTCGAGCCCGGTTTCAGAAATGGGCTCAGTCACGTAGTCCGATTTTCCTTTGAAATATGTAGTATACAACGATGAAGTCCTATTCAACAAAATTTCAAGTGGCTCTCCACTATAACCTGAGAAGTAGAGTATCGACTCGATCCAGCTCATTTCGATACAGTCTGACCTCACCAAACCCAGCTCGGGAAACTTTTGTTGCATCAATGGGAGGAGTGTGTCAACTCCGCCAAGGTACAAGGTAACGAATGAGGCTTGTACTGTTTCTTTTCCGTATTGGCTGGAATTGGCTCTCGTCAGAAAGAGCCTAAGAAGTAGCTTTTCATCGATTTTCTCTGCAATGGATTGCCACCGGTGTACAATCTTAGTTGCATTTTGTTCCAACGTTCTGTTTACGGTGAAAACCGTGACAGTTTCGGGAACGGGTAATAGTTTTATGTGCCATGCAATAACAACACCGAAACTTGTGGCTCCACCTCCTCTAATGGCCCAAAATAGGTCTTCTCCCATCGATTTCCGATCAAGAATTCTTCCATTTACATCGATTAATCGAGCATCGATGATGTTATCAGCAGCGATCCCATAATTACGGGACATCATCCCATATCCTCCACCACTAAAGTGTCCACCAACACCTACAGTAGGGCAAACACCGGCTGAAAAGCCAAGAGTTGGACTTTTCTTGGCTATGGTATAGTAAAGTTGACCAATCGTAGCCCCGGCCTGAACCCATGATGTGCTATTTTCGACATCAATAGTAATTGATTGAAAATTTACTAGGTCAAGCATGACAAACGGGGCCTGCTGGTAAGAGACGTAAGATAGACCCTCGTAGTCATGCCCACCACTTCGAACCCGGAGTTGCATGCCATGCTGTTTGGAACAGTTAATGGCTGCTTGGATATGGGATTCCAGCAATGGTGTAACGATAACTAGAGGTCTGGGGACTTTGGCGGGTGGAAAGAATTGCTCCAATCGTATAGCAGACTCCAAAACCGATTCGTACGAAGAGTTGTAACGAGTGTAAATAACTTTGGAGATTGAGTTAGAATTTGGAAATTGAAGGGAAAGGCATTGAAGGAAATTCTCATGGGTATGAGCTGAAGTTGCCCATGAAATCAAGAAGAGAAGAGAAATTGTAAGGGAAAGCAATGAAGCATTTGGAGTCTTCATCATTTTGTATTGGATGATGATATAATTTGTAAAAATTTAGGCCTGTTATTTATAGTGCAAATGTGATGTTCCTTGTGAGGTATGAAATGTGACTTTTCCATGCTTCTATGTTCATGTCTATCAACAAGAACTTCATATAGAGACTATATGAATGTTCAAACGAAGAAATGAAGAACCCTAAGAGCTAGGGAAATTGGCCAGGTATTCCTTGTACATCTTTTATTACTCCATCTCCCGATTTGTTTGTAAACTTATAGACTTTTGCATGTCCCAAAGTGTTTGTGGATTTGATTTTTTAACGAACAAAATGTCCTTTTAACCCTTGATTTTTTGAAACAAAGTGACTTTTCAAAAAAGTTAAAAGGGTATAATGTTGGAAAGTTGAATGCTTTTTCGTATAACCATTACGTTCCCAAAAAAGATGGATTCTAAAAACTGGACAAACAAATTAGGATAGAGGCCAGAGGGAATAATATTTGGGTAAATTTCACTGACACCCCTGGATTTTACTCAAATCATAATGTCATCTCATTTACATTTTCAAATCATGCTGCACTCCACTACTTTAATTACTCCATCCGTCCCAATTTGTTTGCTCACTATGGTTATGGGTGCCTTTTTAAAACTCTTATAGTTTTCAATCTATAATATATTTTATATGCAATATAGATCTTATTTGATTGATCTCAATTAGTTTTATATGATAAAATTTTCAAAAACTTTAGAAACACTACAAATAAAAAGTTATAAACATTTAAAAATGGCACAGATATTCGTAGTGAGCAAACAAATTGGGACCAAGAGAGTCGTATTTTGTGTAATACTTCAGTCAATTTTCTCTATTAATAGTAATTTTGCCATTGCCAAACAAAATAACTCATATAACTTGTTAATTACTCGCTCCGTCCCATAATGTTAGACACTTTTGGGATTGCATGTCATTTTTAAATTTTGTATATCTTTTAATTAATAATGTTTTATTTTATTTTCAAAACTTTGTTTAATAGAACTAATTGAAATTTATCAGA
This sequence comes from Vaccinium myrtillus, assembly GCA_016920895.1. Lineage (NCBI taxonomy): Eukaryota > Viridiplantae > Streptophyta > Magnoliopsida > Ericales > Ericaceae > Vaccinium > Vaccinium myrtillus. The sequence continues at coordinate 14,080,855 of CM029275.1, read as the reverse complement.
CGAGATCCACATTGTTTATAAAAAATATTTTGGATTAAAAATATTAACGATTTTTTCATAGGGCTGGAACAGTGAAAGTGTTTAATTTTTTTGGACGAGGAAGTAAAACTAAATAAACAAAGTAATTCTACCAAATGTTGTAAACCACTACCAAATAAACCAATCTACGAGATAGTTTAGCCTAAATTCACTATTTTGTTTTTTCTAATTTTGATTAGTTTTTTTCTAAAATTTATTACTTTCCTATTAGCATTGATGAAAGAAATATAAAAGTAAAAGAATTATGATCAAAGGACGGGAAAAAATTCTATTCGCTTTAATTTTTTTCATTCCATCGATATATACTTTTTAATTTGTTTGGCTCTTCTCGTTGAGATGGACATGAATAGTCAAATATGCTAACCATAAGTTAAAACCTATAAACCCACAATGAAATTGAGTTATACTGACAAGAGTCGAAAAAGTTAGAAAGTATGGACCGAACTTACAAAAGAATATATCAACCAAAAGGGTAAAACAAATAAAAGCTTGGTTGTGTTGAATTATGTTGTCTTCAATGAACGTTTTTTAACTTTTTCTCATACTCCCTCCGTCCCCAAAAAACAATATTCACACCTTCTGAAGAAATTCCGATGTTTGGTAATTTATAATATTTTTTAAGATTTTAAAAATTTTGTTTCATAAAAATAAATGAGATCTATCAAAAAAGATCCATATTGCATATACAAATCATTATAAATTACAAAAACATAGATATTTACTTTTTATATTTCTCTCATGAACAAACTAATGACAAACTATTCCTTTGATTGATCGATTTTGTAGAGGCTTAGGAGATTTAGTACTAATTTATTTTTTTAAGTTAATTTAGTTGCAATTACCTAGTTTTATTCGGAAGAGCAAAATTGGTATTAATAGAGCAATGGACTAAAGTGTTGCACAAATGCTAAAGTATGAGAGTGCAGCTTGATTTTCAAAGCTTGATTTTTGTTGTCCCTATTTGTCAGAATTTCAGTACTTTTCCATTTCCTTTTTTTGGTGCAGCGGAAATTCTTACTTTCCCATTTCCAAAACCGTGGTGCTGCTGCGAATCATTCTTCATTCCTCACGCACGCTGTGTAAGAATATTCCCTTATGTTATCTGTATAGAATATTTTCTGACATGAAGTTGTTGTTTAAAAGTCGCATGATTTGTATGGGTAGATTAATCAAACATTTCTGGTAGGTCAATTATTACAACCTACGTCTCAATATATTTGTCCATTCTCAAAATACAATTTTTTGAAAAAATAATTCAATTTTGTTTTAAAAAATATACTCTATATCAAGAAACTAGTGAATGCGCATACATGAAGACACGAGTTTAAGCATGAGTGAATCTAATATAATCTCACTCGACATCAACCCTGAAATCTACTTGATGAATCTAATTTAGCTCCATCAAATTTCCCCTTTACGGTATGGAAACAAAATTGAAAATAAATTGTATGAAAAAATGTCTTGATTTCATTAATAAATTGAAAATAAATTTCTGTAAAAATGTTCCACGAAGAGTAAATAAAAACAGAGAGAGAAGATTGGCTTGGCAATAATTTATAAAATACATGCAATAATTTAAAAGAAATAAAAAAAAAGTCATAACCCACATATTTTCGTTCCCTTAGCATAGAGGGTGAGATTTGATTTTGAAACTGGATTATGAGAGAGACAGAGAGAGAGTTTTGAAATTGGAAACAAACATAAGAATTAGAAATAAATTAGAATAAAGATTCAGTATATTTTTGCTATTTTCTAAAACATAATCTTCTAAGAGTATACTTATCTGGAACACCAACAAATTGAACCTCAAAAAAACCTTTTATATATACTTTAGCAAGTCAATTTTTTAAAAACTCACAAAATCAAACTTCATACTCTAACTTTACTATACTAAACTATTTTTTCTCTCTGATCCTATTTTTCTATCAAATACTACCCATATTTTATTTAACAGAAATTTTAAAAGGTTTTTTCCTTTGAGAGAGAGAGAGAGAGAGAGAGAGACCTTGGATGTCGATGATGTCGATTTCCTCTTCGGAATCGGGGAAGAAGATTTGCTGGTTCGTTGAAAATCGCCTAAGAAAATCGCCTAACCTCTTTCTCTCTCTTCGTTGGTTGTCGTCTGAAAGGGGAGGAAGGAAATGACCCGAAATGTGTTGATAGGGTGACCCGCGAGATTAATTTACCCGGACCCGGTGGCTTATAACCCGCGAGAGCCTTCCTTCCATCATAGCCGTTGGATGAGATCCAACGGCTGAGACTACGAGTTCGGATTTAACCTAAATCCGGGAGTCCTGAGGGGATCCGGATTGTATGTATATATATATATAACAAGAAGTTTCCTATGAGGGCTCCCTCACAAAAAAAAAGTGCGGGAAAACAGGATTCCCGTTTCCGGACCTCTAAAACCGCTTGGATCAAGCCCTTCCCGGTATTTGTTTTTGAAGATTTCTCGCGTGGACCCTTGAAAACACCTTCTGAACACATTGGACGGATCGGATTTTCCAAAAATAATTTGCAAAACAAAAAAAATCATTTTTTTCTTATTTTCGGGAGGTGTGGACTAGAAGTTTTCTATATACATATATATATATATATATATATATATATATATATATATATAGGATAATGATCCCTTAAGGGATCCCTTAACCAAAAAACCGTGCGGACCACCCCCTTTTTCGACTTTCCGGATCAAATTTTGACGATCCGAACCGCTCAATGTTTTTAAAATGCATTTTCCAAGGTCCACGCGGAAAATCTTCCAAAAAAAATATCCGGAAGGGCTTGATCCATACAATTACCGAAAACTGTATGGACAGTTTTTACCGTAACCAAAAACTGTATGGATCAAGCCCTTCCGGGTATTTTTTTTTGAAGATTTTCCGCGTGGACCTTGGAAAATGCATTTTAAAAACATTGAGCGGTTCGGATCGTCAAAATTTGATCCGGAAAGTCGAAAAAGGGGGTGGTCCGCACGGTTTTTTTGGTTAAGGGATCCCTTAACGGATCATTACTCTATATATATATATACTCCACCTTCCCGATATTTTTTTGACGATCCGAACCGTCCAATGTGTTCAAAAGGTGTTTTCCAAGGTCCACGCGGGAAATCTTCAAAAAATAATACCGGGAAGGGCTTGATCCAAGCATTTTTCCGCAAAACTGTAAATGTACAGTTTTTGCGAAAAAATGCTTGGATCAATCTCTTCCCGGTATTTTTTTTTGAAGATTTCCCGCGTGGACCTTGGAAAACACCTTTTGAACACATTGGACGGTTCGGATCGTCAAAAAAATATCGGGAAGGTGGAGTATATATATATATAGAGTAATGATCCGTTAAGGGATCCCTTAACCAAAAAAACCGTGCGGACCACCCCCTTTTTCGACTTTCCGGATCAAATTTTGACGATCCGAACCGCTCAATGTTTTTAAAATGCATTTTCCAAGGTCCACGCGGAAAATCTTCAAAAAAAAATACCCGGAAGGGCTTGATCCATACAGTTTTTGGTTACGGTAAAAACTGTCCATACAGTTTTCGGTAATTGTATGGATCAAGCCCTTCCGGATATTTTTTTTTGGAAGATTTTCCGCGTGGACCTTGGAAAATGCATTTTAAAAACATTGAGCGGTTCGGATCGTCAAAATTTGATCCGGAAAGTCGAAAAAGGGGGTGGTCCGCACGGTTTTTTTGGTTAAGGGATCCCTTAACGGATCATTAATATATATATATATATACTCCACCTTCCCGATATTTTTTTGACGATCCGAACCGTCCAATGTGTTCAAAAGGTGTTTTCCAAGGTCCACGCGGGAAATCTTCAAAAAAAAATACCGGGAAGAGATTGATCCAAGCATTTTTTCGCAAAAACTGTACATTTACAGTTTTGCGGAAAAATGCTTGGATCAAGCCCTTCCCGGTATTATTTTTTGAAGATTTCCCGCGTGGACCTTGGAAAACACCTTTTGAACACATTGGACGGCTCGGATTTCCCAAAAACAATTTTTAAAAGCATCAAAACACCAAAAAACCTCCCATCCGAAATCCTTGATTGGATAATTTGTGTATATATATATATATATATATATATATGGGGGCGGTTCCGTTGCCACAACGAATAACACAACATTTGACACAAATTTTTTTTTGTGAACCCCACGCGAATGATCGGAGCCGTTCAATTTATTTAAAATATGTTTTTAAGATTACCTGAAAAAAATCAACTCATTTGAATATCGGTAAGAGCTTGATCAATTCATTTAGTTGATTCCTGTCAGATTTTACAGGATAAATTTGAATGAACCGATCAAGCCTTTACCGATATCCAAATGAGTTGATTTTTTACAGGTAATCTTAAAAACATATTTTGAACAACTTGAACGAGTCCGATTGTAAGCGTGGAGCTCCGATTATTGTTGTGTCAAATGTTGTGTTATTCGTTGTGTCCATGGAACCGCCCAAGACTTATTATATATATATATATATATATATATATATAGGCAGGCAAATTCTCTAGTCCAAACCTCCCGAGAATAAGGAAAAATTGATTTTTTTGTGTTGCAAATTATTTATGGAAAATCCGAGCCGTCTAATGTGTTCAGAAGGTGTTTTCAAGGGTCCACGCGGAAAATATTCAAAAAAATACCGGGAAGGGCTTGATCCAAGCAGTTTTTCGCAAAAGCTCGTATTTATATATTTTTACATGTGAAAATTGCTTGGATCAAGCCCTTCCGGTATTTTTTTTTTGAATATTTTCCGCTAGGGGACCCTTGAAAACACCTTCAACACATTGGACGGCTCGGATCGTCAAAAAAATTTTGGAACATGGAGGTCCGGAACGGGAAGTCGGATAAGAGACGGTATTTGTATATATATATATATATATATATATATATATATATATATATATATATATATATACAAAAAATCACTATCTAATCCGGGAGTCCCGGATCCGGGACTCCACCTTCCCGATATTTTTTGTCGATCGAACCGTCAATGTGTTCAAAGGTGCAGTCGCTGGAAATCTTCAAAAAAATACCGGGAAGGGCTTGATCCAAGCATTTTTCCGCAAAACTGTAAATGTACAGTTTTTGCGAAAAAATGTTTGGATCAAGCCCTTCCCGGCATTTGTTTTTTGAAGATTTCCCGCGTGGACCTTGGAAAACACCTTTGGAACACATTGGACGGCTCGGATTTCCCAAAAATAAATTAAAGGAAAGAGAAATGTATATTCGTATATTAATTTATACGTACAGCATATTATGATGGCAATGCAATATTTTCCTCGTATTTGGCTTCAATTGGCCTCGTATATATTGGAAACTCATGATGTCAAGTCTGTAGATTAGTCAATCATCGTGAAATGTATTTTAAACTTATATCGGTATGTACTCTTCTATAAGTAGCGTATCTAGATAATGGATATGATTATTTCGCTCAATCGGCTTGCTGATAACTTGAAGAAAGGAAATTTTTGTCATCTGATTTCCTAGATGGCCGGAAGCTTCATTTCGCTATCGAAGTTATCGCAGTTCAGACCTTAGAAACTTTTCTTTTGCTTGTACCAAACAAAATTATGTCAGTTGAAATTGTATACCTTGATTATCTTGAAGTTCCTTCAATAAATCGAGTTGCTAAGTACAAGTACAACACGTCAAGTCTTTCCCCAAAGTCTTGAGATATGACAGCAAACCAAAGCCAAATTCAAATTCACTTGCGGAAATTTATGTATGGTAGCATGCCAATTGATCAGTATATGCCTTGTGAATGTTATGTTCCCATTTAGGACATTTAAGTACAACACAAGACTTAGTTTGTTATTAATTACAATTAACATATAGATTATTAAGGTCATTACCAAGTCAATTCTTTACAAAGGTCGATCTAAACTGTTACGATTTTAGGTCTCACGGATTCCATCGGCTATTGATGACCACGTGATCGAATGACATTTAATGCACCCCGAGGCATTATTACAATGGACCATCTTACCTCCATGGTAGTTTTATTTTAGCAATCTTGAACTACCTATTTTTTAGATGTTATGGAGTACATTATTCGTGCCAAAAATAAAGTTGATCAGGTATCGGTATAAATTTAATCGGGCAAAAGGTATATATCATTCCAAAAAGGAAATTGTATCCCAATCAAGGAGCTTTCTAAACTCGATCGAACCAAATTTTTATGGCAACGATTTAATAAAGACGACAAAATGAGCGGTCTCGATCGTTAAAATAGTTTGGTTTATTGAGATCCGCTTCATATTTGCACTGAAGATTATTGCCAAATGTGTAACATATGATTAGAAAATATTTTTTTGTCACAATAAATGTTAACCATGGTTGACTTGGGTTTGGAAAAAAAATGTTTTTATTGTGCCGTGTCGAGCCGTACAGACCCCTTTTTATGTCGTGTCAGTCTAAGACCGCGCCGTCTCCATTTCCATGCCATGTCCGTCTAAAATCGTGCTCGTACCGTGCCGTGCTGGGTCAGTGCCAACCCGGCCGTTTGACACCTCTAGGAATCTGTCGTGCCACATTTAAACATGCCATGCCGGGTCCGTGCCAGCTCGTCCCGTTTGACACCTCTAGGTATATACTTGTTGGGATTGAATATGGCAGTTATTTTGGATATGGCAGCTACGTTGTCTTCATGCCTTCTTATGGAAAACCGCCTTTGTCTTAATCCAAATGTGCTTGATACTTGTCCTTGACAAGTCATCACCTCGTGTCCATCTTATAGACTAAAATTTTTAATCAAAATATGGTGCAAACAACGGGGTAATTTCTTTAGGAATGAACAGAGTATTCCACGTTTTCCGGCTTAATAGAATGAATCACAGAGGAAGCAAAGAAGAAGGAACACTACATTCAACTTCATAGCGAGCCTGAGTATCAATGAAAATTATCCTTCTCTGCTTACAACAAATGGTACAGAGCTGCTAGCTTATGTCATGCTTCTAAACTATTGCTCCAAAAACTCTCATTTTTTCCATATGCATCCATGCTTGCATTTTTACTCTCTCTTGTGGGATGAACGATAAATATCATAGAGTAGTGGAATACTATCAGAACTATCAAACACTTAAGCAATGCGGGTCAACAATATTTCGAAACCACGAAATAAATGAAATGCTCACAGATACGTCTCAAAGGTAAACACATCAGATCAAAGTAGGCCTTGGTTGGTGTAGAAATTCCGAGTTATCAAGAACAAAAAAAAAAAAAAAAAAAAGTTTTCTCCACCGCCTTTCCTACAACTCTTAGCCCTCCTCAATCTCCTTGTTACCTACACACCCAAGTTCCCAACAACTCGTCCTACAATCTGTTCTCCAATCGTACGTAAAAATAAAACCTCTGTTTCAATTACTCAATCTCCCCTAATCCTCAGTCATCATAACCCCACCGACGAAGATTCCACATCCAATCATTAATAATCTTCTCTAAATGTCATAACCTCCAACAATTTTCGCCCTTATGGTGGGTTGGGGAGCCATACATGTGAAAATTGGTCCTTTTTGCCACCTCTATCGGAATGAAAACCTTATGAATGGTTTTCATTCACATGATTGGTTTTCATTACCTTATAGTGGGCTGGGGAGCCATACATGATACATGTATGGCTTTCACCCGGAATGAATGGTTTTAAGACAGTTCATGTGGAAGGCAGTTCCAATTTTCACATGTATGGCTTTCACATGTATGGTTTTAAAAAAAGGGAGGGAAGAATTAACGGAATGTCCGGGTGAAAGGCAGTTCTTAGAAAACAGTTCAACAAAATTAGTAAATTTAAACAAAATGGTCAAGTCGTATACTTATTTCTGGCAAGAATTCGAAAACTTTCCTGTCAATTTGAAAATTGGTCAAATTGTACAGGTGAATCTTGCAATTATTCCCAAAATAACTGCACGTTCCAATTAGTTCCTTCCCCCTACAAATAGGCCATGAAATTTCACGAAACATCACAACTTGTGAATTCTGAAAAGAAACAAGAACCAAAAGATGAAGACTTCAGGCATTGCGGTTCTTTCAACCCTTTTGTTGTTGATTCCACTGGCGACTTCCCATCCCTCCGAAGAAGCCTTTCTCGAGTGTCTCAAAAACCAGGCCAATATGTCTCCAAAACCAATCTCTCAAGCCATTTTCACCCCCAAAAGCCCCGAATTTGTGCCTACTTTATTTGCCTATTTCCGAAACTCTAGATTTAACACAACCACCAAGCGAAACCCAACTGCCATCATAACAGCCATGCATGAAACCCATGTTCAAGCAACCGTGATTTGTGCTAAAAACACAGCCTTCTCCTTAGAGTCCGGAGCGGGGGCCACGACTACGAAGGTCTTTCTTATGTGTCAAGTGAACCGTTTGTTATCCTTGACATGTTTAACCTCCGATCCATTGATATCGACATACAAGCCGAAACTGCATGGGTACAAGCAGGTGCAACCCTTGGCGAACTCTATTATAGCATTTCGCAAAAAAGCAAGGTGCACGCTTTTCCAGGCGGCGTTTGCGCTTCTGTTGGCACAGGTGGGCATTTCATAGGCGCAGGGTACGGAAACTTGTTGAGAAAGTATGGAAACTTGTTGAGAAAGTATGGATTATCCGTTGATAACATAATCGATGCAAAAATAGTCGATGTTAATGGAAAAATTCTCGATAGAAAATCCATGGGAGAGGATGTTTTTCAAAGGGCCATTAGAGGCGGTGGAGCGAGTTTTGGCGTCATTCTCTCTTGGAACCTTAAATTGGTTCTGGGCCATTAGACGTGGTCACGAGTTTTTTTTAGGGTCGAAAAAACCCTTGAGGAAGGAGCAATAGATATTGTTTATAAATGGCAAGAGGTTGCCGATAAACTACCCGAAGACATTTTCATAAGACTTCAATTTCAATATCGTGGTGCACCTGTTAACAAATTTAAGGTTGCATTCATTGCCCAATACCTAGGGAAAATCAAAACCCTTATCCCGATGATGAATCAAAGCAATTTCCCGAATTGTGTGAAAGAAATGCAATTGAAACGAGTTGGGTTGAAACCACCCTCCTCGGCAAGAAATGGACCCAAAAAGATGGAGGAAATTACTTAAACAAATTCACCAGACTTTTGGTATTTTCCCTTTAAGGTGAAATCGGACTACGTGAAAACATCAATTCCAAAACTAGCATTGGAAGAGTTATGGAAGAAGGCAAACCAAACTGGGAATTTGGTAATGCAATGGAGTCCATATGGAGGGAAAATGAGTCAGATTCCTGAGTCAGACACACCATTCCCTCATAGAGCAGGGTACAAGTTCAAAATCCAATACTGGTATTATGTTAGCGAGACGTTAGTTGAATTGCAAAAGGTTTACGACTTCATGGCAACATATGCATCGCAGTCACCTCGCGAGGCGTTTCTCAACTACAGAGACCTTGATGTTGGCACGAATGGAAACGGATGTGATCCGAGTGTTTTTGGGGCTAAGTATTTCAAGGGGAATTTTGAGAGATTGAGGAAGGTGAAGACAGAGTTCGATCCGGACAATTTCTTCAGGAATGAACAAAGCATTCCACCTCTTTCGGCTTAGAGGAATCATCTAACAAAGCAAGTTTTTCGTACAAAGCTAGTAATAAACTAATAATGTTGTGATCTTGATAATGTTAAGCTCTGTTAAAAAAAAAGATAATGTTAAGCTCCAGGTGACCATGTGATTCTATTTTTACTTCTTCTTCTTTTTTTTTTTTTTTTTCCTATTTTACTTGTTTCTGTTGGGTAAAAAAGTATTCCCTTTAAAATAATTATAAAACTCGGAAGGAGTAAATTTACAGTGAAACTCTCAAATGAAACAACGTGCATGATTCATGACGAATCTTAATTCCAGTCTCACAACAATTGATGTCAGAACACTTAACAAACACATGTAAAGCAGTAGATGTTCTGCAACTAATGTTCTTATAACTTATTTCTCATTTCGCTCTTCTTCTTTACAATGGTTCACAAACTAAATGTGCAGCGGAAATTCTTACTTTCCCATTTCCAATACAGTGGTGCTGCTGCGAATCATTCCTCATTCCTCACGCACGCTGTGTAAGAATATTCCCTTATCTGTACAAAATATTTTCTGGCATGAAGTTGTTGTCTACGAGTAGTATTCATTTTTTCTTTCGCAAGTAAACATGGTTCGTTGTTTATGTTGGAAAAAATAGAGTACCAAAAATTCCCACAAGTAAATCACGGAGGAAATAAAATGCGTAGCAAATAGGAACCAAAATGCGCAAACAAGAAGCAAGAGAGACACAAACGTTTTTTACATGGTTCCCCCAAAAATATGAGCTACGTCCACGGGATCGAAGTCCGATTCCACTATCACCAAAGTTTGTACAAATGGGTTTACAAGAGATGCAAAGATCTCACAAACACCCTAAGGTGTAGCCAACAAATTACAATAAACAAGAGGAAAGACCTCACCAAATGTTGTAAGCAAAAACCTTCAAATCTGCTGAAATGAAGAACCCCGAAGCAGCACAAAAACAGCCCCTCAAATGATCGTACAAGCTGCTGAATAATAGACCAAAGGAAGATCAAATATGCACTTGGCTTTATCACCTTTTCACCGAAAATACAGAGCACACACACGGCACCTTTTTTGTTATTTTCTTCTCCTGATTTCTCACGAGAGTGATGATGGCAAAAGTCTAATAATGGTCTGATGGTATTTTTCGAGAAAAGGCCAACCAAATTGAATTAATGTTGAACCCATTTAGCTTCCCAGGAAAGCTAACAAATGTCATGTGCCAAGCATGTGCTCCCACATGACAAAAATGTAGAATCTTCTCCCCACAAACAAGCCCACTAATTTTAATCTTTTGGGCCAAAACAAATAACTTGGGCTAACACAAAATTATTGGGCCTCCACAAAAAATTAGAATAAGGAGGGACCCAACAGTTTAAAAGTCGCAAGATTTGTTTGGGTAGATTAATCAAACTCTCATACGTCAATTATTACTACTTCCGTCTCAAGATTTTTTTTAAAAACAATTAAATTTTGTTTTAAAAAATATATTCTATATAAGAAACTAACGAATGCACGTACTTCGAAGGCACAAGTTTAAGCATGAGCGAATCGAATATAACCTCACTCAACATCAACCCTGAATTCTACTTGATGAATCTAATTTAGCTCCATGAGATTTCCCCTTTATGGTATGGAAACACGATTGAAAATAAATTGTATGAACATATGTCTTCATTGCTATTAAAAATGAAAAATCCTAGTTTGCCTAGGTTTAATGATTTGCTAGGTTTTAATCTTGAGGGATTTACGGGCCGGTCTTCCAGGCGCGCCACTATTACCACGAGGCCCAACAAAAAATTCATTTGCACCGCCTAGGTAAAAACAAACTCAAATACCAAAAATACCCCAACTTTAACGCGCGTCCCTCCCAATACAACTTTACTCGCCTACCTGGCACCTAAGGCCGGCCTACACATGTTGTATTCCCCCACCAAAACATAAAAATTCATTATTTGTGTTGTATTCCCCATACAACTTTTTACTGTGTAAGGTTAGAAAGTCAGAAATTGTGGTAACGTGTTGCAGAATATGGATGGTTTGGTCAATGTCTCTCTTTATTCCCAGAAGTCGGAAAGTCTCTCTCTCTCTCTCTCTCTTAACACTTTCAAACTCAAAAGACCAGACCAGGAAATACCCATGGAAATTCGCAGTGTTCATCACCATCTTCCTCCGCCACCGCCCGTCCACGGTGGCTTTCCTCAACCGGCCTCGACCGGGCAGCGAGATCAAACACCTCATAAGTCGGCAAGGGAGCGCTATCGTGCGCCGTGTTCGTATCCGAGTTCGAAGAAGGCGAGACCTCTGGTTGTTACCAGGTGCGAACACGACGAAGACAAAATTCGCACCGTAGGGGCATCGGTCGGTTTCAATTACAAAGGGCACCTGAGGTTGGGTGGTTCCAAGTTCACCTGCAGTTTTTTATTCTTTGCGAATTTTTTGGGTGCGAATTTTTTTGGTGCGAAATTCTCCGAATTTCTCAGATTGTCACTGCCAATTTCTCCGAACAAGGTATACATATATAAATTGGGATCATATCACTGCGAATTTTCAAACTCCGCCACCGTCTTCTCCGCCGTCCGATCCGTCACTGACCATGACCTTGCCGAGCACAAGCTCTCCATCCGCGTATGGCAAAATCAAAGAAGACAATATAGGATTCATCACTGTCATGACTCTGTTGCAAAAGGCATCTCCAATTTTCAGATCTACAATTTCGCAGTTAACTAGGTATTTTTTGTTTTTTTGGGGGAAATTTAGCAAGGGTATTTTTTGTTGATAGGGAATCCCTCCAATTTTTTTAGATCTACAAATTTGCAGTAAACTATGTATTTTTTGTTGATAGAAAATCCCTCCAAATTTTTAGATCTATAAATTCACAGTGTTTATACAAAATTCCCAGGGTTCTGTTTCGGTGGAATGACAATGTTTTTGTCCTCCTTTGTAGCGATTCACCGTATTTTTTTACAAATTCACAGGTTTTTACAAAATCGCAGTGTTTTTTTACAAATTCGCAGTTATTTTTTTAAAAATTCACAGGCTCTGTTTTTTTTTTTTTAAATTACAGGTTTGTAGCCTCTGTTTATGAGTGACAGATTGGATTGTAGGCTCTGTTTTTGAACTGAGTGTGGTACTCGATTGGTTGAATACTTAATGACTAAATCAAAAGTTACCCGTAATTTTTCCTTTTTTTCTCATGATCTGTGCAATGCCATTTCACTTTTGAAACAAATAATGGTTAAAAATGGTAATGTTGGCTCACTCCTAGACCTAGTGGGAATTCGTAGTGGATTTTGCCGGCCGGAAAAAGTCGCCGGCTAGAAGTTTTATAAATTCGCAGTAAAAATTCGCTGTGAATTTTACCCGCCGGAAAAAGTGTCGCCGACTGGAAAAGTTCATCGGCCGGAAAAGTCCGTCGGTCGGAAAAGTTCGCCGGCCGGAAGTGGATGTTGGGTGGAGTTGGGGAGTGGGAGGTGGAGTAAAGTGTAAATATGTGTTTCAAGGGTAGAACGGTAATCTTAATAATGAGATTGTACTTGGTAATTAAAAATTGAGTGTATCCTTAGTGGGAATTAAGGATTGGTTTTCTAGACCTACTGGTAATTATCTATTTAATCTTTTGTAGAAAATCAGTCCACCAAACAAGATATCAATCAATCACACAACGGAAAGCAAACAAATGAAGAACACAACGATATACGTGGAAAACCCCAATACGGATAAAAACCACAGGAAGGAATCAAAACACTATACTCAATGTGTAGTTACAAGCAATCATACCAATGATCGTGAATCCTCACCAATCAAACCTAAGAACTACTTGTTGAATCCTCGTTCACCACACCCAGTGCTTTGACCGCCGTTGCCTTGAATCCACAAGCCTTCCGTTTGCCTCCCGGAATCCACTGAAGGACTTTGAAGCGCCTCTCGAACTCCACGAAAGGAGTTTACTCAGAAATTGATTGTTTTTGACAAAGAACAAACCCCTTGAAGATGATCTTGCAACTCACGGCATTCACAAGCCTTCACAATTCTTCAAGGTTCACAAACCCTAGCCGCCAAAAGAGATGAATGATGCAAGTATACGTGTGAAGCTTTTTGGCCGGCTACACTACAATTTTTTACCTAATATTATCATATTTATAGGCCCCACGCTCTGCTGGTACAGCTGTCAATAAACTGTCTGTTTTGCTTGAGCAAAAACGTTTTCTTTAGAAACTGCTAGATTTGTTTCCTTGCATATCACCAATAATATAGTTGGCTTATTTTTCAAATCCCAGCGTATCTGCAATACTATTGCTTCCTTATTCTCTATATCCATTTCCCACGATTCTAGTGTTATCATAACGAGATAAGCACCGTTTCTTCTCGAGGCATAATCTTCTCATATTTCCTTCCAAAACCACAGAACCACTTGACTAATGACTACCTCACTCGTGTGGAAAAATAAAAATTACAATATACGTGATTCCTTTCCACATCCTAAAACAGACGCTCTAGAAAAATAAGATAAAAAGAAATTCAACTCGATAAAGAGTAATACATATAAATATATGTTTTGGTCACGAATGTGCCAACCAAAATAGGAGTTCGGCCTTTGGAGCTTACAAAAAATATTACCCGCAAAGAGTAAATGAAAAAAAGAGAGAAAAGGTTGCCTTGGCAATAATTTATAAAATACATGCAATAATTTAAAAGAAATAAAAAAATTCATACGCCGCATATTTTCGTTCTCTTAGAGGGTTACTTTACTTTCCCTTTACACGTCAATTTGTGTTTTGTGGCATCGATCATGGTGAGATTTGATTTTGAAATTGGAATATGAGAGAGAGAGAGAGAGAGAGAGAGAGAGAGAGAGAGTTTTGAAATTGGAAACAGACATAAGAATTAGAAATAAATCAGAATAAAGATTTGGTATATTTTTGCTATTTTCTCAAACATAATCTTCTTAGAGCATCCTTATCACAAACACCAAATTTTGCATCAAATTTAACCTCAAAAACACTTTTTATATATACTTAAACAAGTTACTTTTTCAAAAACTCACTAAATCAAACTCTCTATTCTAACTTTCCTATATTGAACTATTATTTTTTTCTACTCTTATTTTTCTATTCAAATACTACCCTCATTTATTTCTACAGAAATTTCAATGATTTTTTGCTTTGTTAAGTGAATAGTACCCCATCTTCTTTGTTAAGTCGTAGCAAAAACAAATTATTAAGTTGGAGTAGCACGGCTGGTGTGGGAGTGTCTTTGAACATTTGCTCCCTACTTTAATCAAAAATGGAATTTCTTAAGCCACATGAGGATGCTCTTAGTCATAGGATTTATCTATTTATGAACGGTTGGATTTTATAATTTTGAAAACCATCAATCTTAGGCGTATGATTTATTGGGACATTTGTAGAATATTGGAATTATGTATATGTATAGGGAATGGATCAAATGACACAACATTTGACGCTTATTTTGACACACCCTTTTTTTCTAGTCTCCACTGTGAAGTTCCGAACCGTAGATCTTGTTTAAATGAGTAAAATAGGAGGTCCTGCAAAATTTTAGCTCAATCGGATATCGGAAAGTGCTTGATCCAACTAGTTTTGCAAAAACTATGACAGGAAAGAGTGTTTTTTAAAGTGTTTGGATCAAACACTTACCGATATCCGATTGAGCTGAAATTTTGTAGGACCTTTTATTTTACTCATTTAAACAAGATCAACGGTTCGGAACTTCACAGTGGGGCTAAAAAATGTGAGGTGTCAACTTAAGCATCAAAATAATTATTGGGGCTAGATCCAGGGACACAATTTAGACACAAAATTGGACACTCCATCTCAGCCCCTCAAATCTGGGGTTGAAATTAAAATTAAAATACTACATGTTTAACTACACTACTACAAAAAACCATAAACATCACGCTTTTTTTAAGCGTGATGTTTCACTTTCCATGTCGCTCCCTAAAGCGTGATGGCACACATGGTAAGTCATTGTTTTCTATCACGCTTTATAAGCGTGATGGAAAGATAACAACAATCACGGTCAAAAAGCGTGATCGTTTCTTGTAAAAACCAAGATTAAAACTAATTCCGCGTGATTTTTTTTGGTTTTCGATCTCGCTTTTCTTCTAAAAGCGTGGTTGAATGTAACATATGATCACATCTAAAAAGTGTGATCTTTTATGGCTAAAACTAAGATGAAAAATAAATAAGCGTGATCTTTTCTTATTTAAGATCTCACTTATTTGAAAAAACTGACATTTTTTCTTGAACACAATATAAAAAAAATGTTGCAGCCATTTATACTATTTCAATTAATCTGCACTATTTATTTGCACCAATATACATCAATTACCCAAAAAAACAAGCAGATCGACGGGGTTGATGATGGTGGTGATTTCGACTCCGTCTGAGTCGAGAATGGGTGGTGGAATTTTTGAATTAATAGGGTTTGAAGCGTACCTGCGATTCATGTAAAATCGACCATCGAAGTTCTCTGTCGATCCCGATGCGCGTCCCACCTTGTCACCACAGGAGATTGACCATGGTTTTCTTTGGTAAAGGAGACCATGACGGCGACTCCAGCCTTCTCACCCTATGAAAGTGACGATGATAAGATCTACACCCACAGTTAACTCTAGAGCATCATGTATACAGAGGAGAAGGCATGGGGCAGTCTGGAATTTGAAGCGTTTTTGTAATCTCGCTCATGACTTAAACCGAGATTGAAACAAAAGACAACCATCTCACTTCTTTGGAAAACGTGATTAAAAATACTCCGTGTAAATTATTAGAAGTGATGTATTTGTTTTCGTCACACTTAAATGTATAAGCGAGATAAAAAGCACTAGTTACCATCTCGCTTTTTTAACCTCTGAGATTAAAAGTTTTCCTGTATTTCTTTATCACACTTTTTTTAAAAGTGACATCTTTTTCATTTCCTTAGTGTGATCTATATATATTATGTAGTAGTGCTACCAGAGACAACACGCTTACAATAGTTGAAAACTTTCAACAACCAACTAAAGTCTAAAGTCTTCCCATAAATGGTCAATGTACACTCTAAAGTCTTTTATATTTTATATTGGGTTTTGTTTGAACATTTATACTAGGAACACTCACCAATCCTAGCAATTCACAATAGAATCCTTACTACACCCGTTCAAAACAAAGTCCACACTCTTTAAGACAAAAATTAGGAAAATCAAGAAAAAAAAAAGTATTTATTGTATTGATATCGTCTTATGACTTCTCTATGAGCAACAATCAACTCTCTATATAAAAAAATAAATATCCATGAGAATCTTTTTGGCACACAAATACAATAAATATTAGTGTATTTATCTGCCGATTTAATTTTACTTGACCCAATAACATAGAATTCGCCAAAAAAATATGTGACATCTTATGCATTTTCATATCGTCATGCCTCATTATTCACACTAATATATGAAAAATTTATATGCATATACTAATTAGTAGAGCTAGTACAAGTAAGGTAAATGTTGAACATTCTGTCCAAAATTTCTGGAGCCGCCACTGTTTGCACATTCACAAACTTCTAACCATTCAAATTCAAACCATCTCTGCCTCATTATTCTCCCAATCATATCCTGCCTTTTGAATTTTGGAGCACTTAGAATATGAAATAAACACGTCAAGAAAACTTGGTTATATCCATAGTCTTAAGGTTGCAGTTATTGTTATGTAATTTTTTTTCCCCACTTGCAGAACATCCATCATGGTCCCAACAGAAGCTTCATTACGCTACGGAAGTTATCGCAGTTCAAACCTTCGAAACTTTTCTTTTACTTGTACCAAACAAAATTATGCTAGTTGACATTGCATAGCTTACTTATCTCGAAGTTCCTTCAATAAAATGAGTTGCTAAGTACCAAGTACAAGTACAACACGTGAAGTCTTCACCCAAAGTCTTGAGATATGACAGCAAACCAAAGCCAAATTGAAATACATTTGCGGAAATCAATGTATGTTAGCATGCCAATTGACCACTATATGACTTGTGAATAGAGAATAAGTTATTTCCACTGCCGGTGGAAACAAGAGTTTCCACCAAATTGATTGTATTGAGTCAAGTGTCCAAACAGTGGTCCCAAATAGTAGAATATGGCATGTGGCGCAATGCAATCGATTTGGAGGAAACTTTTGTTTCTGCCGGCGGTGGATATAATTTAAACTCCTTATGGATATTATGTTCCCATTTAAGACATTTAAGTATAACACAAGACTTAGTTTCTTATCAAATACAATTAACCTATAAATTATTAAGGTCATTACCAAGTCAATTCTTACAATGGTCGATCTAAGAAACTAAGTCAAACTAAACGGTCTCAATCATTAAAATAGTTTGTTTTGTTGAGATTTGCTTCACATTTGCACTGAGGATTATTACCAAATGTGTAACATCTTATTAGAAAATATATTTTTGTCACAATAAATGTTAACCATGGTTAACTTGGGTTAGGAAAACAAAAAATTTGTTGTGTCGTGCCCCGTGCCATGCCGTACCAACCCACTTTCATGCCACGCCCATGCCATGCCAGTCTAAGACCGTGTCGTGTCCATCTAAAACCATGTTCATGCCGGGTCAGTGCCAACCCGGCCCATTAGACACCTCTAGGTATGTGTCATGCCACATTTAAACGTGTCATGCCGGGTTAGTGCCAGCTCGACCCGTTTGACACCTCTTAGTATATACCTATTGGGATTGCTGCCCAAGCATCTCTAGAATAGCTAAACCTTGCCTATCTGGAGGCATATCATCTGTTAAGTTAACAACATTCTATGTTGGTTGTTGTTGTGATGTCATTACCCTTCTTAATAGGGCAATCAGTTCTTATGTAGACTCATTCTGAGGCCAATGTTTGGGCCAATTGCCTTGTCAAATTAATTTTATAAATCTATCTATTGTGGCTCCTGGCCATTGATTTGGCTAATTGTTGGAATCCTTTGATTAGGATTTACTGCACAGCTTTTCTCCTGATCATGATTTTCATCATTTTCGTGTGATGGTTCTTTTTGTTGTCCTTCTGATCTCTTCTTTGGTGCTATTATTTTCAAATTAGTAATGATGCCCTCCTTCTAGCGCCAAAAATTGTTTACAAAATAATTCTACTCTGTCGATATCGACTGAGTTTGTGAAAGAGATGATGAAAAAGTGGTGTATAAAAGTGGAGTTTGGTTCCTTGCCGTAGGACTTCTTTGGAAGCAAACAAGGGATGAAAAATAACAAAGCAAACTTTATTAAACTTCAAAATGGTACAATCTATAGAACTGGAGGTTACAATCGACAAGGATCTTATATTATTAGGGTCTGAGTTTTGTTGGGCTTGCTGGTTCTTTTCACTCTGGGTTGGGTCTTTTGGGCATTTGGGCATGCTAGGTTCTTTGTTGGCTGTTTTGAGGTTGCTATGTCTGGGTGTATCTACCGGTGTCCTCTGTTTTGGTAAGTTCTTGTTTTGTTGGGCATGTCTAGGTCTTTTGGTCTTGTCTGGGTTTTTATTTGGTTTTCTGCAGGTACTCTTGAGTCTATCTGGTTTGTGCCTTTGTGTCTGTCCTTCCTCTTTGTTTGGTTGGCCTACTGTATTTGGATGGGAAAAGATTACCCATATTGTTTGTAAGCTTTGTACCAGGTCTCTCGTCTATGTTTGGTTGCTGCCTCATATCACTACATTACAGAAATCTGCTGCTGCTCATGTTTCCAACATCTTATAGATTGTTTTTGATAGCTGCTTGCTGCTTGCTGCTTGTTGCTTGTGTTCCTTTGTTCTGATGAGGATAAAACTCAAAATTTGGTTGTTGCTACTGCCCAGAATTTGCTGGCTGCTCTACTTTAGGAATGCATGGAGGTCGGGATATTTGCTGTGGTGGAAACTTGATCCCACAATGTGATTGGATTTGGTCACTTTTTATCCCCCAAAGGATTGATGGCCATTTTGCTGCTATTCCTAGTTTGCTGAAGCTCCCTTATCTGTCCAAAGTATTGGCATATGAAGCTCTTTTGGAAATCTCTCGAACTTTATGCTATGGAGCTATTAGGGTTGTCCAGCGGATCATCCGATCCGCCAATCCGAACCAATCCGAACCATCCGTTGATCCATCCGTGAATGTTCGGTTCGGTTCGGATCGAGAATTTCTTATCTGGCGGTTCTGGATCCGGATCGGATCCACTCGATCCGCTCAATAATCCTTCTTTAATCTTTCAAATCCGCCCGATCCGATCCGTAACCGATCCGTGAATGTTCGGATCGGATCGGATCCGAATCCGCTCCGTGGACACTCCTAGGAGCTATTGTCATTTTTATTAGTTCCCACAGTGTATTTGATTCCATTCGGTTGACTGCTGGTTGACCATTATTATTTCCCCTTGGGTCTTTGGTGGCAAATGATTGTCGCGGTGAGGGGTGCAACCCTAGTTGGGATGCCTCTATCGTGTTGTGATGCCTTTTTTTTCAGGATCCATTTAATCTTTGTAATCCGTTTTCAGAGACTAATAAAATCCTTATTTGTCGTTCAAAAAAAAAAGGATCTTATATTACTTTTACTCCTAGAAAATGTTGTAAAGTACAAGTAAAAAGAAAAAAGAAGTCTTTGGGTGGTTGATCAGATCTTCAAATTGTTGTTGCAGTTGATTGGTATTTATAGGCTTCTTCTTCAATTTCGAACTTGAAAAGTTTTTCCCTCTTGAATTTGAATATGGTAGTTATTTTGGTAAGGCAGTTATGTTGTCTTGGCGCCTTCTTTTGGAAAACTGCCTTTGTCTTAATTCAAATTTGCCTGATACTTGTCCTTGACAAGTCATTGCCACGTGTCCATCTTATCCACTAAAAAATTTAGTCAAAATATGGTGTAAACAACGGGGTAGTTTCTTTAGGAATGAACAGAATATTCCACATTTTCCGGCTTATTAAGAAGGAATCACAGAGGAAGCAAAAGAAGGACGAGCACCACATTCAACATCATAGCTAGCCTGAGGCCATGTTCCACTAATTGGTTTTTTAGTTTTTTGGTTTTTTGGTTTTCAAAAAAACCAACTAGTTCCACTAACAAGTTTTTGGTTTTTTGGTTTTTTTAGTTGTGTTATGAAATTACAAATCTACCCCTCTACCCAAACAACTATTGCTCTCTTTTTTTTGAAGGGAGGGCAGATTCATAATTTTACATGATTAAAGTACATGTACTTGATTGTGCAATGATTTGGTTTTTTTTAGGTTAGTGGAATGAAGTGGTTTTTTTGTTGGTTTTTTGTGGGGTTTTTTTTAGTGGAATGAAGTAGTTTTGATTTAAAACAAAACTAGTTTTTTGTTAGTGGAACATGGCCTGAGTATCAATGAAAATTATCACTCTCTTTCTCTACTTGGTTAACAAGTGTTGTACATGTATCAATGAAAATTATCCTTCTCTACTTGCAACAATTTCCTTTGCTAAGAAATGGTACAGAGCTGCTAGCTTATGTCCTCCTTCTGAACTATTGCTCCAAAAACTGTCTTTTTTACTCTCTCTTGTGGGATGAACGATAAATTTCATATAGTAGTGGTATCAGACTATCGGAACTATCAAACACTTAAGCAATGCGGATCAACAATATTTCGAAACCACGAAATAAATGAAATGGTCACAGATACGTCTCAAAGATAAACACATCAGATCAAAGTAGGCCTTGGTTAGTGTAGAAATTCCGAGTTATCAAGAAAGAAAGAAAAAAATCCCAAACCACATGGATCTATTGCCCTCTGAACTAATCCTCACGAAATGATGATGAAACCTCCCACCCATTTCCATTGCTTCTCCTCCTAACCAAATGGACAATGAGAACTGAAAATCATGATCTCAATCAGAAGCAAATGGTTTCAAATTCTGTGTGAAGATACCCACCAATTGAACTGAAAATGATGCCCTCAGTAGTATTTAACACTTGTCTTCTATATTTAATCTGCACATTAAGATCCACTTCACAAAACTTTTCTCCATTGCCTTTCCTACACCTCTTGGCCCTTTACCTTCATGCCCAAGTTCCCAACAACTCGTCCAACAATCTGTTCTCCAATCGTAACCCCCACCAACGAAGATTCCTAACCTCCAACAATTTTCGCCCTTATAGTGGGTTGGGGAGCCATACATGTGAAAATGGGACCTTTTTGCCACCTCTATCGGATTTTAGAGCATGTGCAACAAGGAGCATAGCCAAAATTTTAATTGGGGGTGACGAAAATATATTGTGAGTGATTAGGAGTGCTGCATAATACTGCAATCTAACCAATTAATTGAGCCTAAAATGCTACTACCAAATTTCAACTTTGGCTCCATCATTGTGAGCAAACCTCTGCCACAACTGTTCCCCTTGGCTCCATCATTATCAGTAATTCAAATAGTCTATAATGTGAGGTGTGTTAGACAGAAAATGGCAAAAAAAAAAAAAAAATTGTGTTTTCTGATTTCAGCACGTTCTAGAAACAGCTAGGCATTTTGCCTTTTGCTAAATGCGGTACATGACACATTGCCTTTGAAGCTAACTCGTATGGATGGATAAGTAAAATAAAAGTCAGTGTACCAAAAAGTCCATAGGGAAAATGAAGAGGTACTTCTTTCTTGTTTTGAGCTAGAGAAGATAGGTGTTATGGTGTTAAGTGGCTTATTACAGAAAAATGCGTGAGATTCATGGAACTCAAACTACTTACTAAATGCCTACTTCTTAGAAGTTAGAAGTATATATTTATGTGGTCATGTCCAGCAATCGATGCATCTTTATAGTTCATGTTCTTTGTGGCCACACAAGTTTTCTCCACACCAAAAATGCAAACATTCATGTACAAATTGTAAAATGTCCGGGAGGAAGAAGGCCAAATAGAGACAGTCTGGTCATATATTGTGTAGTTGTATCCTATATGTGGAATTTTAATGACAAAGCTCTCCCAAAAAAAGGAAGAGAAGATTTTGGCGTGCGTGTGACCGATGACGGAATGTCCAGGTGAAAGGCAGTTCTTGGAAAACAGTTCAACAAAATTAGTAAATTTGAACAAAATGGTCAAGTTGTACACTTATTTCTGGCAAGAACTCAAAAACTTTCCGGTCAATTTGAAAATTGGTCAAATTGTACAGCTGAATCTTGCAATTATTCCCAAAATAACTGCACGTTCCAAATTAGTTCCTTCCCCCTACAAATAGGCCATGAAATTTCACGAAACATCATAACTTCTGAATTCTGAAAAGAAACAAGAACCAAAACATGAAGACTTCAGGCATTGTTGTTCTTTCAACCCTTTTGTTGTTGATTCCATTGGCGAGTTCCCATCCCTCCGAAGAAGCCTTTGTCGAATGCCTCAAAAACCAGGCCAATATGTCTCCAAAACCAATCTCTCCAGCCATTTTCACCCCCAAAAGCCCCGAATTTGTGCCTACTTTATTTGCCTATTTCCGAAACTCTAGATTTAACACAACCAACAAGCGAAACCCAACTGCCATCATAACAGCCATGCATGAAACCCATGTCCAAGCAACCGTGATTTGTGCTAAAAATCACAGCCTTCTCCTTAGAGTCCGGAGCGGGGGCCACGACTACGAAGGTCTTTCTTATGTGTCAAGTGAACCGTTTGTTATCCTTGACATGTTTAACCTCCGATCCATTGATATCGACATACAAGCCGAAACTGCATGGGTACAAGCAGGTGCAACCCTTGGCGAACTCTATTATAGCATTTCGCAAAAAAGCAAGGTGCACGCTTTTCCAGGCGGCGTTTGCGCTTCTGTTGGCACAGGTGGGCATTTCATAGGCGCAGGGTACGGAAACTTGTTGAGAAAGTATGGATTATCCGTTGATAACATAATCGATGCAAAAATAGTCGATGTTAATGGAAAAATTCTCGATAGAAAATCCATGGGAGAGGATGTTTTCTGGGCCATTAGAGGCGGTGGAGCGAGTTTTGGCGTCATTCTCTCTTGGAACCTTAAATTGGTTACAGTCCCTGACGTGGTCACGTTTTTTAGGGTCGAAAAAACCCTTGAGGAAGGAGCAATAGATATTGTTTATAAATGGCAAGAGGTTGCCGATAAACTACCCGAAGACATTTTCATAAGACTTCAATTTCAATATCGTGGTGCACCTGTTAACAAATTTAAGGTTGCATTCATTGCCCAATACCTAGGGAAAATCGAAACCCTTATCCCGATGATGAATCAGCAATTTCCCGAATTGTGTTTGAAAGAAACAGACTGCGTTGAAACGAGTTGGGTTGAAACCACCCTCCTCTGGCAAGAAATGGACCCAAAAAAGACTAACCTCACTGAATTACTTAACAGAAATACGTACCCAGCTTTTGGTATTTTCCCCTTTAAGGTGAAATCGGACTACGTGAAAACATCAATTCCAAAACTAGCATTGGAAGAGTTATGGAAGAAGGTAAACCAAACTGGGAATTTGGTAATGCAATGGAGTCCATATGGAGGGAAAATGAGTCAGATTCCTGAGTCAGACACACCATTCCCTCATAGAGCAGGGTACAAGTTCAAAATCCAATACTGGTATTATGTTAGCGAGACGTTAGTTGAATTGCAAAAGGTCTACGACTTCATGGCAACATATGCATCGCAGTCACCTCGCGAGGCGTTTCTCAACTACAGAGACCTTGATGTTGGCACGAATGGAAACGGATGTGATCCGAGTGTTTTTGGGGCTAAGTATTTCAAGGGGAATTTTGAGAGATTGAGAAAGGTGAAGACAGAGTTTGATCCGGACAATTTCTTCAGGAATGAACAAAGCATTCCACCTCTTTCGGCTTAGAGGAATCATTTAACTTGTAATATTCTTTCGTAAATATCATGTTGGGGTGTTGATTAATGTAATCTTATTCTCAAAGTGACAATGTGATTCTATTTCTGTTGGGTACATTATTAGACTGCCTAACTCTAAGCCAAACAATTCAAAGACAAAAATCTTGAAGTGTACTGTAATTCACAACACTAATACATTGACGTGACCATATTCAGTAACCATAACTCACCAAACATGGTCACCATTACATTCCTCAATTCACAGAAACAATTATACAACTCAACAAGAGAAGCTTTTTGCAAAGGCCGAAGCTAACAAATGAACAACAAAGATTCAAAGTTCCTCTGGGTTGTTGTGAGGTCAATTTATAATTTGTTGTGAGGTCAATTTATAGTTGGGATGCCACTTTTGCGTTGTGATGCCATCTCCCATGGATCCCTTTAATCTTTGTAATCCGTTTTCAAAGATTAATAAATCCTTTTTGCCGTGCAAAAAAAATTTATAATTTGAAACTTTTGGCATGAAGGTTAATTTAGACTATGATTTCAGAGCAAGGAAAACTATTTAGCAATGGGAGTTTAGTGATTAAAATTTGGAGACTACTTTTGCAGTTTCGAGTTTTGGAATTTTTCCTTTTCTTACACTGAGTTCAATTCAACAGATGAACGACAATAATCCGTGGGATCACAAAATACAAAATCACCGGGAAATTCTATTAATACCTTCCTTGTTCTCAGTATCCACACCTTGTCAAGATTACAAGTATACCCTTGAATAAAATTACTTAAAAGGACATTTAATCAAAATAGGTACACCCAATCCTTTTTCACTACCCTTCTCCTCTCCCCTCGATATAGGTTTAATTTCAGTCCTATTCAGCTAATATTTAAAGTTTAAACTAGATTGGTATTTTTAACATTTCAGGTTTAACAATGACCGATATGTGTTCGAACTTCGAATAACCAGCGTTGAACAAATTAAGATTGTTTGGAAATATAAATTCTCAAAAATAATGTTTGTTTGTACTTTTAATAATTAACAAATGAATTTTTTTCTTGTTTAAAATTCCAAACAAATTAGCTTTGTTCAATTCTTAAAATCGGAACAAAGTGGATATGTAGGACATTTGTATTATGTATATGCGTCCCTTTTATGGGTTGTTTTTGACAATTTGATATTCAACTTCATTACCTACATTCCATGTATCCATACCAATTCAATGCAATGAAGCATCTATTCATCCATCACCAATATTTGAAGAAAACTTTACCAAGGATTGTACCACAAGCGAGGTACCTTTATACATTTATGTAAACCATATGTCTAATTGTAATTTCATTTAATAAAATAATTGCATTTTTTAACTTGAAGATATATTTGATAGTCATGAAGCATTGATAACTTGGGCTCGTGATGCTGGAAAGAAATATAGTTTTGGTATAGCAATCAAATAATCGGATATCGGGGGAGGGAAAAAAAAAAAAGAAGAACAAGGATTACCCTTTCATTTTCATGTGAAAGAAATGGTCAATATGAACAAAAAATGAAGTTTAAAGAGGATGTTATGTAGCGCCCCGATTTACGGACACGTTATAAAAATAATTTCTTGAAAATAGAATAATTGACAAAGACAATTATTTTAATAAAGCAGCAGAATCTAAATTACATTTCAAAAATTGACACAGGTCTATTACATCAAGAAATTCTCATTTCAAGAATACAATTACATTGTTTTAAAATAAAGTACTTGATAAGTCCTCAATAGTGTAAATAACGGGGCTAATCTCGCTCAATTTTATCACGCACACTTGCATTTTTTGGCTTTATACGATTGATTTTGCAGAAAGTGTGTTTTTAATGAGTTTCAGGAAATCGAAGCTAAAAAACATGTCCAAAGCTCCAAATAATCCCCATTTATATCCGGAAGTACCCAAGGTCCCACAATGCCGTGGAGGACATTCAATAAAGCTTAGAAGTCGATTCGATGAGCTTTGGAAGGTTCAAGGAAGGCCTGGAACAAAGGAACATGAAAATGAAGCTATGAGCCTCGAAAAAATCCGACACACTAATAGGAAAAGGCTCATTTCTCTCAAGATACAAAGGCTATGAATATGAGGTCAATTGGGTTTAGAAGTAGATTCATAGAGCTTTCTAACAATTTTAGAATCGCCTGATTCTGAGTTCGGATGAAGCCGGGGCGAGTCTGCGAAGTTGGGTCAAAAATCTAGCAGGAGATACCACGGTAGCTGTTTTTTCACTCCCGGTATCTGGTGAGTAGAAACATTTTTTTAGCCTAGATATCGGTATACAAACAAGGATTATTTTGAGATACCGGTATCTCCTACAAAGTTGTCTCTCTCCTCTTTTGCTGTTGTTAGGGTTTTGTTTGGGGGGATGAGGGTTGCCGCCTTCTCCATCTCCACCTCCCCCGATCTCTAACTCCTAGCCAGCCTCTCTAGCCCACGACCTTTTCTCCTTGAAGACCTTTGTTGCCTCCGTCAATCATCTTCCATCGTTGACAGAGATGGAAGATCTGATCCACCTCCATCGATTTTGTTCCAAGTCTTAGGAGAGCCAAATCTAATGTCATCGAGTGGTTTTAGGGCGGTTCGGCGACCCCTCTGGCAAATAAGTTGTTGAACCTGAGGCGGCGCCTCTGGTGACATCTTCGGCGAACGGAGGTCTTTTGTTTTCCGTTTTATGTTTTCTTTGTTGTCCCCTGCGTGGGATTTGCTCCGGTTGGAGAGTCTCCAATATGTGGAGCTCTCTGTACCGTTTCTACCCTCTAGGGGGTTTCATCTGTACTCAGTGCATTACCATCCAAATCACATGGATAACCCATTTAATCTGTTGTAGGTTTGTCCCAATGGAAGACTCCGTTTTGTCATTTGTAGCCCTTTGGGGCTTTTCTCAATTTATGGATATTTGGCTCAAAGGGGGAAAAAAAATTGACTGTCTCTATTGAGAAAATATGTAATTGGGTTAACAGGTGGGTCGGATTTGATTTTAAATAAATGGGTTAGGTTGGGTACGTATGAACAATGGATCTCATAGCTAATTGGGTTGTAAATGGGAAAAAAATTTGTTCACCCTCACTAAAAGAGGGTGAACAAAACTCTTGCTCTGATTGGTTGAATGGTGTAGGGTCCACGAAATCAATACACTTTTTGGTAAACATGACATCACTTTTGTGGTGGGATCCACACCATTTTTTATGGACCCCACACCATTTCAACCAATCAGGGTGAAGGTTTTCTTCACCCTCTTTTGGTGAGGGTGAACAAATTTTTTTCCTTGTAAATGGGTCATGCCTTGCCATTTAGGTTGTTCGGAAGGGATCGAAGAATGAGATATTTTAAACTTCAATTGGAAAGGAGTGCAGTTTTTTTTTTTTTTTTAAAAAGATGACAATCTCATTAAAACAAGAGCCTAAAGGCGAAACAACACCAAAGGGCTGAACAATCATTCCACGAAAAAAAATACAGGAAAGAGCTACAACTACCCAAACTTCAGCAAAAAGCGCAGCATAAACTGTAAACACAAAATCAAACAAGAGGCACATTCTACCGAAGCAGCAGAACCATTCTGGTAAGCATTGAGCACGTTCCAGTTTAAATAGTAAAGATTGACGCGGGGAAAACCCCAACTCACACCAAATGAAGCACATGTGAAATCATCGAAGAAAACTACAAAACTAACAGTAAACTAAAAAGGATGAACTGTTCAAAAACCGATAAACAGAGTTAACCTGAGTTTCCCATTGCTGAGTCACACCAGGTCGTCCGGGGTGTAAACCCATACACCAAAACCGCCACCAGCTTGCTGCCCAAAGCTGTCGGAGCCTTTATTCGCTGGAGGGTGCCCAAGCCACCCTAATCTCACCATGACGTCGGACCTAGGCCAAGCGAGTCAGAGGGAAGCAACTACGAGAGAAGACAGGCCGAGAGGGGTGGAAACATGGCTAGGCTGGAAGCTGTGGTGAACGGACGAGATGGGGCGGCGGGGGAATTGAGGTACGAATGGTGGTGGTGGTGATGGGCAAGGCTGAGGTGGGCTGTGTAGAGGCTAGATGTTGAGGGGAGGGAGAGAAAGGAAGCGGGTTTGATATGTGATGGTCCGAATATGGGGCGGCGGCGGCGACCGTTAGGGATGTAAACCCTATGAAAAACTCACACCAGGGTCAGACTAGAGAGAGTCTCTTGACTCCTTTGTTCAATACCCAACCCATTTGCAAACAACCCAAATTGACCTAAACCCACCCGTTTACCACCCCTAATTAAACCAGTTTCCTTCCAAATCTACCTTCCCCGACCAAGGTATAAGCCTAATGTTTTCTGTACCAACGAATTATCTCTCTATTTTCTTTTTGTATTTTTCCAGTTTATAAAAAAAAAAGTCTCGGTCAAGGTACGACGATAAAAAAATACATTGAACTTGAAACAAAGTCCACAATCACTAGAAGTCCAACCCACAAAAGCCCCATCAAGGACATAAATACCCAACAAACTGAAAACAAAACTTAAAAACCCAACCCAATTAATAACTCAATTAAGGGCATCCACAATGGGCTCTTTATTTGGCTCATAAAACTTCAAAAGTTGACACATAAGCAAAAGTGGGGTCCAATTTTGTTTATTAAGGACTTGCTAATTAAGGAGTGTGAGAGCACTCCAATGTACTCTCTAAAATTAGCTCGTAGACTATGTCCTAAGATTATTTATGGACACAAAAATGTAAGTGGGTCCCCCATTCCTCCCTCTCTCTTCTCCTTCTCTCTTTCTCTCTCTTTTTGTCACTCCCAACTCCCTCTCTAAACTTAGCGAGTATGGTAGGAGTCATGTTAAGAAGCTATCCTTGGGAGCTTCTATAAAGAGCTCATTGAATACCAAAATTGAGCAAATTAATTGCTAAATGTTATGAGCCTCACCTAGGAGCTTTTTTAAGAGCCTACTGTGGATTATATAAGGAGAGAAATAACTCAACAAATGCAAAGGGAATGACACTCACACGCAAATAGAGAGATTTGAACTTGTGAAGTGAGATGTAGGAGTCCTAGTCAACTGAGCTAGCGCTAATTGGTTCTTTAGCACACTTAAAACATGAGAAATCCGAAATCATGCACGCGTGTAGATTTGGGATTCTTTTTATGCTACTAGTTTATTGTGCTATTCCTCTTACAACTTTATCATTGACCCAAGAAGTTGACCTAGCTCCCTCCTTACATAGGCGCACGAGTTATAAAAATAGTACTAATATACAGGCCGGTGCGTGCCCTATACAAAAATTATAAGGGTATAATTGGTGTCCATATCCACCAACCTCAAGTTAGACTATTTCAAAATTAAATTTTGTGAAATCACGTCACTCCAAACTCACTATCAGGGGCAAATGCATGCACATGCAACCGCAAGGTTAGGCCTGAGAAATCAAATAATTAATACTCATTTCGTCCCAATTTAAATGTCTTTTACGGGAAATCGAGCTTTTTAAAAAGTTTAAATTTTTGCTCTAAATTTTCAAAAGTAACCTTAAAAACTTTGAGTCAATTAAATGTATGTAAATTGTTTATATCCTTCAATATGGATTTCGAAAAATATGTCATATGGATCTTGTTTGATAGATTTCAATTAATTCTATTATACAAAAATTTTAAAATCAAGAAAAATATTATATGTTAAAAGATATTGTCAATTTAAGAATGATATGAATATAAAAAACTGTCAAATCAATGAGTACTTTTTAGGGTTAGAATTGAAAGTTTGGTATGTTTTAATGGTTATTTATAAAAAGTGGACACTTATTTTGGAACATCCCAAAATAGAAAGGTGGACATTTAAAATGGAACAGAGGGAGTACGTAATTGTCATCCATGAGTTCGCATGCAAGTTCGAATCTCGCAAAGGCACACATTCTAAACCTTGAGGCCACTAGAGGGTTTACCTGACCGTTAATTACAGAGACCCAAAATTCGTCAAGCTACGCACAAACTAGTCCAGATACCCAGTTATAAAAAAAAAAAAAATAAAAATAAGTATGCATTTTTCTAACTAGAAGGATGAAGCAGAAAGTTCTTTCGTGCAAAAAAAGTCCTTGTCCTAAGCCATAACGCATGCACAATTACCAAACTTTTCTCAACTTGGATTAATTAACTATTGACTAAGTTCGTTATTCTTGAAGTCAAAAACCGTACATTAATACAATGACATAATCTAGATGTATGCATAAAATTCATCTCAACCGAAGTTTTTTCAAAGTCATCGTTTACATTTAAAATTGGCCGAGTCTAGGCTTTAGTTTTGTGATTACCATTTGCTGTACACTTGTTTGATTCGGCTCCTCAAGTTTATCTTGATAGGTGGATATCACTATTACGTTATGGCCCAATAGAAATGAGGCCTAATAGTGGAGGTTGGCCGAAGTCCACGGGACCACATCATTGGACAATGCCTAAATTCGACACTCGTGAATATTCAATGCCTAAAGTGGACAACTTGACCCTCCCACTCACTCAAGGGACAATCGCACATATTCTTTTCACAATCTATGTGTATGTGTTAGGGTCAATTTACGCATATTTTTAATTTGAATTAAAACCCTTTTGTGACAACCGCTAATAACATGAAGTGGTTCGACTACTGACGGCCGCGGTGGTCGTGGTAGCCGTGATGACATTGCAGGAGTTCTTGAGAATAACTGTGGAGGTTTGTTGGCCCTTGGAAAATTTGGTGCTTAACAAAAGATATACTTTGTTCACAAAATGGCTTCACACTGAGCATGTAACAAATAGTGATTAATTGCAAATTCAAAAATTTAGGGAAAACCTTATGCAAAACATCAAATAACCGACTGTCGATGGCATTTGAAAAAAAAGGTTCGTGTGGACTTAAATTTATAAATCTTATCGACAATCGGTATTGATGTCACGGAAAGTTTTTTAAGTTATTGTTAAAACTTTGCAATTAATCATTGGTGTTGAGAATCAAAAAATTATATGAATATGGACCGAAATTACTAGAAATTCAGATAAGATGAACAAAAGACAATGAAACTGTCATTTTCAAATTTCGTAGAAAAAAAAATTATTTGCTTTTTATCATAATTTTATACTGTAGTATTTAGATTTCGCTCCTCAAGAAAAATAATTATTTTAGAAAATCTAGTACTAATTCTATCAAAATTTCAAAAAAGATATACTCCTAAAAAAGATATTGGCATGAAACTCGTGAATTTGTCAAGGGCGCCAATTTTTGTCAAGAGTTTGCTACCATATGACTTTTCAGGGAAGACAAACCGAATCATCGGGGGACGTAACTTCTGATTATCAGAATATTAGTAAAACCGAGTTGAATCTCACAAGTCATATATATCCAATCAAATTCAATCTGATCTGACCACGTGCATTTGATTATTTCGCTCCTTTGACCCTTGTTTTACAATGACACAACAACCGGTCACAACACTAACCACAACATCGCACAGAGGTGTGTGACTCATATGTCTCATATGAGTGTTGTGACCGGTTGTTGTGTTCCTAACATTATTGGTAACATAATTTGAGGTAAAACATTGAAGACAATCATAAACTTCTTGCTTCTAATTCTACTAATAACCGTACCAAGCATAATCTATGTTAACAATGGAAAGGGGGAGTAAAAAATTAATGCGATGACTGAAAAATTTGAATTGCATCATTTTCAATTGGAAAAATGCAGGTAGAATAGTATAATCTAAACATGTAATCGGACAAGTAAAATCTCATAATTGTAAAAAAAAACTATATTTTTTGAACGGCAAAAAAAGAATTTATTAATCTTTACAAATAAATTACAAAAATTAAAATGACTCAAACATGAGATATCACAACGGACCAAAAGCAAACCAACAAGGCACCGCCTTTCTCCAATGATATTCATGTGCCATCAAGACCCAAAATGAAAAAAAAAAAAAAAAAAAAACAACAACACAAAATTGACAAAATCTAACCAAGACAGAGAAACAACACACCCACATAAAAGAGCACCCACCCACCTATAGCAAATAATAATTTTAAAATAACTATGAGTATGTTAAAATATTTGATTTTAACAAATAGCTCCCTCATCTGCTAAAATCAATTATCAGCAGATTTTATCAAATGAGAAACACATCAGTTTAATTTTAAAGGTCCTGATGTTGTTATTGTGAGCCCAGCACAGAAAAAAATAAAAAATAAAAACATGCACACCAATGCACTTTAACACTTTTCAATATATTTACATCTACTTTTATACAGTTTTCACACATTTCAATACAATTTTTAAACCTTAACATGAGTTCACTATGCCGATTTTAGCATTTTTCTATTTCTAATTTTTAAACCCGAATCAGGCAATTAGAAAGACACGTGAATTTGTCAAATCAAAATAGGACATAACAGGTCATTTTCACTTTTCCGTGTTGAAACCTTGCAAAAGCCAACCAATGGGGTTTGACAAGTTATTATGAGCAAACAGTAGGTATTGGATATCCAATTGGTGGTGGTGGATTCGGAAGGGTCATTTTGGGTAGATAAAAGAGTGAATAAGAGCATCTCATCAGGAGAACCAAAATTTTCACCAAATTTAACTTCAAAAACATTTTTTATAAATTAGCAAGTCACTTTATCAAAAACTCACAAAATCAGACTCTCTATTTTAACTTTACTATATTAAACTATTCCTCTCAAATCTACAAAAAAAAAAAACCCTCCCTAAAACTCCCCATGGGAAATGTTTGGTACAAAAGTAAGTGGAATACACGTCTTAGCCATTTCAATTGCTCTGCCCCACTAACGCGCACAGTAACCGAAAGTAATAAAAAATTGGTTGGTGCGTGAACAGTACCGCACCAAATTTGGTGCGGTACTGTAGCAAAAACAATTTGGTGCGGTAGAGTAGGGAGCCTGATTTTTGGGCAGTTTTGGGGGTTTAGCTACTCAATTTAACTTAGCCAAATGGGAATGCTCTAAGCATGATAAAAATAAAAAATAAAAAGAGTGAATAAACTTCGTGATCGACCACAGCTGCCATAACTTTCTGCAATTACTCTTCTGATTTATGTGCTGAAGCTGTCCTGACCATCTAGTTGCATAATATTAATCGTACATTCAGTGCTCTCTACCTGAAATGTTTTGAGTCACTTGATTGGTTTCGGTCAGTTTCTGCCAGGAAATTTCCTTAATAATGGAATTATCCTACAATTGCTCAACAACGTTGGATATATCCTTCTTTTATTTGGTTTTGTTATTTGTCTTTTCTTGTATCTTGTTCCTGGAAATTTCCTTAATAATGGAACTATCATACAATTGCTCAACAACGTTGGATATATCCTTCTTTTATTTGGTTTTGTTATTTGTCTTTTCTTGTATGTTGTTTGTTATTTTCAATTGTTTTAGTCGATCGGTATGTTGTAATATTTCTTATCAATAAAATTCATACAATTCTTCTCAAAAAAAAAAAAAATACAGTACCTATACCTACGAAAGAAAATACTTGTTCACTATTAGGGATATATAAAAACTCGTGAATCCAATTGACGTAAGAGTTTTTGTATACATAAGTACAAATACTTCATTGGTCCCAAATTATTAATTGTTCATTTTCACTATTACGCACATCTTAAAAATTTATTTCTTTTTAAAAATGTACAATACTTTAAATATGCAATATGGCTCTTTTTTCATTGATCTTGATTATTTCAATTAAACGAAGTTTATAAAATCACATAAAACATGCTAACATATTGGAATATATATGGATATATATACATATATACAGTCTCCTTCCTATCCACACCCTAAAATGCGGACCTTCCGCTCACACCTCACTTTTCCGATCAAATTTTCATGATCTGAACCAACCAATGTGTTTAAAACGTGTTTTTAAGGACCTATAAGAGAAATTATCTAAAGAAATGACCGAGAAGAGCTTCATCCGATCAATTTTTCATAAAACTGAATAGGAATTAAGCTGGGTGTTCATATCTATATATATATAATTTAAGACTTACACGCATATAAAAATGAACAAAATTTGGGATGGAAAGAATATTACCTAAGCTTTCGGAAGATGTGTAATCAAGTTATTCACCCGTACATATATGTATATTTATTAACCTTCCGAAAAGATTACAAAGATTTAAGGACACTAAGAAGACGGCATCACAACGAAAAATTGAGAATCTCAACAAAATTTGTACCAAGACCAACAATCATCTTCATTATACCCTCTTCCCGAAAACACCTCTTGTTGCAACAGAATCATTAGCTAACCAACGATCCATTGAATTAATCAGTGAGTTTTTTTAATGAACTCGTTTCGTTTATGCTTCTAAAAATATGTGGCAGCTTTGGTTGGAAAAGGGATTACCGCGCGATTTACCGTGAACGTACCCACCCCTGTTTTTTTTTAACTCTATAAAAATTAGGGAATCTAATGAAGGGAAAAATGGGACGGTGAGAGAGAAGAGAAGAAGTTAACGCATTAGAAATGCATTGTTTAATGGAATTGATTAGAGAGAGAGAGAGAGAGAGAGAGAGAGAGAGAGATTTGTTTAGCTAATTAGAATAAAAATTGTGATTAAAATTTGAATTACCATAAACTCGTAATAATGGTATATCCCTTTGTAATTGTATGGAAATTGTATCCGCAGAAAGAGGGAGAATTCCATAAATATTAATTGAATTTCCCAAATCCCCTATAATCTGTTAATCCTCATAAAGATTGTTAAGTGTTGATTTAAATTTTGAAATTCAATTGTTAGTGTTACCCTAAATATTGGGGTCACTTGTCGAAACCATAGCCCCTCCCCTGAAAAGTCATTCTGCAATAATATATACTAGCATCAAACCCGTGCTATGCACGGAGTCGCAATACACAAAAAAAAATTAACTATTGATGAATACTTTCAACATTAAAATGACCTTGTTTGTTTGTTAGTTTAGTTTTCCACAAAAATCTAGCGTCGTACCGTGCTACATGATTATATGCTTGGAGCACTTTGATTCCACAATCTAGCGGAAAACCGTGCTATGTACGGGATGAATTAACGTTATCATATACCAATAACTTAAATTTGTATGGCAAGAATAGTGTTATTCTACAAAACACATGTATTATTTTTGGTATTAAATATATTGATGAGTGATTAATCGATGAAAGTGTGTAATTTTTTGGTATTAATCATGTTGATGATTAACCTATGAAAATGTATATTCTTTTGGGTATTATAAATAATTAATCTTAGAACACTTATACCTTTTTTTTTTATACTAATCCCTCCGTTCGTAAAGATAATCCATTGCCAAAAAAACCTCTAATTTCCGGATAGAAAAATAAAGCACCTCCGTACATGATTTATACATTTCTTCATACAAAATTAAAGAACTAATTGAGATTTTTATCCAAAAATTGCACGCCGCTTTATAGTTAATAGACTACTCTTTTGTGGGATGGAGGCGGAAGAATATTAATTTTAGGTGCTACCTCCGAGCCAAAATCCTGGCTCCGTCCCTGGGTATTACTCTCTAATATAAATTGTCAAAAAAATCTTATAACTTGTTTAAGTACCTCACAAAATCAAACTTAATCAAATCTTAAAATACCTCACAACCTTCATATTTTGCTCTGGGGGTTAACTCCTTTGTTTATGGAGCTGGACATTGCAGTGGTGCAATCGTTGTGCTTAATGTATGGTTGGTTCAAAATATTAATTCACTCATATGGATATATAGTTTCTTATATTTGGATGTTAGTTTTGTAATTATTACGTATCATATGTGTAGGGCATATGTTTGAGTTTTGAATTTTTTTTTCCACAATATAATTCAACTGTATTCTATGACTTCTTATTTTGTTCATATATTAATTGTTTAAGTTAGATAGATATTCATCATTCTGTCTTAAAGTAGAATATAATACTATATGACACTTTGTCAGAAGAAGAAGAAGAAGAAGAAGAGAACAAATTCTATCCCACAAAACTCAAGAAAGATTGGCTAAAAGAATTGTTAAGATCTTATTTGTCATCTGATAGTCATATAGTAATTTAGTATTGTACCTTTCAAGATCTTAGCAATAACAACTATTAACTTGACACTTACTGCTAAATTGAGAATCATATTCCAATTATGTAACCCTTTGACCATTTTTGCTTTCAAAATATTGTTTTGACTATTTCAATCGATTGATTTTATCATCAAGGTTCTCACATCGATCCTGTAAAAGCCGAGCCATTTTTTAACCAACATAAATTTCGACATCGAAAGCCATTAAAGATTTTTTAAAAAATGAATACCAATTAATAGAAACTGAAAAAAAAAATTATTACAAACTAACTCACCGTTACCAAAACATGGGTTATTTGTTCATTTGCACCAGGCCAACCATGGCCCTAGCCAAAGTATAGGAACAACAATAAGGTTCGCATGAAAATATAATTGGTTGGATTGAGAGACTTAAGAGTTTTTTAGACTGATGGTTGAGAAAATGGGGGATGGGCATTTTCATTTTTATAATTTTTTGATGTATTTGGAATTTAAAACTAATTAATTATTATTTTTATTTGCAAATGTTGAGTGATTTTTTAAATTATTTTAAAATTTTTAATTAGCTAATTAATTGTTTCATTTGTAGAATTTATTGATTGATGAGTATTTGAAATTTGAAATTATTTGACAAATTATTTTCTTTACAAATCTTGAGTGGTGATTCCTTAAATCATGGAACTTGCTTGAAATTTGAAATTACCTACTTATAGTAATTGAATTATTGTCACATGTGTCACTCAAAATCCTATACGACAAACCAACTATTTTATGCCACTTGTCGCGATGAGAGCCTTCCTCACAAAAAGTCATTCTGCTATACTATATAAGATGATGTCATTCATCTTTTTTTATTAACCATTCATTATGTTGAGTTGAATCTAAACATTCTAAAATTATGAAAAGAAATTCACAAAAACAAAATAAAAATTAGGATTTCCAAAACAAATTTTGTTGAAACTATACAAAAGGATTAAAATTAGCGACTATCATAGTTAAGATTAAAGAAAAAAATTAGAGAGGTGAAAAGACGTCTAAAAAGTTTATATATTTGATA
Organism: Vaccinium myrtillus; assembly: GCA_016920895.1. Lineage (NCBI taxonomy): Eukaryota > Viridiplantae > Streptophyta > Magnoliopsida > Ericales > Ericaceae > Vaccinium > Vaccinium myrtillus. The sequence goes on along the minus strand of CM029275.1, from coordinate 14,043,357 downwards.
TTTAAATGTGGTACTTGAAAAGGATGATGGTGTGGTTGTTAGGTGTTGTGTCTAGTAACGATGAGGTCACAACTCGCAAGTTTGAATTGAGGCGCGCTCGCAAAGAATTGGGGGATGGTGTTGTCCCAATCTGCGTCATCCGTGCTCGGTAATGGACTGCTCGGATTTGTTTGGTAGCGAACGGTTCGGATTTGTTTGGACAAGATGTGATCTAAGCCGTCCATCGCCGAGCAAGGACGGCCCAGATCGGACAACATGCATGAGGGACTGCATGCACCCCGGGTCCGCTTGCAAAGGAAATAGAAACGCATCAATTTGAGTTTTCTAAATGTTTGGAGAGGAAAAGTTCCTCGCCTATCTTCTTAACACAGTGTTAGTTTTGCAAGGATAAAGATAGTGAAGAAAAAAATTGCCGCCAATAGCATAAGAATAGGCGAGCAAATGGGTGGTATTTTATTTATATATATATATATATACAGAACATATCCTGTGAGGGCTCCCTCACAAAAAAAGTGCGGGAAAACAGTTGTGGGCCATTGGATCCTATGCCCTTCACGCGATCCAACGGCTAACAACTTGTTTTCCCGCACTTTTTTTGTGAGGGAGCCCTCATATATATATATATATATATATATATATATATATATATATATATATATATATATATATATACACTCCTTATCTAGTCCGGGAGTCCCGGATCCGGGACTCCACCTTCCCGATATTTTTGACGATCCGAGCCGTCCAATGTGTTCAAAAGGTGTTTTCCAACACGCTGAAATCTTCAAAAAAATACCGGGAAGGGCTTGATCCAAGCGGTTTTCGCAAAATCGTAAATATGCAGGTTTTTGCGAAAAACCGCTTGGATCAAGCCCTTCCCGGTATTTTTTTTTGAAGATTTCCCGCGTGGGCCTTGGAAAACACCTTTTGAACACATTGGACGGCTCGGATTTCCCAAAAACAATTGGGAAAAGCATCAAAACGCTTCGGTCCGGGAAATCCGGGATCCTTGACAGGATCGCCGGTGTATATATATATATATATATATACAGTCCACTTCACATCCAAACTACCTTAACTTATTAAGTTACGGACCTCGTCGAAATTTGGTCCGGAAAGTGGAGGTCCGTAACTTAATAAAATGCGGGAGTTTGGATAGGAAGTGTGGTGTGTGTTAAGTTACGGACCTCGTCGAAATTTGGTCCGGAAAGTGGAGGTCCGTAACTTAATAAAATGCGGGAGTTTGGATAGGAAGTGTGGTGTGTGTATATATATATATATATATATATATATATATTCTAATCCGGACTTCTCGTTTCCGGACCTCCATGATCCAAACATTTTTTTGACGATTCGATCCGTCCAATGTGTTCAGAAGGTGTTTTCAAGGGTCCACACGAGAAATCTTCAAAAAAAAAATACCGGGAAGGGTTTGATCTAAGCAGTTTTCGCAAAAACTTTATATTTACAATTTTTGCGAAAACTTTATATTTACAGTTTTTGCGAAAACTGCTTTGATCAAGCCCTTCCCGGTATTCTTTTTTGAAGATTTTTCGCGTGGACCCTTGAAAACACCTTCTGAACACATTGGACGGCTCGGATTTTCCAAAAATAATTTGCAACACAAAAAAATCATTTTTTTCTTATTTTCGGGAGGTTTGGACTAGAAGTTTTACATATATATATGTAAGCCCCATAGGCCGAGCTTCCTTTGGTTTGGCAAGTCCATGTCTCAAACATATATTTCCGTGTATCGAACTTTATGGCACTGTAATCTTTTGTATTTATTTTTAGAGTGTCTGTTTTAGGTGTGGAAAAGGAATCATATCAATATGTATTTTTATTTCGAGTGCGGTAGTTTTTTAGTCAATACGGATTGCTTTTTTTGAAGACAAGTTGGATGCTACATGTTTTTGCTCGAGCATTTCAAGGATATCTCCTAGCAAAACATTATGTTTGAATTTGCTGGACGTTTTGCTCGAGCAAAACAATCGGCAAAAATGCACGAGGAAAAAGTTAGATGTTGCATGTTTTGCTCGAGCATTTCAAGGCATTTTTATTAGCAAAACATTTTGTTTGTTTTTACTGAATTTTTTTCTCGAGCAAAATAGCCGGCAAAAATGCCCGATTCAGCAACTATAAAATCTCAGCGATTAGGTCTTTTCCAATCACCACAGCAGCCATATTTCGACCCTTTGTGCCTCTCTCATCAAAATACCAGCCACGAGTGCTAGGGTTCATGAACTTTGAAGATTTGTGAAGGCTTTTCATTGCCGTGCGATCAAGATCATCTTCAAAGGGTTTCATCGTTCATATTCAATTCAACATTTCTCTATCAAAGTCCTTTCGTGGAGTTCGAAGGGCAAAATAGTTGGAAGGCTTGAGGATTCAATATGTGGCGATCATGCAAGGGTGTGATGTACGTGGATTCGGCGAGTAGGGCTTAGGATTCGTGGTGAGGATACACGGTCATCGAGTAAGTCTAATTGTAATCACACATTTATTTAGTACATGATTCCTTCCTGTGGTTTTTTACCCTTTTCGGGGTTTTTCCACGTAAATCTTGTGCCTTGTTCTTTTATCGTTTAGTTTGAAGAAGTTTCTTATTATTATTATTATTCATCACATCGATTTAGGAATTTCATTTGGTATCAGAGCGGGTCGCTCTTTTTGGAATATTCTTATTCTTAGCGGATCCGGTTTTTCATATCGTTAGCGATGGAGTTAAATACAAATAGACCACCGATATTAGAAAGGACTAATTTTGATCATTGGAAAGCAAAAATGGTAGCCTATCTTAAGGCTATTGACGAGGATGTCTGGAATGCTTGTGAGGTTAAATATACACCTCCAACAGTAACGGTTGATGGTGTCACAACACCAAAACCTAATGCTAGTTATACCCCAGCAGAGAGATCTGTAAGAGCTGCGAATAGTCTTGCCTTAAACGTACTTTTTACTTATGTTGATACTAAGGAGTTTCATCGCATCTCTACTTGTAAGGTTGCGAAGGAAGCTTGGGATATTTTGGTTACAACGCATGAAGGGACGGACACAGTAAAACAATGAAAACTACAACGAGTAACCACACTGTTTGAGATGATTAGGATGAATGAGGATGAGACATTTGACGAGTTTTATGCTAAACTAAATCACATTGTCAACACTAGCTATACATTGGGTGAGCCCATATCTCCTTTTCGTGTTGTTAAAAAAAATTTACGATCCCTTCCTGAACGTTTTAATACTAAAGTTGATATTTTGGAAGGAAAAAGAAAATTACCCGAAATGTCTGTTGAAGAAATTGTTGGTCAGTTTCAAAACTATGAACTAACTCATTTCGACCAAGACTTGATTCCCAAGAAAGCTGTTACTAAAACTGTGGAAAAATCTATAGCTTTTTCGAGTAAACATAAAGAGACACATAAAGATATTAGTGATTCAGATAGTGATGGCGATTATGATATGGAGGCTTTGGATTTGTTTATGAAAAATTTCAAACATTTCTGAAAAACCAGGGTTCCCTTAAAAACTGTTAAAACCCTAACAGTATGAATGCGAATCACTAATTAAATCAACCAGCAGAAAATTACGCTAGCAGTCAAAACCCACAACACAGAGATATACGTGGAAAACCCTAAATGGGTAAAAAACCACGGGAAGGAATCAAAATCACTATACTCATTGTGCAGTTACAGATATACCTATCCAAACGATGCAAATCCTCACAACGTTCTAAGTATCACCTGCCGAGTCACACGTACACATCGCACCCAGTGATCTTGATCGCCAACGCCTTGAATCGCACAAGCCTTCCTTAGATACTTTTGGAATCCCACCAAAGAACTCTAACTGAAAGTTTATTGTTGAAGCATTAAACCCCTTGAAGATGAACTCTAAGCATCCGGTCTTCAAAGATCTTCAAGGTCCACAAACCCTAGCCGCCACAAGTGTTTTAAGGATGAGTAGGAGTGCAGAGAATAAAGTGTGGCTGCTCAAAAAAAGTTTAACCTAGTTGATGCGAATATATAGGCGCATAGCGGTTGCTCAAGCAAGAACCAAGTTGCTCGAGCAACTAACGAACAACAGATTTGCTTGACAAGTTGCTTGAGCAAGTCGTTGAGCAACTTCTGAACAAGTAAAATAACTTACTCAACTCGCCACTAAAATAAATACTACCGCACTCTCAACCATTACATAAAGAGATGATTCTTTTCCACACCTAAACAGACACTCTAAAAAAATAAAATTACAACTCGATGTAAATGTGTGTTTTGTCAAACGGAATTGCCAAAAACAAAGAACTCTGGAACTTGGTCCAACAATTTCTTTAAGAAAAAGAATCATGAAAACGAAAACAGCGTTAAGAAGAGTAAAGGAAAATTTAATTTTTCTAATATCAAGGAGCGAAAAGGATTAAAAGGATCACCCTCTGGACCTAAGTGCTACGAGTGTCATGGTTATGGGCATCTTGCTCAAGATTGTGCTAATAAAAGAATGAAACAAAAAGTTTATAATGTGAAGACATGGGATGATGATTCAGATAGTGGAAGGTCGGATAGTGACAAAGATGAAGAAAACATTAGGAAGAATTTCATAGCTTTTGCAGCCAAACATCAGGCTAGTGAGAAGATAGATGGAAAATTAAGTTGTGAGGGAATAGTCGATAGTGATGTTGAAGAAGATGTTGTGGACTCCGATGAACTACAAGAGGCTTACAATAAGCTCTACAATGAGAGTTTAAAAATTACAAGGCAAAATATTAAGCTTTCTAGTAGAAATGAAAAGGCTAGTCATGATCTAGAAACGGCATTATTTTCGGCAAGGCAGTTGTCAGAATCCCTAGACTGCATGACTCAAGAGAGAGATCAACTGCAAAAGGAAGTGGTACGACTCCGTGAGAAAGTGAAAGAAGTAGAAGAACTTAATACAACCAATAAAGGTAAACTACATAATTTATCTGTGGAATTGAGTAATGCTAATGGTGTTTCCAAGCGTTTCAATGCAGGATCTAAAGCTTTAGATGAAATTCTTGCTATTCAAAGACCATGCGGTGATCGAACAGGGCTTGGATATCATGCCTATTCTTTGAGTGAAGAAAAAGGAGAAAATATGGTTCATGAAAAGAATATGAAAGTTCCAGTAAGTGCCAAAATATTCCGGACTCAATGCGACAAGGTAAAAGCTAAACTTAGTCTCAATAATGCTAAGCCTCAAGTGTTTGTTAAAATGCCTGGATGCATTAAAAAACCTAGTACTAGAAAATTCATTCCTGTTTGTCATTATTGTGGTGTTAAAGGTCATATTCGCCCTAACTATTTTCAATTGCATGGATATCCTATACATCACCGCAATTATCACAACAAAACTAAGACTCATAAGAATGGGGAAAATCATGACAAATCCACTATGAAAACTCAAGCAAAAAATATTCTTATCACTACTAGACCTATTTGGGTGAGAAGAACAGATTTAAGACCCCGTGCAGATTTCTCTTCCATCCCTCTAGATGACACTGAGTCATCCAGAGGCGTTGACTTTGCCTTTTAAGAATCGGTCTCATACCCATAGTCTAGGTTGTTTTTCATTGGATATGGTTTACCTAGAGTTATGGTTTGTATTGGTCTTTATATTTTTATTGCTTAGTTTGTTAAATTCTTCACTAACAAAAATCTCAAAAAAAAAAAAATTATTTATTTGTTTTTATGTTTCCAATGTTGCTTTCCTTTACAGTTGTCTTAATTATCTTGATTTAAAAAAAAACTATCTTTCGTGTTTCTTGCCCTTTAGACATGACGGTGAATCGGTTAATTGTTATGAGATTTTATGAGGATCTTCATATTGTGGATGCGTATACATCTCTTTTATCTCTATATAGCTTGGATGATATTCTAGAATCAAATGTAGTCATGCCCTATGATTTACACTTCATTCACATTAGCTATAGCCAGCTCCTTAACTCCTAATCGACATTTCTCATGTAGCTGGCATGTGCCTTGTGCAACTCCTTTGAAATTGACCGCTTAGCAGTTATGCTAATATCAAGGCCGTTTATATAACCAAAAAAAAATGAAATAAAATTGTGTGGGTGTTTAGTTGAAAAGGGTGATGAGATATGGTTCATATTCTCTGCATTTTCGGGCTTTTCACTTAGTAACCGGGCCTCTTGCCTCAGTAAGCAGTGAGTGTTTGCGTCAAACGATCCGATCCGTCCAATGTGTTCAGAAAGTGTTTTCAAGGGTCCACGCGGGAAATCTTCAAAAAAAAATACCGGGAAGGGATTGATCCAAGTAGTTTTCGCAAAATATATATATTTACATTTTTTGCGAAAACTGCTTGGATCAAGCCCTTCCCGGTATTTATTTTTTTGAAGATTTCCCGCGTGGTCCATTGAAAACACCTTCTGAACACAATGGACGGATCGGATTTTCCAAAAATAATTTGCAACACAAAAAAAACCATTTTTTTCTTATTTACGGGAGGTGTGGATTAGAAGTTTTCGTATATATATATATATATATACAATAAACTTCACCTCCAAACTCCCGCACCCTCTTAAGTTACGGACCTCCACCTTCCCAAATGTTTTTTGAAAATCCGAACCGTTAGATGTGTTTAAAAGGTGTTTTCAAGGTCCAACGCGAAGATTTGGCAAAAAAAAAAATACCCGGAAGGGGTTGATCAGAGCAGTTTTTCACAAAAATGTTATATTAGGGTTTTTGTGAAAAACTGCTCCGATCAACCCCTTCCGGGTATTGTTTTTTGCCAAATCTTCGCGTTGGACTTTGAAAACACCTTTTAAACACATCTAACGGTTCGGATCGTCGAAATTTGGTCCGGAAAGTCAAAAATACCCCTAGGTCCGTAACTTAACAAGTTAAGGGAGTTTGGAGGGGAAGCTCACTGTATATATATATATATATATATATATATATATATATTGATAATACCATTGGCGAGGAAATTGAATGTTTTAGCGAGGAAATAAATCCATTGCGATAGCACAATTTTTTTGTAATGATTTGAAAGGTGACTTTAAATTATTTCATGTTTGAGAGATTTGGTGGACCTGTCTGATCCTTCAAATTTTCTAAAATTTTGAGATTTGAATTATCTGTCGGAGATGCTCCTATGGTTATATACTGAATCGTATTTTTATGGCCCGCTACCCACTGAACATACTGGGTATCTTATTTGTAATCTGTTTTTTAAAACGGACCATAATAGGTACTCATAGGTATGTAAATTTGCGGTAATTCAAGGGACTTAGGGGGGGTGCTGTGCATGGGATGCACAGCACCGTGCTGTGCAACCCCACAGCGGGCCACGCCGGCATTTTTTTGATGATCGGAGACATTCACCACGTAGACCTCGTCGAATACTAAAAGTGTAGAAAAAATCAATTCGATTGGATATCTTTAAGTACGTCATCGGAACACAAATACTTTGAAAACAAATGGAACACAAATGGACACAAACACTGGATCAAAATCACTTTTTCATGTTATTTGTGTGCCGATGAGGCACTTAAAGATATCCGATCGAGTTGATCTTTGGCAGACTTGTAGTATTCGACGAGGTCTACGCGGTGAACGTCTCCGATCGTCAAAAAAATGCCGGCGCGGCGGCGCCGTGGGGCTGCACAGCACCCCCCAGGTTCCCTAATTCAAGGGGTATCGACCCCATGCACATACCATGTATTGACCGCTCTCTAGGATTCACTTATGGGTCTCTGGGTCTCATATGAGTGATCCAAACTGTTCATTCATCTCAGACCATTTTTTTAGTTGCTCTATCAGAAATCAGCTTAATCCAACATGTGTAAGTAATTGATCCAAAATTCTCCAGTTTTATTCAAACAAAATTAATTGAAATGGGAGAATTTTGGATCAACCACATCCAAAATTCCCTACTCGAAAAAATATTCTATATGTATGAACGTATGCGAGACCCACAATTGAGTTCCCGAGAAAGGCCGGTACATGGTCTGTGCATGGCGTCTATTCCCATAAACAGGTTGGTGAATCACATATGGAATTGAAGACACCTGTTATAATAACCTTTAATGCACTTTACAGAACATTTCTACAGATTCTTGTGGCTCAAATATTTCCATTTTAGATATTTTCTCAACAGGGTGCGACCAGATAAGATGATACCTTTATTGCCTTCTGACTCTTGTCTTTTCTTAGTATTTTCATCAAGAGAAATCAATATTGCTTAATTTTTCCAGTCAAAACCTTCATGCCGTTCTCCAAAAATTTCGATTTTCTCTGTCGAATTTTCCAGTCAAACATTTAAACACTTTTGAAGATTCACCTGTTTTGAGTCTTAAACCACAATCCCAAAATCAAAATCCCTACAATTTTGGGCCTCTCTCCTCTATATAACCAAATCAAAATCCCTCCCAATATTCTCAAATCCCCAAAACAAACAGCAAAATGGACAAAACCTCTTCTTGCAATTTCCTCTTCCTATTCCTTTTCCTTTCCTCTCTTTCATTGGCATGCTCCGATACATACCAAACGTTCCTGCAATGCCTCCAATCAAAATCACCCCAACCATCACAAATCTCCTCAATCCTCTATGCCCCAACCAACTCTGGCTTCCAACCCACGCTCGAATCCTACGTCCGTAACCTCCGGTTCAACCGGTCCACCACCCGTAAACCGGAGCTCATCGTCACCCCGAAAACCGAGGCCCATGTTTCATACGCTGTACTCTGTGCCCAAGCCGTTAATACCCAACTCAAAATCCGAAGCGGCGGCCATGACTACGACGGGATCTCCTACGTGTCCGACCAACCCTTCATACTCCTCGACATGTTCAACCTCCGGTCCATCTCCATCGACCTCCCAACCCAAACCGCTTGGGTCGGTGCCGGTGCCCAACTAGGGGAACTATACTACCAGATATCAACCAAAAGCAGAACCCTCGGTTTCCCGGCAGGTGTCTGCCCCACCGTCGGCGTCGGCGGCCATCTCTCTGGCGGAGGGTACGGTAACATGCTGAGAAAGTACGGCTTGTCCGTCGATCACGTGATCGACTCGAAAATAGTTGACGTGAAAGGTAGGATCTTGGATAGGAAAGGAATGGGTGAGGATTTGTTTTGGGCTATTAGAGGCGGTGGCGGTGCTAGTTTTGGAGTGGTGTTGTCATACAAAATTGGGCTAGTTCCGGTGCCGGAAACCGTCACCGTTTTCCGAATCGAGCGGACGTTGGCTCAGAACGCGACGGAGATTGTTTATAGGTGGCAGTTTGTGGCGGATAAGATTGATAACGGGTTGTTCATAAGGCTTTTGTTGCAGCCGGTTACTCTGAATAAAGTCAGGACGGTTAGAGCATCATTTATTGGGCAGTTTCTAGGTGATGCTGAGAAACTTGTGCAAGTGATGGGGACTGGGTTTCCTGAATTGGGTTTGAAGAAGGAGGATTGTATGGAGACGAGTTGGATTGGATCTGTGCTTTACTGGGCGAATTTCGATATCGGCACGAAACCCGAAGTGTTGCTGAATCGGGTTCCAAATTCAGTGAGTTATGGGAAGAGGAAATCGGATTACTTGCAGAAACCGATTTCCAAAGATGGGTTGGAGTTGATTTGGAAGAAGATGATTGAGGTTGGGAAAACGGGGTTTGTTTTCAACCCATATGGAGGGAGAATGAGCGAGATCCCGGCGGGGGAAACCCCGTTCCCCCACCGGGCTGGGAACATATGCAAGATACAGTATTCAGTGAATTGGGATGATGCAGGACTTGCTGCAGATAATGAATACATCGATCAGATAAGGAGGCTGTACGAATTCATGGCTCCTTTTGTGTCAAAAGCACCTAGGGGTACATTTTTGAACTACAGGGATCTTGATATCGGTACCAATCAGAATGGGAAGAACAGTTATGAGGAAGGAAAGGTTTATGGGGAAAAGTACTTCTTAGGGAATTTTCAGAGGTTAGTGAAGGTGAAGACCATGGTTGATCCAGGGAATTTCTTCAGGAATGAACAGAGTATTCCGACATTTCGGGCTTAAAGGAGGAACAGAGGAAATTGGTAGAGATGCAGAGATCATGATTTATTGCGGTTTCAGTTTTTTGGTTACTGCTTTGATTGTTCTAGTAAATTGATAATGATTGTTTTGGATATTATTAAGGGGTTGCCAAAATGTTTGGTCATATTAAAAATAAAAACTATTGGAGTCTTCATTATGGCTCTTTCCATATTTAACTTGCTTGGTTATACGAAGACAAAGGGGAAGAGGAAAATAAATTTGTTGTTCCAACCCAAATTGAGGCTTTACGAGAGAGAAAGAGGGGTAATTCTTCAACTCAAAAAGTCAACTTAAATCAATTTCTAAACACATCTTATTTGGTTTGGTTTTTGAGTTTGGTATTTAAGTAATAATTGGAGGAATAAATTAGAGTAATAATTAGAAATAGTGGATAATAATCGGAGAGAGATAGAAAGAAATAAGAATAGTAATTAAAAAATAAGGGTAATAAAAAAAAGTAATGTAAGTAATGATTGAGACAGAGAATCAAACTTCAAGCCTTCGAAAAAAAATTACCTTTTCGGTGTTTACTATTTACGGTTTATGATTTTCTCTAATTTTTTCTTGAGAATTTTAATTAGACATCCCGTTACAATATTATCCTTAGGATGCCAACCTATGAGATTTGAATCTTTATGATTCCATCCTGTAAATGGATGAATGGTCCAAAGTGCCCTTATCAAATGATTTATTATTAATATTGTATCTACAATAATTATATTTTCCTTAATTATACACATAGGCTGTTATATCTCTTCCTATTTCAATGGGATTATTTTCCTTAATTATCTAATCAATCATTTCCTATTCCAATGGGATTTGTTTGTGCAACAATAATCACTCCTATTTCAATGGGATTTGTTTCTGCTAAACCATGTTCGTGCAACACCAATCACTCCTATTTCAGTGGGATTTGTTTATGCTAAGCCATCTTTTGAAACTTATCTCAAAAAAAAAAAACAAAAATTCTTTCGAAGCAAGCTGTTTTGGAAATCCAGAAAATAATCCCATTGAAAAAAAATTCTTTCGAAGCAAGCTGTTTTGGTAACTAATATACCAAGAAATCCGGGGAGTAGCAATTGGTACTATATCATTACCTTAATACATATCTGTAGATTATCTATCATTACCTTAATAAAATATTTTTTTCCGTTAGAGATATTTCCCCAAATTATAGGGGTTATCAAATCCCTTTTTCAATGGGATTCTTGCTCTGGAACCCCCTCTCTCTCCTCTCCCCAGCGCCAAATACTCTCTCTCCTCTCGGGTTCGGTTTAGACCTACAAACGCCGTTTTCCATCCTAAAGTAGATCGTCGTCATCTCTTCTTTTTGTTACGTCGCCGTAACTGGTGTAAATAGTGACGCCGTTGTTGACGGCGGCCAATGGATCAAGTATTAAACCGGTGCAAAACCTCCCCTTGACCAACCGAGTTCCTCACCGGTGCACGAGAAAAGCTCTAGATTCGTCATCGCCGTCACCTTCCTCGGTAAAATTTACGTGAGTTAGAGAAACGACTGGTGTTTTTGGTTGTTTCAATTTTGAAGTTGGATCTCTCTCCCTCTCTTTTTTTTTTTTTTTCCGATTTCATGGCTGATTTCGAGAAATATTTCAATAAAACAGGGGAGAGATGGTATATTTCGACTGAACGGTTTATGCCATTGAAGGGTTTTTTTTTCCGCGGAACATGGTTTACTGATTAACCATGTTTAATGCAATCTAATGTTCATGCATGGAATATGGATTATTTATTAACCATGTTCCCTTTATTGTCACATTGTTGGATTATCGATTCACCATGATTATATTGTGCCAATGGTTTGTAGATTCACCAATCTTGTTATGGTTTATAGATTCACCAATTTTGTTATTTCATACACAGGGAACATAGTTTATTGATTTATCATATTTAATGCAATCTAATGTTCATACATGCAAAATGGATAATTTATTAACCATGTTCCCTTATAATCATGGTCAATCATAATCCACGTTCCTTGTGTGATTTCCCCGTATAATCTTGATTCAACATTTTAATCGATTTCTTCACCGTTGAAATAGGAGTATGTTTTTTCAATTTTATTTTGAGATTTTAGTTGAGAGTAGATTAGCATAGAGAGAATTATAAGATTAGGGGAGAGAGAGAGAGAGAGAGAGAGAGAGAGAGAGAGAGATTAGGAAAGAATGCCAGAGAGAAATATTAGGAAAATTGGGAGAGAGAAAAATAGGAAAATTAAGAGAGAGAAAGGGTATTTTGGGGTTTATTTGAATTTCAAGATGGAATCATAAGTATTCAAATCTGATAGGATGGAATCATAATAATATTTTTTGTACAGGATGCCTAATTAACTCTCCCTTTTTTCTTTCAAAGCTCCTGATCTTCTCATTTGCTAATTAAAACTACCGACTAGATTTTATGGGATTTCTATTTTAGTAATTGGGAGACAAGGCCTAAATCTCTAACATTAAATCATTATAAATTCTATGGGTACATACATTTTGGGTCCCACAAACCAGTGATTATGTAAAAAATCTTGTTAGAACATCCTCATCAGGGGAGGCAAATTCCCCTGATGGCTAAGTTGTTGAGTGAAAGGGGAAAAAAACTCCCAAAATCAAACTCAACAAATTTTTTGTAAATCTGCAAAAGTTATAACTTTGCTACAGTAACTCGGTAAATTCTTTGAGGCACTATTCACAGGTTAAAACAATTCTCTCTCCTGACTTCCTGAATAGAGAGTCTAATTTTGTGAGTTTTTGAAAAAGTGACTTGTTAATTTATAAAAGGTGTTTTTGAGGTTAAATTTGGCCCAATTTTTGTTGAGCCTGATGAGATGCTCTTACACTGTTACTGTTAGAGCATCCTCAACAGGGGAGGCAAATTCCCCTGATGGCTAAGTTGTTGAGTGAAAGGGGAAAAAAAACCCCCAAAATCAGACTCAACAAATTTTTTGTAAATCTGCAAAAGTTGTAACTTTGCTACAGTAACACAATCAATCCTTTGAGGTACTATTCACAGGTTAAAGTAATTCTCTCTCCTGACTTCCTGAATAGAGAGTCTGATTTTGTGAGTTTTTTAAAAAGTAGTAACTTGTTAATTTGTAAAAGGTGTTTTTGAGGTTAAATTTGGCCCAATTTTTGTTGAGCCTGATGAGTATGCTCTTAGAGCATCCCCATCAGGTACTACAAATCCCCCAAATAGTTATTTTGTTGAGCCAAAGGGTAGAAAACACCCCAAAATCAGCCTCAACAAATGTTGGGCTAATTTGCAAAAACTACAACTTCGCTACAGTAACTCGGTATTTGGGTAGAAGCACTGTTCATGGGCTACCGAATATTTTAATAGTTTCTCTTCCCTTGCTTCTTTACCTCTCTCTCCGTGTGGTACTGTTCAGATGGGGACGGGTGGGTTTTTCAGGGCACGTGGCTGATGGTTATGCAATAGAGTACATGCACAGTGATGAGCACAGTGCATTGCACATGTCCCAGGGTGGGTTTTTAAGAGCACGTGGCTGATGTTCTTTTTTTTTACTATTAGACTTGAGGGAAATAGTAAAGTTTGGATAGAGAGTCTGATTTTGTGAATTTTTTGATAAGTGACTTGCTAATTTATAAAAGGTGTTTTTGAGGTTAAATTTGGTGTTTTTTTTGTTGAGTCTGATGAGGATGCCCTTAGAGTACTCCATAAATTTTCTATTACAAATTTTTGCCGGCAAGGGATGCAAGGTCGGAAATCCATCTTACGTATAATTATTAGTACCTCATAGGAATAAAACACACCCAATCCCATGTACGTGGATGCTTTGGAATGATCCTGAAGTCAAGCACCCACAATCTAGTTAACTCTCAAGTCATCACAGAAGATATATAATCTTCTAATCCGGACCCCCGGATTGAAGGTTTTTTGATTTTTTTTTGTGTTTGCAAATTGTTTTAACAAAATCCGAGCCGTCCAATGTGTCCAGAAGGTGTTTTCCAAGGTCCATGCGGAAAATCTTCAAAAAAAATTACCGGGAAGGGCTTGATCCATACATTTTTCGCAAAAATTGTATATGGACCTTGGAAAACACCTTCTGGACACATTGGACGGCTCGGATCGTCAAAAAAAAGCTCGGATCATGGAGTCCCGGATCCCGGAGGAGAAGTGGATACCACAGAAGATAGCTTTTCAGACATGTCGGCAGACATGTTTTTAAATTACTACTACTAGTAGCTAGTATTACTATATTATTGTAGGGTTAGCCGCATGTACTTACAGACGTGCGTCGTTATCTTTTTGTGTAATTTTTTTTTTCTGGAGAGTTTGTAAACTTTCAGAGTTTTTTCTTTATTCAAAGCAATTTTACATTTGTTAATTTTGTATTAAATTTTTGTGAATTATTGATTTACTTAACCGGAGGAATCGGAAGAATATTTTTTCAAAAAGACAAAAAAGTCTTTTTAGTTTTTTATGATTTTTTTTAAAAGTTTGACGTAAACCTAACAAACGTAAAGCAATTTTTTTTAGGGGCAGTTAATTAGCCATCCTAAACAAATAAAAAGGTTATGATCCCATCCTAGTGTTTTTGAATTGTTATGAGCCATCCTGACTTCTAATTAATTCCGAAAAAGCCCTTCCTTCTTGTTTTTTCCATTTTGAAATTCTTATATATTATTAACAGAATTAGGATATATTAGTAGTCCTGAAATCATCCCATGAAACTGTCGAAAATTAAATACTTTTACATCCCACTAACGTCGGTCAATTTTGAAAACTCTTCATATTATTAGTCAGTTATAGTATTATGGAAGGTTTATCATCCCATAACTGCCACATCATCCCAAAACCCATTTAAACATCCTGATATTTCGGTGAGAGAAACCCACAACCAAAACCGTCCTAACCATCCCGAATCCCTATTTTTTCGGATAAACCCAACACCTTCCCCCAAATCGTCATATCCCCCCTTATTCGGTGAAAAACAAATCCGTAGCCGAACCATCCCAAATCCCTGATTTTCCGATGAAACCCCACCCATTCACAAATCGTCCATCCCATCTTTTTCAGATTCGCATCATCCCACAATCCCATTTTGCCGATTTTGCGGAAACCCCATTTTGCGAAGAACTGAAACGACGAAAAGAGGTTGAGGTAGCGACTATGGCCAACCAAAACGGCGGCGAAGGCCAACCGGTCGACAAGAAGAAGGCGGAATCATGGCTCGTAAGTTTTCTACTCAACATTACAGAACACCATGTTTTGTTGGGATTACTGAATCGATTGTGTTTTTTGTGCAATACGTGTACTTTCGTGGATTTTGGATAGTATAGAGATGGTTAATCATGGCTCGCAATTATATTTCAGATACGTAGTTGTTTATGGTGTTTGATTTTCGCATGCCTGGTGTTTTTTTTTATTTTTATGGTGTGTCGAAAAATTAGGGGTTTTGAGAACATGGATTCTGAATCTGCCATTGTTTGATGCCCATGATTCCGACGTGTATTGTCATGGATTACATGACATCCATGGTTGATGGTATGGGTATGGTGAATCGGTGAACCGTAATCCACAAAGTATTTCTCCGAGATTAACCTTTTCTGGTCATCAAACAAAAGGGAAAACGATTCTAGTTGTTTCTGTTATTTAGCATGGCTTGCTGTGATGCCATGGAATATGGATTTTCCATTTGAATACAGGATGTATTACATATAACTTGGTCATGGGTTTTTTGATTTGGCATGAGTTAAATCATTGATATTTGACAAGCTTCATATATTTATCAATGTTTAATAGTATGAAATTATGGTTTACACATTTTCGGCAGGGACTAAAACCACGAAAGGTTTATCGGGCGCAAAGCTTAAAACAGTAGAAAGACCAAAGACTGACGATGACCCTCCGGCAAAGGAAAAATCGGTGACGTAGAATACCTTTCCGAAACCCCGCGCGAAGTTGCTTGAACAATTGATTGTGATTGAAGTGGGCGTGACTGAAGAGATGGAAATGCGAATTGGCAGAAGAGTAGTTTGGTTGCAGTAGAAGAAATGAACTGGACATTGTAAATACCTTTGTTTAGTACTATAGTATTTTGAATTTCAAAACCATCCCAAGATATGGAAATGATATAACTACAATTCAAAATACCAATCAAGAACGGAAACAAATCTTCAAGTAAATCATCCTATAACTGACGTGAGAAATAGGATGGCAAGTAGGATGATACCATCCGAAATTTTAGGATGATTAATTTTTGTTACATGTTATAATTATATTAAGATAAATACTCTAAAACAAAAAAATAAGGGCAATAAGGTCAGAACACACATTTACAAGATGTAATCATAATAATTCAAAATGGACAGGATTACATCATAAAGGTAATATTCTTATAGGATCCCTAATTAAAATTCTCTTTTTTTTTTAATAAAGACAATCTACAAAGTTAAAAAAAATCGAAAACTTAAAAAAAAATTAATAAATTATCAAGTTGGGGAAGGAGAAGGGACTCCAACCAAGATTGAAGAAATTAAAAAAAAACTTGAGAGCCAAAGCCCAAAAAACTCGGTGGGGAAAGCCCATAACACCTATTGGCCTAGCCCAGTACAATCAATAAAGACAGTGAAGCCTAGTAAAAAAGAGGCAAACTCAACACAAACTATGAAGCCCAAAATCATAAGCCTAAAAAGGGAAACCCTAGCCAAACTTCAGTCGCCTCACAACCCAAACTCCACCAAGCCACCACCCAAACTCCAAGCTAACTCCCACACGCCACCACCACCAACCACCCGACAGAACCACCTCACCCCTTGTCGTTTGGAGCAAACCAGTCCCATCCAACAATGAGAAAACCAACGAGTGAGCCAGAGCCGACGATGGAGAGGCTAGTGATAATGGTAGCCACCGACGTCGTTAAGCTTACACAAATTCATCCAACAATGAAGCCCACGACAGACATACAAAGCCAGAGAAGCTAAGGATCGAGGAAAGGGGAGTAGGAGAGGAGGAAAAAAAGGCACCACCACCGATCGGCCATCACCGCCGCTAACACAGCCACCATCCAAGGAAGACAACCATGTTAGCATGTCCCTTAGGAGTGGTCATACTCTGTGAGTGGCCGCCAAGAAGCCGCCACTTCGATTCTCATAAATATCGTGGAGAAATGGCAACCAAGGATACGAATACACCACTGTAGTCGCCAGCCGCAACCACCACTCTATCCACGTGCACCAAACCTGCAAAACCAAGGGAAAAAATCAGAGAGAGAGAGAGAGAGAGGAGAGGGGCGCCCTCCCCTCACACCGCCACTGGAAGGCCACAGACTTAGTGCGGCGATTAGGGTTTGTATCTAGAGAGAGAAAGACAAGAGAAGGAGGAAAGAGTTTTTCATCAATTAAATGAAATTTGCAAAATGTTTGGAACCGCTTTCACGATATTATAGTCACAACAAAATTATTTCGGTTTTTCCATCAAATGCGCTGTGGCGACCCATAAAATGCATTCAAAAAAATTACTCAGAATTTGAAGTCAGTGACTCAGTTCATTTTATAGATATGTAACCACAACTAGTTGGGTAATAATACTCCACCAACCATCATTTCCCCAACTTTGAAAAGTTATCATTGTTATATTTTACTTCTCATTTACCGACTCCCCAGCTTTGACAAGTTATCATTGCTATTTTTCACTTCTCATTTACCCCTCTCCATCTTTCTCTACTCACTCTACAAAAAAAGTGATTTTATTTGAATTCGCAATAATTCTAACTTATGTTTCCTTTCAACACCATTTTCGATTCTCAGCCACACCATCCTAACCCTTCGTCGCTCATTCACCATGCCAATCACCTACGAATATAACTACTTATTTTTGGTTATACTATCTTCATGGATTTAAATTCTCATCATTAATTATGAAATGTTTTGAGATTTTACGTACATATACTAATCAACCAAGTCGAGAACAAACATTAATTATTAAAAAATCATGTAGTATTTGGAATCAACCTTAACATTGTTAAACTATAGGGTGAGTTTTAACTAATTTTATGAAAAATAGTGATATATATTTTTTTTTTTGGTAAACAATAAGGGGTTTAGTGAATACTTCTTTAATTTTTCATCTGAAAATTTAAACTGAAAAAAACAGAGATGGCACGATGGAAGGAGTGGCAGAATGGGTTAAGAGTTCAGGCGGAGCCAGGTTTAGGATAGGTGGTGGCACTGCTTGATGAGAATCCACTAGTATTTTTTTGCGGAACAGGAGACCTTGCTACACCCCTGTGGTACACAATTAATCTGAGCCGTTCAAAGGTGTTTTCATTGGTCTAGATTTTAAATATTATTCTACTCGTAAGATGTTTACCTTATATGCAAAATAATTTGGACAATTGATTGCCAAACGAATAGCTCAGATTGGACGCTACAAATGTTTAGTGCCTTTGGTTACTATAGGATGTCTGGCTCAGTTTTTTTCCCCCCTTCATGTTAGTCATTAAAATATGAAGGGAACTGTTAAATGTAAAATTAGGCTTTGTCTTAATTTTTTTTCCGTTTAAAAATAATAAAGGCTTGGTTCTACAATTTTGTGGTTTTTTTTTAATAAATTTTATTGAGATATTGTTTTTGTGATCCAACTATCAAAGTCATTTTTGAAATCTCTATTTTTTAAATCAATTCAGTAAAATCATTTTGGATCCAAATAAAATCATTTCATTATAGAGTGAGAAGAGAAAGAAGGAGAAAAGGGGTAAATGGACAAAAAAAAACATGTAAGTCAAAGATACTCCCTCCGTCCGTATTTGTTGGTCCACAACATATTTTTTCCGTCCATTAAAGTTTGTCCATGTTTGAAAGTTAATGAGTGAATTTTGTCAATTTCACTCTTTTACCCTTATCTTCAAGGGGAGTGATTTCCACACTCCCTTTTTGTCATTTAGTGAAATTTTTATTTGTAAAAGTTTCATTAAAGGACAAAAGAGAGAGTGTGGATAACAAATTAGGGAGGTGCATTGAAAATCAATTACCTTTCTTTAAATATTTAATTAACAAATCAAATCATGATTGTAAGGTAAAACTGGAAAGACAAGAATTATACAAAGCAATCATGATGCTCCCTAAAAAAATTAGAAAACCCAAAATGACCTAACACACACGTATAAGTAGAGTAATTTTTTAGAAGCACATAAGAGCATCCCCAACAACTTGTCCATTTTGGCTCAAATGCCATTTTGGCTAACCAAAAGCCCAAATTACGCCTCCAATAGCTTAGCCAAATGCTTGACTATAGGCGTGTTGAAATAAGAACGCGCAACAAGGACAATCACGAATTTTGTCTGAACTAGAGGTACTCCCTCCTTGAACAAACAATATTGAGAAAACTCTCAATTTTCATTAATAATCATAAAACAACTCTCATAGCCAAGAGGCTTACATTCTTATTTATAATGATAGCCTAAATACTAACAAGGAAATAAAATAAAGGAAAGCTAAATCTAAAGCTTGAAAAACAAGAAAACAATAAAAAGGAAATATAATCAATCTAAATAAGAAAACCTAATATTCTAGGCAATTATGCTAAAATAGAAAGATTCCTAATAAAATACTAAAACTAAAATAATAAAATAAAATATTAAAAATCTAGTCTGCATCAATTTTGCTACAGTACTTAGCCAAAAACCCCTAAGTACTGTTCCCCCTCCATAAATTGTTTATTATTCCCCCCGAAACACACACACACATCAGAAGACGGAGACGCCGACTGGAAAGCAGCCATCGATTCGGTCGCCGTCACCACCACTATCGATTCCGTCGGCGATGGTGGCTCTCTACTCCAGATCGACGACGACGAGGAGGACGATATCGACGGCGGAGGAGGCAAGTGGCGGAGGAGGAGGTAAACCACAGTTATGGCATCGGCGGTCTGGTTTTAGATCTATACTGTTTGTGTATGTATATGTATTGTGTGTGTATATATTTTGTTACTTTAGAAAAGGAAAAACAATATTTTAATAAAAAGATAGGTAAAATATTGTTGGAGTGTTGAGAGTGACAGGCTAGCTATATGCACTGTGCATCAGATTTTTTGGCTATTCTTTTACCTCTTGCTCTAATACCAATCATAACTATTCAAAGCATGTAGCAGAAAGGGAAAAAAAAATTTGTGCAAGCCACAATCGCAAGCCCAACAATGGGCAGGCAAAAACTCCAACAACACGTATTCTACATATCAGCTATAATAACATACATTCTCTCTTTCATCCTTCCCCTTTTTTTATATTTAATTTTGTGTGAGGAAGTAAAGAGAGGAAGTAGGTAAGAAAAATGATAGTAAAATAATCGATAGATAG
The DNA here is from genome assembly GCA_016920895.1 of Vaccinium myrtillus. Lineage (NCBI taxonomy): Eukaryota > Viridiplantae > Streptophyta > Magnoliopsida > Ericales > Ericaceae > Vaccinium > Vaccinium myrtillus. The sequence continues at coordinate 14,022,990 of CM029275.1, read as the reverse complement.
TGAATAGTATCCCAACAAATGAGGGCATATTTTAATTCCGAAGTACCAAAATAAAAATGAGGACATATTTGTTGAGTTACTACTCATGAATGCACTTTACCTAGTAATTTATTGAGTCTTTTGTAGGGCAAATTTGTTGGTTTGCCCTTGGAAAAATTCCTAAAAAAGTAAAATAGTTACACAGTTGGGCTTGCCCTATTGGTCTGGTGGTTGATGGAGTATTACCCAACGTAAATGTGCGTTTTACTAGCAAAACTGAAATTATTTATCATGGATTTTCTTGGCAACTCACATGTAGGATTAATTTTTGTTAACTCATGTTTTTTTTTTTTTGTGGGATTATTTGGTTATACGCATGATGTGTCTAGGCTAGTTTACAATCAGCCTGACTAATTTAGGGTTTCAATTCTATCGCCTACTTACGGGGAATCCCAATTAAAATCGAAGCAGCAAAGATCTATTTGGACGAGTTACAAAAAAATTAATAGCATGCGAGAAGTTTCGAATATGATATTTAATCAAATAAGAAGAAAAAAAAAGCATATTTCAGTGTACTTTTTACACTTTTTAACATATCTTCACAAACTTTTCAAACATTTTAATACACTTTTTTAATTTTAACAATAGCTCATTAGGCTAATTTTTGAATTTTTCAAGGTATAAATCCCACGTCTTCGGATGTAGTTTTTTCTCAAAACTAACTTAAACTCAAAAATAATTTATTGACTCTCTCACAATATATCAACCAAACTTAAACTCAAAACTAACTTATTGACTCTCTCACAATATATCAACCAATTTAACTCGTTAAAGTCTATTATGCAAGTGGTGACTAGCTCATACGGTAGAGCTTTTGGATGTGCATCGCATACTGCATTTCGAAATCGAGTCTCATTTCCCCATCACCCATATAATAAATTATGAATAACAAATGGAAAAAAAAAAAAAAAAAAAAAGTCCGTTCCACTTTCGCGGAGGCGGAGCACCCACAAATTCTTTGAAAAACGAGTAAAGTCCTTTTTGCGTGGACCAAGTGGTCAAAGCCTAGTGTACAATCATCCATGTGCTCATGTGAACAATGTTGTTTTCCACTTGGGGACACCAAGTAATTGGACGCTGCTGGGGTACAAGAAAAAATGGGATAGAAATGGTACAGATCGCGTTTGGGGATTCACTTTTTGGTCCCACATGAGTGATCCGAACCATTCATTATTCTTAAAACATTTTTCCGAGGGGGCTCACAAAAAATCAGCTCAATCGGATGGTTAAAAGTGCTTGAACCAAAGTCCCACCGTTTCAAATCAAAAGTTTTGCTTTGAAACGGTGGGACTTTGGTTCAAGCACTTCTAACCGTCCGATTGAGCTGATTGGTTGAGGGTCCCCTCAGAAAAATATTTCAAGAACAATGAACGGTTCGGATCACACGTGTGAGACCCAAAAGTAAGCCCCTAACGCAATCTGTACCATTTCTGTCCTATTTTTTCTGTACCCCAAGGTTTATCGTACTCCGTAATAAATATGTTAGTTGTATGCCGTTGTCACGTGAAAAGTCCGGAATAGGATCCAACACGGTATCAATAATTCAGTCCTAAGAGCAAGTGCAAAGCTGAGCCATAATGCAATTTGGGGTATTTTAGCCATCCATAAAAAAGAATCTCCCAAATTAGATGACCATTTGACGCTTTTTGTCGTCCCAAATTGTTGAGCAATGCTACGTACACAACAAAAATGTACAACAAAGTGGACAACACACTCACATAGGGCGTGGGCTCCACACACACTTCACACTCAACTGTGTGTGGAGCTCACACCCCATGTGAGTGTGTTGTCCACTTTGTTGTACATATTTGTTGTGTATCTAGCATTTTTGCAAATTGTTTGTCCATTCTAAAAAGTAAAAGTATGAAACCAACTAACTTTCCAATTTTGCCCTTATCTCTAACTATTCAATTTTTTTTTTTTAAAAAGGACCAATAAAAGAATGGTTTCTTCAAAAACAGAAAAACATCCATTCTCAAAATTACTTCATCACATGTTCATTTACGTTAGTACAGATACATCAAAAAAGATCACAGTACATTTCACAAAACTTCTTTACATTGCACTTCTTTTAAACACAACTTTCCTAGCATTCCCAAAGCTACATGGTTGAACTGCCAAACATTGAAGCTCTCAAACTGATTGAACTACGCCAAAGCATTCTGAGAAGCTTTACGGAGGACTCCAACGGATGAGGTTTCCCAAACAAAAACTACAAAAGATTTGTGGAGATTGCCCTGAAAGAAAAAAAAACGAAAAAGGAATAAGACTTGGTGCGCAAACAGAACTTCGTGGATGACAAAATAGAACTAATCACCTTCATGAAATATCTCAATTTTGTAAATGAAGCAGGGCATTTTCCACAATGGCACGCGGACATTCAAGTTGAGAGGGAAGAGTGCCATCTTCTCTCATGACATGAAGTTTTCCCGTGTGTGGTAATTTGTAGTTGTTACCTCCATCAACCTTCATTTCCTCAATCATGGAAGCTTGTAAGGTCAAAAGCACTTGATTAAGACTTTCCGGCAACAATTCTTCAAAAGATTTTTCCACGGCATTCAGGACTATTCGGGCGTTGAAAAGATAAACGGATGTCAAAACCTTCTTGATTTGCAGCTTCGAGAAATTCATCATCCAATCCTGTAATGTGTGGTTTTGTATTATCCTGTTGGATAGAAATGGTCTCCATTGCACTACAACGTGGCCATTTTGACCGAATAGCGGGCAAAACTTTTTCAATCAAACATGAACGACTAACATCCTTAGTTACCTTGATAATCGCCTTAGTCTCCAATGTACCCGCAGCACGATTTTTACTTCTCCGTTTGGCTGGTTCCTTGTATGTGAACGGGAAGATTCCAATTTTGTCCAGAAAACTCTACATTGTTTTCTGCATCAAAACGTGGGCGAGCTACTGCGGCTAAAAACATCACTTTCGTTATGAACCGCTTGTTCTTGCAAGTACGGTGAGGTAATTCAAGGGGTATCGACACATGATGTTCTCTGTCTTAAAAATCACAATCCAAAAAATCAAAATCCCTACCATTTTGGGGCCCCTCTCCTACATCAAAATCCCTCCCAATTTTCTCAAATCCCAAAAACAAACAGGAAAATGGACAAAACCTCCTCTTGAAATTTCCTCTTCCTATTCGTTTTCCTTTCCTCTCTTTCATTGCCATGCTCCGATACATACCAAACATTCCTCAAAAACCAATCGTTTTCCTCTCAAACCACAACCCTCCTCCAAATCCATGTAACCCATCACAAAACCTACCTCAGCGTGTGAGAGAGGGAGTGGTTGGGGAGGGAGTGTATCTATCATTTTTGTTCCTCCAATGCCTCCAATCAAAATCACCCCAACCATCACAAATCTCCTCAATCCTCTATGCCCCAGCCAACCCCTCCTTCCAACCCACCCTTGACTCCTACGTCCGTAACCTCCGGTTCAACCGGTCCACCACTCGGAAACCGGACCTCATTGTCACCCCGAAAACCGAGGCCCATGTTTCATACGCTGTCCTTTGTGCCCAAGCCGTTAATACCCAACTCAAAATCCGAAGCGGCGGCCACGACTATGACGGGATCTCCTACATGTCCGACCAACCCTTCATACTCCTCGACATGTTCAACCTCCGGTCCATCTCCATCGACCTCCCAACCCAAACAGCTTGGGTCGGAGCCGGTGCCCAACTAGGCGAACTATACTACCACATATCAACCAAAAGCAGAACCCTCGGTTTCCCGGCAGGTGTCTGCCCCACCGTCGGCGTCGGCGGCCATCTCTCTGGCGGAGGGTACGGTAACATGCTGAGAAAGTACGGCTTGTCCGTCGATCACGTGATCGACGCGAAAATAGTTGACGTGAAAGGTAGGATCTTGGATAGGAAAGGAATGGGTGAGTATTTGTTTTGGGCTATTAGAGGCGGTGGCGGTGCTAGTTTTGGAGTGGTCTTGTCTTACAAAATTGGGCTAGTTCCGGTGCCGGAAACTGTCACCGTTTTCCGAATTGAGCGGACGTTGGCGCAGAATGCGACGGAGATTGTTTATAGGTGGCAGTTTGTGGCTGATAAGATTGACAACAGGTTGTTCATAAGGCTTTGGTTGCACCCAGTTACTCTGAATAAAGTCAGGACGGTTAGAGCAACATTTATTGGGCAGTTTTTAGGTGATGCTGAGAAACTTATGCAAGTGATGGGGACTGGGTTTCCTGAATTGGGTTTGAAGGAGGTGGATTGTATGGAGACAAGTTGGATTGGATCTGTGCTTTACTGGGCGAATTTCGATAACGGTACAAAACCCGAGGCATTGCTTAGTCGGGTTCCGCATTCAGTGAGTTACGGGAAGAGGAAATCGGATTACTTGCAGAATCTGATTTCCAAAGATGGGTTGGAGTTGATTTGGAAGAAGTTGATTGGGGTGGGAAAAACGGGGATGGGTTTCAACCCATACGGAGGGAGAATGATTGAGATCCCGGCGGGGGAAACCCCGTTCCCCCACCGGGCTGGGAACATATGCAAGATACAGTATTTAGTGAATTGGAATGATGCAGGACTTGCTGCAGATAATGAATACATCGATCAGATCAGGAGGCTGTACGCATTCATGGCTCCTTTTGTGTCAAAAGCACCTAGGGGTGCATTTTTTAGCTATAGGGATCTTGATATCGGTACCAATAAGAATGGGAAGAACAGTTTTGAGGAAGGAAAGGTTTATGGGGAAAAGTACTTCTTGGGGAATTTTCAGAGGTTAGTGATGGTGAAGACCATGGTTGATCCAGGGAATTTCTTCAGGCATGAACAGAGTATTCCGACATTTCAGCCTTACAGGAGGAACAGAGGAAATTGGTAGAGAGATAGAGATCATGATTTATTGCGGTTTCAGTTTTTGGTTACTGCTTTGATTGTTCTAAATTGATAATGATTGTTTTGCACATTAAGACCATCTCTAGGGGTAAAGTTAAAAATGTGGTCATATGAAAAAAAAGTGTAAAAATTGAGTCTCATTTATGTGTTGTTATGACAATGTGTTGTTAAGTTAATAAGTGTTACAGTGGTGTTGTTAAAATGTTGTTAAATTGTAAAAAAATGTGTGTGAGTACCACCTTTTTTCTCTCTCATTCCTTCCTTTCCCTTTCTCTCTCTTACTTTTTCCCTCCCTCTCTCTTCTGTCAGGCCCATCCCTCCCCCTCTCTCTCTCTCCTCTCTTGGCTGTGCACCCTTTGAAAAATTTTCACTTTTTCAACAGGGCCCCACTTGGGCTGGTGCTACTGTGGAAGTTACAGTTCACTCCTACAGTGACAATTTCTAACTACTGACACTGTTTAACTTCACACTAGTTACACTATTGGGAGAAAAAAAAAACTAGAAAAGTTAGTTAACTGTTTTAACACCTGACTAATTTGTGGTGTTAGCTACACATCACTACAGATGGCCTAAGGGGTTGCCAAAATGTTTGGTCATATAAAAAATAAACTATTAGAGTCTTCATTATGCTATTTTCATATTTACTTGGTTGGTTATAGTAGCTTATATTAATTTTAAGGCTGTGTTTGCTCAGTAGATTGTTTTGAAAGGATTTAACAAGAGAAAGGGGAAGAGTAAAAAAATTTGGTATTCCACATACTGACTTATTTTCAAATTGACGCTTACAAGAGAGAGAGGTCATTCTCCAACTCAAAAAGTCAATTGAAGCCAATTTCTGAATTAAGATAGATCTTGTTTGGTTTGGTTTTGAAGTTTGGTTTTTAGGTATTGATTGGAGCAATAAATTAGAGTAATAACTACAAATAGGGGTTAATGATTGGAGATAGATAGAAAGTGAAATAAAAATAATAATTGAAAATAAGGGTAATAAATGGAGAGAAATGTGAATAATAATTAAGAAATAATATTGAAAATCGATCTTAGGCCTCGAGAAAAACCACCCTTTTGGCATTTACTATATATTGTTTATTTATTGTATTGTTTGAAATGATTTTCTACAATATTTTACAAAACAGTGATTGCTTAAATCTTGGAACACTGAAATCATTACAGCAGCGTTTCTAAGGGTCGACATACGGGGAATATTGGGTGGGTGGATCAAAACAGTGATTATGATGAGAGAGAGAGAGAGAGAGAGAGAGAAAATCTTGGAAAAAGGAGAGAGAAGAAATCTTGTTTCAAAAGAGTTTTCTAAAATCCCCAAATTTTTTGAATCTGAATTTGCCAAAACAGTAAAACAACATGGACAGATCATGTGCACAGTAAAACAACATGGACAGATGCACAAATCGTGCACAGATGGATCTCGAGGACTCATTTTTGGGTCTCACAAGAACGATCCGAGCCGTTCAATCATCTTAGAATAATTTTTTGAGGACCTCAAGAAATCAGCTCCATCGGAATTGTGTAAGTGGTTGATCCAATAACCCTCGTTTCATTCAAACACAGTCTGTGCATAGCAATCTGTACCAATAAAACTGTTCTTCATGCCAGGTCAGATTTGTGCATATATAGTCGGTCCCTTATATCAGTCCCAATAGAATTATTGGTCGGCAATTATTACCTCATTGCAATAATTGCTAAAGCACCCACAATCCCATCCCATGTACGTGGATGCTTTGGAATGATCCTACAAGTCAAGCACCCACAATCTAGTGAACTCTCAAGTCATCCCAAGCAGGGACGGAACCAGGAATTTAATTACATAGGGGCGAATATTTTTTCTAAAATATTTTGCAGGGTCGAACCTCTATAATTCATAGAAAAATTTCTTTTTTCTATATAATACTAGAGGTTTTTTCTTTTTTTTGGAGGGGCGACCGCCCCTACTGACCCCCTCTGGTTCCATCCCTGATCACAAGATAACTTTTCAGACATGTCGGTGGGCATGTTTTTAAATTGCATATACTACTAGTAGTACGTATTATATTATTTGTAAGGTTAGCTGCAGCATTTACATGCAGATATGGGTCGTTATCTTTTTGTGTGATTTTTTTTTTTGGCAAAAATGCAATGCGCAAAGAAACTTACTCCGAATCATACATAAATGTTAGTAATATGAAAACATAAAGTCGTGCGTTTTTGAAAAAACACTCATATTCTGTGTATGGGTTAGTGTAAGTTTTTTGGCGCATAGCATTTTTGTTTTTGGGGGGAGTTTGTAAACTTTCAGAGTTTTTTCTTTATCCAAAACAATTTTACGTTTGTTAGTTTTGCGTCAAACTTTTGTGAATTATTGATTTGCTTAACTAGAGGAATCGGAAGAATGTTTTTTCAAAAAGACAAAAAAAAAATAAAAAATGAGTAGCCTTTTTTAGTTTTTTGTAATAGTTTGACGTAAACCTCACAAATGTAAAACAATTTTTTCTAATAAAGACGATCTAAAAAGTTAAAAAATTCAAAATCTCAAAAAAAATAAATAAATACTTGTGGCTTTTCAAAAGATAGGTTTAGATTTATCAGCCAAGAAGGACTAATGTCATGTCAACAATAAATCAATTAAACAATTTTTTTTTGCTCTGCAATATAGTTTTATTAGTGAAACTTGACAAGGATACGTCAAGTTGGGGAAGAGAAAAGGACTCCAACCAAGGTTGAAGAAATTAAAAAACACCTGAGGCCCGAAGCCCAAAAAACCTGATGGGCAAAGTCCATAACACCCTAGCGCAATGAGCATCTATTCTTGTTAATGGTACAAACAATAAATGGGATGTGACAGGCCGCCCCTATTTTGTGACCTCTCTCCTATCTAAACCCACCACGCGTCAAACCTATCCCGCCTAGCCCCTTTCCCACCCGCCAACCCCTTTCCCCACGCGCGCGCTATTTTACTTTGTCTTTTCTGTGTTTTACGTAGCTTTTTTGTTTATCGGAGACTTTTTGGGAACTCGGGAGGAGTCCTAAGTCAAACGTACAACTGAAAATGTAGTAGAATGGTCAAATACACTTTAGTGCGACCAAAAAAAAAAAAAAAAAAAGGGCAAAAAAGGTCTCATACGTCAATTCACGGATTTGGGGGTCTGCTGTGATTAAGAGGTGCCGGATAAGGTGACAGGGTGGATGATGTAAAATAATGGAAAACCAAACAATACCTTGCCCTTGTTCTTGCAATATTAAGATTTCTATATGAATAATTTTGACTCCTATAGCTCATCTTCTTATATAATAGTATTTTAACCAACGTCGTAATCTGATGCCTTTTTATTTTTCTTGTTTTTTTTAACTTATAAATTGATTAGAAGGTTATGTGAATCACTTGGTTTTTTGGTATATAAAAACATTTGCAAAAAAAACTCGGGAGGAGTCCTAAGTCAAACTACTTCTGAAAATGTTAGAATGGTGCCAAATATAATTAATAGATTAGGGCCCAAGGGTCCTCAATTCACACCCGTGGGTACCCAGTACTTTTTTTTCACTTTGTACGGTATGGTTTTGTCTACTATTTGTTTTTTATGATGCAGAGATGCAAACAGTTGTCCCATGCTCTCTCTCTCTCTCTCCTCTTGTAGGATTTTTCGGTTCTCCGCACATGGGTAGAAGTTGTATCGCGTTACATCCCTTCTAAACAATTAACACCCGCCAAAATGAAAAATTCACACCTCTCAAATTTAAAATTCACACATTATAACTCACTCTCCAACATAATTCACAACTTAGAAAAAATTCAAATCCATCAAATGCAAAATTCACACCCTACAAAAGAAATCCTTTACACAACTCACTCACCAAAATACACAAATGCAGAATTCACACCCTCCAAAATCAAATAATTCACACCCTGAAATGCAATTCACATATCATAACTTTCTATACTACACAATTCACCCAAAAAAATAAAAGAATTTCACCCCCCTCAAATACAGATTCACACCTTCCAAAATAAAAGAATTCACACCCTTTTTGAACAATCCAAACCCCTTAAATGCAGAATTCACACATTATCCACACAATTCACACCCTTTTTTTCGGCACATAATTTTATATTCAATATGGGTCTCATTTGATAGATTTCGTCGAGTAGGTTCTAAAAATATAAATTTTACAAAATACGGATATATATAATGTAAGTTATTAAAATTTAAAGTCTTAAAAAGATAATAAAAAAAAAGGAGAGAGATAAGAGACTGGGACGGAAAAGGCATAAGAGAGAGAGAGAGAGAGAGAGAGAGAGAGTGTCAGAAGACAATTAAGGGGTGGGGCACGCGCTTAGTGGCTAGGCGGGAGAGAAATTCACGAAAGGGCCCGGAGGAAACAAATCTCCAAAAACAGGGCCGGCTTGTAATTTCCTCAAGAATAAAAACAGTGACGCCCAGTACAAAAGAGCAAACTCAATACAAACTACGAAGTCCAAAACGATAAGCCCAAGAGGGGAAACCCTGGCCAAACTTCAGCTGCCTCATAACCCAAACTCCACCACGCCACCACCACCAACCACCCAATAGAAGCACACTACCCCTTGTCGTTAGGCACATATCAGTCCCATCCAACAATGAGAAACCAACGGGTGAGCCGGATCTGACGATGGAGAGGCCAGTGATAATAGTACCGACGTCGTTAAGCTTACATGGATTCATCCAGCAATGAAGCCCACGGCAAACATACGAAGCCAGAGAAGCTAAGGATCTAGGAAAGGGTTGAAGGAGAAGAGGAAAAAAAGGGAGCCACCACCGATCGGCCATCACCGCCGCCAACGCAACCACCATCCGAGGAAGACAACTACGTCGGCGTGTCTCTTACGAGCGGCCGCACTCCGTGAGTGGCCGCCAAGAAGCCGCCACTTCGGTTCTCATAATAGCCTGGAGAAATGGCAACCAAGGATACGAAGGGGGGGAAAGAGTTTTTCATCAATTAAACGAAATTTGTAGAATGATTTTTTTGGCATTTGGAACCGCTTTCACGGTATCATAGTCACAATAAAATTATTTCTTCAAACGCGCAGTGGTGATGGGTAATCGAATAGTTTAAGTATCCATAAAATGCATTCAGAAATTTACTCAAAATTTGAAGTTAGTGACTCAAAGTTCATTTTATAGATATGTACCACGCTAGTTTGGTAATACTCCACCAACCATCAGACAATTGCCTAGCGCACTGGATTTTCATTTCCCCAGCTTTGAAAAGTTATCATTGCTATTTTTCACTTCTCATTTACCCCTTTCCCATCTTTGAAAATTTATCATTGCTATCTTTCTCTTCTCACTCTATAAAAAAGTGATTTTATTTGGATTCACAATAATTCTTGAAAAAGACTACAATACACTCCTTTTATTTGGGTGTGTTTCATACACATCTCTACAGCAGTTACGATTTTTTTTATGTATAAAAGTTACGAGACACACGAAAATGTTACCGAATCGTATTGTTGAAAAGTTACAAAAAACTAAAAAATGTTACGATTGCCAATGAGATGGCATAATCTGGACCATACAATAGGTGCATATGGTACACAGCTATAACGGGTGTGTATTGTAGCCATCACCATTTTCGATTCTCAACCACCATCCTAACCCTTTGTCGCTCATTCACCATGCGTGCCAAATTGCCAATCACCTACTACTATAAGTATTTATTGGTTATAATATCGATTTAAATTCTCATCATTAATTATGAAATGTCTTGAGATTTTACGTGCATATACTAATCAACCAAGTGGAGAACAAACATTATTAAAAAATCATGTAGTATTTGAAATCAACCTTAACATTATTAAACTATAGGGTGAGTTTTAACTAAATTTATGCAAAAAAAAGTGATTTCTTTGTTTTTTTAGTAAACAATAGGGGGTTAGTGAATACTTCTTTAATTTTTCATCTGAAAATTTAAACTGAAAAAAAGGGAGATGGCACGATGGAAGGGTGGTAGAATGGGTTAAGAGTTCCAGCGGAGCCAAGTTTAGGATAGGTGGTGGCACTGCTTGATGAGAATTCACTAGTATTTTTTGTGGAACAGGAGACCTTGCTACACCCATGTAGTGCACAAGCTAAGCCCTTCAAATTAAGGTGTTTTCAATGGTCTAGATTTTAAATATTATTCTACTTATAAGATATTTACCTTATATGTATAATAATTTCGACAATTGATTGCCGAACGGATAACTCAGATTGGATGCTACAAACGTGTAGTGCCTTTGGTTACTATAGGATCTCTGGTTCAGTTTTTTTTTCCCTTCATGTTATTCGTTAAAATACGAAGGGAACGGCTAAATGTAAAATTAGGCTCTGTCTTAACTTTTTCTGTTTAAAAATAATAAAGGCTTGGTTCTACTATTTTTTGGTTTTTTTAAAAAATAAATTTTATTGAGATACTGTTTTTCAAATCTCTATTTTTTAAAATCAATTCTGTAAAATCATTTTGCATCCATAAAATCATTTCCTTATAGAGTGAGAAGAGAAAGAAGGAGAAGAGGGGTAAATGAGAAATGAAAAAAAGAAAAAAAGAAAAAAAAATATAAGTCAAAGATACTCCCTCATCCATGTTTATTGGTCCACAACATATTTTTTCCGTCCATTAAAGTTTGTCCATGTTTGATAGTCAATGAGTGAGTTGTGTCAATTTCACTCTTTTACCCTTTTCTTCAAGGAGAGTGATTTCCACACCATCTTTTTGTCATGTAGTGAAATTTTTATGTGTAAAAGTTTAATTAAAGGACAAAAAAGAGAGTGTGGGTATCAATTTGGAGGTGTGAAAACCAATTACCTTTCTTTAAATATTTAATTAACAAATCAAGTCATGATTGTAAGGTAAAATTAGAAAGACAAGAACTATACAAAACAATCATGATGCTCCCTAAAAAAAATTAGAAAGCCCAAAATAAACTAACAAATATGGATAAATAGAGTATTTTTTTTAGAAGCACATAATACCAATCATAACTATTCAATGCATGTGTTAAAACGAAAATAAAAATCCGTGTAAGCCAAGGGCAAGCCCAGCAATGGGCAGACAAGTAGTGTACAATAAACATGTCTATTATAGCAAAACACTTTTTCTATAAAAACTCCAACAACACTTTGTATTCTCCACATCAACTATTATCATATACATTCTTTCTCTTTCATCTTTTTTTTTTTTTTAAATTTTGTGAGGAAGTGGGGAGAGGAAGTAGGTAAGAAAAATGATAAAATAATTGATAGATAGTGAATAGTACCGCAACAAATAAGAACATATTTTAATTCCGAAGTACCAAAAAAAAAAAATGAGGACATATTTGTTGAGTTACTATTCATAAATGCACTTTACCTAGTCATAAAATAGTTGGGCTTCGTTGGGCTTGCCCTAATGGCCTGGTGGTTGATGGAGTATTATCCAACGCAAATGTGCGTTTTGGTTGGCAACTCACACGTAGGTAGGGATGGGCATGAGGACGGATCGGGGCCGGAGACTACTATCTCCACCCCCAATCCCCAAACCCCTTACTCATATCCATCCCCTATCCAATCTTCAACATGGATTTATTTTTATCCTCCATCCCCGCTCCAAACGGGGAACGGGGATCCCACGGAAATTTCGGGGATCCAATCATTTTCCCTAGAGTAACAAGTAAATAGTTATAGAAACCCAATTACAAAATCATTTTCCTAAAATCAAGTGTGAATTCGAACAAAATAAAAAGCACCAACATATAAGTTGGGAATTTTGAGATTTAAGAAAACATCATTAGAAGCCAAAAAATTATGTTTATTCAAAACCCTCCAAATTTTTAAAAATGAGATGTTGCGAAGATGGAAACTAAAAATGGTAGGCCACATCTATTTGATAAATGACTGAAACATTTCAATGGCTTTTTAACTTGATGGAATTAATTTTTAAGGTCAGGAAAAATATATACCTAATTTAAGAAAAACCAAAAATCATAGAAAAACATGTTTTAATGATTGGGAAATATGCCACGCTAAAACTTTTCCACTAGATTTAAGCAAACTATACAAAATTGGTGAGATCCCAAAGTTTCATAATTCATACTAATGACTTCTCTATTTTCTGGGATTCGGGACAGGGCAGATCGGGGATATTTTAGAAAAGCGGGGCGGGACGGGCCGGAGAACGGATTCGAGCGGATTCGGGCGGGGACATGCCTATCTCCACCCTCTATCCAATCTCCAAACATTTTCTAAAAAAAAATCTCCATATCCTATCCAATCTCCAAACAGATCTCCATATTCGATTTTTCGGAGGTGAGTTTATTCTCCAAAAAAAAAAACATTCAAAAATTTGGATACAAAAACTTTTTGAGAAAAAAAGCAAAAAACAAATTCTTTCCACTTTCGCGGAGGCAGAGCACCCCAAAAAAAAAAAAAATTCTTTGGAAACCGAGTAAAGTCCTTTTTGCGTGGAAAAGTCAAAGCCTTTTTGTGGACCAAGTCAACAATCATCGATGTGCTCATGTCAACAATGTTGTCTTCCACTTGGACACACGAATCTAGGGGACACCGAAGTAAATATGTTAGTTGTATTCCGTTGTCGAAAAGTCAGGAATAGGATTGGTATCAATAATTCAGTTCTAACCTTATCAAAAAAATAATTCAGTTCCAACCAGCATTTGGCACAACTAACTTTTTCTTTGTTTTAAGAAACAGAGCAATACAACAGTAGCAAATAGCAGTACAAACACCCTGCCAAATAACAACAATCAAAACTATATAAAAGCAAGTGGTGACTAGCTCATGTGGTAGAGCTCTTAGATGCCCTACACTTCATCTTGGGTTCAAGTCCCACTACCCACTCCTCATGTAATAGATTAAAAATGACGAATGATAAAAAAAAGAAAAAAAGCTACATAAAGAATGAAACTACATAAACAAAAACAAAAACAAAAACCATGTCGCTAAAGCCCATTAATAGTGTTTGGATGCCGAACAAAAGTAGCAAAAGCATGCTTGGCTAAGACATGAGCACGCTCTACTTCCTTACGTGCAGCCCTGAAGATTTTACAAAAGGTGAACTTAGAAATCTCCGATTTGAGGTTGCGGATAAAAAAGGCATCATGGTGATTAGGGTTGGCCATTTCGTTCGACCCCTTAGCATTCCGATCCCATCCTCGAACAGATCGGCAATTTGGAGATCTGTTTGGAGATTGGATAGGATATAGAGATTTTTTTTTAAAAAAATTTTAGGGATCGGGTAGGAGGTAAAGACAAGCATATCCCACCCTAAATCCACACCGAATCCGTAACTTCCCTGATCCATCCCCATCCCCAAATCCCCAAAACATAGGAGTCTATTCATGAGTTATAAAATTTTGGGGTCTCACTAAATTTTCTCCAAAACATATAGGTCTCACTGTAAATAATGTGTTAGGGTTTTAAGTTTTATTGTTGGTATGTAGTAGTTGTTTGTGATCTATTTGAGATCACTACCTTGGTTTTGGACTTTTAACTTGTGATCTATTGACTGTTTTTTGGCTACTCAAAGGAGATTTTGAAGGGTGTCATGTATTCTATTGGTACTACCTAATCTTTTCATTGGGATGTACATGTGTTTTGTTCACACAACAGGTTTGACTAACTCTTGGATTGCTTTTGCTGCTTAATGGTGGTGGCATTCAGTCTTCCCTGCAATCTTCATGACAACATTAAGACAGTTAGTAAAAATATATGCAACATTACAATCATGATTTAAAGACCAACGTACTGATTTCTATATTGCTAGGATTTCTGTTTGAATAGAATTGGTACTATAAGAGAAGATCAAGATCTGAGCAAGCAATGTGCCATCCGGTAGAGTAGCTGTGAAGCCTAATCCACACAAAGAATTTCCTTCCTTGTAGGCGCTATAAACAAGGATGTTGCAAGCCTTTCTTTTTTTCTTTTTCTTTTTATGCAATAAAATTTTATTAGTGAAAACTTGACAAGAATACTTGATGGGCAAAGCCTGAAACATCTAATGGCCTAGCCCACTACCCCAAAAAGGCATACCTAATACAAAACAATGAAGCACAAACCTAAAAGATGGAAACCCTAGCCCTGCTAGCCACCATCCCACAAAACCAGATCTCAGCCGCCACCGGCATTCACCACTAGACCGCCAAAACAGAACCAACCCACTCCTTGTCGTTAGGCCCATACCAGTCACATCCAGCAATGATAAAACGGCGGGTGAGCGGAGCCGACGACAAAGAGGCCTCATGACAATGGCAGCAAGCAAAAACAATATACCGATGCTGTAAAGCCAAAATGGATTCACCTAGCAGTGAACCCCACAGAAGACCGAAGATGTTGGTGAACAATGAATCAAGATAAAAGATAAAAAGGGGAAAGGGGAGCATGAAAAATGAGCCACCACCCCTGCCAACCAGACTGCGAATTGAGGGCGACGGTCACGCCGACACATCCCTTGCGAGCAGTCGGACTCTGTGAGTGGTTGCCAAGGCGCCGTTAAATCGGATCTCATAAACAGCCCGGAGAAATGGCAACTGAGAAAACTAAAATGCCGCCGTAGCCGCCAGCCATCAACACCGCCCCAGTGATGGTCCAGACCACCAAAAAAAAGAAAAGAAAAAGAAGACAAAAATTTTTGGCTAACCATTCGAGGTAGGATACCACCTTGAGGAACCTTGCATCCCATTGCTTCATTACTTTTGTTCTGACTTGCAATGCTCATAGCTGGTTTGAGTTTCCTTAACTTCTGCTTTACTGGCTTGCATTGTGGCTTCAAGTGCAAGTAGTGGGATTTCTCCTTGCTGCTCCTCTCTTTCTTGATAGCCATTTTTTATTGTTCTGCTTCTAGCTGCTGTGGAGAAAATGTTGGGCCTGGAGTGCCCCCATGGATTTGGTTACACAATGCCACTACTAAAAAAGTTGAAGAAGCCTTAAATGATGAGCTATGGATAGAGGCCATGCAAGAGGAATTGCATCAATTTGTTTGGAATGATGTGTGGTACTTTGTACCAAGACCCTCTCACACTAATGTCATTGGAACTAAATAGGTCTTTAAAAATAAAAAGGAAAGTGATGGCATTGTGGTTAGAAATAAAACGAGATTGGTTGCTCAGGGCTATACACAGATTGATGGAGTTGACTTTGAGGAAACCTTTGCTCCTGTTGCGAGGTCAGAATCAATTAGGTTACTTTTTGGCATTGCATCGCATTTGAACTTTAAACTTTCACAAATGGATGTTAGAAGTGCTTTTTTAAATGGTGACCTAAAGGAGGAGGTTTATAAGGAACAACCTAAGGGTTTCGTTGATCCTTCTTGTCCGAATCATGTGTACCGCCTGCATAAGATTTTATATGGATTAAAACAAGCCCCTCGTGCTTGGTATGAACGTTTAACTGATCATTTATTAACTACCGAATTTGTTCGAGGGGGAGTTGACCAAACCATGTTTATTCGTAAAATAGAGAGCGATCTTTTGATTGCTCAAATTTATGTTGAAGATATTGTATTTGGTTCTACGTGTGAGTTGTATGCCAAACAATTTGGAGCCCAAATGTCCCACGAATTTCAAATGAGTCTTATGGGGGATTTGACTTATTTTCTAGGGTTTCAAGTCCGTCAAATGGACGATGGTATATTTTTGTCTTAATCTACTTACGCTAAAGATTTGGTTAAAAAATTCAGCATGGAAGATTCTAAAACCACAGGTACACCTATGAGCACAAGTATAAAAATTACTAAAGATGTCAACATCACTAGTGTTGATCCTACTCTTTATCGTAGCATGATAGGAAGTCTCTTATACCTCACTGCTAGTCGCCCTGATATTTCCTTTAGTGTGGGTGTTTGTGCACGCTATTAGTCTGACCCAAAAGAATCCCACATGACCGCTCTCAAACGTGTTATTCGATATGTTAAAGGCACCTCATCTCTTCGTCTTTGGTACCCTAGAGGTACAAATATCGATTTAGCGGCTTATTCAAATGATGATTGGTGATAGTGCTGATGACCGTAAAAGCACTTCCGGTGGTTGGTTTTATCTAGGAAATTGCTTAATTGCTTGGCATAACAAAAAACAAAATTGTGTTTCCTTGTCCACTGCCGAAGCTGAATATATTGTAGCTGGCAGATGTTGCACTCAACTTTTGTGGATGAAGCAAATGCTTCAGGATTATGGTTTGTCTCATGGTGCAATGCCCGTCTTCTGTGATAACACTAGTGCTATCAATGTCTCTAAAAATCCCGTTCAACACTCTCGTACTAAACATATAGACATCCGTCACCACTTTATTCGTGAACTTGTAGAAGATGGAGTCGTTACTCTTGAGTTTGTTCCTAATCATGATCAAAAAGCTAATATTTTCACAAAACCGTTAGATTCTCGTGTCTATGGATTAAATTCAGTGTGTTTGCAAGTCTCTCATTTGCATGCTTTGTGTACCATCATTCAAGAGTAGACATGTAAAATATTTTTTTCCTTTATTATTGTTTCTTTTAATTGCTTTGCATTTTTTTTGCTTTACTTAAAAATAATAATAATAATTTTTTTTGGACTAATGGTCTGTGTTTTTCATATTCATGACCCTTATAATTAGAATATTTGCGTCCAATGTGCTCTTTCATCTTTGAGATTTTTTAGATTTTGGATGCATCATTTTTCAGGGCTCTATGATTTACACTATCTCAAGTACATGATTATATTGCTCCTTAACACCACTTGGTTATTCTCATCTACTAGGCCATATTCATGTATTTGTCCCCCTTGAGATCGACCGTTGGCTACTATTCCCAAGTGAGTAAATTCCTTAATCCCTGCAAGAAACTATATGGTATTTGTTTATTTTGTCTTCTTATCCGGGCCTCTGCTGAGTAACCGGGCCTCTTGCCTTAGCAAGCAGTGAGTGTTCGCGTCAAAAAGCAGTGGAGTAATAATGGATTTATTTATCCTCAAAAAAAGATATTTGTTTGGTAGTTTTGGGGTTTGTTGCTCTAGTGCACCCCCTGTTTATGTAGTTTTGGGGTTTGTTGCTCTAGTGCATCCCCTATTTATGTAGTTTTGGGGTTTGTTGCTCTAGTGCACCCCCATTTAAGTGGAGATATTCTTTATTCTTCTTTTCACTTTGAGGACATTTTTAAGGGGAGTTATCCTGAAAATCCTTGCGTCCATGAGAATATCCTTCCCGGTTTAATTCGAGTTTGACATTATATACATGATGCAGACACACAATTTGTCATACAATCATGCCTTATGCTGCATTTTTATTCTCGATATCTCAATATTGATGCAAGCTTACATTGCGACTAACGATGTTCTGCTTATGCGGTGTTTTGAACATGGTTAGCATTGATTACGTTCGCATGTATGTGTCTATCTTTTGTCTTTATCACATCCGTATGATATTTCTGCATGTGTTTGCATCTCTATCCTCATATCCTTAGTCGATAAGTTTTCTAGCCTCCTTGGTCAATTTGTATCCTTGGTCAGTTGTTGTTCCGTTCTCTCAGATTTTGGTACTTCTTGGTTCCCTCCTTTGCCTCCGTGACAAAAAAGGGGAGAATTTTGAGATGTGAGATGAGTGTTTGTCTATCTCCTTGGCCATTTGGATAATAATAACTTCCTCAATATGCTGTTATAATTAGAATTGATTTATATATCCTGAATATGCTGTTATTTTTCGTGAAAAATACCTATCTCACCAAACACAACCTTTGATGGTTTTGAGATGAGTGTTTTATCTCCTAATTGATCAAGCTTCATTTGAATAATAATCATTTCTTTTTCCTCAATATGCTGTTTTATAATTAGCCAAAATTGATTGTTAGTTATTTTGGTTTGGCATTTTTCGGAGTTGGTCAAAATACACTCTAATTCAATATTCTATTTTCTTTGAATTGTAATGGGTAGGTTGAATAGGGGTAATTGATCAAGCTTCAGTGAATCCCAACTACTCATTTCTTTTGCCTTCTGTAATCTTTTTGTGGTTTTGAAACCCTTGAAAAGCCAAAGGTAAAATCATTAGTTATTTTGGTTTGGCATTTTTATATATTCATCTTTTATTAATCATATTTTAAAATTCTTTAAATTAATCCTGGGTTGAATTTGCTTGTCCCTTTTGGGGAAGGTAGTTTTTAAGGGGTGATGAAAATTTTGTTTGTCTTTTTCTTTTTTACCCTATAAATCCAGTCAATATTACTATGACCAATTTTGTGGGGCTAATTTATTATATAAAACTCAAAACATATGTAATATCGATCTTGTTTGATAGATATCAATTAGTTTTACTATACAAAGTTTTCAAAATTATAAGAACCGTTATAAAGTAAAAGATAATGGACAAACCAATTGAGATGGATAAAATACTTTTAAGGGTAAAATTGTAAAGTGGCCCTGTTTTGGTGGATGATTTTAGAAATGAGAAAAACATTTTGGAACATCCTAAAATGGAAAGAAGGACCAACAATTTGGAACGGAGGGAGTAGTTTTTAAAAAAATTAATTAATAGGGAATTATTTTCTTGACCCAACATCATGCTTAATTTATGGAATTTTTATTTCTCAAATCTTTTATCGGTTTCCTAAATACACTTTAGAAAATTTCCGTTTACTCCAGTCAAGATTTATAATGTCCTTCCTTTTTCATATTTTTCATAAAAATTTTATTTACCTACCAAACACAGAATAAGACAAAGCAAATAATGGCAAGATTTTAGCATTATTCCTTTTTTGAATAATATCATATTTTCAAATTGATTACCAAACCACAACAGAAACGTGGTCTATTAATTTCGGAAACTTTGGAAATCGGCTACAAATAAATAAATATATATTGGATTTAGTTTCATGTTTCCTCTTTTATTAACCATCAATCTTTGGAATTCTTTTTTATATATAAACACATCCTTTATTCCTTTCTTTTTACATCTCTACACTTTTGCAGAAATAAAAAAGAAAACAAACAAGTTTTGAGTGCTAGAGTTTTTTTTTTTGTTTTGTATGAGTTGACAATCAAATCAACTCATAGATAGTGTTTTGCAACAATTTAATTCAACGTTCTTGCATCATGCATTTATTCGAACATTTTTTATTGTTTTGTTCATTCCGCATATCATTCATCATTCATCTGGTGCCTTGTTGCTGTTGGCGGATTGATGAGGAGTCTATTCAGAGCCGGTTGATTCGGGAGATTGAACTTGAGGTTCGTGGCAAACTATTAAATAAAAAAGAAGCTCTAGGAGCATCGTGAGTTGGCGAGAATAGGTAACGCTTAAGGGTGAGGTTTGAGGTAATCAATTTTGCACTATAACTCTCTTTTTGATTAATAAAAAATAGTATACTAGGTCGTGGTTTTGTCTTAGGGTTATCCGGACCCTAAGGTTTTCCACCATATCACGTGTCTTGCCTCCTGATTTATTTTCTGTTGTCTTATTGTTTGTTCTAATTGTTTAATCTCTTTAAAAAATTATCTAATAAATGTTTTTCTTAAAAGGGTTACTTTTTATTTAGTCCTATTCACCCCCCCTCTAGGACGTTTTTAAACTTCCGCGTAATTTCAAGTGGTATCAGAGCCAAGAGGTCATGAGTTCGAGTCGCGGGAGCGTCATTGTGAGGGAGTGATTGTTGGGCCCGAAGTGCCTCCATGGATTTAGTTACACAATGACACTCCCTGCGACCGCTCTAAAAACAGACTTGCGGGTGCGATGTCGAATGCCATAAAAGACTTAATTGAAACCCTTCCTACTATCAATTGGTTTTAGGAGAAGGGAGAGAGAGAGAGAGAGAGAGAGAGAGAGAGAGAGAGAGAGAGAGAGGTCGCCCACCCTTCTCGCCGCCACTAGGAGGCCGAAGAGAGAAGGCATGATTAGATTTTAGGTTGCAAGCCGGAAGTTTGGCTTAAAAAGCCAACTTAACTTATTTTTTTTGTCTTTATTTGATTTTTTTGGCGTTTGTAGTTTTGCATCGATTTTTAAGTATTATTGGTTCGTCTCGGCGAGAGGAATCCAAAAAGGTAAAATATTATGACTAGAACTCTCAATTTTTTGAATAATATCGAAAAAGTGTAAAAAACTGTCTTTTTGACTTATTTTTGTCTTTATTAAAAAAAATTATGATTCGATCATAAATTTTTACTTTTTTGATTCCTCTCGCCGAGACGAACTAATAATACACAAAAAGTTGATTCAAAACTAAAAACACGAAAAAAAATTAAATAAAGACGAAAAAATAAGCCAGCTAACTTTTTAGGTAAAACACATCACTTTCGTGACACATTTATGTGATGTCATTTTAAGGTTGTGGACAATGTCAAGCATATTGTTTACTATTTACGATTTGCTCATGTGAACCCAATTGGTTAACCCGAATCTTAAGTTAGAGGCATTGAAATAAGAACGCGGTTTCACATCTGGCATACATAATTAGATTTGCAACTGCATTCGGAAAAGAAAAAGTTTTTTTTGTTTTTTTTTGTTTTTGGAGAAAACTTGCGCAGAATAATCACTATCCACGTGGGAAAAATTTGGTTGTTGGCTGGGTACCAGTGGTGGTATCTAATGCGCATTTCGGCTGTCTAAAAGTGTTTTGGAGAGTCCGTATTTAAAAAAAAGAAAGAGGAGAGAGAGAAGAGGGAGAAATCTGAACCGTCATATTTGGAGAGTCTACTTGAGTCCCCATCTTTATTAGGTTTGATTGAAATTTGAAAAAACCCAACAATGGCCTTGTACCCATTTTCTCATAATACCCAATTAATCCTCCATAATTATTCAGAACTCATAATTTCTCTCCTCTCTAACCTAGCCGCCGTCCACCACCCACCATTTGGACGATGACGATCAAGAACAGTCGGCGAAAACCAAATAGTTGCCCACCCACAAATCATTTAATGCCGGCGAGAGGCAGTGGCTGCACGGATGTTCTCGAATGATATTGTCAAAGGACCGAATGATGACCGCATTATAGCATTAGAAACGGCCTTCCCATTTCTAGAAGACGGTCAGAACCGGCTTAGACATGAATCCCAAGAAGCTTGGGCTAAATCAAAATTTTAGGGTCCCCTAATTATTTAGGAACCCTACATATATATACTAGGCCAATATAATTTTTGTGAAGCCCTCCATACAAAAAAATAGCCAAATTTGAATTTATGGTCCACAATTCATGCGGTGGCATTGGCAATTGTGAAATATTTGAATTTGAGTATGCCAATTTAATTATTCAAACTAGAATGGGGACATAAATAAGTTCCCCAAACAAGATGGCTATTTAAGTTCCCCTAAACATAATAATGTACAAATATTCTTTGGGTGGTGCCGACACCGTTACACCATATACGCCGCCATCTTCAATTGTGTGGTTATTGTGCTACTGGATGGCGGCAGTGTGGTGATGAAGGGTGGTGGTTGTAGTTGTGGTGGTGGTGGAGAAGGTGTTTGCTGCGGCTGTAGTTGAGGGTGATGGTGGCCATGCGATCTCCTGCCCCCTTTTGCTCTCCCCATCTCCTACCCCCATTTCTTGTATGCTTCCACATGTCCTAAACAGATCTCAGCCCTAGGGTTAACTCTTTTTTTTTTTCAAGCTACTTGATTCCGAGCTGTTCTTTTCCCAGTTTGACTTTTAACAAAATTTAATTAATGTTAGGGTCACAAAAACCAAATTTATCCTCAAAAATCGTTTTATAAATTAGGTCGGACTTTTTGGACAAAAGTCTTGCTCGGGAGAGGAGTCTATTGAGGCATGTGAATAGTGTCAAAAATTTACAAAGCCTGTAGAAAAGTTATAATTAGATGACTTGTTATATTTTGGGGGTTTTAACTAACAATTCAGAAGAGAAATGATTTTTTACCTCCCTATTTGAGGATGCTCTAAATGAGCTAAATTTCACTTTCTATCCTTTGTTTAACAATTTGATGTTTTTGACTTGGGCCTCAATAGACTCCGAGCAAGAGTGTCCAATCCGACCTAATTAGATGACTGCCCAAACCTTAATTAGATGACTTTATATATTGGGTTTTAAGGGGGAATTCAGAAGACAAATGATTTTTACATTCTATTTTCATCAATTGACACTTTTTTTTTTTTTTTTGTCTTTATTCACTTAAAAATATCAAATTTCCCTTCATTGAAAAAAAGGAACTCAAGAGTTTGAGTTTCAATGTCAAACCCATCGAAAATTATTTCCCCAAAAGAATCAAACACGTGCTTATAGAGAATTCGAGACCCTGAATTTTAGGCTCAAGATGATTAGAGACCAAACCCATCATATGTTCACTGGAGCTACACCTCCTCTCCTGTCCTAAGTCACATACTTGTATACGTGAGTGTGAGCACGAGTGTGAAATCTTTTG
Organism: Vaccinium myrtillus; assembly: GCA_016920895.1. Taxonomy (NCBI): domain Eukaryota; kingdom Viridiplantae; phylum Streptophyta; class Magnoliopsida; order Ericales; family Ericaceae; genus Vaccinium; species Vaccinium myrtillus. Next base: position 13,999,754 of record CM029275.1, on the reverse strand, counting down.
AAAAATCTCCCAATTATAATAATTTCCGAGAGTGAGAATTAACAAGGGCGCGGAGAGTTCTACTGAAGCTGAAAAATTGTGTGACATAAGGCATGACACCTTAGTAGACTTTTATTTATATATTCAAAACCAGAGACTCTTCCGATCTTTCCATAAGACTTTATTAAAAAGTCTATGTGTTTGTGTTTGTTGATTTTCGTCCTGTACGATGAAAAAAAACTTCTTGATTGCCCTATGCCGTCCGTGTCGTGCCGATGCCGATGCCGCCACTGCTTGCCTTTTTTTTTTCAAACAGAGATAAGCTGTAGATGAAAGGTATTTTTTATTTTTCTAAAATAATTAGATGTCCAAGCCATTTTACGTAGACCTAAGAGGAAAAGTTGCATCCCCATTCGCTACTGCAATTATTGTCTGTTGACTGACTTTTCCGTGGGCTACTATTCTGAGTGAAGTTCTCGTAGTCATCTTGGCATTTTCTTCAATAAAACCATTGGCGTTATGTCTGCCACTGACCTTTCGGCCTGCAAAATACCAAAACCTTTTGAAAAGGTGACATTTGACCTAAAAAGTTGGTTGACTTATTTTTTCATTTTTATTTGAATATTTTTTTGTATTTTTTAATTTTGTATCAACTTTTTGTGTATTATTGTTTCATCTTGGCGAGAGGAATAAAAAAGTAAAAATTATTTAATTTTTTTAATAAAACAAAAATAAGCCAAAAAGTCAATTTTTTTACACTTTTTCGATCTTATTCAAAAAATTGAGGTTTTAATCATAATACCCTTTTTGAACCTTTTGATTTAACCAATAATACTCAAAAAATCGAAGAAACTACAAAAAAAAAAACAAATAAATACGAAAAAAAAAAATTAAGCCAATTTATTTAGCCAAACCTCACCAAAGTAGCTCATGCATTCATCTACTGTCTGATAACGTCAATCAATTGAATTTCCCATTTTCCCAATCTGTGAAAATCTTTTCTTCAAATTCAGATTCAAATAATTTTCTCAAATGCTTTCACTCCAAAAAATATGGAGGATTGCTCAATAGTCAATACATTGAAAAATATTGAGGGTTCCAATGATTTTATTGAATCTGAACTGGGGATTATTATGCAATTAATATAGAGGATGTTGGTATTACACTTGTCGGGCTATTTTTCCACTATCTCTCCTAATATCAATTATCAATTGGTGTTAGGATGGGTTTCAATTAAGTTTTTGGGGCATTCAATATCGCACCCGCAAGTCTGTTTTTAGAGCAGTCACAAGGAGTGACGTTATGTAACCAAATTTATGGGACACTCCAGGCGCAATAACATTTGTGGGGAGTGCTCAATACTTCAATTGTTGACTTTTCCCCGGCCTACTATTCTGAGTGAAGTTCTCCTAGTCATCTTGTCATTTTCTTCAATAAAGTCGTTGACCGTTTACTTGGAAAAAATTGAACATTCCTATCCACAAGAATTCGAGAGATTTTCTTCGCCATTGCTTTTTCGGCCTGCAAAATGCCACAACCATTTTTCCAGTCCCTGAAAATCTTTCACCCATATATAAGAACACAAGTGATCAGACTTTTGATGTTATTAAGGTGAAAATGGGAATTTCATTTTCTGGCTTTCTCACATTAGCTTTCCTCCTCTGTATCTCAACTCCATCAGCAGCTTCAAATTCAGATTCCAACAATTTTCTCCATTGCTTTCTCTCCAAAACAAATCTTTCCATCTCCAATTCCACCTCCGATGTAATTTTCGCTAGAAACTGTAAATCGTACGCCTCCGTCTTGCAATCGTCCGCTCAAAACCTCCGATTCGTGACTCCTTCCACGCCGAAACCAACACTCATTATCAGGCCACTTAACGAATCCCATATTCAAGCAGCTGTCATTTGTGCCAGGGAAAACAGCATTAACATACGAATCCGAAGTGGGGGCCACGACTACGAGGGCCTTTCTTTTGTATCCAACGTCCCGTTCATCATCGTCGACCTTTCCAATCTCCGGTCCATCACAGTTGAAATAGAAAAGGAGACTGCCTGGGTTGAATCAGGCGCAACACTGGGTGAATTGTACCACGCAATTGCCGAGAAAAGCAAGGTTTATGGATTTCCAGCCGGTAGTTGCTCCACGGTAGGCGTTGGAGGGTTCATAGGTGGCGGGGGATTGGGTACCATTTTCAGAAAATATGGCCTTGCCGCAGATAATGTCATCGATGCGAAAATAGTCGATGCGAACGGAAGGATATTCGATAGGGAATCAATGGGGGAGGATCTTTTTTGGGCTATTCGCGGTGGAGGAGTAGCGAGCTTTGGAATAATTATCGCTTGGAAAATAAAGCTCGTTCCTGTTCCATCGATAGTTACTGTGTTCAAGGTCCGAAAGACATTGGAACAAGGAGCAACAGAGCTCCTACAAAAGTGGCAACTCGTAGCCGATAAACTATCCCCAAATCTATACATCCAAGTTGTCATAGAAGGTGTTCATTCAGGTAGCAAAAATTCAAACAAGACGATCGCAGTTTCTTTCTGGGCTTTGTTTTTGGGAGGAAGTGAGGAACTCTTGACTACGCTGGATAAGAGTTTTCCCGAGCTGGGCGTGGAGCGAAAGGACTGCACCGAGATGAGTTGGATCCAATCGGTACTTAACTTCGCCGGATTCTCAACCAAGCAATCATACGATGTTTTGCTCAATCGGACTAATTCAGACAAGTCCCCTTTCAAGGCAAAATCGGATTACGTTAAGGAACCCATATCGGAAAAAGGGTTAGAAGAGCTGTGGAAAATACTTTGGGAAGAACGAAGGGGTTACATGATATGGAACCCTTACGGCGGTAGAATGAGTGAGATTTCTGAAAACGAAATCCCTTTCCCGCATAGAAGTGGGAACTTGTACGAAATTCAGTACATGGTTACTTGGAAAACAGAGGGGGAAACAGATAAGCATGTGGATTGGATTAGAAGGCTTTATGAATACATGACACCTTTTGTTTCGAAGAATCCAAGATTGGCCTATCTCAATTACAGAGATCTTGACTTGGGGATTAATAGGAATAAAAATGAAAGCTATGGAGATGCTAGTGTTTGGGGATTGAAGTATTTCAATAGCAATTTCAAGAGGCTGGCACAAATCAAGGCCCAAGTTGATCCGAGTAACTTCTTTTGGTATGAGCAGAGTATCCCGTTGTTTGTGTCACAAAGGAATAGCTCGATATAGTCCGGCTCGTCCGTGGAATAAAGATTTTATGCATTCACTCTCCTTTTCTTTGCTTGTATTTTCATTTTCTAAAATTAAGGGTATGTTTGGAACTTGTGGAAAGGAAAGGAAAAGAAAAGAAAATGCTAAAAGAGAAATTGTGAAGAAAGTGTACTAATTTTTCTTGTTTGGTTGTTGGAAGAAAGTGAAAAGAAACTAGTGGGAAAATGTTTTTCCCTTGTTTGGCTTCAAGAGCAAAATAGAAAGTTAGAAATGAATTTATGTGCTTTTCTTTTCTAGATTCAAAATTTGGTACTTCCTCCCTCTTTTCTTTTACAATATTTTGTTTCCTGAACTTTTTAAACAATTTTCTTGTCTTTCTTTTCCTTTCTCCCTAAACTAAGAACCAAACAACTCAAGAAGAATTTTTTTTATTTTCCTTTCCTTTCCACCATTTTCCCCATGTTCCAAACAAAGTCTTAAGTCTTTTTACATTCTCTTTTGCATTTTATGCACTCGCAGCTATTTTATTTGTCCGATAATTGTAATCTACTCCTTCCGTTCCTAAATAAGAGCCCCACTTTCTCTCTCTTGCTATTTTTCAAATCAAAAGATGAAGTACTTCCGTGTATCATTTTTCGAAATTTTTCGCACCGAATTAAAGTACTTGTCGAGTTCTTTAATTCTGTGTGAAAAAATTCGAAAAATGATACACGGAAGTACTTCATTTTTTTATTTGAAAAATGACTCGACTTTTCGTAGTGGACTATTAATTTGGAACGGAGGGAGCATATCTATACCTATATATAATAAGGAAGTTTGCTGGGAACTGTTTTGGTTCCATTTTAAATACCGACTTTGCCCCTGGATTGGCTGGTTATTTTTGGCAGTGCCTTCGTGCAAGTTTTCTTCATGTGGGCCTCTGTGTTGTTGACTAACATTTACATTATTGGCACTATTTGGCCGACCTGGTGTCTTGTGATTCATTCCTTTCATCCCCACCACTTTCTCCCCTAGAAAACAATGAACACTGATCTCCCTCCATTTCTTTCATTCCTCTATTAATCATCATTCATCTCGCTCGCTTTCTTCGACCACACAACAGGTACGAATCAAACATTTTTCAAATCTCCTGTTGATTTTTTAAATTTTTTTTATTGGTGCTTATATTTTAGTGAACAAACCTTGATCGGTGCAACAAATAAGATCACCAAAATATTATAAACCTTGATCGGGTCACTGGTCGAACAAACCTTGATCGGTGCTTATTTTAGTTGACTACTTTGTTGGGAAAAATAGATCACCAAAAAATCCCCACAAGTAAATCACGGAGGAAATATAATGCGCAACAAATAAGAACCAAAATGCGCAAACAACAAGCAAGCGAGACGAGCGATTTTTACGTGGTTCCCCCAAAAATATGAGGTACGTCCACGGGACCGAAGTCCGATTCCACTATCACCAAAGTTCGTACAAATGAGTTGCAAGAGATACAAAGATCTCACAAACACCCTAAGGTGTAGCCAATAAATTACAATCAACAAGAGGAAAGACCTCACCAATTTTTAGTGAACAAAACCTTCAAAAACTGCTACAGTGGAGAGAACAAAAACAGTAACAAAAACAGCCCCAACAAATCTCGTACAAAGGTGGTGAGAAGATTGGAAACAAATGGTTGTATCCAAACAAATAACTTGGGCTAACACAAATGGTTGTAGCCCATTAATTTTAATCTTTTGGGCCAAAACAAATAATTTGGGCTAACACAAAAAATTATTGGGCCTCCACAAAATTACAAAATTAGAATAAGGAGGGACCCAACATACTTGTATCCAAACTTTAGCATAGCATCTGAACACATCCATATTCCCAAAATTTGGTTGTTCCTAGCTAGATATGTTTGTTTTTGAGTTTGCATGTTTTCTGTTCACATTCCTAATAATGTATTTGTCCATAATTAATGAAGATAAAGTTTACTATTCCAGGTTGTCGGGGATGATTTATTGATGTCTAATAAAAAACGCATTGAGAAAGCAATTCAGGAGTTCGCTTGCAATGCTCGATCTTCTTCTTCTCAAGGTATCCTGCTGAACTGTAGTGGACTTTCTGTGGCTTGCATTGTAAATAGATTCTCGTGGGTAAAAACACTTGTTTTCACTATCTATTTACGGTCCTTGTTATTTCAAATCCGTCACATTTCTTAAGAGCAAGCAACTGGACTAAAAGTAATTAAGGAAGACATGTAGCAATCTTGACCCTATTTCACCGGGGTTCCTCTTTTCCAAACAATAGTGATACATACACTCTCTCCTCAGTCACACCCTCTCTCACATGGGGTGTGGGGCCCACATGTAGGGACCACACCCTATGTGAGAGAGAGTGTGACTGGGAGATGGCTGTGGGGGAGTGTATATATCATTTTTGTTTTCCAAATATATAAATTATTGACATAAAACATCCCTGTGGCCCGGCTGTGCGACTACCGTTTGGCCCTATTGTGGGACCACAAAAAGGCTTTCATGAAAAAGCATAGTATCTATTGAAGAAAGTCTAGTTGGGGTCCATTAAATGTGGACATAACCATTCTTTTTGTGTATACATGGTAGGGGAAAAAAATGAATTAGCTCATAATACCCACATGAACAGTAATCATATAAAAGGAACGTAAATATGATGACATTGGTGGTGGTTAACAACTTGAGATACTTATTGGGATGAACCTATTTGTTAGTGAACGTGTTTTTTCTAATTCATATACCGAAGAAACCTATATTTACAAACATTGTGTAAATGCAAGTATAGTTTAAATAAGTAAGCACGAACAACGTACGATCACAATGCAAGTGTTTGTATTGTAGCTCATTGTACGAGTGCTAATTAGTGACCTATTACATAAGAATATTTGTAAGAGTGAAATTAGTTGAGAGCCTCTCTCCCTCTCTAAAAGAGAGTTTTCTTAGGGTTTATCCCTAGTTTTCCCTTCAGCCGCCCCTTCTTCTACCTTCCGCCGCCCTTCCTTGCTACACCCGCCCCTCTCTCAGCCCTCTCTCACCTCCTTCTTCTGAATCTGCTTTGGGGAGGTGAGGCTTCGCCTCTTGGCCCACCTCCCCCCGCCCCCCCTTTTCACCGCCGCCCGCCCTCTCCTCACCATCGCACCACCTCGACCCACCACCACCTCACATCACCCTCTTCCACCAGGTCCTTTGCTTCCGCCACAATCCCCCTCAACTACCACCTCCTCCTTCGTCCCTCCCCTTGGTCAGATCTGATTCTTTGGTGATGATAGCGCAGGTTGCGCACCCTCCGGCTAATAAAGTTCCAGAGCTTCGAAGGCGGCGACTATGGAGCTTGGCTCCTATCCCGGAGTGGCGACTCGGTCTAAACTCGGTGCTTCTGAGGTGACTCGGTGTAACTCAGTGGGTTGACTCGGTTGGTTTCAGTTGTCAGATTGTTTAGCACTGATGTCTTTTTCTTTTTTGCTCTTTAGTTAGTGGTTTGGTCTTGTTTATTTCCAGGAAGTGCCGATTTTTGTTTGGGCAGTCATTGTTTGGTTTGTACCATAGGATACCACTGAGCTTGAGTAGGACCCTATGCATCGACCCTCTTATGGATCTGCGTCTGCTCTGCAGTACGAGTCTTAGAGCCCCATGCCCGTCGTGGTTCTTTTTGGTGTGCTCGTGCCAGAGCCTTAGTTGTATCAGTTCATTCCGTTTTTGTATTGAAATCGTGTATATGCCGAATGACTTGGCTTTCGGGCCTTTATTAATGAAATGTCTCCCAGTTCAAAAAAAAAAACATAAGAATATTTATTTGCAATTGTGGCGACGAGGTACTTCAGACGTTCACGGGATTGGGTAGGCGAAAATTGCAATCACTTTGTGTAATAATCCGAATTTTTTAATAAAATTTAGGATTATTTAATTTCGTTTTAATTACTTTAATTTCGTTATTTAATTTCTAATTGCATTTATGGCCCTTAATTTGCAATTACTACGGTTTATACCCTAATACTTCCAAATTGCTACAAATTCGACCCTAAGGCACGTTTACTTTTTAATCGTGAGCATTACATTTTTATAAATTCATTTCATACATAATTATACACTTTTATACACATACACAAGCAATACTAGTACACACACACACACACACATATGTGTATACATATACTTTATACATCATCCTACACTACCCAACCACCACCAACCATCACCAATACCACACTCTACCTCCTCCCATCAGCCAAAATCAGTCCACTTGACTGCCATACACTCCACCACCCTCCCCCATCACTTCCTAACCCATTATGGTACTTCTTTCACTCATCCTACACTCCAAACTCCACCCAAAACTCATTTTATACTCCCCCAAACCCCAAAATTCAACCAGAACAGCTACTGCCCCTCTCATTCACTCTCTTCCTCCTCCAAACTCTCTCAAGAACTCCCAAACCAAAAACACAAAGCCCCATTAACAACCTTCAAGTTCTAGAGTGAGAAAAGTCAAGAAAATTGGGTTTTCACTTCAAAATATCAACCAAAAGCTCCCACCTCTCATCTTCCACTTCAAGATCATCCAACACACTCCAAGGTACCCACATTTCACCACCAAAGCCAGCCAAGGCCGGCCAAAGAGCTCTCTCCACCGGTTTTTCGCAAAAATCCATTTTTCGCCAAATCTTCGCAAAACAAGGTAGAAACTCATACCCAACCTATTCCATGCTTTTGAATGTGTTAGAAAAGTCTAGGAGTAGTTTATAGTTGATGGATTAAAGCCCCAAGTCAAGGGTTTCACGAAACCCGAGCCCAAACGCGATGTACCCTTTTGACCCGAAACTTTATTTTCGTGCTTAGTAAACTCTAGATTCATTGTGGTTCATGTTGTTAACTATTCCAAGCATGTTTAATAATTTACTAACTGTTTATATGAGTTTCTCCATGAATTTATTGTGCTTAACCTTGTTCTTGATCGTTGTGTTAAAGTTAGGGGTTTAAAGTGTAATTTTGTGAAATTTGGCGTGCGTACTTGTGTATTATTTACGAAACCTATTTTGATCAACTAAGTGTCACTACTGGAAATTTAGGAGTGTAACGAAATGACCAGAATGCCCTTTGGGTGTAAAATGACCATTTTGCCCTTGTGTGTGTAAATTACATAATGTGTAGTTTTGTACTTAATAAAAAAAATCAAGGAATTGCATTTTATGACAAGTTAGGACTTTACTAGCTAAAATAAAGTATTTTTACGTATTTACCCTTGTAGGTGGCAAAAGTACATTTTTGCCCTTGTATTATGTTTATTTACAAAAAGGCCCCCAGAATTTGTAAATTTCACTAAGGACCCTAGAGTCGTGAAATTATGTTGGACACCCTTGTACTTACTTAAAATGACGTTGGTGACCTTGACTTTCTTTAAATTACGTTTTGACCCCAATAGTTTAGTAAATTACGTTTTGGCCCCTGTAGTTTGAATTTATTAGGTTTAGACCCCTGGTTTTTTATTACTAGAATTTCGTGAACTTGTGAATCGAGATATTCGGTTGTGACCCTTGTGATATTGTTATCGCTTTGCTTCTACTGTTCAATGCACTTTCCATAAACGTGTTGAATGCTAGAATGGACAACTAGGTTCTCGGGTTGGATGATCGTACGCGGATATCACATAGACGATGAGGTTAATGGAAAAGTGAATTGGAATTGTTTGATGGGGAGTTACGCCGAGAATGTTGTTGAATGGCAGTTCCGCCAAGTGATTTGTTTCGGAGGATTGTTTGGCAGTCTGCCTTGATTTCGAAACCCTAGGATGTGACACTCTGTGATTTGCTTCATTTGAATTCTAAGGCATTATAAGGGTGGAAGTATTATAGACCAGTTTCGGCTATATACCTACAGGACTTGGCAGTTGCCATATGTAGCCCAGTGGTACAGTTTCGTCCCTGGGAAATTCATCCTTGCGAGGCGGCTGACGGCTGGATTAAGTACGTGACTTATACCTTCCGTCGGGGCCCCCGAGTGAAGGGCAAACAAGGGGGGAGTAAATCACAGTTTGGTCATATTCCTTAGTGGTTAACCGGGAGGAAAGTTCTCTAGGTTGAGAACTTAGATGAATATGTAAGTTAATGGCTAGTAGTGAAATCAGCTATGTGTTTAATTTCTGCTTTACGATTTATTTCCTGCTTATTCCTTTAATTACTGCTTTTCAATCATATATGTTGTACTTGTATGTTTAGCAAGGGTTGGGAGGGTTAGAGTAGCTATTGAGTGATTTATCGCTCACGTTGTTACACTTCGTGTGACCCTGGTATAATACTATGATGTTGCTTCGCGACTCGGACGTATTATGCCAGACTGTGATCAGGCAGGTACTGTTGGTGTCGAAGGAGACGGTTATTTCGGAGCCGAGGGTTTTCCGGCAGACCAAGCTCAGGAGGAGCCGTGGAATCCAGAGTTGAACCTTAATCTGTAGAACCCACCCCTTTATTTTTAATGTTGGATCTGTATTATTAATTTTTCAAACCATACTAAGTATTTTGTAATGGACTGCACTTCACGTTTTCCAACGTGTACTCTGATGGAAACTCTTTTTATTAAATTAATCTTAATTAGTTGTCTTAATTAATGCTTCCGAAAATCGGGGCGTTACACTTTGATTAGCTTGATAATGACATCAACGAGTGTTCGAAGGAAAGTGATTTTGTCCATGAGAGATGAGATACTGGATCTAAAAGAGAAGCTAAAGGAGGAGCAAATAAGGTAAGCTCAGTTTTACTACCCCATTGAGGCAAGGGAAAAGGTATACCATTGTGCTAACTATCTCCTGGGTTACCTGTGGGATCTGCAATTTTTTCCATATGTGGGAGCTTTGCCTACAGCAACAATGCTCAACATCTAGACAGACAAAAGGGGATGCAATAGCCATTACACTGATTAGAAGAGCTTAATATTATGTTTATTTAAAAAAAAAAACTTGGATTTTTGTAATGGCTATTGACAAAAAAATAAGTGTCAATTGGCGAATGGTATCTTAGTGTAAGTGTGTGAGGCTCTGTAAAGCTCAACTTGGGAGAGATTTTTCATTTTAAGCTCAACTTGGGAGAGGTTCTTCACTATTTGTATTTAAATTTGTACAATCTATTTTCGTCAATTGACTTTTTTGTTTTTGTTTTTATTCACTTAAAAATATCAAACTGCCCATATCATATGAAAAAGACAATAAAAAAGGAGTACAAATGAGAATAAAGAGAGTGTGAAAATCATTTCCCAAAAAAGAATCAAACACATGCTTATGGAGAATTCATGGCCCTTAATTCAGTTTGGGCTCAAGATGTTTAGACCAAACCCATCGTATGTTCAGGGAAGCTACACCTCTTCTCGTGTCCTGACACTCACGAGAATGAAATCTTTTGAAAGTACTCATAACTATAATAATTTGTGATAGCGAGAATTAACATGGGCACAGAATATTTTACTGAAAAGTTATGTGACATAAGGCATGACACCTTAATAGACTTTTATTTATTTAACTAGTTAAGGCCATGGCCCATGAGTTTGTGTTCGGATCTTTCCATAAGACTTATTAAGGCCATCAGTTTGAGTTTGTGTTCGGATCTTTCCATAAGACTTATTAAGGCCATGAGTTTGTGTTTGTTGATTTACGACCTCTACGATGAAGAAAAACTTCTTGATTGCCTTATGGGTTAGTTAATTAGGTTTGGATTTAATAAAATTCAATTAATATGCCGGCGTGTCGGTGTCGTGCTCATGCCTCCACTACTTTTACCATTTTTGTCTTACACAGATGAGTTGCATCCCAATAATTCAATCGTTGACTTTTCCCTGGGCTACTTTTCTGAGTGAAGTTCTCGTAGTCATCTTGTGATTGTATTCAATGAAATCTATGACCGTTTACTTAGAAAATACTCCATCCGTCTCATTTTAAATATCATCTACGTAAAGTCGTGCTATTTTAACTTTAAAAGAAAATATATTTTTAAATATTTTTTTCAAAATTTTTTACACCATTCGAAAGTACTCGTTGAGATCTTTTAAACGGTGCAAAAAAAATTTAAAATGTAATTTCGAAAGTATTTTATTTTTTAAAGTCAAACTAGCCCGATCTCCCGTAGGAGACATTTAAATTAGGATGGAGGGTGTATTAAACATTCCTATCCACAAAAATTCGCGAGATTTTGTTAGCCTTTGATTTTTCAGCCTGCAAAATGCCAGAACCATTTTTCTATCTAAGAACACAAGTGATCAGCCTTTCGATATTGGAGTATTAAGCTTTATCCAAGTGGCGCATGAGAGAATAAAATGGGAATTTATTTTCAGGCTTTCTCACTGTAACACACAAATTCGAGTCCTGATATAAAGACTCGATAATGACCCTTATCCATAAGGACCGCAGGGCCCCGGGTTCTCCAAATTTTGTTTGGGCCACGTAGAACACACATGCATATGGCATGAAAGAATACTTATAATCATCTTTGAACAGCAACTCAAAAAAAGAGAATACTTATAATCATCTTATAATCATCTTTGAACAGCAACTCAAAAAAAGAGAATACTGATAATCATCTTTGAACAGCAACTCAAAAGGCAACTCAAAAAGCATCTTTCGATTTCTCTCAATTGTCAAAAAGCATCTTTCGATTTCTTTCGATTTCATACCGTTAAGTTTGATTTGAAACGGTGGAGTTTTGGTTTAAGCACTTCTAACCGTCAGATTGAGCTGATTCTTTGTGGCCCCCCTCAGAAAAATATTCTAAGAATAATGAACGGTTCGGATCACTCGTGTGGGACCCAAAAGTGGGTCCCCGAGAGCGTTTTGTACATTTTCTGTACATCTTTTTATGTACCCCAGGTTTATCGATTGATATTTGTCTATCATGGAAGTTAAAAAAATAGGCTATTCTGGAAAAAATTGGGTAGCATCTCCTCTATTTTTTTTTCCTAGCCCGACGTCTCATCAAACAGTCAACAATAGCAGCAAACACAGTTCATATAATAGACGCTCACAGAGTAATGCTCATATTCAAGTCCAACCTTCATTTAAAAGAAAACTCTTATAAACAATAACAAATTAGGGCTTTCATTACTTGAACAAGACAACACATGAATCCAGTTTCTACATATGTCCAATAATCTGGCTCTATGTACAAACAAAAAGAAAGATAAAAAGCCCAAGTGTCTAGTCGTCCTCATCCTTGTCCTCATCATGCATTCACACCCTGGCTGCTCCATTCACACCTTGGCTGCTTTACTTCGGCCCATTGTGGCGCGCTCCTTACGGCAGACTAGTCTTCTTCTCCTCATGTCTCCAAATGATAGAAATAACAAGGCCGAAAAGTAGTTGGTTTTGAGGAAGTTAGAGTTGGCCTGATCAACAATGGAGAGGGTAAAAGTCTGATTACCCTACTACTAGGCATAGCACGTGCCTATGACGGACACCACGAGGGGGTGAATAGCTCGGCAGAACATAGGGAGTCCTTCAGCCCTATGCCGAGCTATTTGGCCCTGAATAAGGCCAGAACAATGAAAGTGAATTAGTGTACCAGGATGGGCCAGCTCGGTATAAGTCACAGGGGGGTGCCCCTGCTACGGCCGAGCTAGGATGGCTACGAGCAAAGCCTGAATAGCATTCTAGAATACGTGCCTCAGCTCGGTGTAATGAGTTGGGCTATGTACGAGTTAATCCGAGCTATGTGGAAGCACGGCACCGCCATAAGTAAGGCGGTGAGACATTCCAGAATCATCTAAGACGGTTCCTTATGAGGTAAGGAGCAATCCCGTAAAACAGGGGATTAAGGTGGGAAGTCCTAACGAGATTAGAAGTATACCCCATATAGGAAAGAATCCAGTATGGAAAGAAAGACCTCTGCTAGACGAGATCTAGCAGGATATGAAAGTTATCTCTTAATAGGAAAGTCCTATTAAGAGAAGGATTCCGAAGACAAGTAGGAAACCAAGGCACGAGATGCCTAAGTCAACAAGCTGTCTTCACCTATAAATACAGCACTATGCCCATGAAGAAAGGTACGCTGTAACACCCAGTTATACGCATTGTGTTCTTGGCTTATTTGGTAATCCAGTACTAACTTAAGCATCAGAGGGCCTTTGCCAACGAGAGGCAAGGGTGCTCTAACCCTTTCTTTGTCTTGCAGATTTAGGGTCGAGCCAAGCCTGCACGTGATACAGGCTAACGTGGAATTGCACCCCCTACAAACAATAGTGAAGCCCCCGTGTCTCGGTGAAACTCTTCCACTTTGAGCTTGCATGCATGCTGCACAAGGGACAACGAAAAGAAAAAATATCAAAAGGCAGGAAATGAGACAAATACTAGACTAGCACTTAGCAGAATTTCATACTCATCCTGCTTAGCATATAAGAAAGCAATCTACACTTTGACAACTGTGGTTGCTGGCTGCTACAGGTGTCAAGTTATGTAGCAGAATTGCATACTTATGTAAATTAGATCATGAAAATGCAGACTCGACGAAGCCCATCTTTGGTTACTCCAAGTGAAGAATGCCATAGTAAACAGCCAACATTTTGAAAGAAGTTTGAGTTTTCATATGACACACAAACACCTCAAATCCTAATAATCAGAATCCCAATCTATGAAGTCTTTTCTTAGGTAAGTATAAAAATACAATGCACAAGGAATGGAACCTAGCAAAACTCAATTGATGTCTCAAAATCGTGTGGAACAAGCCAATCACGTGGACAAAATTAATTGGAAAACATTAGTACCAGTACAGGAAATGTGAACAAAATTCTTACCAAGGCATGGAAGGACATGGTGGGGCTAGCATAGGTGACAGTCTTTTAGCCGGTCGGAACCACAGATTGCACCAAGCATACCAGAGACTCCCACTGATTCCTGATTATGGAATCACCCACTAGACGTATGCTTTTCCTTCTCATTTTCTCCAGAAATTCTATATCATCAAACCTGAATTAATTACCAAAATAACAAATTATGGATAATATCGTAGACTAGGGATTGCCCGTGCCTAAAGGCACGACACGTCGAAGTAATTTGCACTCAAATTTTTTTTGATTGGCAACAAAATTTTATTAGAACTCAACAAAAGATACAAAACCGGTAAAAGAAAGCCAATGCCCAACCACGTGTAAGGTAGAGGCAAACAAAAACTCCATCGAAGTGCTGAAAGGAGAAAACCAATGCCCCAAAAGGTACCCCATCAAACTGATTTAATTTCATTACGGTTCCAGATTTCTCCGCAACTAAGAGGCTAAGTAGGTCATAAACCCAGCCAAACATCCTATTGGTAAGTTGATGCTTGACATACTTTGATGGAAGATCCTCCTTCCATGAATGCACACCATGAAGCTACATGTGTTGTCTTGCAACAATATGATTCCAACATTAGAAAATAACATCTGCAAATAGAGAGTTTCAACAGTTTATGGATAATATAGTAGATAGACTGAAAATTAATGCAATTTGTATTCAGCTAAGAAATACTTTTGTAAGAAACATCTAAGCTGCCGGATTAGCACTTTCCATACAAGCAAAACAGTGAATATCACTACCAAACCCAATTGTTCTATTGCAAAGGTAAGGGAACAATCAAAACAGAGATCCAATTAACCCATTTGTGTTCTATTCGAATTAGGGGGTTCTCAATCATGAACCTTAGTTTCTCAAGAAGTAGGGTTTCCAATTAGGGGTTATCTAAATGAATGAAACAAGCATGCAGAGAGAGAGAGAGAGAGAGAGAGAGAGAGAGAGAGAGAGAGAGAGAGAGAGACCAACCTTTGTGTGGGTCTGGTTCGAAGAGATCACTGGAAGCTGGCGAGGGTCATCTGTTTCAGAGCTTTCTTGGCGGTGGTTGCTGAAGGTGGAGAGGGAGGCCAGAGGAGCTGGATCACTGGTGGTGGTGGAATGCGAGGTGGTTGCCCTCTTTTTGTCTCTCTTTGGGTCGAATGAAATGGGGGAGGGGGAGAGAGCCCACATCTGATTTTGAGTTTTTTTTTTTTTTTTTCAGCAGTGCCAAAACGACGTCGTTTTGGCTGTTGGAGAACTTTGTTGGAGCTTTGTGTTGTACGTGTATCATTTTTGTTTTTAGGGGTTTGAAATTGCACGTATTCCGATAGTGATCACTGAAAAGGGGACTGAGGGAGTATAATTTATATACTTTATATAACCCACTTTTCTACCTTTTGTAATAAAACAAACAGCAGAGCTGCTGGGTTTTACTGCTACTATACAGCGACCGATCGTCTCTCTCTTCACCAAGTTCATCTCTCTCCCTCTCTCTCTCTCTCTCTTGTTTATATCAAAGAACTAGAGGGCTCCAACACGCACATAGATCTGGACAGAAAATCAATCGTTGGAAAGCAACTTTGCTTTGAACTTTCTTCTTCCCTCTTTGTCTCTTGATTTTTCTTCGTTAGGGTAAATGGGTTTGAAGATGTAAGAGAGGATGGGATAAAACCGTGGGTGGGGCTTGATAGATTTACAAAATTGCCACAGCAAAATCTCGGCCGGAATTCTTTGGAATAGCCAGAACCGTTCAGTAAGGGCTGGTATTGAGCCCATGACGGAATTAGGAGTTCTAGGTACTGGTTTTAGCCGAATTCGGTACGTACCAGCAGGTACGTAACGGGATTCACAGTCTTGATAAAAAAGCATCTTTCTATTTAATCTGAGCCGTTTGACCTCGAAATTCACGGTCCGGATTTGTTCGGCGCAAACTACTCCTTCACGGCTCCTTCGTGAAAAAGTTTATCTTCTTTCAATTGTCCAAATTTCCTATAGTCGTGTTCGCAAATACTTACAATTTAATTTAGGTTACATACTTGTATACGTGAGTGTGAGCACGAGTGTGAAATCTTTTGAAAGATCTCCCAATTATAATAATTTCCGAGAGTGAGAATTAACAAGGGCGCGGAGAGTTCTACTTAAACTAAAAAATATTGTGGAATTGGGGGATGGTGCCATCCCTTTAGGGACATCATCCATGTTGTCCCAATCTGGGCTGTCCGTGTTTGGTAGCGGACGGTTCAGATGTGTTTGGATAAGATGTGATCCGAGCCGTCCATTGCCGAGCACGAATGGCCCAGATCAGACAACATGCATGTTGTCCCCCACCCATGTGACATAAGGCAAGACACCCTTAGTAGACTTTTATTTACTATTTATTTAAAACCAAAGACTCTTCGGATCTTTCCATAAGACTTATTAAAAGTCTATGAGAGTTTGTATTTGTTGATTTACGTCTTGTACGTTGAAGAAAAACGTCTTGATTGCCTTATGGGTTAGTTTATTAGGTTTAGATGCATTAAAATTCAATGCCGGCGTATCTGTGTCGTGCTTATGCTGCTACTACTTACCATTTTTTTTTTCTTGGGTCTTGCAAATATGTGCTCAATAGGCACACAATAAACACACTAACAAACAAAAAAAACACACACTTTAGTACACCTTTCACACTTTTCAATACATTTTCACATATAGACTTTGTAGGAAAACATGTACCGGAAAACAATAATCGACAATTTTAATTTTGGAAAATGAGGAACACAAAATTACATCAAATCGAAATTCAACAATAACAAATATGTAAAGGATAGAAAAAACCAAGCCGGGGCCCGTGTTTCACACGGTTTCCTTAAAGCAAATTCACCGCCCCACGTAGGGTGTTTGGGGTTTTGATCGGCGTCTACTTCCCAGGATACAACGGCTAAAATGACCAACGGTAACACCTACCGGATCACCCTGTCGAACGAACAAGTGCCTGTTCTCTCTCCCACTAAAAATCAACAAATAATTTTTGTGTTGCTGTGGTGTGTTTCGGTGTGTCGAAATTCATTAGAGGAAGCACCAATTTATATATCCATTCATGGGAGACCCTACAGCTGTAATGTCTCAATTTTTCCCGAATGAAAAACCGAAACCATTACTCTGCTATGATGGAAAGCGTGGGAATTTAACATGGCAATTTACATCCAAGTAACTGATGGAATAAGGGTTATTGATGCACCCTTAAATACGTAATTAGCCATGGCTCATTACTCTGGTGTTGGTCCATCATTTAACGCTTGAACCACCGTAGACAGACCATAGGCCACAGACCTCGGACCATAAGTCGCGGGCCCACGAATCCTGAGTCCCGGCCCCGGCCTCGGTCTCGTTTAGGTGCTCAATGACAGCGAGCGTGCGCGCATCCCTTGGTTTTTTTTCCATTCCCACAATGAGACAATTCTCATTCATCCTAAAAATGAATTTTGTTCATACTTAGGCTCACCAAAATATTCGAACAATTCTTTCATTTTTCCAACAATCCCCCACATGAATGAAATTGGCAGAAACTGACACGGAAGACTCGGAGAGAGAGTACAACGGATCAATTCCGCATAGGATAGGTAGCTTTTGGCTTTGAACCTTCCCTTGTGAAGACCTATCGGATTTACTGGCTGACCAGTGTGCGGTCCCGCTTTGAACTGTTCTGCCGTTTGTGTAAACCGAGACAATAGGAATCACACGGAACATCACCTGACACAGTTCTGTTCTCACTATTGTGTTCGTTTTGGCCGTGAACACTCTTCCTGGTTCTGCAAGTATTTTCTCGAGAAATTTTGCCAGAATTCTCAAAAAAGCGACCCCACTTCATACTCACATAGGTGACCTTCTTATATAGGGTATCCTGCTATACCCCGCTCGGGCTTCCCGACCCATAAGAGTCATTAAAAGCAATGCTTAACCTAGAATCCTTTACAGGTATCACTGTTCCACACCACAGGAATGGGCAGGAGATTTAGTCTCCTCAGTGATCGTTCTCGGTTACTCGCAAAAGGTAGTCTCATTGAACCTAGATCTTGGGATCTCCAGTCAGCTAGGTTGGCTACCCCCACGGTAACTATGAGCGTAGTGGCTTTAACCCCATTCCCCTCGATGCTTTATCAACTAGCTCTCTGTTTAACCCTTTGGTTAGCGGATCCGCAATGTTGTCTTTTGACTTTACATAGTCAATAGTGACAACCCCATTCGAGAGCAGTTGTCTAATGGTGTTGTGTCTACGACGAATATGCCTAGACTTACCATTATACTCCTTACTCTGTGCCCTTCCAATTGCTGATTGACTATCGCAATGGATGCATATTGCTGACACAGGTTTCGACCATCTCGGAATATCTTTGACAAACTGGCGTAGCCATTCTGCCTCTTCAGATGCTTTATCTAAAGCAATGAACTCTGATTCCATCGTAGAACGTGCGATGCACGTCTGCTTAGAAGATTTCCAAGAGACCGCTGCACCACCATGAACCCAAGGACTTGAAGCTAAACAAGTGTTGGGTCGAGTTTCCACCAGGAGTGATTATATTATGGGCTTAAGTCCCATCCCCTGTGATGTTTTTCACATCAAATCTCTTGCAAGACCTTTTGTTAAAGGATCTGTCAGGTTTTGACCTGACTTGACATAATCAATGGTTATCACCCCATCGGTTATCAAATTCCTCACATAGCTATGTCGAAGTCCTATATGCCTGGACTTCCCATTATATACCTGGCTGTAAGCCCGTGATAGTGCCGACTGACTATAACAATGCAAAGATATCGATGACATAGGTTTTGGCCACATGGGTATCTCCCATAACATACTCCTTAGCCACTCAACCTCTTTGCTACCCGATGCTAGTGCCACAAACTCGCTACCATAATCGAGTCTGTAATTATGCTTTGTTTCTTTGATCCCAAGAAACCGCTCCACCTCCCAAAGTGAAGACCCATCCACTTGTTGACAAGTGATCTTCATTCTCGGCTATCCAGCTAGCATCCGTGTATCCTTCTAGAACCGATGGATACCCACTATAGACTATTCCATAGTCTATAGTTTTCTTTAAATACCTCAAAACCCGATTAACCGCACTCCAATGAATATCACTCAGGTTATGCGTATACCTACTCAGTTTACCCACCGCATAAGCAATGTCCGGCCGAGTAGATGTCATGGCATACATCAAGCTTCCTATCACTCTAGAATAATCTAGTTGTGACACTGCTCTACCTGTATTAGAATACAACTTTACATGTGGATCATAAGGTGTAGAAATCGGAGTATAATCAAAGTGATTAAACTTCTTTAGTATCTTCTCAATATAATGAGATTGAGAAAGAACTATATTTCCTCATTGCCTTGTAATCCTAATTCCTAGAATTACATTAGCTACACCCATGTCTTTCATGATAAAACTAGATGAAAGCATATCCTTTGTGCTTTGTATGCTATCTAAATCATTCTCAAAGATAAGCATATCATCTACATACAAACACACGATAACACCTCGGTTTTCGGTAAATTTGCTATAAACACATTTATCTGATTGGTGTATCCTAAACCCGTTTGATACAATTACCTTATCAAACTTCTCATGATACTGTTTAGGTGCTTGTTTAAGTCCGTACAGAGACTTAACAAGTTTGCATACTTTGTGTTCTTGTCCTTGCACAACAAACCCTTCCTGTTGCTTCATATAAATTTCTTCATCCAATTCACCATTAAAAAATGTAGTCTTTACATCCATTTGGTGAATATGAAGTTTATGTATCGAAGCTATGGCAAGAAGAACTCTAATAGTAGAGATTCTCGTTACCGGTGCATAGGTATTGAAGTAATCAATACCTTCCTTTTGCGCAAAGCCCTTGGCAACCAACCGTGCCTTAAACTTGTCTATCGTGCCATCAACTTTCATTTTCTTCTTGAAAATTCATTTACAACCAATAGCTTTGGAAGCTGGTGGCAAATCAGCAAGAATCAAAGTATCATTACCCATGATAGAATCCATTTCATCTTGGATTGCTTCTTTCCAGAATGCACAATCTTGCGATTTCATAGCCTCCCTAAAGGTCAAGGGATCCGATTCCACATGATATGAAACCATGGTATGATTACAAGTAGTATCTCTAGTTCCTTCAACTAGATACACTATAAAGTCAGGACCAAAGGACTTAGCCACCCGAGCCCTTTTACTTCTCCTAAGTTCGACCTGTTCCGTAGGTTCTGCCTCTGTTTCAGGCCCATAAGAGATTGGTTCATTCTCTTCATTAACCTCTTTCGGGATAGAAACAAACCTATTTTCATAAAACACAGCATCCCTTGATTCAATTATGGTATTAACCCCATATGAATCATTTGGCTCGGAAACAAGAAACCTATATGCCTTACTATGTAAAGCATAACCAAGGAATATGCATTCAATTCCCTTTTCACCCAATTTCTTCCTTTTGGGTTTTGGCTATCTCACAATTGCTCTACAACCCCAAGTTTTAAAATAACTTAGGTTAGGTTTCTTCTTTTTCCATATCTCATATGGAGTTATTTGTGACTTCTTGAGAGGTACCCTATTCAAAATGTAAACAACGGTAAGTATGGCTTCGCCCCACAAACCAGTGTCTAATCCTGAATTTCTAAGCATAGCATTAACCATCTCTGTTAAAGTCCGATTTTTCCGTTCAACCACTCCATTTTGTTGTGGAGTATATGGTGCCATTTTCTCATGAATTATGCCTACTGACTCAATTGTTTTTCCACATTGATTTTCCACTTCCGTTTTGAAAGTGATAAACTTTTCTAGAACCTCATCGTTTGAGTGCAACAAATAAACATGATAATACTTAGAAAAATCATCTATAAAAGTTACAAAGTATTGCTTGCCTCCTCTAGTAGGGGTGCTATGCATGTCACATACATCACTATGAACAAGTTATAACAAAGTTGAAGTTCTAACAATCTTAGAAAATGAAACTCTAGTGATTTTAGTAAGTGAACATACATTGTATTTATCAACCATATCAACATCATACTTAGGAATTAAATCTAATTTAACCATCATATCCATCTTTCTAGTATTAACATGTCCTAAACGATTATGCCATAGAGAAAGGAATCAAGCAAGTAAGCAGAAACTGTGAATGTGTTATTAACGTTGAGTTTGTACATGCCCTCACAAACATAGCCTTTTCCAACAAATGTGTCATTCTTAGACAGAACAAATTTGTTCGCCTCAAACACTAACCTAAAGCCATGCTTGTCAAGCAGGCTACTAGATACAAGATTTTTCCTAACTTCTGGTACATGGTAAACATCGGTCAAAGTCAAAACATTCCCAGAAGTGAACTCCAAATTCACTTTGCCCTTGCCTTCGATAGGAGCGGTTGACGAATTTCCCCTGTAGAGAAACGAACCATCATGAACCACTTCATAGTCAGTGAAGAACCTCTTATCAATGCAAACATGCTTTGTAGCCCCGGAGTCCAACCACCAGTTTCCGGCATCCCCAACCATGTTAATTTCGGACACAACAACCAGAAATTTACCCTTTAGACCCGATGCCTCTGGATCCTTCTTCTTCTTAGACTTGCAATCCTTTTTGAAGTGCTCCAGTTGACCGCAACGCCAACACTCAACCTTTGGCTTTTCCCCTTTCGGGTCATCGCCCCGGTCGTAGCCTCGCCGGACCTTCTGTTTCTTATGTTTACCCTTGTTGGAACCGTTTCCTTCTTCCACCACATGAACTTTGGAGATACCAGCCCCAAGTTCTTCCTTCTCTTGACGCCTTGTCTATTCCTCCACAGTGAGATGAACAGCCAATTGCTCCAGCGTAAGTTCCTCGGTTTGGTGCTTAAGACTTTTCTTGTAGTCTTTCTAGGAAGGAGGAAATTTATCGATCACAAAAGACACCACGATCGATTCATCCATGTTCATATTCTTAATCTTAAACCGATTCAAAATGTGTTGAATTTCATGCAACTGATCAATCTCAGGCTTGTTGTCTACCATTTTATAGTTCATAAACTGACTGACCAGAAACTTTTTGCTTGTTGCATCCTCTATCAAATAGCGGCCCTCCAATGAATCCCACATCTCCTTTGCCGTCTCCGTATTCGAATTCACATCGAACAGGGCGTCCGAGAGTGCATTTAGAATGTGCCCCTTGTAGATGTAGTCATCATTCTCGAATTTCATCCTCACCAGTGTCTCCTCCAAAGTCTCATCTTCTTTCTCCTCCGAATACGGTGTAGTGAAAACATACACGACATTCAGTGTCGTGAGCATGACGTGCATCTTCTTTTGCCAACGCCTGAAATTTCTGCCATCAAACTTGTCCAATTTCACGAAGTCCTGTGTCAATTGTCGAAGAGACCTTGATGTTGACGCCATTCCGTAATACTGTTTTCGATTGTTGGTGCAAATCCGGAAGATTTCAAGAAATCTAAACGTCTTGTTGATGGAACTTGTAGAAGAAACTTGCTTCGAGGCAGAAGAAAGTTGCTTCGAGGCACGTTACTGAGTCGCTTTCCTAAAACAGTATTCGCCCCCACCGTTTGGTGTGCACCGGGTTGATAGCGAATCTGTTTGAGGATACAATGAAGCCCGATCAATTTAATGATCTTCTGTTTGCGTCCGCACAAACAAAGGACAGACAGAATACCAGGTCGAATGGTGAACAAAAGTACCAAGGATGTGTTGACACCGTTTCTGCAGAGCAACGGTGCAACAACACAAGGAAGAAAATCTGTAGAGAATTCGGCAGAGTAACAACGCTAAATTATGGAATTTTTTAGTTCCTGGATGAATGAAATTTAGGCTCTATTTATAGACCCAAATGTACCTTTTCACTTTAGGACATGTCCCTTAGTGAATAGACTTGAGTTTGGGTCATAACTCTTCGTTTTGAGTTGCACCCTTCCACGAACCAATGTCTGAAATTTTGCATCAGATCCCGTTGGTATGGATACCCCAGTTCGGAGGTATGGGTACCAAACAATTTTTTCGTCCAGACTACATCTGTATGGATACCTCTCTATGGGGGTATGAATACCAAATCTTCTAATCGACTATGCATCATA
Source organism: Vaccinium myrtillus (assembly GCA_016920895.1). Taxonomy (NCBI): domain Eukaryota; kingdom Viridiplantae; phylum Streptophyta; class Magnoliopsida; order Ericales; family Ericaceae; genus Vaccinium; species Vaccinium myrtillus. Next base: position 13,976,687 of record CM029275.1, on the reverse strand, counting down.
GGAATGCTCCTATACATAAATCATTCAACCTTTTCCTAATTAGCGAACTTAGGACAATGCCAAAAACACCACAAACAAGCTTCCTAATGGACGAGGAATATTTTGATAAAAACCCCAAATAAAACCCATTTATTTTGATAAATTTCCAACAAAAAGTCTAGTTGGGGTCCATTAAATGTGGACATAACCATTCTTTTTGTGCACACATGGTAGGGGAAAAAAATGAATTAGCTAATAATACCCACATGAACAGTAATCATATAAAAGGAACGTAAATATGATGACATTGGTGGTGGTTAACAACTTGAGATACTTATTAGGATGAACCTATTTGTTAGCGAACGTGTTTTTTCTAATTCATGTACCTAAGAAACCTATATTTACATTGTGTAAATGCAAGTATAGTTTAAATAAGTAAGCGCGAACAATGTACGATCACAATGCAAGTGTTTGTATTATATAGCTCATTGTACGAGTGCTAATTAGTGGCCTATTACATACGAATATTTATTTGCAATTGTGGCGACGAGGTACTTCAGACGTTCACGGGATTGGGTAGGCGAAAATTGCAATCACTTTGATTAGCTTGATAATGACATCAACGAGTGTTCGAAGGAAAGTGATTTTGTCCATGAGAGATGAGATCGATACTGGATCTAAAAGAGAAGCTAAAGGAGGAGAAAATAAGGTAAGCTCAGTTTTACTCCCCCATTGACGCAAGGGGAAAGGTATACCATTGTGCTAACTATCTCCTGGGTTACCTGTGGGATCTGCAATTTTTTCCATATGTGGGAGCTTTGCCTACAGCAACAAGGATGGGTTACCTCTGTAATATTTGGGGCCTAGGCTTTGGATGGTGTAGGTACGTGGTTGGATACTCATTGTAATGAATTGTGACTATTTTATTGGACAGATCCCATATTCTTTTTGTGTTGAATCCTGGTTGTTGAATGAAATGAATGGAAGTCCATTTTTTTTTTTTTTTTGGAGATAACATAAGCTATGTCAATAAACGAAATCTATTTACTATAGGTCATGTTTCTTAGAACGGAGAAGTGACTGTGTGAAAATTTGATTCTCCATTTTTTGTGTTGATATGTTTTCATAAAGGGTGTATTTGAATATGGAAATTGTGAGGATGCTTAATGCTTGATTGGTGGTGGTTCGGACAACGTGTTTGACTAATTGAAATACACTTGCTTTTTTGATATGAAGAGAGCTTAAATAGCTCAAAATCTAATGCGTTGAAATTCCAAGTCAACAGCAATAATCGTAGGATTCCATCAACTGCTTGGATGAATTGTTTGTTATGATGCTTTTGATGCACCGAATAGCTCTCTTATTCTACGCTACCAGAGGCAATTACTTAAGGAAAAACACAATCCTTATCCCCTAAACCGTCATCCCAATGCTCAAACATCTAGACAAACAAAAGGGGATGCAATAGCCATTACACTAATTAGAAGATAGAGCTTAATATTAGGTGTCTTGCTAACGTGTGCCCATTAAGTACACAAACAAACAAAGAAAACACTCTAATACACCTTTTACACTTTTCAATAAATTTTCACATATTTCTATCCACTTTCCCACATTTCAATCTTAACGTTATTATAAGTATTACAAGCACGAATGGACACAAAATCCAACTTCAAAGTACAAAACAGGCTCACTGAAAAGTAGACTGTAAGGATCTAGCCCTTACTCAAGTTACAACCCCAGAAAACAACTGGGAGAAACAATGGAGACAAGAAACTAACCCCAAACAATCAAGGAGAAAAAATACGCTGAGAAATACCCCAACTTGCAGCAATGGAAAGATTTTGTTCGGAGGTTTTGATACCTCTCCCAAAACTCATACAAGCACGATTATCCCGAATAATGATACTCTTCAAAGAGCTGCAATCCATGCTTTGCTGCAGGAAAATCCTACAATTGCGTTCCCTCCACAACCAGTAAAATAGTTGCTGCCACCAAAAGCTTGAAAACAATATGAGACATGGAAGATTCTGTGAGGAGGTTTTGATACCTCTCCAAGAACTCATACAAGCACGAATATCCCGAATAATGATACTCTTCAAAGAGCTGCAATCCATGCTTTGCTGCTAAAAAATCCTACAATTGCATTCCCTCCACAACCAGTAAATAGTTGCTGCCACCGAAAGCTTGAAAATAATATGAGACACGGAAGAGCCACCCCTATGCTGTCTTGCCCGTGACAAAATCTCAAACAACTCCATCAAAACACTGCTAATCCCATTACAGTCCAGAATAAAAGACCAAACCTGCCAGGCATAGCTGCAAGAAAAGAAAAGATGGGAGTGAGACTCAACTTCTCGAAGACAGAGCACACAATTGAGATCCACCTGCATTCCATAAGAAGAGAGTCTATCTTTGCCAGTTAGTCTTTCCAGAATTGCTAACCACTGAATAAAAGCCCAACACGGAGTGTAGAGATGAAACCAAATCATGTTATACCAAGGAATAAGAGGATTTGGAGTCCTAAGAGCCTCCCAAGCAGATTTACCAGAATACTCACCATTTACTGTAAGGACCCAAACTACAGAATCAAGAGAGTTAGAATCAGGGAGAAAAGTAACTGGAGTACCTCTTATAATTTCCATGATAACCAGATTTCTTTGTCTAGGCCAACACCATCTTCCCAAATGAATAATGGAACTAACCTTAGCATTCAAAGATCTGCCCAAATTATGCACCACATGCTCCCCAAATTTCTGATACAACGCCCCTAAAGGATGCCAATTATCAAGCCATAAAAAAGTGTTATCACCATTGCCAACCTTATAACGGATCCAAGGCTGCACTCTATCTCTCATATTCAGAATTTTCCTAATTGTCCAAGAGGCATTAGGGGGCATCTTCAATCCCCACACACTCCTACCTTTAATAACATAAGTATGAACCCACTTTACCCAGAGGGTATCACTCTTTTTGCACACTGCCCACAGATGCCTAGCCTTTAAAGGTCTATTCCAATATTTCATCAAACGAAACCCACAACCCCCCTCTTTTTTAGGGGCATAGACAACCTTCCAAGAAACTTTAACCGCAACACTCCACAAAGTAGAACCAGACCAAAGAAAAGTCATCAGAAGTTGTTCAATCTCCTTAATCACCCTTTGAGGAAGGATGAATATAGAAGCCCAATAACCTGAATACTAAAAAGAACTGATGAAATCAACTGGGCTCTCCCTCCATAAGAAAGAGACTTATTAGACCATGACTGAATCCGATTCAGAACCTTCTCGCTTAACTGAGCACAATCAGATGCCTTCAACCTGGTGGAAATTAAAGGCACCCCAAGGTATTTAACTGGTAGAAATCCCTCAGGAATAGGGAGAATATTGTGCAACCTCTGTTTAGTAGCATCATCAACCCCAGCATAGAAAATGGAACCCTTCAACATGTTTGGTTGTAGCCCCAAAAAAAGGTGAAAATCCTCTAAGACTTCTGCAATAGCTACAAAAGAATCATCCTCGGCCCCACATAAAACAAACAAGTCGTCAGCAAATATAAGATGGGTCAGCTGCAGCTCTTGACATGTAGGATGAAACTTGAAAGCTTGGTGATTGACTTTATACTAGATTAAAGTTGTAAAAGATCCCATAACCAAGAGGAAAAGGTAAGGAGATAAGGGATCCCCTTGCCGAAGGCCCCTTTGGCCAGGAAAGTAACCTTCTAATTCACCATTTAACATGACAGAAAACATAGGTGTAGTAATGCAACTCTTTACCCACTGAATGTACTTAACAAAGAATTGCATACCTATCATGATATCCAACAAAAAATCCGAGTCAACAGAGTCATATGCCTTCATTAGATCCATCTTAACAGCACATCCTGACAATTTCTTGCTTTAACAGAATGTTGTCCATGATACTTCTCCCTTTAACAAAAGCGAATTGATTGAGACTGATAATACTAGGAAGGATGGGTTGCAACTTGTTTGCCAAAACTTTAGTAACACACTTATACACCACATTGCAACATGCAATGTGTCTGTAATCTCTAACAGTAGATGGAGAACTAGTTTTAGGGGCCAAGGTAAGAACAGTAGCATTCCATTGTCTAATATTCCCATCGTGACGGAACTGTTGAACTATTTGAATCACATCTCTTCCCACAATGTCCCAATTTTTCTGAAAAAAGCTGAATTAAATCCATCTGGACGTGGAGCCTTATCCCCTTTTATGGACCACATAGCCTTCTTAATTTCCTCAGCAAAAACAGGTTTAACTAATGCTGCCCCAATGTCACTAGTTACTTTATGGGTCAAAACCAAACATAAGGCCTATTTAGCATCCCTTTTTTGACAAAAAGGAGTGCCAAGAAGCCCAACATAGAACCCCAGGACCTCCTATTTAACTTCAACTAAGGTACGGAGCCTCACCCCATTACTAGCCTCCAAACTCATAATTTTATTTTTGAGACAATTAGACCTCATCTTATGATGAAAAAACTTAGCATTGTGATCCCCAAGAGACAGTCAAAGAACTCTAGATTTCTGTTTCTTGAAAGATTCTTCAGCAACACTCAGTTCCATGAAAGAACCTAACAATTCCTTCTCCTGATCATACAACAGCTTGTCCTGAGGGGTAGCAACCAACTTAAGTTGAATAGCCATATGAACTCGCTAAGAGAGGTTAGAGTAATAGGACTCATTGAACTTGCGAAGAACATGCCTAAGTCTCCTCAGCTTTTGTAGCAAATGAAACTTAGAAGAACCCCTCACGGGCAGGCTCCACGATTTCTTTAATTCATCCTTGAACTTTGTATTTAACATCCAAAAGTTAAAAAACTTAAAAGGTCTCTTCTTTTGAACCTCAGGAAGGACAGTAACTAGCATGGGACAATGATCTGAAACACCTGGAGCCTCAAAAATCACTTCAGACTCGGAAAAATAGTCCATCCACTCAGAATTAATCAAAACCCTATCCAGTTCTATTCTCACCCAAACCACCTCTTTTATTTGTCCAAGTGAACCAGTAACCCTTAGAGGGCATATCGTCCAAATCAACACGATCTAAACATTCATTAAACTCTGTTGCAGCGCAGTTATCAAACCCCGTAAGCCGTTCAGAAGACTTCATAATTAACCACATTGAAATCTCCAAGTTGAACCCAAGGACCATCCACAACACTAGCACCAACCATACACATATCCATCCATAAACGACGTTGATCAACCATTTGATTTTGGCCATAAACAACAGACAAATAGAAATACCTATTATCACCAGTCGCAACTTTAGCCAACACCATCTGATTAGAGCAAAAAAAGAACATCCATAGTCAAAACAAGAGGATCCCAAGCCATAATAATCGTAGCTACAATATCATCCCCAATATTATGAACAAAACTCCAATGAGATGGAAAACACCTTTTACTTGTAGACAACATATTCTCCAATCTAACTTTAGTTTCCACTAGACCAATCAGGCTAAGATGTTGAGATCTTACCAAATTAAGAACTTCTTTCTGCTGTAGGGGATCATTCAAACCCCTAACATTCCAGGCCCCCAATTTGAGCACTTCTATGAATGCTAATGTTGAGAAATAGAACCACCCCCTGCCTTCTTATAGACAGGGTCACCACCTCTTCCTCTACCCCTACCCCTTCCTTTCTTAGGAACAGGTTCAGGTACTGGAGAGACACCAAGGAGATACCAAACCCATGCCCTCTATGTCCACAGCATCACGATTATCCACCATCTCAGTAGATAAAGCAAAGAAAGAATTTTGATGAACCAAACTCTGGGCCTGAGGCACCACAACAACTGATGTAGAAATACCAGGAGAGACCCGCCCTTTCTTACTTGGATGAGTTGTTTGGTATGATGCTTTTGACGCACCGATCGAATAACTCTCTTATTATACACTACCAGAGGCAATTACTAATGGAAAAAAACAATCCTTATCCCCTAAACCGTCATCCCAATGCTCAACATTTAGACAGACAAAAGGGGATGCAATAGCCATTACACTAATTAGAAGAGCTTAATAGTACTATGTTATATCAAAGAAAACTTGGATTGTTGTAATGGCTATTGACAAGAAAATAAGTTTCAATTGACGAATGGTATTTCAGTGTAAGTGTGTGAGGCTTTGTAAAGCTCAACTTGGGAGAGGTTTTTCAGTATTTGTATTTGTACAATCTATTTTCGTCAATTGACACTTACTTTTGTTTTTATTCACTTAAAAATATCAAATTGCCCATCATATGAAAAAGACAATAAAATAAGGAGTACAAATGAGAATAAAGAGAGTGTGAAAATTATTTCCCAAAAAAGAATCAAACACATGCTTATGGAGAATTCGTGGCCCTTAATTCAGTTTGGGCTCAAGATGTTTAGACCAAACCCATAGTAAGTTCAGGGGAGCTACACCTCTTCTTGTGTCCCGACACTCACGAGAATGAAATCTTTTGAAAGTACTCATAATTATAATAATTTGTGATAGCGAGAATTAACATGGGCACAAAATATTTTACTGAAAAGTTATGTGACGTAAGGCATGACACCTTAATAGACTTTTATTTATTTAATTATTTAAAACCAAAGACACTTCGGATCTTTCCATAAGACTTATTACGGCTATGAGTTTGTGTATGTTGATTTGCTTCTTGTAGGATGAAGAAAAACTTCTTGATTGCCTTATGGGTTAGTTAATTAGGTTTGGATGCAATAAAATTCAACTTATGTGCCGCCATGTCCGTGTCGTGCTCATGCCGCCACTACTTTTACCATTTTTTCCTTACACAGATAACCTGCAGATGAAAGGTTGCAACCCAATAATTCAATCGTTACTTTTCTGAGTGAAGTTATCGTAGTCATCTTGTTATTGTCTTCAATGAAATCTTTGACCGTTTACTTAGAAAATATTAAACCTCCCTACAAAAATTCGAGAGATTTTGTTAGCCATTGATTTTTTCAGCCTGCAAAATGCCAGAACCATTTTTCCAGTCTATGAAAATCTTTCACCCATATTTAAGAACACAAGTGATCAGACTTTTGGTATTATTTAGCTTTATCTAAGTGGTGCATGAGAGAATAAAATGGGAATTCATTTTTCTGGCTTTCTCACATTAGCTTTCCTCCTCTGTATCTCAACTCCATCAGCAGCTTCAAATACAGATTCCAACAATTTTCTCCAATGCTTTCACTCCAAAACAAATCTTTCCATCTCCAGTTCCACCTCCAACGTAATTTTCGATAGAAACGGTGCATTGTACACCTCCCTCTTGCAATCCTCCGCTCAAAACCTCCGATTCGTGACTCCTTCCACGCCAAAACCAATACTCATTATCAGGCCACTTCACGAATCCCACATTCAAGCAGCTGTCGTTTGTGCCAAGGAAAGCAACATTAACATACGAATCCGAAGTGGGGGCCACGACTACGAGGGCCTTTCTTATGTATCCAACGTCCCGTTCATTATCGTCGACCTGTCCAATCTCCGGTCCATCACAGTTGATATAGAAAATGGGACTGCGTGGGTCGAATCAGGTGCAACACTAGGTGAATTGTACCACACAATTGCCGAGAAAAGCAAGGTCTATGCCTTTCCAGCCGGTAGTTGCTCCACGATAGGCATCGGCGGGCACTTAGGTGGCGGGGGATTCGGTACCATTTTCAGAAAATATGGCCTTGCTGCAGATAATGTCATTGATGGTAAAATAGTCGATGCAAACGGAAGAATATTCGATAGGAAATCAATGGGGGAAGATCTTTTTTGGGCCATCAGAGGTGGAGGAGGAGCGAGCTTTGGAATAATTTTCGCTTGGAAAATAAAGCTCGTTCCTGTTCCATCAATAGTTACTGTGTTCAGCGTTGAAAAGACATTCGAACAAGGCGCAACAAAGCTCATACAAAAGTGGCAACTCATAGCCGATAAGCTCTCCCAAAATCTATTTCTCCATGCTGTAATAGAAGGTGTTGATTCGGGTAGCGAAAATTCAAACAAGACGATCGCAGTTTCTTTCGCGGCTTTATTTTTGGGAGGAAGTGAGGAACTCTTGACTACGATGGATGAGAGTTTTCCCGAGCTGGGCGTGGAGCGAAAGGACTGTACCGAGATGAGTTGGATCCAATCGGTACTTTACTTTGCCGGATTCTCAACCGAGGGATCATACGATGTTTTGCTGAATCGGACTAATTCAGGCAAGTCCTCTTTCAAGGCAAAATCGGATTACGTTAAGGAACCCATATCGGAAAAAGGGTTAGAAGGGCTGTGGCAAATAGTTCTGGAAGAACAAAGTGGTTACATGATATGGACACCTTACGGTGGTAGAATGAGTGAGATTTCTGAAAACGAAATCCCTTTCCCTCACAGAAGTGGGAACTTGTACGGAATTCAGTACATGGTTACTTGGGAAGCAGAGGGGGAAACAGATGAACATATGGATTGGATTAGAAGGCTTTATGAATACATGACACCTTTTGTTTCGAAGAATCCAAGATCAGCCTATCTCAATTACAGAGATCTTGACTTGGGGATTAATAGGAATGAAAATGAAAGCTACGGAGATGCTAGTGTTTGGGGATTGAAGTATTTCAATAGCAATTTCAAGAGGCTGGCACAAATCAAGGCCCAAGTTGATCCGAGTAACTTCTTTTGGTATGAGCAGAGTATCCCGTTGTTTGTGTCACAAAGGAATAGCTCGATCTAGTCCGGCCCGTTTACCGTGGAATAAAGATTTTATGCATTCACTCTCCTTTCCTTTGCTTATATTTTCATTTTCTAAAATGAAATCTTTTTTACATTCTCGTTTTGCAATTTATGCACTCACAGCTATTTTATATGTCCGATAATTCTAATAAGATGAAAGGAAACTTTGATGATTGTGAGCTCAGTTTTTTTCATAGATTGGGATGGCATGCACATTGCACACATATGCTTAAAGAGAATTCGGGCCTCCAAATTTCGTTTGGGCTCAAGATTATTGTAGGGGCAGGATGAAACCTTACGCAGAGTTTCAAAAGAAAGATAATTATTTAATTACCTAATTATTATGCCAAACCCATCAAAATTTCGAAGGCGGAGCTCTGCTGTCCCCTTGGGGTCTGTAGGCCCTGCCAACCCCAATCCACACCATCCAAAAGTATTTTTGGATGGTTTTCTGATTTAAAATAAAACTCTTTCATAGAAGAATTTTATTTTTCATCTGGACCATTTAATGTCAAAATGAACGGTGCTAGATGGGGTTGGCAGACCCTGTCAACCCATAAGGACAACGGGGCCCGGGTTCTCCAAATTTTGTTTTGGGCCACGTAGAACACTTACATGCTTATGGTATGAATGAATACAGAGCCAGCCCACGGTTTGATCTGCGTCATGGTTTTGAACAGCAACTCAAAAAGCGACTTTTGATTTCTTTCAATTGTCTAAATTTACTACCAGTTATGGCAGCGAAAAAGCCACGACAAGAATTTACAAAGCCACGAACTTTTTCATTATCTGACGATCTCACCCTCGTAAGTAGGGCTGTAAACGAGTCGAATCGAGCCGAGTTTTAGAATGTTCAGGTTCGTTTATTAGGTTTTTAAACGAACTTGAGCCGAGCTCGAACTCAATGAAAATTTGACGAGCCGAGCTCGAACCGAGGTTGCCTAGCTTTGAGTCGAACTCGAACCTGTTCACGAGCCTTAACGAGTCAAAAATATTTGATATTTAGGCTCTCATACAAGTCTAGAACTTCAAATAAATTTTTTATTTTGCACATAAATAAGTTCATACATATGTAAAATTAAAAAACATATTAAAATTTATGTTTATAATACTTTTATAAGTCTATACATGTACATGTTATAAAATTTTCATTATTTATGTTGGAACTTGTGGCTCATATGGAGAGGTACCAAGGAGTTCTAATGAAAGGCCAGATGCCGGAGCGGAGCGACGGTATATGGCCCATCGCGGATCCAACTGTTATCACGAGTGGCCCGTAGGGAATTATTAGGGTTGAAATAGAGTAGGGCTATATATACTCTCTATTGTAAAAACCTTAGCCGATTATCAGAATAATACAGACTTGCTCTCGCTCCCGTGGACGTACCCAATCTTGGGGAACCACGTAAATTCCTGTTTTGATTTCCTTTACTAGTTTTCGTATTCTGTTGTGTGCGTGTGGTGATTATTCTAACAATTTATATGTGAAAGTTTATACATATCCAAGGTTATATAGGAAATTTTTATGAGATATACATGTTTTCCAAGTTCACGAGCCTAATCGAGCCGAATATTGTCAAGTTCAGGTTCGGCTCATTTATTAAACGAGCCTAAAGTTGAGGTTGAGGTTCAGGTTCAGTTTATTTAGTATCCGAATTGAATTCAAACGAGTTTTTACCGAGTCGAGGCTCGAATAGTTCACGAACGGCTCAGTTCATTTACAACCATACTCGTAAGTAGTCAAAGACAAAAAGTCAGAATTGATTTCTCTCCAAGCTAGTGTCTCTTTCAGTTTGACTTTTTCTCTTACCAGGAAACGTAACCCACCTCTCCTCCTCTCTCATTCTTGCAGCTTACTGATTTCATTCACTTGCAGCTTACTGGTGATGCTGCGAGAAATCAATATGAAAATTACTATGGATATGAAAATCAATATGAAAATTACTATGGATAAAAAAAAAAAAAAAAAAAGAAGTTTAACACAAAGAGCAAAGTTTAACACAATATTTTTGAGCAAAATTACTTCGCGCATGCAAGTCCGTGTATGCAAGGGTGGAGGCAAGTGAGTACAAGAGTGGACAAGTGACCACTCTGGCCCAAAGTTTTCGAAAGGGGAGTAGATCTACTCAGAATCATTAAGTTGCTATTGACCACCCTTAATTTAGACTCTCAATTTGCCCTATCTAAATGAAGACACTTTGGTACCGAGTAAATTTAGGGTGGCTATGAGGGACTCAACAGCCACTCAGTAGGCTATAAAGCATTCCCACTGCCCCACATTACAACCAACCGTGCCTGCCTTAAACAGTGACACACGACAACCATCAATAGTACTTTTGTCAGTTTGTGCATGTATGGTTCAACATGTGAGCTCAACTCCTTGAACAAAAGAGCTTGGAGGCTTGAGCTTGAGCGTGTTTATCTATAGGCCGAGTCGAGCCAGGACTCGGTGAATTGCCCATAGTTCATCAAGAGGTTGAGTAGCTAGCTCATATTAAATTTGACCACCCTAATGAAAATTTCTGGCCATAGTAAATTTGACCACCCTAATGAAAATTTCTGGCTCTGCCCCTGCGTACGTGTATGTACGATGCACAGATGATGCATCTTGATCGACTGTCCAAAAGCATTTTTGATGGTCCGGATTTTATTTACTCTTTGACTGGTCAAAGAGTAATTAAGATCCGAACCATTGATCTGTTGAAATCGACGGTTAAGATGCGTGCATGCGCGTTGCATATACTTGCGTGCGTACGGATAGGTGAATTGATTTTTGTGTAGGCTGCCTTTAGGCATGGGTAATTTAATATAGTATACAACAAAAAAGCTCCCGTGACAGTAATGAATTGAAACAATAGGTGCATAACAAAAAAACATACTCCCTCCGTCCCAAACTATTTGCTGAAAATATTCATTGCCAGTTTTTCAGTCGCTTATATTTATCAAAACTACTTTTCAAATTTAGCTCTTTGTTTTCTATCAAAACCACTTTTCAACTTAAAAAACATTGACATACAAGCATGGAAATCCGGATAATTTGGCTCTTTATTTAAACCAGACGCCAAACCGCGTTCTTATGTCAAAGCCATTAACTAAGATTCGGGTTGACCAACTATGTTCACATGAGCTAATCGAATGATAGTAATAGTTAAGTATGCTTGACGTTTTCCACAACCACAAAACGACATTACGATATTTGTTTCGACTTCCAAAACGACATTACAATATTTGTTGCACGGCAAAAAAGATTTTATGGCAACAATTAGTATAACATGGAGCCGGGGGGCCTGTAGTGAGTGAGCTCACTACATGCGTGTAGTGAGCTCTCTCGGCCGTTCGATCCGAGATCAACGGTCTAGATCGTCTTACACTATAAAAAACACTTTTACATTTATTTTAACTCCAAGTTATCTGGACCGTTGATCTCGGATCGAACGGCCGAAAGAGCTCACTACACGCATGTAGTGAGCTCACTCACTACAGGCCCCCCGGATCCATAACAATATCCGTCTAAATTATATAGCCCGCTACCTAAAGCACAATTTACAATAGGATAAAAAAAACAAGTCTTGCATTTTTTTCATTTTTCAATAGCAAAAATAAATAAGCATTGATAGGACTAGGAATAGCACAATTTGACCACGTTGGATACAAGTTGAAATCCCATAGTTCAACCAAAGGGGCTTGAATCTAGAATTGGAGCCTATCAGGTTGAGATATGCAGCCACCTGGCCAATATTATACACATGCGCAAATCTCCCAACAAATATAAACAAATCTCCAACAACATTTCCTACATAGACAAATCAAAAGCGTGTGATCGATGCTGACATTCCTTGTCATGGAACCTTCTTGAATTGGTGTATCTGTGTTGTGTTCGTGTTGACACTACTCAGTATATTTCTTAACCCAATCGGGAATATTACTCAATGCCCCGAATTAATGTTAATTTGGTAGCATCCGTATACGTAAACGTTTGTTTTCTTATCACGGTTGCAAAAAAATAAATTCTTAATAAGAAATTATTTGCAAATGATTCCCTTATGTGTCTACACTATTATCGATCTAATATTAATAAATCTTCTTAACTTCTTTGGGTTACCTGTACAATATTCCAAGGTTCTCATCGGGTATTTGCTTTGTCCGGTACATATGTATGGCGGAGCGTACATAAATCTTGGGATTATTCGAAGGTACGAACAAGCAGACTCGTACCATCTAGTTATTAAAAAAAAATATGTATATATCAATAAATCTACATAGACACGTGTTGTAGATCCAGTCCAAAACTCCCAAAGAGTTGAAATTTCCTATCCCCATAAATTGAGATATTTTATTTTTAGTTGAGTCAATTAATTGAACATTAATAATTGAAAAAAAAATGAATTGAACTTCCTAATGTCTGGTCTATAAAAACACAAGGGATCAGCCTTTTGGTGATATCAAGTTATCCAATTGGCTGAGAGAAGAATATGGGGATCTCTATTTTTGGCTTTCTCACGTTAGCTTTCCTCCTCTTTGTCTCCATTCCATCAGCATCTTCAACCTCAGGCTCTACTAATAACTTTCTCAAATGCTTTCTCTCCCAAACAAATCTTTCCGTCTCTAATTCCTCTTCCGACGTTATTTTCACCGAAAACAGCTCGTCGTACACCTCCGTCTTGCAATCTTCCGCTCAAAACCTACGATTCGTGACTCCGACCACACCAAAACCAGAACTCATTATTAGGCCACTTGACAAATCCCATATCCAAGCCGCTGTCATTTGCGCCAAGCAAAACAGCATTAACATACGAATCAGAAGTGGGGGCCACGACTACGAGGGCCGTTCCTATGTATCCAATATACCATTCATCATCGTCGATCTTTCCAATCTCCGGTCCATCCAAGTCGATATGAAAAGCAAGACAGCTTGGGTCGAATCAGGAGCAACACTGGGTGAATTGTACCATGCAATTGCCGACCAAAGCAAGGTTTATGGCTTTTCAGCCGGAACTTGCCCTACGATAGGCGTTGGAGGGCACTTAAGCGGCGGTGGAATGGGTACCCTTTTCAGAAAATATGGCCTTGCCGCGGACAATATCATTGATGCTAATATGGTAGATGCAAATGGAAGAGTTCTTGATAGGAAGTCAATGGGGGAAGATCTTTTTTGGGCTATCAGAGGCGGAGGAGGAGCGAGCTTTGGAATCATTTTCGCTTGGAAAGTACAGCTTGTTCCCGTTCCATCCACAGTTACCGTGTTCACAATCACAAAGACATTGGAACAAGGTGCAACACAGCTCCTTCAGAAGTGGCAACTCGTATCAAATAACTTCTCCGAAAATCTATTTCTCCGTCTCGTTATCGGAGGTGCTGATTCTGCAGGTGGAAACAAAACGATCGCAGTTACTTTCGCGGCTGTATTTTTGGGACCAACTGAGCAACTCTTGACTACGATGGAGGAGAGTTTTCCCGAGTTGGGCATCGCGCAAAACGACTGCAGCGAGATGAGTTGGATCGAGTCGGTCCTTTATGTTGCCGGGTTCTCAACCGGGGCATCATACGATGTTTTGCTCAATAGGACAAACTCGAACAAGTCATATTTCAAGGGGAAATCGGATTACGTGAAGGAACCCATATCGGAGAATGGGTTGGAAGGGTTGTGGAAAGTACTTCTCCAAGAACAAAGTGGTTATATGATATGGACACCTTACGGCGGCAAAATGGACGAGATATCCGAATATGAAATCCCTTTCCCTCATAGAAGTGGGAACTTGTACGAAATTCAGTACATGGTTACTTGGGAAGCAGAGGAGGAAACAGAGGAGCATGTGGAATGGATCAGAAGGCTTTATGGGTATACGACACCTTTTGTTTCACAAAATCCCCGATCTTCATACCTTAATTATAGGGATCTTGACTTGGGGATTAATGTGAATAAAAATGAGAGCTATGGACAAGCTAGTGTTTGGGGATTGAAGTATTTCAATAGCAATTTCAAGAGGCTGGCACAAATTAAGGCCAAAGTTGATCCAAGTAACTTCTTTTGGTATGAGCAGAGTATCCCATTGTTTTCATCCTAAGAGAAAAATAAACTATTGCAATGTTTCGGTCTGGCCATTATCCATGTAACGAAGATTTTATGTATTCTTCCACCTTTTATTTTATTTTTATTTTTATTTTTTGCTTATCTTTATTTTTCTATATAATACGCTTTACATCCTCTTTCTTGCTACCCTTACACCCTATTTGGATCCCGGATATGCCGGTTGATTTGTGAAGCGCGTGTAGTATATCTCCTGGTCCCACCCATTATCCGGTGTTTGGAAGCGTTTTTCCTTCCCCTTGTTTATTTTACTGTTTAGCATCCATCTCCACCCAAGGATGGAGTAGCCAAGCATTGCCTAACCCCTGTCGTTACCATACCCGGGGGATTTAAGCCCAAAATACCCTTCCAAATCGACCTATACTTCTTGCTAAAATACCTTTTGGAGTTACCAGAAAATGGGTGTCGGATATACCTGAAAGTGGCCGACGAAGACGAAAACGACTGACGAAGACGAAGACGCCGATGGTGATTTTTTCGTGTGTGTGTGTGTGTGTGTGTGTGAGTGAGAGAGAGAGAGAAAGAGAATACTTGATCTTGCGAATGGAGAAGTGCGGTCGTCGTCTTAGTACCCGTTGGTCAGACCGCGTCGCCGGAGCTGATCGAAAAATGGGGGTGGAGGTTTTAGATTTGATCCAAAAATGGGGGTGGAGTAAGGGATGACAACTAGTGGTGCACACCGTCTCGGAAATCCGCCCGACCCAGCCCGATTTTTTGGGGTGCGGAAAAAATATTTAGGCCCATAGGGCCGGGCAAGGTTGACATTTTAAGCCCGTTTACTAATTGGACCGGGTTTGAGAAATCATTTTGTGGCCCAGCCCAACCTAATAGAAATAATATTTTTATTTTAATACTATATATATACACTACTGGAATCTAGCTGCAAAGGGTTTGTTTATCTTGATGAAGAGGCGCATCTATTCATCTCTTATTAGGGATGGTAACGGGTAGGATATGGATCGGGGGACCCTATTCTACCACCGATCCCCAATTGGGAAGTTCTTCCCCATTCCCACCTCCATACCCAAAAGGGATAGTAGACTATCCACCATACCCGCCTCCCATTGGGGATCGGGTATATTCGGGTAAATCCATATCGAAACTAGTTGAAAAAAAAAAAAAAAAAGAAGAGGATAAGATCTAATTTATGTGTCCTATACTAACAAAAACAACCATCTAAAACAAAATAGAATAGAAAATTGCGAAGAAATAATAGTCTACCAAGATTATATACAATTTTAAAAACTACCATCATTAAAAAAAATTTAACACTTAACCATAAATAGTTTTAATTCGGAACAATATACATAAATTATATCAATATGCATACTCATACAATTATATACTACTATATGCCCGCATATATACATACAATATTCATAAAAATATGTATACAATTTGAAACGGGGCGCGTACGGGTATCACAAAATCGTACCCGCTCCATTTGCAACCTGGGATTCTTTAAGTTCTACCATACCCGCTTCTATTGGATGAAAAATCGAATAATATCCGCCTCCAAATAGCCGGGGGTGGGGCGGGTATCCATCGGGTTTGGAGAAATTGTCATCCCTATCTCTCATCTAGTCAGATCTTATTTTAATACTATATATATACACTATTGTTACCGCTACGTAGTGCTCCAAATGTAGAATGCACGGTAGGAAATCCATCTAGGAATAATTATTACTTCTAATAATTGCTAAAGCACCCACAATCCCATCCCATGTACGTGGATGCTTTGGAATGATCCTCAAGTCAAGCACCCACAATCTATTACACCAGAAAAAGAGTGACGATGGCGGTGAAGATGAACGGGCACAGTGGCTGCTGGTGGAGAATCCCTAAAAAGGGATGAAACACAGCGGAGACTGGTGGCTGTGAACGTCGAAGGACGACGATGTAGAGGGCGGAGCACCTTGGTTGAACTTCTTCGGAGAAAATGAATCTCAGATCTCTGAGTACGCATAGAGGGAGAGTGAGAGACAAATGTTTCTCTCTCTTGGAATCGCCTATTTATAAAGGGCGGAGTGCGTTTAAATCTATGTGCGGGAAACGAGGCGTCCCCAAAGCGGTGCGTTTAATTTTGTGACACGTGGCATTGATGGGACGGATGGCCTTATCCTCTGACAACATGTGCAAGTATGACTCTTCGGCTCAAACCCTAATCCGCATGGTCTCTTCTCGCCCAACCTGAAGCCACCACGTGGTGCAATCCGAAGTGATCCACGATGTATTCAAGGCTGAGGCTCGGGTAAAAGAAACACTACGGGAAAAAGCTTTACCTTCTCGGCAATGTCTTTCATGGGACTCGGATTGGTGATGTGGCCCATTCGAGAACGGTCAACTCCTTTCTCGGCATCCAATGTCTCGGAAGAAGTTGAAGGGCTATTGTAGTGGGCCGAAATCTAGCAGTCCAAAAGGGGGCTCGGTGGACGAGCCCAGAAGGACTAAGGCCCAAACGGAGCATCAAGCCCAGCTAAAGAGCAGAACCAGATGGGTCGTCCGAGACAGGCCCATCCGAGGCGAACTGGTGTCTCGGCCGAATAAAGCAATGATCCGGACGAATCGTCTGAGATGGATTTAATTCGAGATGGTTCGAATGGAAATCCGAGATATCGGAGACGTCATGTGTGACGTCGACCGAGGCGGTTAACGCTCGTAACAGACTTGGGAAGGCACATGTGCATGCTACAGCTGTCCCACGTCAGCATGACAGTCTCCGAAGCAGTTATGCTACATGCCAGAGCCTTATTGGAGGACGCGTGCATGCAATGATCACAGATCTGGCTCGTCATGCTTGGTGACGTCATCCGAGCCAGATTACGGATTTACCCCTATGCTTGGGGAGCCTATAAATATGAAGAGAATGAGCCCTAAAGAGGTACACAACATTTTCTCTCTCTACTTCTGCATTTCCTCTGGTACTTCCTTCTCCGGTCACTTACTAGACCCTCGGAGTGCCTTCCCTAGCCACACTCCAGCCAGGTTGGGCACTAACGGCATGTGCTACGTGTGCAAGTGTACCTAGAAAACTCCTCACCGCTCACTCGGGTCAAGAGGTTCATCAGAAATTCAGGGCACCACAGGAATATTACTGAATATTGCAAATTAATGATTAATTTGGTAATTTCTGTATACATAAAAGTTTGTTTTCTTGTCATGGTTGCAAAAAAATAAATTCTTATTAGGTAAGAAATTATTTGCAAATGACGCCCTTATGTGTCTACACTGTCATTTAATATCAATAAATTTTTTTTAACTTCTTGGGGCCACTTGTATAATATCTCATGATTCTTGTAGAGCATTGGCTTTGCATGCTATATGTGTGTGGCGGGGTGTACATGAACCCTGAGATTAGTTGAGGTGCGCACAAGCTGGCTCGAACCACCCGGTTATTTAAAAAAAATGTATATATATCAATAAATCTATATTGACGGGTGTTGTGGATCCCGTCCAAAACTCCCAAAGAGTTGAAATTTCCTATCCCCAAAAATTGAGATATTTTATTTTTAGTTGAGTCAATTAATTGAACATTAATAATTGAAAAAAAAATCAATTGAACTTCCTAATGTCTGGTCTATAAAAACACAAGGGATCAGCCTTTTGGTGATATCAAGTTATCCAATTGGTTGAGAGAAGAATATGGGGATCTCTATTTTTGGCTTTCTCACGTTAGCTTTCCTCCTCTTTGTCTCCATTCCATCAGGATCTTCAACCTCAGGTTCTACTAATAACTTTCTCAAATGCTTTCACTCCCAAACAAATCCTTCCGTCTCTAATTCCTCTTCCGACGTAATTTTCACCGAAAACAGCTCGTCGTACACCTCCGTCTTGCAATCTTCCGCTCAAAACCTACGATTTGTGACTCCTTCCACACCAAAACCAGAACTCATTATCACCCCACTTGACAAATCCCACATCCAAGCTGCTGTCATTTGCGCCAAGCAAAACGGCATTAACATACGAATCAGAAGTGGGGGTCACGACTACGAGGGCCGTTCCTATGTATCCAATATACCATTCATCATCGTCGATCTTTCAAATCTCCGGTCCATCCAAGTCGATATGAAAAGCAAGACAGCTTGGGTCGAATCAGGAGCAACACTGGGTGAATTGTACCATGCAATTGCCGACCAAAGCAAGGTTTATGGCTTTTCAGCCGGAACTTGCCCTACGATAGGCGTTGGAGGGCACTTAAGCGGCGGTGGAATGGGTACCCTTTTCAGAAAATATGGCCTTGCCGCGGACAATATCATTGATGCTAATATGGTAGATGCAAATGGAAGAGTTCTTGATAGGAAGTCAATGGGGGAAGATCTTTTTTGGGCTATCAGAGGCGGAGGAGGAGCGAGCTTTGGAATCATTTTCGCTTGGAAAGTACAGCTTGTTCCCGTTCCATCCACAGTTACCGTGTTCAAAATCACAAAGACATTGGAACAAGGTGCAACACAGCTCCTTCAGAAGTGGCAACTCGTATCAAATAATTTCTCCGAAAATCTATTTCTCCGTCTTGTTATCAAAGGTGCTGATTCTGCGGGTGGAAACAAAACGATCGCAGTTACTTTCGCGGCTGTATTTTTGGGACCAACTGAGCGACTCTTGACTACGATGGAGGAGAGTTTTCCCGAGTTGGGCGTTGCGCAAAACGACTGCAGCGAGATGAGTTGGATCGATTCGGTCCTTTATGTTGCCGGGTTCTCAACCGCGGCTTCATACGACGTTTTGCTCAATAGGACCAACTCGAAGAAGTCATATTTCAAGGGGAAATCGGATTATGTGAAGGAGCCCATATCGGAGAATGGGTTGCAAGGGTTGTGGAACATACTTCTCCAAGAACAAAGTGGTTTTATGATATGGACACCTTACGGCGGCAAAATGGACAAGATATCCGAATATGAAATCCCTTTCCCTCATAGAAGTGGGAACTTGTACGAAATTCAGTACATGGTTACTTGGGAAGCAGAGGAGGAAACAGAGGAGCATGTGGAATGGATCAGAAGGCTTTATGGGTATACGACACCTTTTGTTTCACAAAATCCCCGATCTTCATACCTTAATTATAGGGATCTTGACTTGGGGATTAATGTGAATAAAAATGAGAGCTATGGACAAGCTAGTGTTTGGGGATTGAAGTATTTCAATAGCAATTTCAAGAGGCTGGCACAAATTAAGGCCAAAGTTGATCCAAGTAACTTCTTTTGGTATGAGCAGAGTATCCCATTGTTTTCGTCCTAAGAGAAAATAATAAACTATAGCAATGTTTCGGTCTGGCCATTATCCATGTAATGAAGATTTTATGTATTCTTTCACCTTTTCTTTTATTTTATTTTCTTATCTTTATTTTTCTATATAATACTCTTTACATCCTCTTTCTTGCTACCCTTACACCCTATTTGGATGCCGGGTGTGCCGGTTGATTTGTGAAGCGGGTGGAGTATATCTCCTGGTCCCACTCATTATCCGGTGTTTGGAAGCATTTTTCCATCCCCTTGTTTATTTTACTGTTTAGCATCCATCTCCACCCAAGAATGGATTAGCCAAGCATTGCCTAACCCCTGTCGTTACCAAACCCGGAGGATTTAGGCCCAAAATACCTTTCCAAATCGACCTATACTTCTTGCCAAAATACCTTTTGGTGTTACCAGAAAATGGATGTCAGATATACCTGAAAGTGGCCGACGAAGACTAAAACAACCGACGAAGACCTCGAAGGTGATTTTTTCGTGTGTGTGTGTGTGTGTGTGTGTGTGTGTGTGAGAGAGAGAGAGAGAGAGAGAGAGAGTACTTGATCTTGCAAATGGAGAAGTGCGGTCGTCGTCGTAGTACCCCGTTAGTCGAACCGCGTCGCCTGAGCTGATCGAAACATGGGGGTGGAGGTTTTAGATTTGATCAAAAAATGGGGGTGGAGTAGGGGATGACAACTAGTGGGGCACGACCCGGCCGAGCCTGATTTTTTGGGGTGCGAAAACAATATTTAGGCCCATTGGGCCGGGTTAAATATTGGGATTATTACCTCTAGATCTAGAAAAGAGATGTCTAATTACCAACAATGTAAGTCATTTTTTTTAATTACCACTAAGGTAAGTCACTCTTTTTTGGAGTTTGGGTTTAGGGTGCACTTTCCTATTATAGGGTTTTAGTGGTTTAGGCACTTTCATAAAGTACCCTAAGATTTTAGGCACTTTCATAAAGTACCCTAGGATTTTATGCACTTTTATAGGATCCCCTAGTCATAGGGTTACCCTAGAGTTTAGGTTTAGGGTGCACTTTCCTATTATAGGGTTTTAGTGATTTAGGCACTTTCATAGAGTACCCTAGGATTTTAGGCACTTTCATGGGGTACCCTAGTCGTAGGATACTCTAGCATTTTAGGCACTTTCATAGGGTACCCTAGTCGTAGGATACCCTAGGATTTTAGGCACTTTCATAGGGTACCCTAGTCGTAGGGTACCCTACGATTTTAGGCACTTTCATAGGGTACCCTAGTCGTAGGATACCCTAGAGTTTAGGTTTAGGGTGCACTTTCTTATTATAAGGTTTAGTGGTTTAGACACTTTCAAAAGGTACCCTATGATTTAGGCATTTTTATACGGGTTGGGGAGTTGATGAGAATTTTTCAGAGTTGGGGTTGACCTGATGGTAATTATGGGATCCAAGGGTGACCTGATGGTAAATGTCCCTTAAATATTTAAGCCCGTTAACTAATTGGGCCGTGTTTGAGAAATCCTTCTGTGGCCCAGCCCAGCATAATTTAAATAATATTTTTATTTTAATACTATATAAATACACTACTGGAATCTAGCTGCAAAAGATTTGTTTATCTTGATAAAGAGGTGCATCTATTCATCTTTTAATTAGTCAGATCTTATTTTAATAATATATATATATATATATATATATATATACAGTCCACTTCACATCCAAACTACCTTAACTTATTAAGTTACGGACCTAGGGGTATTTTCGACTTTCCGAACCAAATTTCGACGATCCGAACCGTTAGATGTGTTTAAAACGTGATTTTTATAGCGTTTTTGTGAAAAACTGGCCCACTCAAGCCCTTCCGGGTATTTTTTTTTGCCAAATCTTCTCGTTGGACCTTAAAATCACGTTTTAAACACATCTAACGGTTCGGATCGTCAAAATTTGGTCCGGAAGGTGGAGGTCCGTAACTTAATAAAATGCGGGAGTTTGGATAGCAAGTGTGGTATATATATATATATATATATATATAGGTTCCACTTCTAGTCCGGACTCCGGACTTCCGGACCTCCGTGATCCGAGCATTTTTTTGACGATCCGATCCGTCCAATGTGTTCAGAATGTGTTTTCAAGGGTCCACGCGGAAAATCTTCAAAAAAAAATACCGGGAAGGGCTTGATCAAGGTTTTCGCAAAAAATATATATTTACAATTTTTGCGAAAATGCTTGGATCAAGCCCTTCCCGGTATTTTTTTTGAAGATTTCAGCGTGGACCCTTGAAAACACCTTCTGAACACATTGGACGGCTCGGATTTTCCAAAAATAATTTGCAACACAAAAAAATCACTTTTTTCTTATTAACGGGAGGGTTTGGACTAGAAAATTTCCCTATATATATATATACATAACATATCCTGTGAGGGCTCCCTCACAAAAAAAGTGTGGGAAAAGAGTTGTGGGCTGTTGGATCCTATGCCCTTCACGCGATCCAACGGCTAACAACTGTTTTCCCGCACTTTTTTTTGTGAGGGAGCCCTCACAGGAAACTTCTTGTGTATATATATATATGAGAGAGAGAGAGAGAGAGAGAGTCCGGATCTCATCCGGGATAGCTACGGTCCGGGATTGTCCGGACGAGGCATTTTCCGATCAAATTTTGATGAGCGGATCTGTTCAATGTGTTTAAAACGTGTTTTTAAGGGTCTCCACGATAAATTATCAAAAAAAAAAAGACCGGGAAGGGCTTCATCCGAGCAGTTTTCGATTATATACAGTTTTATCGAAAACTGCTCGGATGAAGCCCTTCCCGGTCTTTTTTTTATGATTATTTAATCGAAAACATCTCGGCTGAAGCCCTTCCTGCTCTTTTTTTTTATGATTTCTCGTGGGGACCTTTAAAACACGTTTTAAACATATTGGACGGTTCCGATCATCAAAGTTTGATCGGGAAATGAAAAGTGTGGATGGTGTGGATGGTAAGAGTAGTGGATTGGAACATTGGTGTGTGTGTGTGTGTGTGTATATATATATATATATAGGGTAAGCTTCTAATCCGGACCTCTCGTTTCCGGACCTCCATGATCCAAACATTTTTTTGACAATCCGATCCGTCCAATGTGTTTAGAAGGTGTTTTCAAGAGACCTAGCGGAAAATCTTCAAAAAAAAATACTGGGAAGGGCTTGATCCAAGCAGATTTCGTAAAAACTTTATATTTACAGTTTTTGCGAAAACTACTTGGATCAAGCCCTTCCCGGTATTTTTTTTTGAAGATTTCTCGCGTAGACCCTTGAAAACACCTTCTGAACACATTGGACGGCTCGGATTTTCCAAAAATAATTTGCAACACAAAAAAAATAATTTTTTTCTTATTTTCGGGAGGTTTGGACTAGAAGTTTTGCCTATATGTTTATGGGGGCGGTTCCGTTGACACAACGAATAACACAATATTTGACACAAATTTTTTTTTGTGAACCCCACGAGAATGATCGGAGCCGTTCAATTTATTTAAAATATGTTTTTAAGATTAGATGAAAAAAATCAACTCATTTGAATATCGGTAAGAGCTTGATCAATTCATTTAGTTGATTCCTGTCAGATTTTACAGGATAAATTTGAATGAACCGATCAAGCCTTTACCGATATCCAAATGAGTTGATTTTTTACAGGTAATCTTAAAAACATATTTTGAACAACTACAACAAGTCCGATTGTAAGCTTGGAGCTCTGATTATTGCTATGTCAAATGTTGTGTTATTCGTTGTGTCCATGGAACCGCTCGTATATATATATATAGATAGATAGATAGATAGATAGATAGATAGATAGTACTATTGTTACCGCTAGGTAGTGCTCCAAATGTAGAGTGCACGGTCGGAAATCCATCTTAGGAATAATTATTACTTCTACTAATTGCTAAAGCACCCACAATCCTATCCCATGTACGTGGATGCTTTGGAATGATCCTGAAGTCAAGCACCCACAATCTAGTGAACTCTCAAGTCATCAGAAGATATGTTTTCAGACATGTCGGTAGGCATGTTTTAAATCACTAATATTGGTATTTGGGTGAGTTCTCCAATGAATTTTATAAAAAAATTGATAAAATCAAACCCTTAATATTATCCATTGGTGAGAAGAGTTGATAAAATCTGTAAATTTTAAGATTTTTGAATGCAAAAATCTACAAATTTTATCAACTCGCTTCACCAATGGATAAAATCAAGGGCTTGATTTTATCAAATTTTGATAATCCATTGGACTATATTATTTTTTTGATCGGCAGTATTACTACTCCCTCCCAATTTAAATGTCCTCTACGAGAGACCGGGTTACTTTGACTTTAAAAAACAAAATACTTTCGAAGTACTTTTTAAATTATTTTTGCACCGTTCAAAAGATCTCAACGAGTACTTTTGAATGGTGTAAAAAATTTTGAAAAAAATATTTAGAAATACATTTTCTTTTAGAATCAAAATGGCACGACTTTACGTAAGAGACATTTAAAATGGGACGAAGGGAGTATATTATTTGTAGGGTTAGCCGCATGTACTTGCAGACATGCGTCGTTATCTTTTTGTGTGATTTTTTTCCTGAGAGTTTGTAAACTTTCACGCCCTGTTTGTTTGAGGGAGATAGAAGGGGGATATAGAGAGAGGCCGGCTATTTGTTTTGTTTTTTGTTACCCGGATATAATATCCTAGGATTTCAATATCCCTTGGAGGAGGGATAAAATATAGATACCCTCCCCCAGTTTATGTTATATCCGGCCTCACTTTCCAACTTACCCGTGTGCAAGCTACTGTCACCTTTTACTGCTGCCTTGAGAGAGAGAGAGAGAGAGAGAGAGAGAGAGAGAGAGAGAGAGAGAGAGAGAGAGAGGGGCAAGGCTAGTGGCAGATGACCCCACCACTTCTCTTTTTTCTGTTTTTTAATTGGGACAAAATGGGTATTTTCACAATTTTTACATTATCCAACCTCTCATGTCCCCTTCTATAACAACAAAACAAACCCACTTTTTATCTCCCCTTGTAAAATAATACCACTCCATCCATATACCTCTCTATATCCCCCTCTTATTTTATCCTTCTTCCTCCCTCATATACATATCCATCAAACAAACAGAGCATCAAAGTTTTTTCTTTATTCAAAGCATTTTTACATTTGTTAATTTTGCATTAAATTTTTGTGAATTATTGATTTACTTAACTGGAGGAATCGGAAGAATATTTTTTCAAAAAGAAAAAAAAGAAGAAGTCTTTTTTAGATTTTATGATTTTTTTTAGGAAGAGTTAATTACACATCCTATATCACAAATTTCTTTATGATTTCATCCTGGAGAATTTGAATCATTATGTTTACATCCTGACTTTCAAATAATACCAAAAATACCCTTTGTTTAAGACTTTCCTCTATATTTCATACATTTATTTACAAGATTTAATAACTGTTCACATCCTAGAAAACATCCCAACCTTCCATTCTCTCTCATCCTGTTCCAATCCCGAGATTTAACACACCCACTTCCCATTATCTCTCATCCATTGCCCAAATTGACCACATCCCACCAGCCCATCCCAAATTTTTTTAACAAGAACATGGTGACTTTAATTTTAACAGAAAACATGGTATTTTGCTTTAGGGGTATTTGCACTTACACCCCCTGTACTTTGACCGATTAGCAAAGACACCCCTTGTACTATTTTTTTTAGGCACTTACACCCCTCCAACTTCAGACTAAAGTGCAACACGTGGATGCCGTTAATGGAAGCCACGAAAAGTCTTAAATGCCTCTTTTTAACCCCTAACCCTCAGTCATTTCGTCAAAACACTTCTCTCTCTAGAAATGCAGCACCCTCCTCTCTCTCTATCACCGTCCCAAACCCAAATTCCCACTATGCTGTCTCTCTCTCTCCCCGTCTTCCAATTCTCCAAACATGGAGCTTTTCCAAGAACTCCTCATTACAGTCGGTATTTCCCTTCTGGTCTCTTTCGTCATCGCCAAGCTCTTCTCAATGGACTCCCCTTCCCATTCTGTTACTGTAAACAACAACGACTCCTATTCCTCCTCAGTTTCTGTTCCATGCGCAATCGAAGAAGCCTCTTTCATCGCACAAAATCGTGAAGAGGAGAAATCGACACGTGTCTATGCAATCGATGAGGCGGTGGAGCTTAACCAACACGAAAATGCCCTCTTTAGGGCTCAAGAACAGAAGCGTCATTAGGTTATTTTAAAACGAGAAGGATCAGAAGCGTCATCAGCCATTGGACTTGAAAACATGATTGAATTAGAAGGGAATATTTTATCTGAGGCGGCAAAAGTCGGCGGAGTTGAATTTGACGATCAGTTGTTTGATGGAATGCCTGAAACAGCGAAGTTTTGTGGAATTGAACGGCAATCAAGAACAGGCCGAGATCGATCAAGAACTCTCTTTGATCGAGTCCGAATGCAATGCTGCAATCGCCGCTCACACGACGAAGACTTCACGCTCATCGAAGAGACGCGCCGTCGTTATGAAAAGAAACTTTTGATGCTGTCCTTTTTCAGAAGCACGTGCGAACGAGCGATGCCGATTGAGAGAGTGCGAATGAGCGATGTCGATTGAGAATCCATTACACCATTGTAGGGATGCTTCTTTGTCATTGATGGCTAGGGATTCGGAGGAAACATCCGAATCAGAGAGTTTTAGAATGAAAGGAAGAAAAAAGCGGTTTTGAAAGAGGTTGTGAGCGCGACTGTGAAAATGGGTAAATCGCGAACGTATTGGAATGCTATGAGTGATGATGGAAAGATTGGTTGATTGGACCAAGAATTGGTGACCCGGACAAAAAAAAAAATACTTGTTATGGTTTGTAACAATTTGCACTTCTGGTTTTTAAGCAGAGAGGTTCAAATTTTAGTTTTTATTGGGTAGTGACTTTTACATTCCATTTGTTTGTCTAGGTATATACATTCCAATTTTTTGCAACTAGACCAAAAAGGCAACGTGAGAGCATCCTTTGCATTATACTCGGTGGGCTCATTGAACTTTGAATTGATGGCATTTGGGGAGGGAGGAGAGAGAGGAAAGAGGGTTGAGGGTGGGAGGATTAGGGGTGGAAGAGAGAGAGAGGAAGTGTCCTCTGTTTTTTGTGAAGTAGAGCTCCCATTAGATTATAAATGGCCATCAGGGGCATTGGTGGCATTAAATTAGTCATTTTGGAGGAAATTTCCTGCCTCTCTCTTTTCCGTCCAAGTTGACAGAAAAACTAACTGGAGGGGTGTAAGTGCCTAAAAAAATAGTACAAGGGGTGTCTTTGCAAATCGGTCAAAGTACAGGGGGTGTAAGTGCAAATACCCCTTTGCTTTATCATGTTTTTTATGTGGAAATACCAAAGTGGTAAACAATATATCATGTTTTATTGTATCAAATCACCCAATATGTTATGTGGAAACACCAAAGTGTTAAAACAATATACCATGTTATATTCTATCAAATCATCGAATATGGGAAATCAATAAATCAGCTGTACATTATATGAAATAACCGTCCCTATTTTTCATAATCCATTTTCTAAGGACATGGAATCATGTTTTATTGATTTACAATGTTTAATGTACTGAATCATCCAACATTGAAAACCAATAAACCATGTTCGCTGTATGGAAAATCAAGAGTAACATCATGGTAAATTATTAACCTTGGAATTCGGAAACTATCGAATAACAAGATAAATCAGTTACCTAGGAAGGTGAAGAATTGTGGCCTTCAGATGCATAAAAGCCCTCCTGCAGATCTACATGTCCACCTTTTTGTCTCTCAGCAACTTTTTAATTCTGTCCCTTTTTTCCTATTTACTCAAACCCCTAACATTCCAAGATAAAATTTTCATGATTTTTAGGGACATGAGAAAAACCAAGATAAAAAACACAGCCTTACTATACTTCTATTCCATAATTCAAAAGGTTTAAAATAAGTTAAAGATTAGAAATTTACCCTGAAGCACCATGCTTTTCCTAACTCCAACTCTTGATGTAGCACCCCAAGTTCCTTCTTGAATCCATAGACACCACGAGGACACCTTCTCGATGGTCGAAGCAAACTCACTACAACAAAAACTACCTATGGCGACGAAATGTGGCGACGAAATTCAAATTTCCTCGCCAAATGGGTCTTTATAGTGAGGAAATCGATTTCGTCGGCAACGGGTACTCTATGTCGACGCAATTATATTTCCTCGCCAAAAAGCAAAGATTTGGCGAGGAAATGAATATTTCCTCTGCAAAGGGCACCCCATTTGGCTACGAAATTACCTTTCCTCGTCAAAAGGCACCCATTTGGTTTCGAAATTATCTTTCCTTGCCAAAAATCTAAGATTGGATTTATTTCCTCACTAAAGGGCAGTCATTTGGCGACGAAATTAACTTTCCTCGCCAAAAAGCTACAATTGGCGAGGAAATTTAATTTCGTCACCAAAGGGCACCCATTTGGCGATGAAATTATATTTCCTCACAAAAAAATAAAGATTTGGCGAGCAAATGGCGAGGAATTGAATATTCCTCGCAAAAGGACACCCATTTGGCGACGAAATTAACTTTCCTCGCTAAAAAGCTTAGATTGACGACGAAATTATCTTTTCTTCCCATGGTTTTTACCTGTATTGGGGTTTTCCACATATATCTAGTGTTCATCTGTTTAATTACTTTTTGTTTGTGATTGGTTTATATATTGATTGATGTTTTTTATCAAGATAAAAAATTTAGCAAATTATTAAACCTAAGCGATCTAGGATTTTGCATACAAGAAAAAGTAGTACTTTGCTTTGAATTAGGAAAAAATATAAAAGGTATAAAGACTTATAAAAGGGTATAGAAAAATATTAAATTGTCACAAATGTTAAAGTATAAAAAATATTAAATTAGAAAGATATAAAGACTTATAAAAGGATATAGAAAAATATTAAATTATAATTAGTGATTAGCTTTGATCTATCTACATGATCTTGTGTAAGACGATTTCAAATTGGGTATCATTCATTTTTCTAAAATATAAACAGTAAAGTAATACATAAGAAGGCAATCATCAAACTGAAGTCAATGTTGCATGCTTCCTATTTGACGGGGGTGTGATCCATTGTTAGCATATCTTCCCATATTCGGGCTCAAACTTAACCAAAACATTTGCTAGTGATCATCGTTATAAGAATCGAGTCTAATTTTGTAAGAAGAATCGTCGACGGATAATTGAATGACAGAAGAATCATCGTACTCTGATCGGACGCTGGGAGAGAAGGAGAGGGCAAAGATGATTGCGAAGATGATGAGAGACAAAGAAAATCGCGAATAGGTGGGCATGATCGGCGGGTGAGTTTTCTTGAAGTTGAAAGAAAAGAAAGCTCACCGTTTGTTCTACTATCAAAATAGTATCACGATTTCTCATATGCAAAAGCCCATAAAAACTTCAGTAAAAGCAAATAACATTAAAAGATTGGGCAAATTACACGGACCTCCCCTGATGTTTCTAACAAATACACGGACCTCCCCTGAGATTTCTGAATTTACACTGCACTCCCTTGTCAGTGACAGAGAGTGGATGGCGTTAACTGGGATAGCGAAAATACTAATATACCCTTGTAGTGAAGACTACTATAATAGACCTAATGCCTTTACTTTTTCTAGAAAACCCATCCCTTATACAGAGAGAGAGAGAGAGAGAGAGAGAGAGAGAGAGAGAGGACGAGAGAGGAAGAAGACGACGGGTTAGCAAAACAGTGTTTAAAGCGACTGGAGTGTAGGTGAGTCGATTGATTGGAGAAATTTTCCTGAAAAAGCTTTGAAGAATTTCGTGTTGGTGTTTCCAAAGATTTGAGGTATGTTAAAACCGTTACCCTTCTTGCATGTGCACTTGCTTAGATTCTTGGGTGTGCTTGTATATGTGATTTTGGGTTTTCCTGTTATTTTAATTTTGAAATTTGTATATTGTGGGTTTTGCATTTTGAGGGTTTCCCCTGGAGCCTTAAGTGTAGTCGATTCTTTCCCCTTAGTAATAGCTAATCCTTTATAATTGGAATTTATCATACCGAAATCTATCCCTGTTGATTCCTTATCCATAGGATTAGGAGTCTCCTTTGATGCTTTCTGTTTAAGCTCTTGTTTACATATCTTTCTTTTCTTTTTTTTTTTTTTTTTAAAATTGTCTTTTATTTCAGCTTTTGAACATGATGAAGTTTGAACAAAAAAATTTGTCTTGTTTTTCAGTTTTTGAACACAAAAAATAAAAAAACAAAAAAATCTGTCTTGCGTTTAGTTTTTGAAAAGAAAAAAAAAAAACCACCGGTGCTCGCTCACTAAGCCCCCTTGCTTTTTCTCTTTGGTGAGGATAGCTACTGTGATGAGTATTTTATACGAGATAATGGAAGACTAATTTTTGAATGTAGTTTTTTTTCCATTCTTCAAGACTGGCTAGCTTAGTACACGATGGGTACACCACTTACTCACACTAAATGCACACCAAGCTAACTCTTCTGTGTAATAGTTAAACTCTTTTGTGTAAGAGTCAGCTTGGTGTGCATTTTGTGTGCGTACGTGGTGTACCCATAGCATTGTTAAACAAAAAGTGTCTGTTTAAGCTTTACATATTGTGGGTTCTGCAAATTTTTAGTCAAACTGGACCTTGAATATACTTTATACATATTCTATTTATTTAATTTATAAATTGATTTATATGCCTTATTTAAGGTTTGTTTTCTTTTTTGTTACAGCTATGGGCTCTGTTTTTTACTTGAACATCCACTACAACGGGAAAACAGGAAGAGTTTGTAACGTAGATCCTGACCGATATTGTTATTTCGACTTGTTAGCAGATGTTACTGATAGTGTCCTTTCTCACATGCCCTCAAATGAAGGAATTGCAATCATAGTTCACTGTGCAATACCTGGAAGCAATGAGAAACTACTACTAGACAGTGACACAAGTGTACTACAAATGTTCAAGCTACAATGCAGTGGTGGGTTAATTAATTTGTATGTAGAACTTCAATCGAATGAGGCTGGAAAGGATGTGGGGGACGATATGCTTAACTACCTACTGTCTACTGATATGACTCAAGAAATCCCAAATCCTATGGGAATGGGTGAGGGTAAGGGTGATGGTGATAGTGAAGTTGTTGTTACTATGGGGAATGCTGATGACATTGATCTTGTTGTGCTTGATGATATGGATGAGGGTGCAGTTATGCCAGAGGTTGATGATATGGGTGAGGATGACATTGATCTTGTTATGGTTGATCGTCATGGTGATCATCATGGTGAATATGATGGTGAAGATGAGAATGAAGATGAGCTATATGGGTTCAGTGATGAGGGGAGGGATTGGAAGGCTAATGAGGTTGGAGATGAGTCTGATTCTGGAGGTAGTTTGAGTGAAGAAGAAGTGCCCATTGATGATATAGATGGTGCATTAAGTGATTATCAATCAGGAGATGATTTGGGCCACCACTCCAGGTGCAAGGGGCAGAAGCAATACTAGAGGTGCAAGGGGCAGACCAAGGGGCACACAAATGCAATTTGATGTGAGTAAAAGTTAAAGCTTTTTTACTTGTTTGTTTTGCATTCATTTTCCTAGTTCTAAGGAAGGTTACATATGCATTCATTGTAGGGGCAGGAATCACAAGCACTTGTGCCATCACAATGCCTTACACAGCTGTGAGTTGGGGTATCTATTTTTATTTTTGTTTTAGTCCATGTA
This sequence comes from Vaccinium myrtillus, assembly GCA_016920895.1. NCBI lineage: Eukaryota > Viridiplantae > Streptophyta > Magnoliopsida > Ericales > Ericaceae > Vaccinium > Vaccinium myrtillus. The sequence continues at coordinate 13,944,984 of CM029275.1, read as the reverse complement.
CTAAAATATTAAAATGAAAACATGAAACCACTAATACAGTTGTGGTTTCTAAATGCAGTTGAGAACACTTTTTGGACGGAGCAGTGCATGAAGCTAAAGATGACACACCCACTTTTTTTGTATTACTTTTGTGGTGGGTTGTGAGTAATTATTGTTAATAGCACAATTTTTTTTTTTTTTAGTGGAGCTCACCACTATTTTTTTTGGCATGGCTGAGCTTCATAGATGAACCTACTGTTGGTTTTTGTGTTGTAGGTTCTTATGTCGTAGATATGCAATTAAGGGGTATGTAATTAAGCAACATGAGACTTGGTATTGCTGTCTTTTATGTAATTATGGGGTATGTAATTAACAAACTTAAGTACTTGGATACTTGCACTTTGTAGTACTTGGATACTATTTGGCAAAATGTAATGAATGCTTGGATATTTTGCCAACTTTTTTTGACGTATTATATATTTGATCATAACAGAGTCCATAGGATCATTCACATTTTACTCTTCATTTGGTGCAGATTGAGTCATGCCAGCTGTAACGACCCGGATTTTCGTAAATAAAAATTTCGTTTAATAAATTAATTATCTATTTTTAATTTTCGGTTTATTGGAATATTTTTCTATTAAAATATTATTTTATTCTTTTAAATCGAATAAAGGAAATTCTAGCCATGTTTATGCGCGTACGAGACCGAGTAACACATCCGTTATACTACCATAGCACCCGGGGACCGAACTTAATACCCGAAACCTACCCAATCCACCACTTTTACTCCATTCAACCACCATGGTACGTCATTGTGTAGTCCCCTCACACATTGGAACTTAGTATATTGACCAAGTTAGAGAGAGAGGTAGAGAGAGAGAGCCTCGGGGAGAGAGAGAGAGAGATGCCGAGAGAGAGAGAGAGAGCTCGGTAGAGAGAGAGAGAGAGTGGTGTGTGTGTGTGTGCATGCATATTAGTACACTTGCACATGCATGATTTAATGCAAGTTCACTTGCACAAGTAATGGGCAATTGAGGGAAGTTTCCTAAGCCTAGGTTTTGTACCCAAAACTAGTTAGAATAAGCCTTGCTATTTTTGGAGTAACCTACACATACCCACACAATACATGCATTTGAGCACAAACTACACCACCTAGACCTAACCAAACTAGGCCTTGGCTTCCAAGTAAGCTAGGGACATACTTCCCTAAATTAAGGAAGAATATTCCCACCTAGCTATAGCTAGTTAGGGCTACTCCTAGCCATTTAATGCAATCACATGCACATTGGGTGAATTTAGCTCCTAAAAACACCCCGTAACAAAGGTGACCATGCAAAAACCTTCACAGCGGGAGGTATATTTTTCCCCCACTATTGTTCCTACATTAGCTACATTGTATTTACCCATTTTGGTTCATCTAGCAAGCATCTAGACCCATAAGACCTAGATTCCTACCTACATTCCTATCTAAAACTAGACTTGCCACCTTTGTACTTCCCATGTGCAAGATTAATGCACCATTTACTCCCCCACCACTTGAAATTTTCGGTAGAGAGAGGGAGTGAGCACCAAAAATTTTGGGAAAGAAGAGAGAGGTCCCATTTGCCTATAAATAGGCCACCTTTGTGTTCATTTGGCCCACTTTGAACTTTTCTTCTTTGTTTGTCTCCCAAATTCCCAACAACCAACTACTTTAACTACCTTTTAGCCACCTTATTTAGTCTCTAATTAGCTACTTACTAAGTTAATTAGTGAGTTAGCTAGGTAGATTAAGAGTTTTCTACACCAAAGGATTGCTAATCGGCTTCCGGTTTACACCCGGAAAACTAGGGTAGTTTACTATACTACTCTTCTAATTAGTTAATTTTAGCTCTATTAAGTTGTTCTTATTAAGTTTCTAAGCATGAGTTTAGAGTTTGGTTAAGTTGATTTATGCATGTGTTAATTACTAAGCATGTTTCTTAGTAGTTTAAGAAGTGGATTTTCTTGTAGAAAGATTAACAAAAATGTTTACTAAGTTATAATTAGTATAGTTCTTCATGAAATTAGAAGTGGATTAGTAAGATTAGAAGTGATTAGAAGGAGATTAGAAAGTAATTAGAAGAGATTAGAAGTTAATTAGAAGATGTGTTTTGTTTTTCACTAGACAAAGTTCTAGTATGATTATGTTAATATTTCTTGGGAAAATTAGTTAATCTTGGTTGATTAGCTCATTAGTTGATTGTTTGAAATATTGCTCTTAAATAAATGGAGTATTTATTTGAAAGAGTTGCTATTGTTTATTTTTGGTAAGAAAATATGGAGTTTCATTTAATAAATATGAAAAGAGGTTTTTTTTTCATAATTGGTTTCTAGAAAGATTGTACCAAAATATTTGTGAGTTTACTTGATTAAATTTTCTAGAAGGAAAATTGTGATTTTTCTAGATAGAGGAAAAATATGTTTTATTGGAGTTTATTGAAAAGAGAGTTCTTCTAGAAATATAAAGATTATATTTTTAGAGAGATTAAATGTTTTTAGAGAATTCATAAATTAGTGGAGTTAATTTATGACAAGGAATTTCTTGAAAGGGAGTTTGTGTTTAATTATTTTTAGAAAGAGCAAGTTGATTAGTTTTATTTCTTTTGAGAGAAATAAAATAGTTTTGAAAGAGGACAAGAAAGAAATGGGACTTTTGGTTGAGAAATATATTTTTATTTGAGAGAATTGGAAAATATTGTTTTTGGGAAAGTTAGTATATCAAGATGTATGATTTTATGTGGGAAAAGTTTCTAGAGGAAACAATATATTTTAGAGAGATGGAATATTTTAATGCATGGTTTTATGTGAGAAATGTGTATTTGAAGAGATATGAATTTAGAGAAAATTATGGAATATTGCATGAGCATGATTTTGTGCATGTGGCACTGAGCACGTACGCGATACGTTACGTCACCGGACGCGAAATTGAATAACTGTTAATGAGAAAGTAGAGATGAGAATGAAAATGAGTTTTGAAATGAGAAATGAAATTTTTGAGAATTGAAATGAGATTTTCGGGAAATGAAATGAAATGAGATGAGATGATTTGTTGCCACCTCAAATACGCGGAGAGAATTTGGAGGAATGGTATTGATTGCAGTAGTGCAGCGAAAGCGCCACTTCCAGTTCGCGGAGAGAACTAGGATGTTGGGCTAAGCGTGCACAACACACGGTGAACGGACTTGCAAACAGGCTGTTAAGTTCGGTGATGCAAGACGGCCGGGACTGTTGTGGACGATGAGATCCACGCGGCGCGCTCTCGAAGTTCGGACGTGAAAACAAAAAAATTGATGAGTCGCCACCCGGGGTTTAAAATTTTGTGGACGATGAGATCCACGCGGCGCGCTCTCGAAGTTTGAACGTGAAAACAAAAAAAATGAGTCGCCACCCGGGGTTTAAATTTAGAAAATGTTTGGTACCCGAGAAACCGTTTTAAGAATAATTGTTGACTCTCATGCCACGTTGGGAAAGATTTTGATCTGCGAAAAGATTCTTTTGGATTCGGAAGCCAGGTTACGCGCGGGGAAGGTTTTATTAAAAAGCACCCCGCTCGCCCGGGAGATTCCCGGTCTCTACTAAATAATTTGTGGGATTTTTGTAGAAAATATTTTATTGAAAACTTTGACAATTAAAGAAGCAAATAAAGAGATAAATTAAAACCATAACAAAAATAAAATTTAAACAAACAGACTAAATGATAATAATGGGAAAATAGAGGGGAGGAAAGTGCAATAAATAAATAAAAATTGCAGAAGAGATCAGAGAAACAGGGTACGAACAGGGGAAAATAGAGTAAAATTTTTGGTTTTTAAACGGGAGCCGCGCGGCTCCTACGCAGGGGCCGTGCGGCCTATGCCACAAGCCGCGCGGCTTGTGCACAACCCTTTTTTTAAAACTTTTGTTTCAGGACCAGTGAGTCCAAAACCCGTTCAAAACTTGATTTTCTTCTTCAAATCTACTCCAAATAAGTTGTTTTTGTTTGTAAACAAGTTATTGAAGTGAAACTTATTTCCGGTACGGATCGTACCGTGCGTTTATCGAGAAAAATCGCCCGGTACGGCTCCGAAAAGCCGGTTTTTGTTTCGAAAATGGTTTACCGAGTTAAGATACGGTTATTGAAACCGTTATTAACTCGGGGATGCCCTCGGAGAGCCGCGATTTGAAAATCAAAATCTGAAAATGACTTATACCTTTTGGGAACTCGAAACAGAGGTTGAAAACTTCGGATTCTTCGGGTTTGAACTTGTAGGATCAAGATTTGGTATAGTTTTGGAGTGGTATGGAAGGTTTGGTTTAGAGAAATTGAAAGGGGATGAAAACGAAACACGGAATTTCGGGGATTTTACTGGCGGTTTCGGACGAGAATTTCGCCGGAATGCTCGACGGAAATTCTTTCCGGTATGATTTTCTGGTGTGTCTTTGAGAGGAAGAGGATGCCTCTAGTTATAACCGGATTTGAGGGAATAAAATGATGATATTCGGCGGCCACGCGATGATGATATTCCTGAGCCAGTTCGTCAGGAATTTTACAGAGGATAACAATACCAGCCGTGCGGCTCCCAAGAGGAGCCGTGCGGCTTATAGGTAGAAGCCGCGCGGCTTGTGAGGAAAAAGGGGAACCGTACGGCCTGTAACAGGAGCCGCACGGCCTGTAAAGTAAAGATTATAACTTTGAGTTTTCTTTACTTTAATTTATTTATGAAAATAAGGAAGTACCCCCCTTTCGGAAACAATGGCATTGCCAGAATTTTGATATCCCAATCCAATCAAAATCTCATCTCCCCACTTTTAGTACAAAACCGAAAACGGACACATTTTTCTCCGAAGAAAAGGGGCGAAAGATGACTTTGCCTTACTCAAAAATAACTTCCGATTATACCATTTTGATTAGAAAAATCCAAGGAACAATTACCGGGACTTTTTATTGGCCAAATCAGATCTTCCCAAAAAAAAGGTAATTTTCCATACTTAGCCAGATTTTCGAGCGACAGACAGGGGTGACTCGATCAAGAGGCGACCCGATGGTGATATGACCTATGTCATTCGAGTCTCGGATGAGAGACGATGATGAAAGAACACTTGGATTAAAATTGGGGTGTCTACAACTGTGTCGTGTGAGTCGCGGGGTGGTCGGACCATGCAAACAGGCTGTTAAGTTCGGTGATGCACGATAACCGGAACCTCGAGCGGAAAGGTTGGTACCGTCAGCTGAGAGAGGAGGCGGAAACGGACCAATAACTTTCGGAGTGATGGGAGATAATGAAATTTGAATAAGAATGCCGTGAGAGGCACCGATATGAGAAAAACCGATTTTTGGAAAACGGATTGATAAATGAGTTAAGTTTGAGAAACTGAAAGAGATATTATTTTGAGAAAATGACACGTGGCACAGTTTGAGACACTGTTATGAGATATTGTTATCTGCGCATGTTTACTCTGATCCGTATAGACACGCATGATTATTTGCATGGTTTACTGTTCACAAGCTTTATATATTGTTCATGAACTTATTGTTCTAGAATTGCTACTTAGACGTTTAGCGTAGTGAACTACTGGGCTTTGCTCACGGTGTTGCATTTCGTGTAACCCTGGCATAATACCATGATGTTGCATGTGCGACTCGGACGTATTATGTCAGATTATCTAGATGGACAGGAACAGTATTGTGGAAACCAGTCCTATGGAACAGGAGGTGCTGCCGGAGTGGGGAATGACCCGGCGCAGGGATAGACGAAGACCTAGAACCACCCCGGTTATTATTTATATAGTGTTTGAAGACATTATTATTTGTATTGAAGTTTAAGGATTAAACTTTATTATGGTCTGTAATAATAATTAACGTGCCCAAATCTTGGGGGCGTTACACCAGCAAAATGAGTTGGTGCAGATTTATGAGGGTCATCATTATTTGTTGGTGTGCACCAATTCCAAAAGCCAGAACCAATTTTTCCTTTTGGATATGCATAATAAATCTTGGGAAAGTGGTCTGGTTTTGTTTTGTATGTAAATTAGGGTATATATGTAGGTAAGGTAAATGGAGGGGAAAAAAAAAGGAGGGAAAGTGGGGTGTGGTCTGGTGGGAAAAAAAAATGAGGGAAAGTGGTGTGGTCTGGAGGGGAAAAAAAGGAGGGAAAGTGGAGTGTGTTATGGAGGGAAACCAAAGGGCATTCTTGCCATTAAATGAGAGTTTTTTGGTGACATCACGTTTTTCCGTAGGTGATATTAACGGTAGACTAACGGAGGGGTAGTTTGTGCTTATTGTCAGGTAAAGCAAGGGAGTGCAGTGTAAATTCAGAAATCTCAGGGGAGGTCCGTGTATTTGTCAGAAACCTCAGGGGAGGTCCGTGTAATTTGCCCTAAAAGATTTAAGAAACAAGTTTAAAGAAACACTACAAAGAGACTAAAATTAGACAAAAAAAAGATTTTTAAAAAAATTAATGAGGTGAAAAGAACTACAAAAGGTTTATATATTAAAAGTTGTAGCACTTTGCATTGAAAAGGAAGTTGGTGTGGTGGATGGGTCGCGCGTTGCTAGAGAAGATGTCGCTGGTTCGATTCCCAGCGGAGGCGGAGGAGCTGGGAATTGAAATCTCTTTTTTTTTTTTTTAGTTTCAGGAGTTTTAGCGAGGAAAAATTTCCTCGCCAATTGGTCAGAATAGGCGAGGAAAACAACATTTCCTCGCCAATTGGCCAGAATAGGCGAGGAAATCTATTTTTCCTCGCTAGAATACCTTCTGCGACGACCTTTTGGTGAGGAAACCTTGCGAGAAAACTTTTCCTCGCCAATTCCTTTAGCGAGAAAATTAATTTGGTGCTTTGGCGAGGAAACTCAATCCTCACTGTAGACTTTTGTTGTAGTGACTAGACTTGAAGGCAACCAAACATGACTGATGAAAAAGATTTGATTTTTATGAAGGTTTTTGTAAACAAAAATGATATGTGCAAGGAATCACGCAAGGAAGGCCGTACGGGGCCCAGTATGGATCCCAAACGGCTGATCTAAGCCGCTCAAAAATTTTAAAAACACATTTCGAGTGGGCTGGCGAGAAACCAGCTCCATCCGATATGTGTGGATGCTTGATCCAAACTTTCATTTTTGAATGGCTCGGATGAAAAAAGAAAAAAATGAATGTTTGGATCGAGCATCTAAACATATCGGATGGAGCTAGTTTTTAGCGGGCCCACTCGAAATGTTTTTCTAAAATTCTTGAGTGGCTCGGATTGATCATTCGGGATCCATACTGAGCCCCGCAGGGCCTTCCTTGCGTGATTCCCTGTAAATCTTTTCCTTACATGTAGCATTTCTGTTTTGTAAACTAAAATCAAATTAGAGTCAATCCATTGGGAGAAAAACACTAGATTGAATAAAGATGATTGAAGCAAACTCAAACCATCAAGAATGATAAGCCCAAAATATTGTAGGAGCTCCATATCCATAATTGCGCGAAATTGGCTATGCTTATTATCTTTTTGGTCATCTATAATGAATTATTTATCTGCAGGAAAATATGATAATAGTACGTGTTTTAAGCCGTTGGAATCAATAACACAAAATTCCTGCTTCCGAAATTTCTCATCACGAATTAGAGAGCCACCACATGCCATAAAATGAGGAGCCAATTTGAGGAGTGTTTTACCAGATTTGTAAAGAATCAAAGAATATGGTACAAATCTTAATTTCTTTTTTTTTTGGTACACCAAATCTTAATTTCCATGGAAAGGATATCACCACTTGCTCGTTAGCCATCTTAATTTGGACGTGTATCTTAGCTGGTAATGATAGAATTCTTTGGGATTTGCTTGGCGAATACTAGTGCTCTAGGATTTAAAAGTCAATGCAAAGTCTAAAGATTTATAAAGAGAGTTTGATTAGGAAAGGAATCTTCTTGATTCAAAGGAAATATTCTCGGCATCTATATAAATGCAGTAAGGTTGTTGAGAAGGGGTATCACGGAACGGAAGAAGACAAGTACGGCTGCACCATCTGGACGTATGACATCAGAGTTCACAGTTAGAGAACAAGATAAGCAAAGGAGATTTTTGTAAGGCTTTACTTTTATCTATGTTAGGCTAAACTTTTGAACTAGAGTTGAGGATGAAATTCCATAATTTTTATTAAATGATTTTATGTATATGACTTTTCCTACATGGTTTATCGTTTATTGTTCTCGACTCGTTAATTAATATGCATGAATTTTGGATATGGATTCAATCGTTATGAATGGTTTTTTTTCCCCATGATTTGATGTCTGCATATTAATAGAATTGCATGCTTATTAAAGTTGATATTTAAGTACGGGGTATCCACTATGATTTGTTTTCATGGATACAGTGGATGATTTTGACTTAAACTTTTGAAGCTGAGGGAGAACATATTTTTATTAAAAAGAAAAAGTATTTTATCATAATAATATCCACAATGGTTAAGAGTAGCTTCTAAAATCATTGTGTAGAATTATTGAAAAAAATCATTGTATAAGATTATTCGATATATATTTATGGGTGTGGATTTCGAAACCTTACTTACTTTTCTCAACCGTTAATCTCCACTATTTTTCCTGCTATAATTTAGTTGTTTCTTTTGTCATTATTTGTTTAATTTCTCTTTTACAAATCAATCACACTTCTGGGAACTAGGTTAGGCTTCAATCAGTCTAAGTTTATTTAGTTTTCCTATTAAAAAAACACACAAGTTCTTGTAGGTTCGGCCTCGCACTTGCATAACTATGTTATCAATCTGATTTGTGCACTTGCGAGTACAATAAAATTTCACAACAAAGAACATCAAGCTCACAAAGAAATAAGAGGGGAGGAGTCTCTCTTTCTAAAAGTGGATTGATTTTCATAAAGTGTACCATAAATGAGAGATAAAGATGCTTAAATTCATAGCCCCCAAACTAGTCACTTAGAACAAGACACATGTCACTTTAAAGCTCTACCAAACGTGTGTAAACACTAGGGAAAGCTACAGACAAGGATTAAACAGGGGCTACCAAATGCTTACAAGCGAAAACAAGGGACAAGAGACTAGAAATCAAATGCCTTAAGACAAAATCATGATTTAAGAAATGAACTAGTGCACTTGATTAAGTAATAATCATGCAACCTAAACCAAGATGATAAATCCTAAATGCAAACATGATGTGCATGATTATACCTTTCCGGATTGAGATTCGAAACACTTGGCATGACATTTGCTTGACAAAGAAGCTTGAAATCACTTGAGTGGAGAATCTAAATTCAAACCCTAAAACTCTAACTCCCAAACCCCAAATGTAAAATAAACAAATTACGGACTCCGAAAAAGCTTGACATAACCCAGAAAACGCCAGCAAAACAATCAAAGGCTTCCATTTTTGTTTCTTCTTTCTGTGCCCAACTCACAAGTTTATGACCTGCTTCAGTCAAATTCACACTTTGTAGTAGGGAGAGTGAAAAAGCCTAATTTGGAATGGGTGTTGTTTTGGGAACAAATGATTGAAGATACAATTGTACAATACTACCATTTTTTGATGAATTTTCTAATATTGCATCATAGTTGTTGTAATGTAACTTTTAGTTTGTCCCGTCTAAATTTACAACTTAGAGACTTATTAGTGATGGCATACTCACAAGGAAGAAAGGAAGAGGCCTCATGTCCAATGTCGTGGTGTTTAATTTAGGCATAAAATTCCACAGGATACAACTAGGGCTGCACACTGCTCCGACCCGCCCGAAGACCCGACCCGACCCGAAAAATGAACACACGGTCGGTCTGGTAAGGGTGTTTCGGTCGGATTCGGGTCAGGCTGTGAATAATTGTTCGGGTTTCGGTCGGGTCTCGGGTTGCTAGACCGAGACCCGTGAATACCGACCCGACCGAATGAAAACTCTTAATTTCTTTTTTCCCTAGTAAACCCTAGGTCAGTCCCCAGGCCCAGACTCCCCACTTCCCCCGTTCATTTCTTGCGCAGCCATGGAGAGAGAGTAGAGAGAAGTCAGAGCTCTCATCTCTCAATCTCTCATCAGTCATCACTGATTCACTGATCTCTCAACTCTCAAGCGATCAAAACCCACCCTCCAGATCTATTCGACGACGGCGAGTCGGCGACGAGTAAGTAACTCTCTCTCTCTCTCTCTCTCTCTCTCTCTCTCTCTCTCTCTCTCATAGTCCATAGATCGATTTCCTGAGTATGATATCAACTGTACAGTCAACTGTTTGTCTCATTTGTAGTTTCACTTGCTTGTTCTTTGTAGGTTTCAAAGGAATCAAACCCGTGAGACTGTGAGAGGCCGAGAGATCGACTCGACTGTACTGAGTGTACTCCGTAGATCGTCTCACCGACCACCGTAAGTCTCTCTCTCTCTCTCTCTCTCTCTCTCTCTCTCTCTCTCTCTCTCTCTCTCATAGTCCATAGATCAATTTCCTGAGTATGATCTCGACTGTACAGTTGACTGTTTGTCTCATTTGTTGTTTCACTTGCTTGTTCTTTGTAGGTTTCAAAGGAATCAAACCCGTGAGATTGTGAGAGGCCGAGAGATCGACTGTACTGAGTGTACTCCATAGATTGTCTCACTGACTACCGTAAGTCTCTCTCTCTCTCTATAATATAGTAATATTATAGTGTATTTGCAAACAATTTCGTGTTCTAGACTTCTAGGTCTGATTTCATGTTCTATTTCTGAAATTTTAGGGCTTTTTATGTGTTCTAGGTCTGATTTCATGTGCAAACTGGTTTTACAGGAACTTAGTGTGTGTGTGTGTTATATACTTATATGTATGCGCTCTGTTTATGTGTTCTAGGACTGATTTCATGTCAAGGAACTGGTTTTACAGGAACTTAGTGTGTGTGTGTGTGTGTGTGTGTGTGCGCGCTACTATGCTCTGTCATTTTATGTGTTCTAGGTCTGATTCCATGTCATTTGTGACCTGTTTCATTCACTGATTAAGACATTAAGTGATTTATCTCTCTCTCTCTCATCTCATTTTGTAGGTGATGGATCCAGACAATCTCGACTTCTCGTATGATTTGGATGCAGAAGATCCTTTGGAAATGGAAAATGAACTTCATGATTTGGAACTACGAGATGAAGTTCAAGAGGTACTCGATGCTGCTCATGCAGCTCAGCCTACTGGCCCTACTGTCATTGAGGTTGAAGATGGTGATCCGGGAGGAAGCAATACAAGGAAAAGAAAGATTCGACCTGTTGCTGCTGCTGCTTGTTTAACAGTGTCTTTGAATCAAATATGCTTGTGTGTGTGTCTATGTGAATCTATAATGAAAGTAGAATACCAATCTGGTATATTGAAAGATGCTGTCTTTGAATCAAAGTTCTGTCTTTGAATCAATGTTCTGGTGCTGAATGGAAATACCATTCTTACTGGGTTGTTTGCAACTTTGCATCAAGTAGCTTTGTTTGTTCCCATTGTGGAAAATGGAAATACCAATCTGAGAGGCTACTATTGTTTGTAGTTTGTACTTTGCATCAATCTGCTAGAGTGCTAGTAAGTAGTAACTATACTATTGTTTTCTTTTTCCAGTATTTGTTTTAGTGAAACTTGTAGGAACATTGAAAATCTTCAAAGGCTTTAACTTGCATGAATATGTCTGGTCTGGTCTGAGCAAATACTGAAGAATGAAAATAAACAAAATATCAGATTGATTTTTCTGAATTTATGAATTGTTTGGTGAATGGGCCAAAGCTGCCCAAAATTGATATTTTGATCAGAAAAAAATGTAATGGGCCATTGGGCCTAATGGAAATTTTGACTTAATGCAGCCCAAATTTAATATTTGGATCCACCCAAAAAAATTCAATTAGACTGCTTGAGCCCAAAACGATTGGCCCAATAAGTGGCCCATGAACCCGACCAACCCGACACCCGACCCGATCTCACCCGATTACTTTTCGGTCGGAGCCCGATTCTACATTCGGTCGGTGGTCGGGTGATGTTTTGAAGAACCGATCAAAATTCGGGTCGGGTCAAACCCGACCCGTGTGCAGCCCTAGATACAACTATCCGATATTGACTTATTTCTCTACATTCACTGAATCTTTTGAAATATCGCAACACAGTTGTAAAACGCCCAACCTTTTTTAGATGAGTTTACTACTTGTAGTAAATTTGTTTTCAAGAAATTGGCTCTCGGGTTTCACCTAAATAAGGAGACTGAGCAAGTCCTTTTGTCACACATATTTATGACTTTGGATCTTGATAATGCCATTAATATAGGACGCGTTTTGTATAAAAGAATCCAAGATCTGCCTGCCTTGCAGAGATCTTGACCTGGGAACTAATAACAAAGATTTTGTGTAGTAATTAATGTCATTAGTTCATGTCAATTGAAGCTAAATTATGTTCACCCGTGCCGTCAGGAAAGCTAATGGGAGAAAGCTAGAACTATGCAATGCTCGTGCCTAAAAGTACGACGCAACGTAATTTGACCTCAATCTAAGGAACTTTCGCTCTACTATTTACCACTGGAAACACCATTTTGCTAATGAGAATATAAAGAGTTGAAAGTGTGTGTAGACGTACAAAACGCCTATCCTCCTCAACCTTATTCCTCCTAATTTCCACCTAATCTTAGCTGATACTATAAATGATATTTGCATTGTGACATTTTTATGATGTTAGAAACATGTGTATCTTTCTCAATGATACACATTGTAAAACAATTTTTGATTTACTCCGTGCATAACACGGGTTATAGCTAGGCTAGTTTCCTGTATAAACAAAATCAAAAGCGTGTGATGCCAACATCCCATGCAACCTTTTAAATTGGCGTATCTGCGTCGTGTCGTGCTCGTGCCGATGCTTCCCAGCATATATTTCTAATACCAATTCAGCAATGTTACTAAACACCCGAAAATCCTGTTAATTTGTTGGCATCTATATACATAAAAGTTTGTTTTCTTGCCATGGTTGCAAAAAAATAAAATTTCTTAGGCAGGAAGTTACTTGTAAACGATGCCCTCCTGTATCTACACTGTCATCTCTTATTAACTACTCTATATCCGTATGTGTTGTGGATCCAGTCCAAACCCCAAAGAGTTGAACTTTGCTATCCCCAAAAATTTGAGAATATTGATAATTTATTTTACTTCAGTCAATCTCTCGAAGTAAATACATTATTAATTAAAAAAAATAAAGTCAACTGAACTTCCAAATGTCTGGTCTATAAGAACACAAGGGATCAGCCTTTTGGTGATATAAAGGTGGCCAATTGGCGAGACAAGAATATGGGAATCTCTATTTCTGGCTTTCTCACGTTAGCTTTCCTCCTCTTTATCTCCATTCCATCAGCAACTTCGAACTCAGGCTCTGCTAATAACTTTCTCAAATGCTTTGTCTCCCAAACAAATCTTTCTGTCTCCAATGTAATTTTCACTCCAAACAGCTCTTCGTACACCTCCGTCTTGCAATCTTCTGCTCAAAACCTACGATTCTTGACTCCTTCCACACCAAAACCACAACTCATTATTATGCCACTAAACGAATCCCACATTCAAGCCGCTGTCATTTGTGCCAAGCAAAACAGCATTAACATACGAATCAGAAGTGGGGGCCATGACTACGAAGGCCGTTCCTATGATTCCCGCATACCATTCATCATCGTCGATCTTTCCAATCTCCGGGCCATCAAAGTCGATATAGCAAGCAACACTGCTTGGGTCGAATCAGGCGCAACACTAGGTGAATTGTACCACGCAATTGCCGAACAAAGCAATATATATGGCTTTCCAGCCGGTACTTGCCCTACGGTAGGAGTTGGTGGGCACTTTGGTGGCGGTGGAATGGGTACCATTGTCAGAAAATATGGCCTTGCCGCGGATAATATCATTAATGCTCATATGGTAGATGCAAATGGAAGAATTCTCGATAAGAAATCAATGGGGAAAGGCCCTTTTTGGGCTATCAGAGGCGGAGGAGGAGCGAGCTTTGGAATCATTTTCGCTTGGAAAGTGCAGCTTGTTCCTGTTCCATCCACAGTTACTGTGTTCACAATCACAAAGACCTTGGAACAAGGCGCAACAAACCTTGTTCAGAAGTGGCAACTCGTAGCAAGTAACTTCTCAGAAAATCTATTTATCCGTCTTGTTATAGGAGCTGCTGATTCTGCGGGTGGAAACAAGACGATCGCAGTTACTTTCGCAGGTGTATTTTTGGGACAAAGTGAGCAACTCTTGACTATGATGAACGAAAGTTTTCCTGAGTTGGGCATCGCGCAAAATGACTGCATCGAGACAAGTTGGATCGGATCAATCCTTTACAATGCCGGATTCTCAACCGGGGCATCAATCGATGTTTTGCTCAATAGGACCAACCCGAACAAGTCATATTTCAAGGGGAAATCAGATTACGTGAAGGAACCGATATCGGAGAAAGGGTTGGAAGGGTTGTGGAATATACTCCTCCAAGAACAAAGTGGTTATATGATATGGACACCTTACGGTGGTAGAATGGGTGAGATTTCTGATTTTGAGATCCCTTTCCCTCATAGAAATGGAAACTTGTATGAAATTCAGTACATGGTTACATGGGAAGCAGAAGGGGAAACAAAGGAGCATTTGCATTGGATCAGAAGGCTTTACGGATATATGACACCTTTTGTTTCACAAAATCCAAGATCAGCCTATCTCAATTACAGAGATCTTGACTTGGGGATTAATACGAATAAAAATGCAAGCTATGAACAGGGTAGTGTTTGGGGATTGAAGTATTTCAATAGCAATTTCAAGAGGCTGGCACAAATCAAGGCCAGAGTTGATCCAACTAACTTCTTTTGGTATGAGCAGAGTATCCCACTGTTTTCGTCCTAAGAGGGGGAAAAAAATGTAGCAATTGTTCGGTCAGGCTGTTATCCATGTGTTAAGGATTTTATGCATTCGCTCTTCTTTTCTTTGCTTATCTTTATTTTCTTAGATTAAGACTCTTTACATCCTCTTTCTTGTGACCCTTGGCACTTGTCGGACTAGTACCAATGTAATGATTCAGCTCTAAGCAGGGTATTATTTCACGAATGGAATTAAAACCGTGACAAATCATTTAAGTACCCAGTAATAATTTTATTTTTGTTTGATTTTTTGTAGTTGATGGAAAGGAGGTGGGAAGCATACAGAGCAAACTTCTCTGTCGGTCGATTTTAGATCTGTACATCGGTGATGATCCATTTGACCGAAAAGCTAAAGAAGAGATTGAGCGAAACCTGGCTTCTCTATTTCAAAAGTAGATATTTAGTTTTTTGAAACCTTTTGAAGAATGTCGAATGAGAAAATGCCCTTCCACTCTGCTTTAGTACTGTGTACTAAAGCGTACGTGGGATGCGAATCCTTCTGGAGGTTGCGTTAAGGAAAATGTGTCATGTGACTCGTTCTACATATATTACGGTGATAGTTTTCTTCTCATTCAAGCATCTATTTATCTTGTATCAGTATTTAAGCTTCTAATCGAAACATTGCGCGTCTCCCTTCATTTCCAACGAGTTGTTGTCTATGTTGCTGTTGAGCATTCTCCCCTTCCTTCTCTGGTTCTGTTTATTAGGCATTGTGCTATAAGTGTGTCGAATTCAATCTATGGAGCTTTGCTTTTGTTGGGAAGGAACATTTAAGGGCGGATCTAAGATACTAATTTACCCTGGGCTAATCCAAATTTGTGCATAAATATGTAAATTTTAAAAAAATACACAAAAGAAAAGTTCAAAGAAAAGTAAAAAAAATGTACACTATTGCAATGCTCGACAAAGCAAATCAGTGATTTCCATAATTTTATGCATCAAATGCAAAATAATTATGAATTCAAATAATTTCATCACAATTAAAGCACTCTCTAGCTTCCCTACGAATAGAGTTATTGGAGGTCTCCTTAAGTTTGAAAAACTTTAATAGTTGCACCAAACATATCAATCAAACCGTAAATAGAATCAAAATGAGAGCTCCAACGAGTTGCTCCCGTCTCACGTTCACGAGTATCTAACATACGTTCAATTTCAATAGTTTGGGAAGATTTGGAACTCAGTATGCCATTTTGGAGAAGCACCAACAAGATTGACAATAGAAGTCAACTTTGAAAAGAATAACTAGATAGAGCTCTCAATTTCAGCAGCTGCAACCAATGCTAGTTGTAATCGGTGGGCAAAACAGTATATATAATACGCACATTGACAATCTCTAAGAAATAAGGTTTTTCAAATCAACGGATTCATCATGAGCTCTAAGAGCACATGATTGCAAAGTAAGCCACCGTATACTCTCAATCGTTGTCATAAGCCACAACCTGTTTTTTCTGAACTTCTTCTCAAGTTTGTGCATTTATTACTTTGTCAATATGCCGACCAATGTTCATTAAATTATCACAAGATTTCAAACAGGCTTCATTAGTCCTCTTCTAACTTCTAAACCCCTCACCAGTTAATGAGGAACGGTTTGCTGTCTTCTTTTAAAAAATGAAGCATGGAAAACATAATGCTACATCTTTTTTAGGAGAATAATCCAACCGAGGATGTTGTTTGAACCAGGATTGAAATCGACGATATTGATTTCCTGACTTGGACCGTAGAAACTCAGTAAGATTAAGTTGATATGGCTGCTTTGATATAAGCTCATCTAATCGCATCATGTTGATTACCTGGATGTTCCCATATAGGAAAACATAACCCCGGCTCCTATAATTGATTAATTTTGTATTTTGGGTCTTAAAACCACCCAACCCATCTGAAAAAAGAGGTGGGCTAAATTTATTAGGGTATAATTATACATATAATATTTTGTTTTCCATTTTTTTGCAGCATTTTCCATTTTATTTCTGACTTGCAGTAATCGATTGTTGGGAACATTGCAGTTTTATTTAGGTGAAACCATTTCCTTACTTGGTAATTTTTAGATTGTTGGGAATCGCGCAGATCTTTCTTTACTATGAAAGGTATTTCTGTTCCTGGTAATCTCGATTGTTGGTCGAGTCGCGTGATCTTTCTTTATGAAACCATTTCGTTCCACTAGAAATGTCACATGTTAATAGTCAGCTGGAGAATGAAAAACAGAATCATATCTATGTGACACTAGAAATGTCACATGTGAAATGGCCAGCAATGAAATAACAGTATCACTCTTAAATTTGGTGAGGAAAAATCTACTAAAAATATGGCCTTCCGATCTAAAAATACATCCCGGTATAAAAACTGGTTTTTAAAAATTCACAGCCACTACACCCGATTCCGTTATGTAACGTTAAAAAGTGTTCTTACTAAAAATATAAAAACTACCAAAACCGTTACCGTTACCCAACGTGTCGCAAAAATTATTTTAAAACCTTGATTTAAAACATATTGAATTTGTAAATGCAGTTAAAAGTCTTAACAAGGTGTGAGGGTTTTTTTTTCTTTCTTTTGCATGTACCTTACCAATCTTCCAGGAAATTTTAGGAGATTATTGTTTTGTAAATGCAATTAAAAATCTTCCACCGGAAATTTATCGGAGATTATTGCCTTATCATTGAAGATAATATGAACCGTGAATTTTTGGAAATTATGGAAGAAGAGAAGTGTGCATTTTTGACAAAAAGAAGAAGAGACTGTCAACATGAAAAGGAGATTGCCTGACTTAGCCAAGAAAGGGCCTGAAAATGCTGAAGGGTTTTGAAATCTGTTTTGAATAATGCTGATGATCTGTTTGATTATTTCCAGATCCCTTAAGGAGGAGAAGCAGGCAAATCATCCTTGGCTACTCAACAAATCTCTCATCTTCATGTGAGACATCTCTTCCTTCTAAAGTTTTTTTACTCAATGCTCCAATGAGAAGATGGTATTTGATGGGGTTTCCAATCCTCCATTTATAGACCAAGGAATTATTCAAAATTTTCTGTGTGTCAATTTGTATTCCGAATATATTCTTTCTCCCTTTGGGAAGGACCAAATCTGGAACGAATGTCAATTAGAAAAGCTTTGTGAGAAAATCTGCAACATGTACTGATGTACAGCACAACTATTGACCATCAACTTGCATCGTGTCAACTTTCTTGACCCTTTGGATCTTTCGATAGGATATGAGATGAGGATGCTAGAAATAAAATTAATACAAAACAAAATAAGAATTTTATCCAGAACGAGTCATTAAATATGATATGATCAGATCGACTCAATATGTGGTCAAGATTTTTATTCTATCGGGGCATAATTCTATGCAAAATAATTTTTTTTTTTCTCTTGTTCCATAAGCCGAAGTAGTATGTATATATATATATGGTAATAAAATTCAAGCTTATATGATATGTGTAAAATAACATCTTATGCTTTTAGCTAGGTTGGCAACTACGAACCACTCATGTTAAAACGACGATACATACTCAAACAAATAGCCTAAAGGGTTTTCACAAATGAAAATTTGTAGTCATGTTGTGTTCGGAAGTCATGGAAGGAAAGTCAAATAAGAGAACTAAACGATAGCGAGAGAAGAAAGTTATCGGGACAAATGAAATATTTTCTTCTCTTTTTTTATAATGGTATTAAAAAAATGAAAATTTGAAGTAAATTGGGAGGAACAAAAAGAAATAAAATTGATAAAGGGCAATTAATTTGCTACTTATATTTCTTTGATTTTTTTTTCCTCTCTCTCTCTCTCTCCAAACAAAGAATCATATCGGAGGATTTTTTTTTTTTCCTTTCTCTACGTTCCATACAAATTCTAAATTCGTTATGAGTGTGACCACAATCCAAATTACATCAACTTAAATTTACATCTACTCCATACAACTAATTATTCTTTGATATTTTCGGTAAAATATCTGAGTTTGTGTTTTTATGGTCACATAAAATATTTGAGTTCATAATGTTCTCTTTGTTACCTTTGTTACCAAAAAAAAAAAAAAAAACAAGGCCCAGCGTAATACCAACATTGATGGGTCGGCCCAGAATATTTTGTCTGGGCCCGAAGGTTGAAGTCCGCATGGCCCTTGTGGAAATAAGAATGAAAATGCAAGCTATGAACAGGCTAGTGTTTGGGGATTGAAGTATTTCAATAGCAATTACAAAGCATATTTATACATCCAATGTTTTGTGAGATTGGTTGTCGAATAGCAGTTGGTTTTCAGGGTGAAAAAATGGCTTCGGAGATTGGTTTTGGTTAATCTTCATGCCAAAATTTTGAAATTATCAATTGATCTCAGAACCCAGAGGAACTTTGAATATTAATTTGTTGTCCATTTGTTAGCTTCAGCCTTCGCTCAAAGCTTCTCTTGTTGAGTCATATAATCGTTCTGGTGACTTGAGAAATGTAAAGGTGACCATGTTTGGTGAATTATGGTTACCAAATATGGTCACCAAAGTATTAGTGTTGCGAATACTGCTACCGAATAATATTTCTGGATGCCTCTTTGGTTTAGGTTTTTGTTGGTATCTTACCACCCTCTTTGTTTTTAGTTTTTTCCCTTTTTGGACTCTTGGCCTTTTCAGTCTCGGGTCCCTTTAATCTTTGTAATTCGTTTTTAGATATTAATAATTTTTTGTTTAGCAAAAAAAAAAAGATTTTTGGTTGTGAAATGAGATTCAGATTTTTTTTTTCCTTGTGATTTCCACCCTCTGTTAGGGCATCCTCATCAGCTTCAGCATATTTTGGACCAAATTTAACCCCCAAAACACCTTTAATACTTTAGCTAGCCACTTTTTAAAAAACACACAAAATCAAACTCTCTATTCTAATCACATATAAATAAAATACTCATTTAAATGCTCTCTCTCTCTCTTCCAATTGCTTTCCTGCCAATTGGAGCAGTGGAAAGAGTAGTGGGTGGTACTGAGTATATTAAAAAATTGAGTAACCAAGGAATAGTGTCTTGCTATTAGTATTGAGGGGGTGTAGCAACTGGGAAAATTCTGCAAGTGTTTTTTTTGTTGAGGCTTATTTGGAGCATTTCTCCCTCAATCAATAGAGATGGGAAATTTATTTATGATGTGGATGTTCTTAGAGATAACTGACCATGCAAACCCTGACCGTCAAATCCACACACATCAGGGTGAAAAAAAAAAAAAAAAAACGATTAAAGCCTATGACAGTCTATGACATTTGACATGCAACAAAAAAGGGAACCTGGGGGTGCTGTGCATCCCAATGCACTTTGAATATTAACCGTGTGTCAGAACGCCCCGCGCGGCATTTTTTGACGATCGGAGACGTTCACCGCGTGACCTCGTCAAACTACAGTCTGTCAAAGATCAACTCGATCGGATATCTTTAAGTGCCTCATCACACACAAATAACAAAAAAAGTGATTTTGATCCAGTGTTTGTGTCCATTTGTGTTCCATTTGTTTTTGACATGCTTAAAGAAAAATCAATTGATTTTTTCACTGTAGTATGCAGAGATACGTGGTGAAGTCTCCGATCATCAAAAAAGGTCAAAGGTTTGAATTATCCATGCACAGCACACCCCCTAAGTCCAACAAAAAGATACATAAGTATGCAGAGATATGGTAGGTAAGGTAGGTTTGAATTACTTGGCAGTGTCAACATAATTGGGTGCAAAACGAGCAGGGTTTGTCGGAAGTGTGAGGCCAACCTTTTGGAAAAACCCTTCACATGCAAAACGCTCGAAATTCAAACCGTGCGATAAGCTACAATTTTGATCTGTGGAGCGAGCCGGTCCTCAAAATTTTTAATATCATAAAAATTTATACTAAAATATAAAATCTTCTGAAAATATTTGTCGGCGGTCGCCTCGCCTTCTCTGCCCCCTAGATCCATTAAAAATTTTAGTCGTATTAAAAATAAAGCATATGCCATCCTTTTAACTCAAAACTCCCAAGTCGTATTCCAAGTATGCTTTTTATTTTAGTGAAATATGGAAAGCTACTAGATGAAATAACTTTAAAAATTTAGAAAAACGAGATAAAAAAATGATTAAAAAAACTAGAATCTATAGAGTTTGATGTGATACACATTTCTAATTCACCCTTTAAATTATGTAGAAAGGTAGCAAATTACAATTTTAAAAATAAATTTTGTAAACTCTGCTGGAGAGATGCTCTAATTCATTTAGCTAGGAAAGTGGTGGCAATCCTCACTATCTTCTTATTGGCAATCCTCACTATCCTTAACCAAGATTAGCATATGCTTTCATTATCACCACCCACTTTACGTCCAATAGGTTTGTGATTTCCAAACTAGTGGCCCTTGTTTAAACTGAGACCCATTTTGTAATTAATCTAAGTATTAATTTTGTTGTATCTGTTCCAACAATAAGTAGTACAAGCAATAATTTTCACGAACTCAAGTGTAATACTCAATGTATTTGTAAGTCATTTACAACGGAAAATGTACTCACACAATTTTAAAACACAATTTGGAACAGTTCTATTCATGCGAGTCCATGTACATTAGATAGTTTCGAATCAATTGTGCCTGGAATTCTATTTTAAAGTTGTGTATAGTAAATGCTCCGTTTAGAATACATACTTCACCTCTATAAAAGGGTACACAATCTAAGTGTGCCACAATTAATATCAAACACTTATTATTTACTAACAAAAAATGGTAAGAAATCATCGATTATCGGATCATCAATGTGTATCTTACGCAACTTTTGTTGGACTGTATATCATAAAACTTCCAACAAAAAATTGTTAACAAATCATCAGATGAGGATTGTCGGATCACTGGTGCGTAAACATCTTTTGTTTAGTTGTTTATCATAAAAATTAATGTTCCTATTTGGAAGTGAATTAATAACAGATGTTATCCACCTGGTTACATGCATGTCCATTAATGGCCCGTTTGGATGACGTATTGGTTTTGGAGGGATTAAATAGTAAGGGGAGATAAAATAGTCAGGGAGATTAAATAAGAAGGGTGGACCCACATCGATGTGACAGTTAAGAATGGAGGATTAAATAGTCCATGGTTTGGATAAGAGATAAAAAGGAGGGTTAAGGAGGGTAAATAATGTAAAATCATGTCAAAAGACTTTTTTGCCTTTGGTAATGCATATATTAGATTATGTATTTATATAATTATATAAATACCAAAATTAATTGTTTTGTTGTAAATTATATTAAATAATTCATTTCAATATTCTTTTATAGTATAAATTAAGAATATTAAATATTAAAATTAACTCAACAAGTCAACAAGCGAACAATGTAATTCCCAAAGTATA
Organism: Vaccinium myrtillus; assembly: GCA_016920895.1. Classification (NCBI taxonomy): domain Eukaryota; kingdom Viridiplantae; phylum Streptophyta; class Magnoliopsida; order Ericales; family Ericaceae; genus Vaccinium; species Vaccinium myrtillus. The sequence continues at coordinate 13,922,856 of CM029275.1, read as the reverse complement.
AATTTTTTTGTATTGAATTAAAGATCTCGATTAGTAGTTTAATTTGGTGTAAAGAAAAATAAAAAATTATATGCGGAAGTACTTTATTTTTTTATCAGAAGAATATTGCAAAGCAACTCAACAAGCAACACTGTAAAATTCTTAAGTATAAAAAATTTCAATTTTTTTTTGTATCGAATCAAAGATCTCTAGTAGTAGTGTAATTTGGCGCAAACAAAAAAATAAAAATTATGCGCGGAAATACTTTATTTTTTAATCCGAAGGAATTGCATGGGGGTACGAAGGTAAAATGGGGTGGGATATCTCCCCTAACTAAATATAAGCACCCCTCCCCCTGCTTTTATTTAATGCGGTTTATCCCTGACTATTTAGCCCACGGCTATTTAGTGCGGGTGTGTTTTTTGTTTCCAAACCATGGGCTAAACATCACACCATTCCCTTATCACCCCTGATTGCTTCATCCATCTTCTTAAACCTTCATCCAAATGAGCCCTAATCATTTCAGTACTATTCGCCATATTCCCAAATTTTAAAATATAAGTTGCTTTAGTGACTTCACTCACATGTCACCAATTGCAAACAAGATAAGAGAAAGTGGTTTAAGAAATTACATTAAAACCACAAAACTAATAATTGTACTTATCTAAAGAGAATCATCACAAAGAAAGGTACAAAAACGTATGATTGCCTAAGCTTGTGACTATTTTTTTTTTCGACCCTTCTACCTGCACCGACGGGTGCACCAACCCCGTACCGACGGCGTCGTGGACGCCGTTGTGGGTCCCAACCGATCGATCCGAGCCGTTATTTTTAGAATGAAATGGGGTGATTTTGGATCGAGCTCATACAGCAATCCGATTGCCTCGATTTCCACGTGGGCCCACTCGGAATTCAATTTTGAGAAGGATGAACGGCTCGGATCGATCGGTTTGGACCCACAACGGCGTCCACGACGCCGTCGGTGCACCCCCGTCGGTGCAGAAGGAATTATCGTTTTTTTTTATTGGCAAAATTATTCGATATATAACAACTTCTGACAAAATGTAGATCGAGACGGGAGAAGGGGAAAGAGAATCCAACCAAAGGCAAATTTGAAAAAAGAAAAATTAGCAAAACCACATCCGACGGCCTCAACCTTATCGCCCTCATCGGTAAGGTAGAGATCGCGCCATGCCACCGCCGAAGCCCACCACCAACATCGATTAGAGAAGATTACGCCATGTCACTGCCGTAACTCCGTGACCAATAAAACAGGCGCCGAACAAATCACTCAAAAGAAACAAAATCCGGTACCGACCCACTGAAACCCCAACACAGCACCCCAAAAGCGCCGCTCCCACCATCTCTGGGACTAGTTTGGTTCATAAATAAAGCTGTTTCACTCAAATTTTATACTCCCTCCGTCCCAATTTTATATTCCCAGTTGACACTTTTTGTCGTCCCAAAAATATTGTCTCACTTCAAAACTAAATGGTTAATTGTTTAGGAATTTCCTCTTTCACCCTTATATTTTGAAGTTAAAAGTAATAAAAAAAAGTAAGAAGTTGTAATGATTGAAGGGTAAAACAAGAAAAAAAATGTTTTCAAAAGTACAATGATTATGTCCCCTTATTAAGTTAGAATCCCCAAAAGGGACTATAAAATTAGGACGGAGGGAGTAGTAAACAAGTTTTAAAAAATACTACCAACACTTCACTAGGCGTTGTTAATGTTGAAAAAGAATATTTAATTATATAGAAGATATATAAAAATATATGAAAGTGCATTGAAAAGTACTAAAAAAAAGTATATATGAATTTTTTGTTTTTTGGTCATTTCATTAATGCTTATTGACACTCTAGTGAATGACCATAAATATATCATTGGAGGTAATAATGAAAGACAAGTCCCACTCAAACCCCATATAAATTATCAAAGCAGTAACTGCCGATAACTGCTCGTCTTGATCCAAACGAAGCCAATTTTGAATTTCAACCCTAGCTCAATGCCTTGAATTGTTTCCGATTGTATTCCCACAAGATTGTATTCCCACAAGCTAGCTGCAACTTTATGCATCCATGCCTTAATATTTCTTGGGCCATCACGGGCAAAAATTCAATGTTGATTAACCCTATGACACCTACCAATATGGAACAAATCCTTAGTATGCAACATCCTTGTTGCAACACACGTGGCCCAACAACTTTCTCAATAGCCATGGTGTTGACCACATCTCCTATAATGTAGGCCGAGATTGTGCTCTGATACCATTTGTAACAATCATCCTTAGTGACTCAATAACTTGTTTGAGCTTAGCAACATGGTCCAAAAAAATTATTGGGAATTTTTTTCCTAGTTTGCTTCCATTAGCATTGGTCGCCTCGGAGCATCCACATTAACATCCCTTAATTTTGAACCAAATAAGAGAGAGAAACTTTTCTACATTAGCAAGCCACATTTTAAAATTTTTACTGCATCAGCATCAGACTCCCTATTTTACCTCTATTCTATTAAACTATTATTTTATTCAATTTTTTTTTTTTGCTTTAAGTTTTTCCAAAAAGTGATTGAGATAGTTGAAGGAGAGAGAAACAAATACACTACAAGAAATTTGGTCATTGGAGACGAATGAAATCGTCACAAAATGCATGGTTTTTGTCTCTGATAGTCTTAGTGACGAAAAATAGTTTTGTCACCTATAGGTTGTCTCCGAAAGTCACCTGGTGACGAAATTATTGTTTCGTCACCTATACTAAATTTTGGTGACGAAAAATTTCATCACCAATTTGCAAATTATTTGTCACCCACTCACTAGTTTCGTCACTAATCGTGACTAGAAATTGATGAAGGAAACTACTTAGGTGACAAAAAATTTCGTCACTAACCGTGACAGAAATTTATGAAGGAAACTACTGACGTGGCACCCGTGTGGCGACTGGCGTGGCGACCAGCTGGCGGCTGACGTACCTCTGGCGTGGCGCTCAGGTGGCGGCTGGGAGCTGACGTGGCGCCCAGGTGGCGCCTGACGTGGCGCCCAGGTGGCGCTATCGTGGCGCCCAGGTGTCGATAAGTGACGCCTACATGGCGCCCAGGTGGCGGACGGAGTGGCGCCCAGGTGGCAGCTGAAAATTCAGAATTGTGCTCCTGCTGGGAATCGAACCCGTGACCTCGCGTGTGCGCGGGCGTGCGTGAACCAACTGAGCTAGGCCAACTCTTGTTTCATGAAGACACCTTTTTAATATTATATAATGTAAAAACCGGATTATTCTTATACAAACCCATACTAATATCATTTCTTTTATAAATTTTATACCTATACAAACACCTACTGATATCACTACTTTAATAAAAAAATTTATTTTATAACACAAAAAATTTCCTTTTTTAACAAAATCCTTTTAATAAATTTTTTAATCGAGTTTATACTATAAAAATAAGTTTTTTTTTTATTCTCATTGTTTTATGCTCCCCATTTGAACACCCATTATACAAACACATACTAATATCACTACTTTAATATTTTTTTTATTTTTTAACACAAAAAATTTTCTTTTTTAACAAAAGCCTTTTAATAAATTTTTTAATCGAGTTTATACTATAAAAATAAGTTTTTTTTTTATTCTCATTGTTTTATGCTCCCCATTTCAACACCCATTATACAAACACATACTAATATCACTACTTTAATATTTTTTTATTTTTTAACACAAAATTTTGTTTTTTAACAAAAGCCTTTTAATAAATTTTTTAATCGAGTTTATACTATACAAATAATTTTTTTTATTCCGATTGTTTTACACTCCCCATTTGAACACCCATTATACAAACACCCACTAATATATTTTTAAATATATATTTTTATAAAACTTATTCAAGTACTTTAATAATTTTTTTTTACTATAATTTTCCCATTGTTTTATAATTTTGCCAACTAATTTTTTTTTACTTTAATAATATATATTTTTAAAAAAATTATTAAAGTACTTTAAAAATTATGTTTTACTATAATTTTCCCCTTTAATCTTTGTTTCAAAGGTTAATAAAAAATTTCGCCGTTCAAAAAAAAAAAAAGTTTTTTTATTCCCATTGTTTTACACTATAATTTTTTTTTTTAACAAAAGCCTTTTATTAACCCTAAACCCTAAGCCCTAAAACCCTAAACCCTAAAACCCTAAACCCTACAAACCCTAAACCCCAAAACCCTAAACCCTAAACCCTAACCCCTAAAACCCTAAACCTTAACCCCTAAACCCTAAAACCCTAAACCCTAAACCCTAACATATATATTTTAAATGTAATTACAAACTCCATATTTACAAGCGTCGATTTAAACCGTTGGCATTTCACATCTCGTCATTGTCACCAAAATCGAAGTTCGTCGGGTCATTTTTTTAGATTGCAAGACTCGACCCCACACTTGAGTAATTTTTTTCAATCGAAACCATCTATCTTTTTACATATTAAAGAGTACATAATTAATTTCATACAAAAAATAAAGTTAATCAGCTATCGCTGCACAATTTTTTTTTGATCGGCAATGAAGAATTTTATGAAAAATGGGGGAGCTATCGCTACACAATTGATTAGACAAAAAAAAAATTGTTAATGAAATTGTGTCTCGATAATTAAGAAGCATTCTAAACCCGATCGAGGCAAATTTTTACGAGAAAATGATTAAATAAATAAGGAAAATTAGTTTTGGTGGAGTAAATGGAGGGAACATATTAGTGACGAAAAAAAGATTTTCGTCACAAAAAATTCCATTGAAGGGAACATATTAGTGAGGAAAACAATATTTTCGTCACCAAAAAGATGTGGAGGGAACATATTAGTGATGAAAACAATATTTTCGTCACCAAAAAGATGTGGAGGGAACATATTAGTGACGAAAACAATATTTTCGTCACCAAAAAGATGTGGAGGGAACATATTAGTGACGAAAAAAATATTTTCGTCACCAAAAAGATGTGGATGGAACATATTAGTGACGAAAAAATATTTTCGTCACCAAAAAGATGTGGAGGGAGCATATTAGTGACGAAAGAAATATTTTCGTCACCAAAAAGATGTGGATGGAACATATTAGTGACGAAAAAAATATTTTCGTCACCAAAATAGTCATATAGGAGACAAAATTAATTTCGTCTCAAAATAGTCATATAGGAGACAAAAATAGTCATATAGGAGACAAAAATTAATTTCGTCACCAGAATTTCGTCACGGTTTATCATTTTTGTTGTAGTGATACTCCGTACTAAAATAATAGTTGGGCATGAATAGCGACTCCTTATTTTTTAGGAGGCACAGCAACAAAATCAATTTGTTGAGGTGCTTTAGGGAGGCTAATAAATTAAATGACTAGTTTTAACCGGTTTCTCCTGAATTTAGCTTAGAATGATATTTAGGGAGTGAGACATGGATGTTATGAGACTGAACATATATATAGAAAGGAAAATAGGAGTAATTGGGAACTTGTTTTACCTTTTTCCGTAAACTTATTTATAAATAAAACAAAAAGAATCACGAAATTGAACGTCAAGAGCAAGTTGTTCTAAGGCAGAAGGTTGTTCTGTCTAGTACTCTAAGTGCCAATGCCTTAATATATAGGCTACAATCTCGAATTCACCATTACATGGGATCATGGGATCAGCAGTTGACACCCCCAACTACTGTAGGGTTGTGCTCGCATTCTTTTCTGTACCTTGTTCTCAAGATGATCAAATTTGCAAGTACAAGATTCTAGAGCAAAATTTCTTAATTTTAAATCTATTTGCATCACACAAGCTATATATATATTGCGTAACTTTATTTGTTAGTATTTCTGTTTACATGGCTTTATTTAGTAGTTGGAATACCTTCCAAATATCAACTTTGTTAATGTGGAGTACAAAGTAAGAGGCGTGACCCCTTTTTCATGGTTATTCCGAAACAATAGTCCAGCGAGTCAATCATGACATACTAAATAATAGATTATTTTGTTTTGGTAGTAGACCTTCGATTGCTTCTATACCTTTTGTCCAGATCTCTGTGTCTCAATCATGACATACTAAATAGATCTATTCGGGACTGGGGGAGGTGTTGCGCAGTCCCGTGCTGCGCAGCGTGCTGTGCGGCCTATTTCGGCTCCTCGCCGGCACCGTTTCGACTATCCGAGACGTCCACCGTGTAGAGCTCGTCGAGTACTACGAACGTACCAAAAATCAACTCGATCGGATATCATTAAGTGACTCATCGGAACAAAAATAAGTTGAAAAAAATTGGAACACATATGTCTTGAAACACTGGATGAAAACCATTGAAACCATTTTTTTCAACTTATTTGTGTTCCGATGAGGCACTTAACGATATCCGATCGAGTTGATTATTTGGTACACTTATAGTACTCGACGAGCTCTACGTGGTGGATGTCTCGGATTGTCGAAACGGTGCCGGCACGGCGCCGAAATGGGCCCGCACAGCACGGGGCTGCGCACCACCCCCCTGTTTCCGATCTATTCACGGGAAGAGTTTTATTTTGCAATCCGGACGATCTATTCCCGCAAAGAGTTTTATTTTCAATCCGGACCATTGATTGTCGAGACGAACAGTTTAGATGTGGTTGGTAGAACCTGCCGAAGCCCCCGGGTCCATAAAACTAATACTAATACCACATACGTCTTGTACTATGGTATGTCTCAACCATTTAGGAGGTTATATATTTGATACATCTTTAATTACAAACATAAGAATTTAACTTTTTTTCTTTTTCCTTACTACAGGCAAGAAATCTATTCTAACCTAACCTGCAACGTGGCAAAGAAAATTACATGATGAAAATTGATCATCTTGATAAAGAACCGGAAGAGAGACTCTCGCTGTAAATCATAAGAATTTAGGGTCCGTTTTTTGGAAAGACATAGTAAAGGGGACTAGATACAGAATATCTAATTATATAGCCTGCTTGAACAAATTGTCCCTGATTAAATACCGAAAACAAATAATAAGTTGTTAGTTTCAAATTTTTGTGTGTTTTTTGTTAAACGATAAAATGTTAGTACTATGTTAGTTAAGTTCGATAATTATGACAGACAAATTTAGTTCCATCGACTTGAACCTCGGACCTTACACATTAGCGGAAGTGCCTAAAGTATCCCCTTATAAGTCTTAACAGCTTGAGCTATAGCTCTGTGTCGTCAGTTTCAATTTGAACATGGACACGCTGAGGGCTTTTCCAACTTTGATGGCGTGATGTGCGCTGAAGGGCCATGGAAAATCACGGAATGATTAGGTCCTTTGGTTTGCTTCAACCCCTCAAAAGCCTCAACTGATCATCCTTTGGTCAATTAAGCAAATCGAGATCCATTTTTGAGGAAACTTTACACTAAAAGAAAAGTTCCTTTGAAGTTTGAACGTTTCAAAAGTATCTTTTATTATCTCGACTTCCAAACAACGTGTTCTGTCAAGGTCAACGACAAAGCCAGAAATCGAAATCGAAGGGGACTAAGTTATAAAAGTAATCGTGGTTTAAAAATTTTTCAAGACTAAATTTAGTCGTTCGAGTTTTAATAGGACGGTTTTAACAAATTAGTAAAAAATTAATCTCGATTACTGTTGTTAGCATCATTATTGCACGATATTATTTACCATAATTTAGTGTTCTCGAAATGAAAAATTATTCTTACCTTTTAATTATTTTAAAAAATTTTAAATTTTTTTAGAAATATTTATTTAAAAAATGTACAAAATATAATCCAAAATAGGTCCGTCCCTATCTCTTGTGACTTTCCCTACCTACCAACTGATTTTTGTTACTAAAAAAATACGAATGCCGAAAAACCGACTTTTACTTTTAAGGTCAATAATTAGTGTGGTTAATCATTGCTTCACTTTACTTTTAAGTTGTTTTCCCCAGATAAAGGGTTGATCCCCCCAAGATAACCCTTTGTTTCGTCTTCAAGCTGGAAACTTTTATGTCTAAGAATTGTTTTATTGTCGTTGCTGAAATTTTAAATATCCAAATCCAACCCAAAATCTTGGACAGAGGGGCTCTGCTGTCCCTAGCAAGGGACAGCACCTGCTGTCCCCGGCGATTCCGAAATGTTTCGATTAGGTACTAAATGATATCCGAGGGATAACACCTGCTGTCCCCGGCGATTCCGGGGAGTTCCGGTCTCGTGTCGATGATCGGAAACGTTCACGTCGAAGAACTCGCCGAGTAGAACAAGTGTACCAAAAATTAGCTCAATCGGATATCATTTAGTACCTGATCGGTACAGATATAACTCAACAATAATGGGTTTGAGTGGGTATGATCTAGTGTTTTGGATGCATTCTCTTCAAGATAAAATGTTTCGATTAGGTACTAAATGATATCCGATTGAGCTCATTTTTGGTACACTTGTTCTACTCGGCGAGCTCTTCGACGTGAACGTTTCCGATCATCGACACGAGACCGGAACTCCCCGGAATCGCCGGGGACAGCAGAGCCCCTTTGTCCAAAATCTTATGTTATTAGGTGGGTAAGTCCAAAGATTTTATCAAGTGATCACTAATTATCATGCCCAAGTATTGTGAAATCGTATTCCTTAACATCTCTCCAATTTGCGCTTTTGTTTGAGTTCTACCGGTGTAGTAGTCTCTTTTTAGGTCTATAAGCGCTTAGTTTTTTGTGACTCAGCGTATTCCGGCCAATTTTCGCACATCTCCTAATTCCCAACGATCCAATCATACCTTCCACTAACATGTAGTCCAATTAAAGCCGATGCAAGTTCCCTTACGAGTGACCTCATGAGAATCGATAGCACTAACATATTTTGAATTACCAGAGACTCTAAGAGAAAACAGACTCCTAAGTTTCAAGGCCCCGATCGACAAGGCCAGACCCTTTGGTTCAAATTTCTCTCCGTTCAATAGTCGTTATAGAAACAAGTACTATTGAAGGTCACTTCGTTAATGGAATGGAAAAATTGACAATCACTTTCATTCAAAATTGAGTGGAAAACCCACATGCACCATCATATCTTTTTGAATGCAGAACTAATTCTTTCTCGTGTATCTGAGAAAAAGAAGACATAAACAAATTGTGTTGTCCTCTCATGGCCTACAAACTGATGTCAAGGTCAAAAAAAGAGGCCAAAATCGTAGAAGGGAAACCTAATCTAAATCACTAACTAGAACTCACAATTTGTCAAGTACCCTAGCCTATGTTTTACTGTATGATGGATTTGAAGCGGCATTTGTAAGTGTTAGATTTGTCGGAGGGTTTTAATCAAAAACAAATTAAGTTTGGGTGGTTTGGACGAGGAATATGGGGTAAAGTCTAACACTCCTCTTCAAGTGCAATCCAGATGCACGTGGAGGTATAGATTGATGAGGGGCGGCAATCGATTGACTCGGACGGACACTCTACCACGTGAGGTGAAACGACCCATGACGTAGCTCTGATACTATGTTAGATTTTCTTAAGGGTTCCGACCTGAAATCAATTGGCTAATACTGGAGTAACTTCTAGATTATATATTAACCGAGTAGGAGTAGCTTGAGCAATACGGGATAAGAATAAAAAGTGAAACATTATGAAGAAAAGATAAGAAAATCCTGAAATAATTAGCCTCTCTTATTTTCCCAATTACCTCAAAAATCCGAACACAAAATTTGTATCATCATTGGTCTTTGGCAAAATAATTAATCCAGTTTTTTTTTTTTTTTGTCCTTCAACAAATGTTTTTGGTGTTTGTTAGTTTTGCATCAATATCTTGTGGATTATTGATTTGGCTCGACAAGAGAAATCTAAAAATTAAAATATATTAATCAAACTAAAATTTATGTGATTAAAGACAAAAATAATTCAATAATCCACAAATGTTTGGATTATTTTTATCTTTTTAGTAATCTTTTCTAAAATTGTGATCATAACTTTTTCCTTTTTAAAGATTACGTTAATTTCGTGGTCGCATTTTTATCTTTAGTGAACTTTTGATAAAAATTTAATTGTGAGCATTAGATTGGGTTCCAAGTACTTCTACGGTTTTGTATTTAAAATAACGTAATTTTTAGTGAACTTTTTAAATATTACATTAATTTTGTGTTCGGATTTTTACTTTTTAAAGATTAGGTTAAAATTTTGAATAATTTTAAATCATTATTTTTTACTTCTCAAAATTTTGAATCTTTGAAATTCATTTTTTTCAAAGATTACGTTCTCCTTACCTCATGATAGGGTCATCAAATCACCATCAACTCTATAAATAAAACCTCAAGAGTCTCTAACTTTCCACACAAAAAACAGACCAAAAAAAGCAGAGAAACTAAAGCCCAAAACACTTCTATGGAGTCTTCTTCAACCTCCACCATCATCATTTCATTACTTGTAATCCTTCTCTCCTTTTCATTGGCGTCTTCAGATTCCTTTCAAGATAACTTTTACAAATGCCTCAACTCCCAGATTTCCGTCCCCCTCTCCACTTGTTTTTACACCCCAAACAACCCCTCCTTCACTCCCCTCCTCAACTCCTCTGCCCAAAACCTCCGGTGCCTACTGCCTTCTGTGCTGAAACCCGAGCTGATTTTCACACCCCTGGCCGAGTCCGATGTCCAATCGGCAGTAATTTGCTCGAAACAGCTCAATTTTCACCTTAGGGTCCGGAGTGGAGGCCACGACTACGAAGGCCTCTCGTACATCTCAGAAATCGAGACACCATTCGTAATCGTGGACCTGTCCAAGCTCCGGTCCGTCAGTGTTGACATAGAGGGAAACAATGCTTGGGTTGAAGCCGGGGCGACCGTGGGCGAGCTTTACTACAGGATTGCTGAAAAGAGCAAAATCCACGGGTACCCTGCTGGCCTTTGCTCTAGTTTAGGCATTGGTGGACATATTACTGGAGGGGCATATGGGTCAATGATGAGAAAATATGGCCTTGGAGCTGATAATGTCCTCGATGCACGTATCATCGACGTGAATGGAAACATTCTTGACAGGGAATCCATGGGGGAGGATCTTTTTTGGGCTATTCGAGGAGGCGGCGGAGGGAGCTTTGGGATCATACTTGCATGGAAAGTAAAGTTGGTACCTGTACCGGAAACCGTGACAGTTTTCACAGTTACCAAAACATTGGAACAAGGCGCGACGAAGATTCTTTACAAGTGGCAACAAGTTGCCGATAAGCTCGATGAAGATCTCTTCATCAGAGTCATCACTCAAGCCGGAGTCGGAGCCAAAAAAGGCGAAAGGACCGTGAGCAATTCCTACAATGCCCTTTTTCTCGGTGGCGTGGACAGGCTCCTCCAAATTATGGGCGAAAGTTTTCCTGAATTGGGTTTGCAACGAAAAGATTGTGCCGAAATGAGCTGGTTGGAATCGGTCCTATACATCGCCGGGTACCCTAGCAGTGTCCCGCCCGAAATTCTCCTCCAAGGGAAATCCTCGTTCAAGAACTACTTCAAGGCGAAATCCGATTTCGTGAAAGAACCGATTCCGGAAAGCGGTCTCGAAGGGATTTGGAAAAGGTTTTTGGAAGAAGACACGCCTCTGATGATTTGGAACCCGTACGGTGGAATGATGAGCAAGATTTCGGAGTCCGATATCCCTTTCCCGCACCGAAACGGGACGTTGTTCAAGATACAGTACGTGACGATATGGGGAGACGCGGATAAAGACTCGCCCGGACGGCACGTCGAATGGATACGGAAGCTTTACCACTACATGTCCACTTATGTTTCCAAGTTTCCGAGAGAAGCGTATGTGAATTACAGGGACCTTGATTTGGGCATGAACAAAAAAGGTAGCACAGATTTTGTGCAGGCCAGTGTTTGGGGGTCCAAATACTTCAAGAACAACTTCAACAGATTGGTGAGGATCAAGACGAAGGTCGATCCGGATAACTTTTTCCGGCATGAACAGAGCATCCCAACTCTTCCAAAGGGAGGAAAACAGAGAAGAAGAAGGGGTAGAAGATCCCATCATCAGGGGTGAAAATGGGAATATGTAATTTTAAGCTTGGAATAGTGGTTTCTTATTCTCCAAGTGTTAACAAAGATGTAATGTAATGGTTCTTAACTGTGAAATTTCTTATTCTGTTTACCTTTTATGAAAAATATATATATCTGTGAGTATTAAGTGTTATCTCCTTGTTTATTCTGCCACTTTTCCTCAGCAAATGAGGAAATTTTCGTCTTTTGTGAAATCTTTGTAATTCAACTTCTGATGCTCCTGAGGCAAAAACAAAATTAAAATCACCTGAAAAAAGGATCCGCGGGCCTGTAATGAGGGGGCTCACTACATGCGTGTAGTGAGCTCTCTCGGCTGTCCGATCGGCAATCAACGGTTAGAATAAATTGGGGTTAAAGTAAATGTAAAAGTGATTTTTAAAGTGTAAGATGATCCGGATCGTTGATCGACGATCAGACGGCCGAGGGAGCTCACTACTGAGCCCCCTAACTACAGGGCTCCCGGTTCCGAAAAGAGTATTGTTATCCACAAGCTCAATCTGACGCCTTTGGTTTTGCTTTGGCATATATAATCAGTTTTAACGGCAACAATACCCACATTAACAAGAACTTTTATGGATTGACGTAGTGATAGTTACCTCATAGCTAGGGATTTCACGAAGTCTTTTAGTCTAGAGTTCGACACTTAGAGCATCAGCAGCTAAGCCATATGAAGATTTGAGACAAAATAGAGAGGAAAAGAGGGAAAACTGGGCTGCAACAGCTTGCGTAAAACCATTGTACATCATACATATGTGCACAGTGTCTAGGTAAATATACCGTGAAACTGTTCATCGTGTATCCATTTTTTTATTGTTTCTCTCTCTTTCTCTCTCTCTCTCTCTCTCTCTCTCTCTCTCTCTCTCTCTCTCTCTCTCTCTTCCCCTACCAGAAGCGGTTACCTCTTCCGTTCACTTGCCGGCGACCATCAACCAGAATCCGAGCTCGACGCCAGAAGCTCGACGGAGACAGAGATCGACGAAGACGGAGATTGGAGGCTCTATAATCCAGAGCTTTTGTTCGACGGCGATGGAGCTTTCGATCGACGGCGATGAAATTGAGCAAAACCCAATTCAGATTTCAAGGCAAAGATCAACGACGGCGAAGTAGAAGGTAACGAACTAACGATCAAGATAAAACCCAATGTTGAAAATTAGAAAGACATAGATCTGAGTTGGGTTTGGAGGTGATTGTTTCTGTTGATGGAACCGAGAGAAGTAGAAGGCAACGATGGCAAAGTAGAAGTAAAAGGAAGGTAAAAGGTAACGATGATGTATAAGCCAATCTTGGAATATATATATAAAGAGAGAGAGGAGAGGAACTCTCTAGTCCGGGACTCTTCGGTCCGGAACTCATAGTTCCGGATCAAATTTTCATGATCCGAGCCGTCAATGTGTTCAAAAGGTGTTTTCCAAGGTCCACGCGAGAAAACGTCAAAACGAAATACTAGGGAAGGGCTTGATCCAACGTTTTCGCAAAAATGTAAATATACGCTTTTGCGCTGATCAAGCCCTTATATTGTTTTTTGAAGATTTCCCACGTGGACTTTGGAACACACCTTTTGAACACATATCATGCAAAAACATCTTTGAAAAGCTTCAAAACACCAAAAAACCTCCGAGGATCGAAAATACATATATATATATAAAAAGGAAAAATAATATTTTAATAAAAGATAGGTAAAATAAATAGTGTTGTTGGAGTGTTGAGAGTGATGGGCTAGCTAAATGTTGTACACTGCCTTTTATGCTAAAACTTTACATTATTGCTTTTGTTTTTTGTTACTTTGGTCAAATACAGGATTTTGTCCAGAAGCTTTTCACAAAATGGTGAAATCTTTGTAATTCAACTTCTGATGCTCCTGAGGCAAAAACAAAATTAAAATCACCTGAAAAAAGGATCGCGGGCCTGTAATGAGGGGGCTCACTACATGCGTGTAGTGAGCTCTCGGATCGTCCGATCGGCAATCAACGGTTAGAATAAATTGGGGTTAAAGTAAATGTAAAAGTGTTTTTTAAAGTGTAAGATGATCCGGATCGTTGATCGACGATCGGACGGCCGAGGAGCTCACTACACGCATGTAGTGAGCCCCCTAACTACAGGGCTCCCGGTTCCGAAAAGAGTATTGTTATCCACAAGCTCAATCTGACGCCTTTGGTTTTGCTTTGGCATATATAATCAGTTTTAACGGCAACAATACCCACATTAACAAGAACTTTTACGGATTGACGTAGTGATAGTTACCTCATAGCTAGGGATTTCACGAAGTCTTTTAGTCTAGAGTTCGACACTTAGAGCATCAGCAGCTAAGCCATATGAAGATTTGAGACAAAATAGAGAGGAAAAGAGGGAAAACTGGGCTGCAACAGCTTGCGTAAAACCATTGTACATCATACATATGTGCACAGTGTCTAGGTAAATATACCGTGAAACTGTTCATCGTCTATCCATTTTTTTATTGTTTCTCTCCCCTCTCTCTCTCTCTCTCTCTCTCTCTCTTCCCCTACCAGAAGCGGTTACCTCTTCCGTTCACTTGCCGGCGACCATCAACCAGAATCCCAGCTCAACGCCAGAAGCTCGACGGAGACAGAGATCGACGAAGACGGAGATTGGAGGCTCTATAATCCAGAGCTTTTGTTCGACGGCGATGGAGCTTTCGATCGACGGCGATGAAATTGAGCAAAACCCAATTCAGATTTCAAGGCAAAGATCAACGACGGCGAAGTAGAAGGTAACGAACTAACGATCAAGATAAAACCCAATGTTCAGAAAATTAGAAAGACATAGATCTGAGTTGGGTTTGGAGGTGATTGTTTCTGTTGATGGAACCGAGAGAAGTAGAAGGCAACGATGGCAAAGTAGAAGGTAAAAGGTAACGACGGCGAAGTACAAGGTAACGATCGGATGCTGATGTATATACTCGCCGGTCTTGGAATATACATATATATATATATAAAGGAAAAATAATATTTTAATAAAAAGATAGGTAAAATAAATAGTGTTGTTGGAGTGTTGAGAGTAATGGGCTAGCTAAATACACTGTACACCAGCCTTTTATGCTAAAAATTTACATTAGCGGCTGTTTTTGCTCTTACTGTGTTGGTCAATCCATACAGGATTTTCTCCGGCTTTTCACAAAATGGTGAAATTGATTTGACCCACATGATGGCTGATACCTAATATAGGCATATAGCCATATAGGTGTTCACATCTGATGGCTAATTGCAGGTGTTGTAATATGGTAGCCATCAAGTGTTTTTGTCCGACCAGCTTAGAAATATCTCAGCGTACACGTCAGGCTAATTCTTCAGCCAATGATGCCATGTACTGTGCTCTTTCTGTTAGCAAATAAACGGAAAATGACACCAGGTGTCGAATTTAATACCGACAGCCAAGTCCCAGTGTTTAATTAGTCAATTCGTTAGTTGGATACTGAGTTATTAAAAAAATCCTACGTTGTCGAGATGACAGGGAAATCAATAGAGGACCCGAGGAAATTGTGCAGAATTGGAGCTCTACTTTTTCCCTAAATAATTGGTAGATTTGCTATAAAGCAGGGAAAAGTAAAGTTTTATTACTAGGCCTAGCGACTATTTGTCTGAAGCTAAATGTTCTATTCATGTTGTCCTTGTATGCAGGAGTGCAATTGCAATGTAGTAGAATATTAGTATTGTCCAATGAAGTTGTGACAGTGTCTGAAAATCTGGTGGTGGTTAGAAATATTCAATTGAAAAAAGGAACACCTAAACCACATCCAAATGAACTCAAAGAGCAGGTTTTGCTCCATTGAAGCCTTTTCTTGATTCCTTTCTGATATTGTATTTGATTGATTTTTTCTTGAACCTTTCCAATATCATGTATTGACCAAATTGATTTGGAAGTTCACCACAAAACCTTATGATGACTTGCTGAATTATCGGACTTGGGTTGTTCACCCAAAGTGTGATGAACTTGCTGAATTCGGATCGAACTTGGGCCAGATTTCATCTGCACTCACGACAATTAAGAGTTTGGATGCAAAAGTGGTGAAATGAAATATCCATCCGAAAACGAACAACAACCCGGATGTGCACAGAAGCAACCCCATATCTTGAATTATCGGCCCGTATGTTTGGTGAACAAGGAAGAGGGAATAATGAACGGGGATAAGAGGTGAATTTGGTTCTATAAGGAGAGATTAGTTAATAAGAAGAAGAGATTGGTTGAAAGAGAGTTTGTTTGATAGTTGATATTGGTGGATAAGAGTTGAGGGATAAAGATATAATGTGACAAATTACTTGGTTGTCCTCACAAAAATAATCAAGAAATCTACAAAACAAAAATCGGGAACTTGGTGGAGGGACACACTAGTATTTGAAGAAACCCGGATAAGGAAAAGGAAGGGATGGGGGTTGGGTTTTACTTATCCTCTGCAAGGGTCTTACTTATCCCACCCAGATAAGCAATCGGACCAATTAATTCTGTCAAACCCCGGATCTACATGGAAATGGATAAGCTTTTTCTTATCCTTATCCCCTCCTTATACCCCCAACTAGGGGTGTCCACGGATCGGTTCTCGATCCGATCCGCTCGTGACGGATTGTCATTTTAAGATCCGCAACCGTCCGTGGGTAACATACAGATGGGTTAGGGATTGAACGGATCGGGCGGATTTGGCGGATCAAAGAAGGATTATTAGGCGGATTGGGCAGATCGAGCGGATCGAACCCGAACCGAACCATATCCGTCAAAGTAAAAATATTAGGATCCGTATCCATCTGTAACGTACCTCGGGTGAGTAAACGGACGGATCAGTTTGGGCTGATTGAACGGATTGGGCGATCCGCTGGGCAGCCCTACCCCCAACAAATAGACCGGCCATAAGCAGTTTTGTTATTCCTGAGACTTGGTTGGGGCATAAAGGCAGCCTAAGAACATCAAATCCCTTGAAAGCTAAATTTGATGAGTGAAATGCAGCAAAATCCTCCAAAATCAGGCTTAACAAATCTTTTGCAAATTTGTTAAACTTGTAGCTTTGCTATAATAACACCTCAACTTTGTTATCTTACTGTTCACCGGCTATTTGTTATTTTATTACGTTATTCCCTCTTTCTCTTCGTCGCGTTCCGTCACTGTCAGTCTCTTTCTCTGCCTTTCCCTCTCTCTCTATCCCACTCACAAATTTAATAATTGTTTATAGGCTATAGTGGATTTGAACAACTCCCCAACCAGGGAGAATAATATTTTATGACAATGGTTTTTTTTTATCAGACTTGAGGGGATAGTAAAGTTAGGATAGAAAGTCTGATTTTGGAAATTTTTGGAAAATAACTTGCTAAATTTATAAAAGGTGTTTTTGAGGTTAAATTTTGTGTAAAATTTGGTGCTCCTGATAAGGATGCTCTAAGGGCCTATATCCAAAAATTTGTGATGCTCAAATAACTAGACCAAACCAAATGGTGTGTTACCCTCGTGAAATCTAGCATATATAAGGAGACGTAATCATTACACTTCATAAATAACATCCCAATGTCATCTTGAGAAGTTTTTGACCAAATCAACTTGCATTTGAAATTTAAAAGAGAGAAGGGTACTAATATAGTGTTGTCGCCAAATTTCGCTCGTCGTTTGGTGGTTTCTTGCTTTTCAGGGTGTTTTCGATACTTCTGGCTTTGCTTGCTCTTGGTTGGTTTAGGGAAAAGATCTCTTTGGTTTTTTGTTGTCTTGCTGTAGTTTTTGGGGTGTCTCAGGAGTGTTTTTTCTGGTTTTTGGTTCTGGGTTGGTATCTTGCCACCCTTCTTGTTTTTTGTTTTTTTTTTTTTCCCCCTTGGGCCCTTGGCGTTTTCGGTCTCGGGTCCCTTTAGACTTTGTAATTCGTTTTTAAAGATTAATAAATTATTTGCCTTAATATAATATAGTTATATATATATATATACACAAATTATCCAATCAAGGATCCCGGATGGGAGTTTTTTGGTGTTTTGATATATATATATATATATAGGGGATCTAGTCCAGATCCCTAGGTCCAAGACTCATAGTTTCGTGATCTAATCATTTTTTTGATGATAAAGCCGTCAATGTGTTTAAAGGTGTTTTCAAGGGTCCACGCGGAAAATCATCAAAAAAAAATACCGGAAAGGGCTTGATCCAAATTTTTCATAAAACTTTAAAATATACGATTTTGTGAAAAATTGCTGGATCAAGACTTTCCTAGTATTTTTTTTTGAAGATTTTCGCGAGACCCTTGGAAAATACCTTTAAACATTGACGGTTTTTCCAAAACAATTTGCAACACAAAAAAAACACAAATTTTTTAAATCCGGGGAAGTGGATAAGAAAATTTATATATATATATATATATTCCGAGTCCGGATCTAGTCCTTTTTCAACTTTGACTCAAGTTTTTGATCTAATCCGATGACCGATCGTCAATGTTTTAAAATGCATTTTCAATATGAAAAATCAAAAAACCAGGGAAAGACTTGATCAAGCGGTATTTTTTTGAAAATTTTTTTTTGAAAAAAATGCATTTTCAAACTTTCCATTGATTTGTTTTGGACGATTTTTCCGGGGACCTTGAAACTTTTAAACATATTGACGGTTTGTCCAAAAATTTGGGATCCCACACTAGACCGGAGGTGTGGATCCTATATATATATATATATATATATATATATATCCAAACCCCTTTTTACGGACCTAACGTCCAGGACCTCCACCTTCCCAATATTTTTTTGAAAATCCGAACCGTTAGATGTGTTTAAAACGTGTTTTTAAGGTCCAACGGAAAGATTTGGGAAAAAAATACCGGAAGGGCTTGATCGGGCATTTTTCACAAAAACGCTATAAAAAAAGCATTTTATGAAAAACTGCCCCGATCAAGCCCTTCCGGGTATTTTTTTTGCCAAATCTTCGCATTGGACCTTAAAATCACGTTTTAAACACATCTAACGGTTCGGATTTTCAAAAAAATATTGGGAAGGTGGAGGTCCGGACGTTATAAAATCCGGGAGTTTGGATTGGAAGTTTTTTGTGTATATATATATATATATATCAAAATGGACATGCATCTTCCCCGTCCAAAAGTATTTTTGACGCTGAGGATTTTATTTACTCTTTGACCATTAATAAAACTCTTTAATCGGTCAAAGACTAATCAAGATCTGAACCATTGATTTGTTGAAATGGACGGTACAAATGTGTGCTTGCGGTTGCGTGCGTACAGATATTCAGATTCTTACGATAGTGCACTTGTAAATGTGAAGAGTGAGGTTGATCCAACTATAAAAGCATTCCACAATTCACTTTAAGTGGAGGGAAAGAGAGGTATAGACTAAAGCTTAGCACTTATTATTTCAAAATTGAAAGAAAAGACTAAAGCTAGAACTCTCCCCTTAATCATTTTTTCCATCCGAACACACTCGAGAATCACATGAGGATATATCATTTGATGGGACATCTTACATGAATCTCATACTCACGGAGGGCCGATAATTGTGACTTTATAATTGGGCCCTTGGCTTGGGTTTTAAGCAAGATCTGGATCTATTACAAAAGTTCTTTTTTCCCCTTTTGGCCAGGCCTGCGCTAGACTGATAAGGTTGGTGGTTGTTTCATCTTTGGGTGGCTAAGGCAACGATGGCTTTAGGTGGGTCGGGCCTTCATGTGAAGTCATAATCTTGTGTATTAAACAATAAGAAACTCACCTACATGCATGATTTATTGAGCATACCCAATAATAATGAAGAAAAAAAATTGAAAAGCAATTAGCACTTATTATTTCAAAGTCTTCAATCCTAAAAAGCTTGATTTAATAAAAGACAATAGAAAATAAAATAGATTTCCATAAAAATAAAAGAATACCTTATTAGGAAAAAATATTAACACTAAAGCAAGATACATAATTATAATATATATATATATGTTTCAGTTTCAGGGTTCTAAAAATAAGAACCAATAACCAAACCATAATTGTGACTTTATATGTTTTCTTAACTTGGGTTTTAAGCAAGACGATAAACCGCATAATTACAAAAGTTCTTTTTCCCCTTTTGGCCAGGCCTGGCTAGACTGATAAGGTTGGTGGTTGTTTCATCTTTGGGTGGCTAAGGCAACGATGGCTTTAGGTGGATCGGGCCTTCATGTGAAGTCATAATCTTGTGTATTAAACAATAAGAAACTCACCTACATGCATGATTTATTGAGCATACCCAATAATAATGAAGAAAAAAAAATGAAAAGCAATTAGCAATTCTCTTTTCCAAGCTTGATTGAGTAAAGACAACAGATACTAGGGTTCCATGAAAACCATTGAAACCCATTGAACCTATTTTTTCCTCAGGCACCGTTCCGACGATCGGAGACGTCCACCGCGTAGAGCTCGTCGAGTATTGCAATTTAAGCAAAAATGAACTCGATCGGATATCGTTAGGTTCCTCATCGGAAAACAAATAAGTTGAAAAAAATCATAACACATATGTCTTGAAACACTGGATGAAAACCATTGAACCTATTTTTTTCAACTTATTTGTGTTCCCATGAGGCACTTAACGATATCGGATCGAGTTGATTTTTGATACACTTGTAGTACTCGACGAGCTCTACGCGGTGGACGTCTCCGATCGTCGGAACGGTACCGGAGCGGAGATATAGATGATTCAGTTTTCTGAGGACCTTGAATATAGATGATTCAGTTTTCTGAGGACCTTGTAAATTATGGAGTAGATTGAGGGGGCATTCCTATCAAAACCAACAGTTTGGCATTTCTATTCAGAAAGTTATAAGCGAAGCGGCTTGTGATAAGAAAAACAGTTGTATCGATGAAATTTGTACTTAAAGTTTGTGAGAGTCCAGGAAAAGTTTCCTCGAAAATTTCATTGTTACTTGTTAAGTCATCTAGTTTTGTACTCTCAGTATTTATAACAAAAATGTGGCCCAGCTCCATTTCGAGGCCTTAATGGGCCTATTGGGCTGGATCTGTGAAAATATTACTAGCTATTTTCCAACTATGATAATGCCTTCCAGTTAAAAAAAAAAAAAAAAAAAAATTACCAACTATGATAATGTCTTCCAGTTCAAAAAAAAAAAAAAATTACCAACTATGATAAAGGAACGACAACCTGATTCTAACAGAATGTTATGCACCCTATGAACTATTATTGTTTGACCCACGGCTATGGCCCAAGTGGCCATGGAGCGGGCCTTAGTGCCTATGGAGGAAGCCTCTGGTTGGACTAGATGGAGCAACATTATTTGTATTTTTTTTGCTTTGCAACATTATTTGTAATTTATAATTTATGAACCACTAAAAGCATCTCCAGTTCTTGAGTAAAAATTTTGAGCAATAACTTCATTTAAGATGAAGTAATCCAATGGACAAATCCAAGTATAAACACAAATTTGAGTAAAACATTCATTAATGACATAGTTACAAATTGTGAAAAACAAAACAAGCCTTCGAAAATTTGAATAAAAATTTCACTCAATGGAGTATGTTTAGAGGGATTTAAAAGAGTAAATGATTGAGATGCTCTAAGAGCAACAACTCCAATGCAATTGGATTCTATACCCATATTATAGAACAAATTTTAGAAATAGGGCCTTCGATGGGGATTCAAAATTGGTTAGAAAATGGAACAAATGGATATTTGGTTCTATATTTGGAACTAGTCATCCTTGCCAACTGAAATCTACCAGAAATTGGTCATTGGATGATACTTGAAAGTGGCCGAAAAATGGCCGGAATTTGAGAAGACGCGGGAATCTAGAAACTGGAATAGATGCATCTACAAATCTCACCGGGAAAAACTTGACAGTGATGATCTATGGGTGGCGATCACAGGTGACAGGGATTGATGATTATCAATGAACTGAAGCAGGTATCAGATCTCGTTGGCAAACAAACCAGAAAGCTTGCAACAAATTTCGTGGGTGTCTAAGGAGTATTGAAGCTCTACATCAAGGTGGAATGGCCCATCAAAATGAGGTAATTCGGTCTTCATTACTAGTTTAAACTTCTTGTTATTATGTTTCTCTTTAATTAAATTTTCTGCTCCAATGTATACAGGTTCATCAAGAGAAGCAATCGTACATTGATGACTACTGAAAAATATTTCAATGGTATGGATGGTTGTTAGGCAAATCGGGTACCCGTACCCCATAAGATAAGTAAATAAGTCTAAAGTTATTACATTTTCCAATGTCAAAAGTAAAAGATAAGTTACATATTCATCTACGCAAAAATAAGTCTAATAAATGATCATGTAACTCCTTCAATGATGTTCTCAAAAGATATATCACATGCCATGCACATCACTTCATACTCCAAGCTAGGTACCTGAAAATGATAGGGTGAGTTCACTAGCTCAATAGAAAAATCTTTCTACTATCACTATATGCACGTGGAATGATGTGAGCATGGTCAAACAATGAGATACAAGACTAATATTTGAAAGAGAGGCAATTTATGACCAAGTAGAAGTCGAGTACAACTACGTATCCACATATTCGCAACATCCATTTATCACTTAGTAATATCTTAAAAGAACTCCAACGTGTCCACATACACATGCTTACTAGTTTTTCTCATTCGATTTACCTGTCCATAGTCATTCACCAGGGGAACAGAATCCCTAGACCGAGTTTCGTGGGCCTCGTATACCCCCGCCGAGTTTCGTGGGCCTCGTGTACCCCTGCAGTGGCTCTCGTATTACTCCTCAACATTCATTTCTTTCCACCAAATCTCATTTGATTCCATCTTACTCATTTACCACGTTCCAAGTATACACACGCATTCATAATTCTCATCGTGTCCAAAGAATATTCATCAAGTAGTAATGTGCCAAGTGAAAATTAAGCTAATTTAGAGTCAAAGAGATCATGGTCACATAATTACAGGTCGAATGTGCCATTGGAGGCCAAGAGAGGATGTTTTAGAGTTTTAAGCCTCTAGGTATCAATACTTGGTAATCTGGGTATCAATACCTAGCTCTTAGCAAATTTCAGAAAAAAGGGACAGAACCTCTGAGTATCAATACCTGGAAACCAGGGTTTCAATACCCAACTCTTTCAGTAATTTTTCAAATAAAGACAGACATTTTGGGTATCAATACCCAGCCGTACATTCTAACAAATTTTTAACAAGTATTCTCCAAACGCAACAATGGGATCCAAGCTTGAAATGACCAAAATACGCGTGAGGGATGAATAATCTTCAATCAATTGAAGGTTCTAACAACAATCGTTAAGGAATAACATGGATTTCAAAATCAAAATGTAGACTAGATGGGTTTTCTTCAAGAACAAGAAGGAAATCAAGATGGACCAAGCAAACGACTACTCAATCAACCATATACACATAGAAAAGTAAAGATAATCCTCTACCCCAATGAATCAAGCTTCAATCAAGCCAAAATGTGAAATCCTAACTTCTCCTAGCAAACCCCAACTAAATCTTGACCTCTCAGAGTGAATACAACGCAACCCAAGCTCCAATACATGTGTAGTTGATGGATCTATGCAATGTGCATGGAGATTTAGAGGTTTTGTGGAGGTTTTGGTGAAGAAATTTGAAGCAACAATGGAGAGAGAGAGAGAGAGAGAGAGAGAGAGAGCCGGCCAAGAAAGGGGGGAGAAAAAGTGGTGTTTTCTCTCTCCTCTCTCCTTTTATACTACAATTCAATTTATTGCACCATACGCCCCTCATCTTTCTAATGTATTTCATTTTAATCAACAACCTTCACCCCTCTCACATTAACCCACATTCTATTAATATAAACCATTCTACACATTTTCCCAACTTTATTTTCATAAAAAAAAAAATTAGATTACGGGTCCTTACATCACGATGCGCTATTAAAGGCTTATTACTAATATCGCAAGGGTAAAATCATGGAGAAATAGGCTATCTCAACTTCTACAGTTTATTTTCCTAATTTACCCGGTTATTGATTGTTTTAGTTTTCTTTTTTATCAAATGTTACCCTTTTCTGCACTTTAGTTATTATTTTCTTGATGTTGCATTTTATTAATGTAACTTTGACATTCGAAAATGAAATACTTTTTATTTCGATAATTTCCACAACACGAAACAACGTTTTACAATAGTCAAATTAAGTTCACAACCATAGAAGTACAATTATTCTAAACTATAGGTATTCAACAAGATCATTACGAAGCAAGTTATATGCCTTAGAAGATTGGATCGCCTTGTTACGAGTAAGAAAGTCACTGAATGTAGGTGATGGCTCTCTCAAGACTTCAATTGGCCTCTCGCAAAGTAGTTCAATATCTTTAAAATCTGCATATTACCACTTTGGTATTCAATTATCATCTTATGCAAAATAACACGGGTTTCCATGATGTAGTAACGATCTTCCTAATCCCAAAAACATGTGGGCCCTTTCAAATTTTCCCAGCGTGCTCGGAGTACACCAAATGCCCTTTCAACATTCTTCAGGTATGCCTCCTACATTCTCGCAAAGAGTTGCTTCTTTCTTCTTTGTAGTTGAGAAATGGTTTGGACAATAGTGGCCCATATTGGGTAGATACCATTAGCAATGTAGTACCTCATGTTGTATTGGTGTTGGTGTTTGTTGATGACATAGTAGGCAAGAGGGGCACAACCGGCATGAAGATTGTCAAAAAGATGAGACTGATCAAGTACATTGATATAGTTGAATGAATCAGGAATCCCAAAGAATGCATGCCAAATCCACAAATCATGTGAGGCAACAACTTCAACTATGATGGTGGGCTTTTCGACTTGTCTGGTGTACATGTTGTTGTTAGCAGTTTGACACTTTCTCTCACTGCCAATACATACGGTCCAAGCTGGCATTCCAGGGAATCTACATTCGCTTGCCGCATGGTGGAGCCTAGCAATTTCGACTTCATTTGGCGATCTCAGGTATTGATTGTTTTAAAACCTGTACAACTCATGTACAGAATTTCTTGAGAGATTCTATTGTTGCACTTTTGCCGCTATTGACATGCTCATCAATGCTATCAGCAAGCGGGATGCAAGCATCCGCGGCACTCCAGTCATCTTTTGGACGATGACTGGAGCTCCCGTAGAGTCATTCTTTTGGACGAAAAAATCGTCGCGTTGTTGGAGACAAGTCAAGATCCTCTCAAACAACGGATTTTCCATTTGAAAACGTTGGCGAAACAAGCTTTCTCCATAGAAGAGATTTTCACAAAAGTAATCAGCATTGGTTCTCTCGTTGGCGGCATCTTTATCAAGGGAGCTGAAAGCTCGGCCACTTGTAGAACCAACGTAACCCCCTTACGACGCCTTTGCATTTTGATGTACTGCCTTGCTGTGATGATTTGCATCATTCCAGTGTACTCTTCATCAAAGGAAGATCCGTCAAAATCTCCCTGTATTTTCTTTTTGGTCAAGTAGCTCATGATATTAGATTGGAAGGGAAGATCTGATGACTAAATGACCTTTGAGTTGTGTTTATTTATAGAGGAGAACCAAGAACGGGGATTGAGAACGGGGATCGGAAGAGTAGATAAAAAAAAATCAGTTGAGAACGGAGGTTGAAAATTGTAGATAGTTGCCGAAAAAGTAGATGAAAATTTATTTGAGAATGGGAATTGAGAACGGGGTTAAGAACAATAGCTGGAAAAGTAGTTGAAAATGGAAATTAAAAAAGTACTCCCTCCGTCCCAATTTTATAGTCCCAATTGACACTTTTTGTCGTCCCAAAAATATTGTCCCACTTCAAAACTAAATGGGTAATTATTAATGAATTTCCTCTTTTACCCTTAGATTTAGAAGTTAAAAGTAATAAAAAAGTAAGAAATTGTAATGATTGAAGGGTAAAATAAGAAAAACATGTTTTCAAAAGTACAATGATTATGTTCCCTTATTAAGTTGGAATCCCCAAAATGGACTATAAAATTGGGACGGAGGGAGTAGTTTAGAACGGAGGTTGAAAATGATGTAGATAGTTAAATTGGGATTCAGAAAGTAGAGAAAAATGAGGTGGAGGGAAAGTTAGTTAAATTTGAAACTTTTTGGTTCTACAATAAAATCAACCATTGAGAGAGAGAGAGAGAGAGAGAGAGAGAGAGAATTTCATAATTTGGTACAAAAGCACTTTTTGGTGTCAAATTATGAAAATGACGATACTCATTATCCAACCACCATCGGACTTGCTAACACTACCATTGTGACAGAGAAAATTTACACTTCTTTTAATAGTATTTGATTATGGTTTTTTGTTTTTTTGTTTTTTTTAGGAACATAGGAGTTTTAAGAGTTGAAGATAACAGATACAAGTGCTAACATTCAGACGTAAATACACAGTTTTTTATTTTTTTTTAGGAACATGGGAGTTTTAAGAGTTGAAGATAACAAACACAAGTGTTAACATTCAGATGTAAATACACAATTAAAATAACTATTCAAGACTTTGGATAACAGTCCTTTAACTCTTCAAGATACTATCAACTCTTCTGGGGCCATTTTTGTTAGAGATTTATCCGGTCATTAATTTTATGACTCCAATATTAATTAGTCGAAGTGCGCACAAACTATTCGGTCATCTAGTTATAAAGGAGAAAAAAAAAAGAGTCTTAACCTTGCCTGCACAATTCTCCAAAATTATTATTAGTCTAACAACAAAGTTCTAACCACATGGTACATGTTGTAGACAACAGCTGGGGTTTAATTTAATGAGAAAAAGCCCCTGAATCAATAATTTTCATCACCCTCTCTTTTGTACCCAATCAATAAAGGCATGTCATTGATGGTACCTTGGCCAAAGATTTCACTTTCTTATTATTTTAATACACAAATGAAATCAGCAACTTCAGCAAAAAAACAAAAAATCAAAAAATCAAATTTTTGAAGATTGATAGGCACCGAAACACCGTTTTAGAACAGAGAGGAAACAAGAAATGGAGCCTTGAAATCACTCATCAACTTCTTTCATCCATCTCTCTTTTGCTTCTCCTACTTTCATCTTCACATTCAAATCCACTGTATGATAATCTGGTCCAATGCCTCTCCCAAAACTCTCCATCTTTTAGTCCCATAACAAGTGTAATCTACACTCCAAGTAATGATTCATACTCTTCCCTCCTTCAATTCTCCATTCAAAACCTACGGTTTTCGACTCCCAAAACACCAAAACCACTAGCCATAATCACCCCAGAAATCGATTCTCATGTTCAGGCCACAGTTATATGTTGCAGAAAACACCAACTGCAGCTAAGGATTCGGAGTGGCGGTCATGACTACGAAGGTCTCTCTTATACCTCCAGTTTCCCATTCATAATTCTAGACCTTGTCAATATTAAGTCAATTAGTGTCAACTTAGAAGAAAACAGCGTGTGGGTTGACGCGGGTGCAACACTCGGCGAACTGTATTACCGAATAGCTGAAAGGAGTCCGGTCCATGGTTTCCCGGGGTATTTTCCCTACTGTCGGGGTTGGGGGACACTTCAGTGGAGGTGGGTTTGGGATCATGTTTTCCCTACTGTCGGGGTTGGGGGACACTTCAGTGGAGGTGGGTTTGGGATCATGTTACGGACGTATGGTCTGGCTGCAGATAATATCATCGATGCTTACATAGTAGATGTTGATGGAAGAATTCTCGATCGAGAATCGATGGGTGAGGGTCTGTTTTGGGCCATCAGAGGCGGCGGTGGAGCTAGCTTCGGGGTTATTCTCTCATTCAAAATTAAACTTGTCTGTGTTCCGACAACTGTCGTCACTGTCTTCAGCATTCATAGGACATTGGAAGAAGATGCTACTAAACTTGTTCATAAATGGCAATACATTGGTGATAAACTTGATGAAAATCTCTTCATTAGAATCATTATACAAGCAGTGGGAGAAGGAACAAACAGAACAATTCAAGCCACATTCAACTATCTTTTTCTAGGGAGAGCCAACCAGGTCCTAAAAATAATGAAGGAAAGCTATCCCGAGTTGAGTTTGCAGCGAAAGCACTGTACGGAAATGAGTTGGATCGAATCGGTCCTATACTTTTCCGGGTACCCGAAAGGGGAAACCCTTGATGCCCTTATTAACAGGAAACCCCAACCGAAAAACCTATTCAAGGCTGCATCGGATTTTGTTCAGGAACCCCTGCCAGAAACTGCGCTGGAAGAACTATGGAAATGGTGTTTGGAGGAAGAGAAGCCGATACTGATACTGGATCCGTATGGGGGTCGGATGAGCCAAATACCAGAATCGGCTTTACCGTTCCCTCACCGGAAAGGGAATTTGTACAACATACAGTACTTGGTGAAATAGGAAGATGAAAATACAACAGAGAACCACATGAATTGGTTAAGAAGGATACATGAGCATATGACACCATACGTGTCCCAGTGTCCAAGAGCTGCTTATTTCAACTACAGAGATATTTATCTGGGTAGGAATGAAGGAATGAACTCAACCTATTCAGAGGCTATGGTGTGGGGTACTAAGTATTTCAAACAAAATTTCAGAAGATTGGCAGTTGTGAAGGGAGACGTCGATCCGGGCAATTTCTTCACGTATGAACAAAGCATCCCACCTCTGTTTTTGGAGGGAGAGAGTAGGGAGATTTGAGTAGAAAACAAGAACAAAAACTTGTTCCTCTGTATTGTGGTGTTGTAATGGCATTCCTTCAGGAGATGAATAATTTCAAGTAATATCGATTTTCTGTTCTGTTCAAAACAGATTGCATGCAGTACTAGATCAATTTTGTACTCCTCCCAATCGACTCGAAAAAGGAAGGGGGATGGTGCAGTGCAGCAAATGAACTGCACCGTGCGGGCAGATCTGGACCGTCCCGTTCCGGATATAAATAAAACTCTTCCCCGGAAGAGAAGACTCTTTCCATGGAAGAGTTTTAATTGAATCCGAACTGTTGAAAATACCTTTGGACGGCTGAACTGCTGCGCTGCACGGTGCAGAGCATTTGTTGCACTGCAGGGTCCCAAAAAAAAAAAAAAAGTGAAAAATAAACAACATTGCATGCAATATTACATCAATATTGTAGTCGTCCCAATTGACCCGAAAAAAATGAAAAATAAACAACATTTAATGGAGTCATTGAATATGAGAAAGAGTTCCAAGATTCATGGTGTAATATCATTTAACGTCATTACCATGGGAAACTAAAAGTATTACTACTAGTAATTACCACATTAATGTCCATTTATTTATAGTCTAGCAAGAGTTTATTTTCTTTTTGGGCTGTTTATTGTTCAGTTACACAACCTGAAACAGTTCAGACAATTCATTCTTGTTCAATGTGATGGGAGTTGCACTACATAGAGCCGAGATGAACCAGAACTGAGATGAACCAGAACTGAGAAAACAAAACAAGAGGGTAAACAAAAATGAACCATCTTATCTCAATACTATTTACCCTACTCTCTTTACAGTTCTCACTATCCTCCTCCGCGAAATCTCCATCTCCCAAAAAAGAATCATCTGTCCATGACAAATTTATCCGGTGTGTTGCCCCAAAGTCGCGATCGAACAACTTAATCTACCCGAAAAACTCGCCGTCTTATTCATCAATCCTTCAATCATCCATTCAAAACCTAAGGTTCAAAACCTCACAAACACCCACGCCAGAATACATTATCTCGCCTCGCATT
Organism: Vaccinium myrtillus; assembly: GCA_016920895.1. Taxonomy (NCBI): domain Eukaryota; kingdom Viridiplantae; phylum Streptophyta; class Magnoliopsida; order Ericales; family Ericaceae; genus Vaccinium; species Vaccinium myrtillus. Next base: position 13,893,318 of record CM029275.1, on the reverse strand, counting down.
TATTCCCACGTCCAAGTTGCAATCAAGTGCAGTAAGAAGCACAATTTCGAAGTCAGGGCACGAAGTGGAGGCCACGACTATGAGGGCCTCTCCTACACATCACAGAGGCCATTTGTGATCATTGATCTCGCCAACCTTAGAAAAATCACAATCAACACGGATGATGAAAGTGCATGGGTCGAAGCTGGTGCTACAATTGGCGAACTCTACTATCAAATCACCAAAAAAGACAGCACACTTGGTTTCCCAGCCGGTACTTGCCCCACTATCGGAGTTGGTGGGCATATCAGTGGAGGCGGAAAGGGAACCCTAATGAGAAAATTTGGTCTATCGGCTGACAATGTTATAGACGCAGTCTTGGTTGATGTAAATGGGACGGTTCTTGATAGGAAAGCAATGGGGGAGGACCTATTTTGGGCTATCAGAGGAGGTGGAGCCGCGAGTTTTGGAGTTGTTCTTTCATGGAAGGTCAAATTGGTCAGAGTTCCTCCTAAAGTGACCGTTTTCAGCGTCTCCAAAAAACTTGAGGAAGGTGCAACCAAGCTGGTTTACAACTGGCAAAATGTTGCAGACAAACTTCATAAAGACCTATTTATTAGACTAATCATAAAACCTGCAGTTAATTCGAAGGATGAAGACACAGTCGAAGCTGAGTTTAAAGGATTGTTTCTAGGCAGGATTAAACGCCTAATGCCATTGATAAACTCAAGCTTCCCTGAGTTGGATTTGAAGGAGCAGAACTGCAGAGAAATGACTTGGCTAGAATCGATCCTATTTTTCAATAATGGGTACTCTAAGGATGAGTCTACTGGTATTCTACTGAGAAGAATTACACCGGAAGGGCGTTTTTCAAAGCAAAATCAGATTTCGTGACTGATCCTATCGAGGAGAAAGATTTAGAAGAGATTTGGGAGAGATTTCTATCAGGTAAGGGTGTTAATGATTTTGGACCCATCTGGCGGAAGGATGAGCGAGATTCCAGGGAATAATTCTCCATATCCACATAGAGCTGGGAATTTGTTCATGATACAGTACTTCACGAGTTGGAAAAATCCGAAAAGTAAGGTGGCTAAGAAGCGTATGAATTGGATCAACAACCTTTACAATTTCATGGGTCCTTATGTTTCTAAGAACCCAAGGGCTGCATATCTCAACTACAGAGACTTAGACTTGGGAAGGAATGAATATGGAAAGGAAAGTTATGCGGCGGCTGAAGCTTGGGGCAGAACGTACTTCAAAGATAACTTCGAACGATTAGCACAAATAAAGACGGTGGTTGATCCAGAAAATTTCTTCAAGAATGAGCAGAGCATTCCACTCATATGAAAGAGAAGGAAAAAATAAGTTGACATGCTTTGGATTAGAACTTAGAATACTCAAACACCCATCAATAACGCCGGTCACAGAAATGGACGGAAAAATTGTCATGACTGGCTTGACCATTTCTTGGGGGAAGAAAAGTTAAAACAACTTCTCTATCAATACACCCGAACTAATTTCTTCTTCGACCTTCCAAAAATGGATGGATGATTGTGGGTTTGCCTTGAAATTGGGTCTGGCCATGGCATGAGAGTGGTATCAACAGATTTTTTTCCATTAAGTTTCTAGTAGTTTACAGATAATTTTGCTAGGAATCTATATCTAAAACAACACATTTTAAATAATTTTGCTTGTTTTTGTTGTATTTACACACATATACATACATATACACATACAAGCAAAAATAAACTCACGTATAGATAAACTGTATAAATATACTTATATGTATATGTATATATTGTGGTTTTCGGTTGCAAGCGTAGTGAAGCTGGGGAAGGGGAGATTTGACGGGCTATGAAGCACGGATACTCTATTTTGGCCTCCGTATCACATATCGTATCGGATACGGATACGCTCGGATACTCTTCGGATACGTATCCAATACGTTATTTAAAGTATCCTGAATTTAAATTTATTTTTTTGTCTTCGGATACGTTTTGGATACGCTCAGATACGTTTCAGATACGCTATGATACGTTTCGGATACGCGTGGGGGTAAATATGTTATTACTTGAAACATGTGGCTTAAAAGCATAATTAGGGCTTTATATTTGTTTTCTTCCCCTAAATCAATCAACGTAGAAGGCTAGAACTCTGGTTCGATCTTCTCCTCTCTCTCTCTCTCTCTCTCTCTCTCTCTCTCTCTCTCTCTCTAGTAAGCTGCTCTCTGGTTCGATCTTCTCATATATATAGATATGAGGGAGCCTTCACAGGAAACTTCTTGTATATATATATAGGGAGCGCTTCCTATCCGGACTCCGGACTTCCGAACCTCCGTGATCCGAGCATTTTTTTTTGACGATCCGAACCGTCCAATGTGTTCAGAAGGTGTTTTCAAGGGTCCATGGGAAATCTTCAAAAAAAATAATGGGAAGGACTTGATCCAAGCAGTTTTTCGCAAAACTGTAAATATACAGTTTTTGCCAAAAACTGTTTGGATCAAGTCATTCCCGGTATTTTTTTTTGAAGATTTCCCGCGTGGACCGTTGAAAACACCTTTAAACACATTGGACGGTTCGTATTTCCCAAAAACAATTTTTAAAGTGAAAAACTTACATTTTTCTTATTTACGGGAGGTCCTTACTAGAAAATTTGCCTATATGTATATATGTTGTGTGTGTGTGTAAACAGTAGTCAGTGTCAAGGACAAATATGGGATGAGTGAACTAAGTTGGAAGTAAAATCAAAGTGAGTTAACTCAATGAGGAGATAAAAAATGAAGTAGAGGTCCATTTTTTCCCTGATTTCCATTCATCGACTTAACCGACGTTATGGATTGGACTCAACTGGGACCAAACATAAAATAAAAAAGGGTTAAAACGTGTTACAATTGATAATAGAGGGACAAATTTGAGACTGGGATGAAACGAGAGGAACGATTGGTGTAATTTACCCTTTCTTTCAAGCTCATCTTTTATCGCAAAGTAGGCTTAGGAAAAACCTAGAAACGTTTCCCTGGCCCTTCAGGTATGATTACAAACTGGTAACTACAGTCAGAATCTATAATGTCTACTCTCCAAAAGAACCAGATAAAGAACCTAAAAAAAATTCTCAACCATGACCCTGAAGGTAAATTCTACAAAAAAGAACACAACCTAAATGCAAACGCGCACACGCAACAGCAAGGAAAAAGAAGCAGAACGAATCGCATTTTATAAAACAAGTGATCCATGGCAGTGATGCTACAAGAGGATAAGTTCAGAACTTCAAAGTTTTAGGAGAACAGAGGTAACACAAAATTGCCCTATACCATCGCTCCATGTTTTTTACTCCTTGTCACATGCAAAGCATTTGCATCTTAAGTCTTGACCATGGTAAAGTTTATCAAAAAAAATTCTACTTTCCAACCCCAGCTGCAAGAAATGCTACAACAAAATCCCAATTCAAACTTTGGCCGCCAGATCAAAAAGGCAGCAGTTAACTACCCGAAGTTGTGCAACAGGACACACTAGCAGATTGTAGAAGGCTGAATGACAGGGACTGCTGCTCATTGCTCAGTCCAGAGTACCACTCCCTAATACAATTTGTAGGATCAGATGGACTTACAGCTGCTGGAACCTCGTCAGTACTCTTAGTAAGTTCTTTAAAACTGAGAGGAAAGAGACCAAGTAAAGCATTGACAATGGCAATTTGAGAAAGCCGGGACAATTTCTTCGAAGAATTCTGGCACAGAAATGAAGACAACCTGCATCTCAAGTTTTCAACACCGTTGTCTTCATACCCACTAGCATCAACTCCAAGCCTGTAAAATATGGCAAGCTTAGGTAAATGAATTAATTGCATAAACTTGAACAAAGGTATAAAATGAACCAAAATGTTGCAAGGCAATGCTATTTTCACTTCCTTTGAAACTCTCACACCCCCCATGAGAGAGGCAGGATGGAAAAAGGTGTGAGAAACTTAAAGAGTGTGGAGATCATTTCCCTATAAAGTCTTTAGCTCAACCTGCTGATTTCAACTATAATTAATTAGCTAACGCAATTGTGGGACTTAAGAAGATTCTATGCAACAAAAGCAATGTTATTTGGTTTATTGAAAGTGCTCCAACAATTTTCAAGCAGAAAGCATCATACGCTGGCTCACGCCTATATTTTAGGAAGACTACCAGATGAGCATGTCATGCGACTCTTGCCTTTCCACGAACTGTGATCAGATAGCAAAGGGGTATTCCTTGGTGGAGCTCTACATTAAGCGGTAGAAAAAATGATGAATCCTAAAGCAATCAAGTTCTTAAAAGTCGTAACTAAAAGCATTCAATGGTTTATCACTCAAGCATGTTTGACAATAAATAACCAATTAACAATCATATTGCAAATAGGATTTTAATTTTAACTCAAAGAGATTTGTGTTGGATACACCTACTGGAAGGTGTTTCATTTTCATTTACCAAATTCATCCCGAGGTCTCAAATTTTTGTTAAACAAAAAGAATTTGGCGGGAGGACATTATTTGAGATTAGGTCCAACCCAACCTTTTTAACCTCACAAGCCTCATTAATGCACTTATTCCGGAAATACCCCACTGAACACACCCACCTCACATCCACCCATCGAGACCACGATAAATCAGCTCGACATCCACTTAATGAGACCAAAATATATCTCCTCTACTTCTTTAGTATAGATCATCTACCAAGTTGTTTTTTCTTACTACAGTATATAATAAGAACAACATATATCATCATACTAATTGCTATCACAAAAGCTTTCTGAGAATGCAGTTAATTTGCAATAAGTTAAAGTATACAATCCATTTCAGAGATTTTGAAGGCATCCATCTGATCACAAGCGAACTAAAGTAACTTCAATCATTCTTCAACTTTTGGTTGCATAGCTAGAAAAGGGATAGGCTTCTTTGAGGTCCACTGGCCCTCTCTCAGTAACTGGATTGGAAGTCCAGTTGGAATTGAGAGAAGCCAGACTTACGCACAGCGGATACTTTTACAAGGAAAAAGTTAAAAGGGATATGTACCCAAGGGAAGCTTGTAATTCTATGATTTTAAAGGATTGCTGAAATTTACACAAGGCCAAAAGATTGTGTGATGTGCTCCAGTTGCAAAAACACCATGATGATAAAGCAGAGATTATTTGCCAGTACCACAGCACTTCAGTAGAATATTAGGTGGATAACCCTTGCCAATAAAACTAACTGACCCCTCTAAATTAAAGCAACCAAGAGTTCACAACTTACCTTCCCAGATTACCAAGAAGTATAACAGTAACAGAAAAAAAGGTATCTTGGGCACATGATTCCAACAATCTCAACAGCTGATGCACAACGTTGTTGCATGTCCACTCCCAACTCTACAAATCAAGAAGATCATAGATAGATATCAGAAAATACTTCGAAAAAGTAAGCATATCCAACATCTTAGCACCTAATATCAAAATCATAAGTATTTCAGAGTATTTGATAATACCAAGAGATCAACATCATAAGGTAGATTGTTTACTATCAAGCAATAAACAGGGCTACCACCATCCCACAGCAGACGTACGTGCGCACACGTGCACATAGGCAAGCAAGCAAATAGAGCAGCACAAGGAAATCAATAGGGGAAAAGAGAAGGAAAAAGAACAGAGCATGAAAACAAAAGAGACTGGCTAATATATAACATTGCAATCATAACTGTAATAGAAAAATTAAATATAGAGATGAACTCCCATCACAAACAGGGACTCGCAGATGAAAAGTATTTCTAATACACATTTAGATTATACACTGATTAGACAAAGGTATAAAAAGAAATAAATGAGCAAAAAATAACTACACCCAGCATGAAACATCCACATTAGCCATCTCGTTTATATACTTATTCGTATACCTCATACATCCCATCTTTGAATAACCAAATGACTCGATCTTTATAGCCTGTGCAAATGAAAAAGAGCCTATTTTGTGAGTAGAGCCCAATTTCCTGTGCAAATGAAAAAGAGCCTATTTTGCGAGTAGAGCCCAATTTACAGCGTAGCCTATTTCGTCACTATATCCCAATTTACCAACAATGAAGCACTCAATTCTATTATGTAACAATTACAAGAACAAAATAACACGACAAAGCAAATGAAACTAAGAGCTTTTGTTTGGTTTGGTTTTTGAGGGAGGGTTATGAGTGGAGAGAGAGAGAGAAAGAGAAATATGAGTAATAATTGGTGAGAAAACGTATTGGGACCGTGATATGAGAGAGGGCGTGGTTTTGGAAAACCAAAACAAACAAGCTTGAATTTCCAGCAAAAATTGTGAAAAAATAAACACTATTTGTCCATAAAACTCTAAATCAAAACGAAGATTTGCAACTTCTACAACTTTAGCATGACAGACACTATGATCGACTGCACACCTACCAAATTTAGTCAAACAAACTATCCAGTAGTCAAAAATTGCAAACGGAATGATGTTATGAATTAGAAGATACTCAAAAGATGTGGAACCATACCATATTGCATGCTACAAGCTCCACTAGTGAGATTACATCACTGAAATGGCACAAATTCCCATCACAAACAGAGTTTACTTGAGCGGTGGGCATATCGAGCTTGATTAAACAGCAGGATGCACTGCAGCTCATAGGTTGGAGATTTAATTCTCCCTCCAGCGTCCAGGTGTTCTCCGCCTTCTCATTGTAGGACAGAAGCAAAGATGAATTTACTACTTCATTTGAATCTTGATTAACAGTACCAGACACTGCATACTTCTGGAGAAGTTGCAACAGAGATAAAACAACAATTTCCACAGAAACTGCATCCATGGAGAAGGGGCATTGGCTACAAGTAGGGAACTCCAGCGGTGAGGTGGAATCACTTGCTATATTTTCTTTCTCTAGAAATGGGACCAAGGATTTCATGACAGACATTATCAAACCATAATCTTTATGATTGAAATATTGAGATCCAGACACAAAAGCAAAAACATGAAGAATAGTCAGCACCAAGGCAGCATCCGATTTGTGCATTCTGAAGATATTGTACGAAGCCTCACATAAGAACCCAATGTGGTCAATTGCTGCACATAATGCTGCTAATAAAATGCTCCCTGCCAGTAACTGATGCGTTAGAGCCATTTCGTATGACAGATGTACTTCTTCCCCCTTCAGAAAGATGTCGAATCTTGAATCACGAAGGGGTAATGAATGAGAAGATACATCATTATACACCAGAATTCTTCTATTTATAAGGAAATCCTCAATGAGCGTAAGCAACTCCCCAGAGGCGCATAATTCTGAAAGTATACATCTTGTCTGCATATCAGACACCGCTGCATATGAAGCAAATTACAATTTGTTAATCGAAAAGATTCAGAAAATGACAAAAAGTACATGAATGCCAATCGACAACCCTACCTGTGTGCATGTGTCCAGCAAAGGATTCAAAAAAGAGGATAGAACCACTCTTGAGAAAATTTCTGAATTCCTCCATAGCAATTCCAGAAATTTTGTTCAAAAAAACTGAAAAAAATACGCATGCCTTCTCCCTGGAAACAGTAAACACAAACGGAACCCAAAAGAACCAGAAAATGATTAGTACCTATTTCAAATCACCAACTTATGGAACAAAAGTGGATCATTAACATTAAGTAACAACCACAAAACAAGCAACATTGGTTAGAGTCCTGCAAAATGAGAACAATATAATATTACCTAAAACCAATGTTTTCAAACTGAGATAGGTATCATGTATCGCTTTTTTTTCATTTTTATAAATCATATTGGGATACATATCCCGAATCGCAAGATACATTAACCATAATTAATAGACAATTAATAATTAGATATACCTCCTAACACCAAAAGACTGCATATATTTAATGCATTAGGGGTTATGCTTCTTGAAAGAAGGTTTGACTTTTTCCCAATACGTACCAAATCACTGTATGCAAGTATATCATAGGATGTGCCCATGTATCGTAGGATTCTATGTAAAAATGATATGGGGTGGGATACTTATAGTTTTTTGAAGAAGACAATGCGAATCATACGAATCATAGGTTTTTAACAACTATGCCTAAAACTACAATAATATGTAATATACGAACTTAAATTCGAAATCACTCACTTGTGTGAAAGATCTTCAATACTCGAAAGAGCAGGTACAATCTTTTGCACCAGATCGGCCTGAGAAATAGTAGAAAACTGAGACATACAACTTCCCGCAGCACAAAATATCCTTGACATGCTGCTACAGTCCTTGGTATCAGAAAACACAACATAGCATCTGCGAGTATCATCTAGCGCATGTACAAGTGCACTTTGACATAAATTATTTTCCCCTTCAGAGCCACAACTGTGAATATCTGGCATCCCCCTCTCTGCATGGGAATCCTGCGTCTGGTGGGTACACACATTGTCCTCAAATACAGAATTACGCTTACCATTTCCATTGATTGTCAAGTTCTCAAAAGGATCAGCAATACCCCCATTCTTATTCAATGGTGGAACATGGGAAGTTTTAGAAGTGCCAAATTTCCATCTATCGGACTCGGTTCCCGTGTTAACATCGATTTCGCAAGAAGGCTCCTGATTGGCCTGTTCACTTGAAAAACCCTCACAGGAAGTCTCATCTACTGAAGGTCTAGTGTTATCTAATTCAAATGAGTCGTTTTGAACCTCAATCACAGGAAGAGTTGGTGACAGTGGCACCTGAATAGCTTTACGATAGCGGTCCTCATCAACGGCATCATGCAAGTCAAGCAGCTTCATATAGTTCCCTTCCATTTCCTCATAACTTCCCAAATTGCCCCTGCCAGAATCACCTATTACAGCGTCAAATGCCTGCACTTCTCCTCTTTGCATGTCCTTTCGCCCATTAAGGTCACATAAATGGTTCAGCGCTGCTTCTTCACGAGATGCCTTTCTTTTCTTGTGCCCCCTGGCTGGCACAGCAATAGGATTACATTCCAAGTTAGGCACCAGGCATGGGTTCTTTTGCAAGGATTTGCCTGTTTGACTGTTTAACATGCCATGAAGCATGGATAACTTCTCCTCTAGTCGGAGGTGCTGGTTTTTACCCTCGGAAAACAAATGTTCAATGGATTTAACTGCATTCACAATCCTCTTTCTCTTTTTATTGTGCCCAGCCTTCTTCCCAACAGCATCAGTGCACCTTATTCTGGTAACTTCACCAGACAAACTGGAAATGTTTGACTGTGATTTTGATTTCTCTCCTGCCACCATAGCTGATGCCATGACAGACAAAGCACCTCTTCCCTGTGAGCCCATCAATGGTCCGTCAGAAAACGACGACGTACTTGAATTTAACACAGAACTCTGTAACATTTTTCTGTTGGAACCTCTAAGCAGAGGCTCCATTTTAGAATCAGTACCTGAAGTGCACTGAGCACAGTTTCCGACACTACAAGGTAGCAATGGTGCATTACAATCTAGGGTTTGCTTCATAAAATCAGCAGCATCCAGGTCGTTATTACAGTGAAGGTGCGCCGGACATGATTCTTTTGGGAAAAGCTTCCTCTTCAAGTTAAAGCTTGGGTTATTAAAGATGTTACCACTCTGCAGAATAAGCAAACTGTTAACTCCTTACTACATAAGCCATAGACAGAATCTCTTGGGAGCTAGAATAAGCAGAGAAAAAGCATAAAAGAAAATCAAAAAGCTTGCAAAGAAAAGAGAAATAGGATAAATGAGAAACCAAGATAAGACATGAACAGTTGCATTCAGAGCCCTACGTTCCAAAACTGGCCAATTTGGCATGCAGCAGCTAAACACCAATAAACATTTCATAGATAATTAGCTAGATTGTTTCGAATAGAATACGCACATAAAATTTACGTCCAATTATGAAGCGCCAGTTCCGATAAGATCTCACACACCCACCAGATTAATATACGGAATACCGCTCGGCCAAGTAATTATCTAATTCAGCTAACTTGTTTCAAAATGAACTCAAAATAATTACTACGTAATATCCAAATACAAAAAGAGAAACTGGATGCGATTGATGACATAAATTTTCATACCACACACAAAGCACCCACACAATTGACAGAAAATGAAGATGATGTATGCTCAGAGCTTTCATGCAAACGATAAGAAAATCAGAAACCCACCTTTGGCTTGTCATCTCTACCTTCACTGCAATATGAGAAACAGTTATTTAGTAAATCCAGATGATGTGAAAAGTGGACACGTTCCTGCTTTAAGAGATGCAGTTCTTGTTGTAAAATTTTGTTTCGGCCGATTTCCAACTTAGTAACTTTTTTGGCATGCTTCAGTTGCTTCTTTTCAAACTTCAATTGTTCTTTCAGCAGCTTCATTTTAGCAGTTTCAGAATTTGTCCGTATATCTGGTAGATCAACGGGAGCCGCAACCAGTTTTCTAGAGGAGGCAAATTCTAATATTTCGCTTTGTAGGCCCTCTATCCTACGTCGATTGTCTTCTAACTGCTGAGCTAACTGATCTGCACGACGTTTTTCCTCCATGCTCTTTTTCATATTAGCTTCTGCAATCTTCCTTTGCTCTTCTGCTTTCCTCTTCTCTGAATCTGCGCGACTCTTTTCTCTGACCGCCTTTTGTTTCTGCTCCTTGATGCTTTTGATTATATTTTCAGACGTTAACTCTTCCGAAACCAACTTCAACTCAACCATTTCCTGTTTTAACATCTCCAATAGGAGCCCCCCTCTCCCTGTTGCATCAGGTTTCATCTCTTTATCGGAAAGATCAGCAGTCATCTTAACCAATGTTTTTGAGGATTCTTGTTCATCCATATCCTTCTGTAATTTCTCAAACCTTTGTTTCATCTCTTGCAATTGTTGAGACAAATTATTGGCACGGGACTTTTCATCTATGACCTTCTTCTGATTCATTTCTGCAAGGTTCCTTTGCTCTTCTGCTTTTGCCATCTCAGAATCTGCACGTTTTTTCTCTTTCATCACCTTTTGCCTTTCTATCTCAAGCTTTTTCTTTGCATCGACCTTTAGCTTCTCTAACTGGACTCCATTTCCCTCCGACTTTTTCCGTTCAATATCAGCAAGTCTCCTTTCCTCATTCGCCCGACTTTTTTCTGCCTCCACAATTTTCCATGCTTTTTTAGCCTCTTTCTTCTCCGCTTCAGCTTTCTTACACTCTGATTCTGCCGTGATTCTTTCTTTCTCAAGAAGCTCCTTGAGCCGATTTATTTCTGTTTCCCCTTCAGAAATTCGTGCTCGAAGAAGCTTTACTTCTCCATCTAGATCCTGAGATTCTGAGCTTCCTCTTTGCTGCAATGATAGTATCTCAGACTTAAGAGTACGGACCTCATTCTCCAAATAAGTTCTCATAGCTAGTTCTTTTGCATTCTCCTGTCTTTGAATGTCAACCTGTGCTCTCCCCTCTTCATTCACTGGAAAAAGACAAAATATTACAGTAAAATTTAAAATAAAGAAAATGTTATTGACCTACTATATCATTATCCTCTCTAATTGTTATGTGCAAAGATGTGTTAACTTTCATATGCACACAAAAGAATATAAGCCTAATTGAAACAGGGCTGCGGATATCCATGTAACTTCACTGTGTTGACTTCATTTCCTTGAATTCAAATCATACTTTCTGCTTTCCATGAAACACTCACAGTGAGAACTAGTATTACAGTCGTACATGTCAAGGTGAGAAAGGGTAGCATCTCCATAGCTAAAAGTCTGCTAGACTAGTAAAAGGGCAGATAGTATCCCAAGTAAACTGATCACGGAATTATTCAATCTCTAGCCAGAAATAGATCACACCACTAGCATTAGGTATAAAGCTTCTTAGACAAGTGAGTAGTGTTTTCAGGTATGCTACCTAGGGAAAATAGAGATTTGTAATGCTGGGGAAGAAGCAATTAAATGATGGGTGTTGTAGATTGCTCCTTTTTGAAAGGTATTGGACGGATGAAATTTGGAAGAGTGCAAGGATTTCGATTTGCACAACCAATGATCAAATGGAGATTCTGGATTCACAGTGCCACTGGCATTGTCTCTCAAACTGGCTACTTAATGTGTTCAACTTGAGGTTGACCATTCCACCAAAGGTGGAGACAGTGAAGTTACTAGTGAAGAACAACTTCACACTGCAAGCATTTGAAGTTGTAAATGTAACTATCTTTTTAATTACGGAGTAATTTATTCTGGATATCCACCATCCTGCTCTCTGAGAGGTATCATGTTCTATAATTCCTTGTTTGGAAAATGGGGAAAGGGAGAGAGTTTCAAATTTTTCTCTTCCCTTGTTTGGTTGGAGAGAAAAGAAGAGAGAAACCGTTAAATAGAGTTATAGAAAGAGTAAAATTTCCCCCCTCATTTTCTCCCATTTTTCTTCTCAAGTATTTTCCCTCCTCTTCCCTCAATTTCCATAAGTTCCAAACAAATGTTCACCATGACACCATCAATCAAACAAGAAAATCATGGGTTGTGATAAACACATGTAATTTGATTTTTACCTTTCTGAAGACTCTGATTTTCCTTCTGAAGCTTATCATAAGCTTCATTTAGGATATTTAGCCCTTGACGTAGAGCTTGTCGTTTTGCTTCCAGCTTTGAGAATTTCTCTTTCAACTGTACATCAAAACATATATTAGTACTATACGTTAGTCCATGCACAACTTTGCATCGAACAAAATTGGTTAGCCCGGAACAAAAAAACAAACAAACAAGGGGGAGAAAATACCGCAGCACAGCATGGATTCATGGCTTGATTTTTCACCACTACATCCTCCTCCATTGCTGCAAGCATCACGAGGAAAGAAACAATTTGCACTAAGGCTCAGTTTAGATGCGCGGAATCTTGAGGAATGGCAATATGATACAGGAACTCCATGATTGATACATTTGATGAATCACTCGTTAACAAACTAAACACAAATTTTTCTCACAACCATGATAATCTGTCTCTCCAGTGTTCTTGAACTAAACCCTAGTTTACGGTGTACAAAACCCTAGTTTCGAAGTGAACATATACGCGGATATTTGAGGAGCGGAAAAGGAAATCTACCGGATTCGGAGCACAGTCGGTGCAAACAATGGTTCGGATTGATGTATTCGGGTTGGTCCGATTACCTCAGTTTTATCTTATTTTTATTACTTTTATATTTTTGGGTTCGTCGGTCAGGGAGGTTGTCCGGGCAGTTTATAAAGCACATCGGTTAATTCTTTCCGTGATCCAGTAAATAGTAGGATATTCATGCTGGGAAGGAGATTCACTTTCTTCGCCATGACCTCAAAAATCAAAGCGATCAAATGTGTGAAGAGACTGATCAAAAAAAAAAGAACGCTGCTAGGGGTACCCCATGTTTTTGCACCGAAAATGCACCCCACGCCTTCGGGGACCCGCTTTTGGGTCCCACACGAGTAATCTGAACCGTTCATTGTTCTTAAAACATTTTTCCGAGGGGGCCCACCAAAAATCAGCTCAATCGGACGGTTAGAAATGCTTGAACCAAAATCTCACCGTTTCAAAAATCAGCTCAATCCTAGGCCATTTTTTTTCTTTTTTCTTTTTTGTTTTTTTGGTTCAAATTTTAATAATTTAATTTGCCATTAACTTTATTTATTTAATTACTCATTTAATTTGATTTATTCAAATTACATTTTTTCTTTTTCTTTTTTTTTGTTCAAATTTTAATACTTTAATTTACCATTAACTTTATTTATTTAATTACTCATTTAATTTGATTTATTCAAATTACATTTTTTCTTTTTTCTTTTTTTGTTCAAAGACGTCAAAGCTGATGGTCATTGTGGATTCAGGGCAATAGCTGCGCAAATCTATGACACTGAGGAGGAATGGGCTCAAGTGCGATATGATCTTATCCAAGAAATTAATCAGAATAGAGTTCTCTACAATTCGGTTTATCCAGTACAAAATATGGCAGATGATGTACTAGAGTCACTGAGCTGTTGGACGCCTACGGCTGAATCTACAAATTGGATGGACTGTATGACTTTGGGAGTAGTCATCGCATCACGGTACAACATTGTACTACACACATTTGATGAGAATGTTATAGGTTGTTTTACTCATTTGCCCTTGAGATCCCCTCCAGTTCCAGTCCAACAGCGCCAAGAAATAGCTATTGCCCGTATTAACAATCACTTTGTGCAACTTTTTTTGCGCCCTCATTTCCCTGTACCACCCATCCCAATGTGGTGGTGGCAGAATGTGTCGAATGAAGCTAGGGAATGGGCTTTTACTTATAATGTACGTGTCCAATTGTGGTTGAACATACTAGACGTCGTGCCGGGACCACAATTTGGAGGCAATATTGATTAGGGTTGAACGTTGTCAACGTGATTGTAATATTTATTCACTTTAAAACGTGATTGTAATATTTATTTACTTTTAAGTGTGATTGTAATATTATTCACTTTTAGATTATTCATTGTTTTTTAAATTATTCATTGTTAAGACAAATTAATTAATTAACTAAATAAAATAATATAAAGTTTCTAAATATAAAGTCAAATTTAAATGTAAATTTAAGAAAATAATTTACTTGCAAATGTAATTTGAATAAACCAAATTAAATGAGTAATTAAATAAATAAAGTTAATAGTAAATGAAATTATTAAAATTCGACCTAAAAAACCAAAAAAAAAAAAAAAAAAAGGCCGGAGGGAGAGGGTCTAAAAAACCAAAGAAGAAAAAAAAAAAAAAAAAAAGGCCGGAGAGAAGAGAGGGGGGGGGTGCAAGGCCCTCTCTTTCATCATTAAACTACCAGGATTGCATTCATGCTCAACAAGGACAAATACGCAAATCTTCCACTGTAAATCTGACAAATTTCATTGTTTGTGTTTTGAAAAACTGCAGTTGGAGGATGCACTTAACCATATAATGAGGACACACTCCTTTCTTATGATATTGGATTCTGTTGTAGTGCCTTTTTTTTTTTTTTTTTTGAAATTAGAGTTTGAGGTCATTTTTTTGTTGTTTGTTATTTCCTCCAAGATTAATGCAGCTCTAATGTTTTTACGGTGGACATAAAATTGTGTCTTTTTTTACATCTAATTGTTATTTCCTCCAAGGTTAATGCAACTCTAATGTTTTTAAGGTGCACACTAATTGTTCGAGCCGTGCCTTCAGGCATGGGCATCCGCTAATATATAGTAAATAAAACTACTCTCATTTGATCAAAGCAGTAGGCGAAAAAACCGGTGTCAGTGCAATATTTTTCTCCCTTTCTTCATGATCTGCTCTACAGGTTTTTGAGTTCGGTCCTTTTGTCACGAGAATTTGCACTCTATAGTGCACAACCATTGCTTCATGGTACATTTCCGTTTAACTCTCTCTCTCTCTAAAAAATTACTCAAGTATTTGGTTAATTGTGTAGGATTACGTTACGTTCCGTTCATGTGCCGGAAAAAACTCAATTCAATTCTAACCTATATCTCATGATTTGTTCTATTCTATTAACTTATGATGGATGTATTATGCGTGTATGATTGATAGAGTCCACCTCCTACCTATTATGCCATGTTCATACATTGTGTGTGTGGTGGATGGAAATTCTCTGTTGCTCCCGCGGGAAAAGTGTAGGGATGGAAGTAAATCCTCCTCACGAGCTTCTCTCCTACACATTGAGTGAACTCATTAGCACCAACCCGGACTGTGGAGTCTGGAATGGTACTTCGACGATCAAGTCAGTAACGGGAAGATGAATGAATAGTATTCAAATTTAGGGCTTTTTGAGAGAGATGGTGCATATCTCTCCAGTATGATCTTGCTTTTCTTTTGTAGGTAGGGCTTAGCTTGATCTCCAAGGCCCGTGTCCTTTACGCGCGATAACCGCCCAGATGACATCATCACATATGTAACCGGGCATCATTACGTTGGCACATGCATCCAATCTCATCGTGACGCGTATCCATTCTGTTACTGGGGAGTTTCTTGTGACCTTTGAAAGGCTTGAGTTTCACAGTTGGGCCGAACCATTTCCTCCCTGGGTCAAACGGGTGTAAACGGGTTACACCCGTACCCGAATCGCTCAGCCTTCTGGTTTGATTCTCGAGTTTGCTCATTCGGGAAAGCCTTTGGGTCCACTGGCCCCTTCGGAATCAGGCTTGGGTTATTCCCAATTGGGCCTTAGTCCCCTTAGTGACAATTGGGCTTTTCGGCCCATCACCTGAAATAGTTCAGGCCTGCTCTTTTGAATGATTCAGGCCCACACAGTGTGCGTGCATGTTAATCTCGCCCATGCATAGCATGGATTCAACGTTAGTACGTGCTAAAAAAATGTGGTTTAAAGTGCGAAAAATATGCAAAAAGTAGACTTAGTTGTACAGTTTGGTTGTAAATCTTGTTTGAAATAATTAAAGTAAAAAGATCAGTCCCTTTTCTTATGCTTCTTAAATGGAGCTTTAGACATAGATTGTGTCAACACAATCAAACTTTCTTTGAGAAAGATTTGGTTTTGCAGAACCATTCAGTAAAATGTTTTCATTCCCTGTTACAGTGCTTTTAGACAAAACTACTATTGTATTGATAGCCCTTTACAACCCCACATAAGAATACTGCAAAAAGTTCACACAGAGGTATAAACTCGGGAAAACAAAAAGAAGGCAATTTCATTGAGAAATACCAACACAATATAGAAATACCATCCTGATATGCTAACTTGGGGAAGCACTTCTTAGGATAAAACATACCATAGAATTGAGGAAAAAGGACTAAGAAGAATGATGAGGAAGAAAACTATGTTCAAATCACCAAAACATTGCGGCATGACTGCTGAACAAAAGTCGTTCTTAACAACTAAATTATTTACTTTTTCCCGCTGCTTTTGATTCAGGTAGTGTTCCGAATACCTTGTCCCATAATGACGAAGTGATACCGAAGCCTTTGTCCTGGATCCGGAAATGATGGTTCAAGTGATATTTCTGCATAAAAAACAACCAAACTTAGACAAAAAAGATGAAGCCCATTCCCTAAAAACACTTTTTGATAAACTTTACAGGTTTCTATCTTCCGCTTACACTTAAACGAGTCTTTTGTCTTATTTGTCAAAAAAACATGTTTTGTGCACATATGTTTCACTGGAGTCACCGAGGTGGTGGCCCGAGGCGGAAGGTGGGGGGAGGTGATGCCTAGGGGCAACGCACGAGAGGATTCAAGTTGTATTAAAAAAAAAAGTATTACCATCTTAGTATACAGAAACTTTACCAAACATCGCCCCAGTGTCCAACGAAAAGTGAGTCTTTCTATTGGGCCACCACTTGTGAAACACGTTTGATACAGGAATGACAGAGAAGAGAATATCGATACAGAAAGCTTATCAAGTATGGTGTGGCAGAGACATTTCTGAAATTACAAGCCACAATGGAGGTGGTTTGGGTTTGAAATGAAAAGACTACACTTTTATATGCTGAAACTGGGATACGCGTAACCATAAACCAAATGAGGTGAGGATTTGGATATTTGGAACCCTCTATTACAAGTTGCACCAGCTACTGTTCTTACCTTAAGATTTCGGGGTAGTTCGCTTTTCGGCTGTCCATGGTGCAAGTAGTAATGGGTGACATCATAAATCACATAACCAAGTAAACCGCCTCCAAACATAGCAGGAGTGAGAGGAGGAGTGAACATGAGTTTAACCAAGTTCCAGAACTGGCAGAGAGAGAAACAATTGAGTCAATCAATAGAATTTTAATCAGAAGCACAATGACCCATGTTCACACAGATCTGTCTGTTTGCGATAAGATTTTTTTTTTTTCTTTTCCTTTGAAAGCTTTTGCTATAAGATTCAAATCATGCATTCCTGAATATATTGACCAATTTGTCATTAAAATGACCGAGAAAGCACATGAACAGATTGCATTAGATGTTCACTTTTAGTCTTTTTAAAATTACTGACAAGTAGAGATGTAGCAAGTGCGAATAGTACATACTGGCACACAAAGCACAGCTGTTGCAGCAGGAGGGAAAACAAGTCGTAGTCCGTCCATGGGGTGCTTATGATGGCAACCATGTATAAGATAGTGTATGGTGTTTCCCCTATATGCCAAGTATTAGACAACATTAAGCTCGAGTCATCAATGCTTGTTTTTCTGAGAGAAAAAGAGAGAGACTAACCAATAGCTCGTCGTTTTGATGTGAAAAAGGAAGCGATGCAAAGTGTATTCTATCAATGTCCATATAAAAATACCACAGACCATCATCAATGCTATCTGAGGAGAAGTATAGCCCATCCGAGCAGACACGGAGATGTTCCAGCATACAACTGGCAGCCAGATTAGAGGAATCACCCACCACTCGTTTTTGGTCAAAAACTGTTTCATGCGAAAATTAGTCAGAGAAGCAGCGGTATTTGTTGTTATCAATTATCCATTGTCACAAAATACTAAAAAACTACAAAACAGATAGAATATGAATATAGAAAAAGCAAATAGTCAAATGAAATGTCTTCACAAGTGAAATTGCTTAGTTTGTAATATTGAAGAAGAAAGAAAGAAAAGGTAGTACCTCCCAAAAATCGCTTTCAAAAAATCGAGGGCCTTCCTTGCTAGCAATAGGTTGGTGCACCCATTCTTGATAATCCTCTCCGAGGTGGCCCACCTGCGAAAGGTTCAAAACAAATTACAAAGGAAATTGAAATAGCATGATGAACTCTGAACTGACTAGGGAGTGTGAGGTGGACATATAAACCACAATTCCCCATATCTTCGGTTCATTCCGTTTCTTCTTTCTTTAAGTGTGCCACAAACAAAATCAAACTTAATTTTATATTATGTTTCCCCAACTTTGTGGGTACTCACTGCCCACATTCGATTGAAGATAAAATGAAGGTCTCAAATCTGAGTTCATGTAAGTGTCCCCAATGAAAAGTCCATTACTAATTCTCATTTGAGAAAACAAAGAAAATTCAACAAAACAAAAGCTACCCAACTTAAAGTGTAAACAACATAATTGTACATAATATCTTTTTTTTCATCTATCTTTAGCATTAGGCATTCTAGGTGAAGTTAAAGAAATGACAGCCTGAATGATACAGAACCCTGAACCATCTTTAAACAACAATTCACCTGGAAGACAAGGGGTTTATTCAAATCCACTGTGAAGCCTTGTGCAACCATCTTGGAACCAAAATGCGTAACTGAGTCAGAGGTGCAGGAAATAAGGACACAACAAAACTTAGACACCAAACAATCGGAATATTCAACCGCGTAAAACATTATTTATCAGAATATTGCTAGAAAAATAAATGGAAAAGAGCCACTTCTCTGAGATTTTTATAAGAACTTTTTTTTTAATCGGGATTTTTATAAGAACTTAGGTAAGTCTAAATTGTGATGCCTGTCATAAGAAAATAGGAGCAGAGGGTTCCTTTTCCAACTTAAAAAGGGAAGTAAAGATGTTGGATCCAACAATTGAGACATGTAAATTTTGAGCAATTCCATTATGCCAAGCAAAACAAGTATCTCCATGTTCAAGCCGTCTCCAGTTCTAAATTGGTTTCAGCATTTTCAATGCCATGACATAATAAATTTCCTACCATAACTTGTGCAGTTGTGACAGAGTTTACTATACCGCTTATGCTCATAAAGCATTTTCTTACCCAAGAGTTGAAAATGAACATTGCTATCACAAAAAGACCAAGCAGGGCTAAAGAACAGACCTGTACAGCTGAGCAAGTCAATCATAGAGCGAGAAATAAGGCCCACAGCCTGAACCGCTTCGCTCATGAATAAGGCCCACAGCCTTAAATAGAATGCACACTTTTTCTAGGTGCTTTTAGTAATGCATGATACTTATCTTTTTGAATACTTGTGATATTTCTCTTTAAAGTACTTGTTTTTTAATTATGTAGAGTGCCCGTTTAAAAAATTCTACCGGGCCCCAAGACTCAGAACCGGCCTGCAAAACTGCAAATATCCCATTAATCTCAAGAACAAGGAAAGTTTCTGAATTTCCCCGTTCAATTTTGTATCGTTTTCAAATGAATGAAAACTGAATTTTACGAACTACCCAAAAGATCTAAAGAGCCCATACAGTACCACAACAGCGACCACCAACCAAACAGATTAAAACAATGCAATAACTACCAACAATCACATCAAATCCCACAGTGTACCATGAAATCCCCACTTCGAATCACAAATCAATATACAATTCCCATAAATTGCAGGAAAAAAAAATTCCTGCTTAAATCCACCAAAAAACTCAGATCAAATTGAGAACATAAACTAACCCAGAAAAAAGCGGTTCCGATCTGTGACTGCAACAATATCTCTCTCTCTCTCTCTTGAGACCCAGTCTCTACCAGAAGCAGGCGCACCCGCCTCTTTCTCTCTCTCTAAAACCAACGACACAAGTACCAGGAGTTTGCCAACGCCGGCAAGTAATATACTGCAAGAACAGAATGAACCAAGGTTTTTTTTTTTGATCTGGAGAATGAACCAAGGTTACTCTAATTTTATACGCGAAGAATATGCGAGCGTGGTACGATAAATTACGCTATTGGTCCCTATTGGTTTAGAAAACTTTAAATTCGGTATTTATAATCAGGTATGGTTTCCGATTTTTTCTAAAAGTGCTAAAAGTAATTGATGTATTGCGAAAAAATAACTTTTGCGATTCCATGTTTAACTCCTTTACGAGTTTGAGCACTGTTAGAAAAAAATGGGAAACCTAGCCTCAGTTTCTTCACTATAGTGCGTGTAGTTTCAATTCCGTCAGGGTGAATTCTGCTCTAACTTCCGGTTAAAATATGACCAATTTTTTAGGTGTTTCAAGGTGGTTCTAAAAAAAAAAAAAACCTTTTAGACATTTTCAAAACAATAGGGATAATAAAATGCACCATTATCAGTCCGTTTAGCGAGTGGAGAACTGGGGCAGATAAGGGTCTTGGGTTTATAAACTAATCTGGCCTCATTCTTATTTATTGTTTGGTTTCTCCCAAACCTCTCCAAACCATTTTCTTATTGTCATTAAAATGGGCAAAATGGGTTAAACCACACAAAAATACAAAATTCGAGGTTAGACATTCTCCTCATATACATCAACTAAATATCTTTTTAGATGAAATAAGTTGTCTAAAGTACAAAGTCTAAATACAATTTTTTTAGCAGAAACTCACCGTAAGTTATAACAAATATTTTTTTTATCTATCCACTCTTATTCATCCATTTCAACTACTAAATTGATGTCGGGCCGCTTTTCCATCATCTCTTCTAAAACCAATTGGTGTTAGGAATGACTTCAATTAAGTCTTTTATGACATTCGACATCGCACCCGCAAGTCTATTTTTAGAGCGGTCGCAGGGAGTGACATTGTGTAACCAAATCCATGGGGGCCCTTCGGGCTCAACAATTGACTTCTTTTTAGGCTGAGTTCACTCAATTTCATAAAACCAACCAAGATTTTAGCAAATGAAGAAACCATTTGCTAAAATCTTGGTTAATTTTATCACCCGCCAAACTAGTGTATTAGTTTTCTCGTGTTCTAATTGGACCCCTTCCATTTCGAAGTATCTCTTCCTGTTGACAAGGCATAAGTTGATGAAACTAATAGGACCAAAATGAAGTTCAAATTAAACAACGATGACTAATAGTGCAATTTAGCTCATATATGGACGTGAAGGAGAGATCTGTGCCATCTATTTGAACAGACGTGGACGTTGGATTCTAACGGTTGCCAGCCTGGTGACCCTTGTATTTGTACAGCCCATCCGCATGATTCATAGGACGGGAGAGGATCTGGTGTGTCTTTGCTCAGACCATTAAAAAACTCTTTTTGTTTTTATGCAATTTGATTGGAATCTTTAGATATTGTTTTTTTTGTGATTTTATAGACCTTTTTAGTCTCTCTGTAGTCTGTATTGCCTTTCTGGACTCTTAAGAACCACTGTCATTTCGACTAGTCTGTATTGCCTTTCTGGACTCTTAAGAACCACTATCATTTGGACTGATTGGACAATGTACATGTTTTAGTCTCCATATACCCTTATTGGAACTCAACATGCTCTTAATGGGGCTAATATAGTTGGTCAGGTTGTCAAGAGTTTGAATCCCCACACTTGTGTGTGGGTATTATTTCATTTATATTTGTTGGGATTATTTCTCCTAAGTGGGCTCTAATGGGATTATTTTCTCCCCTTTTTATTTTATTTTCAAGCCAAGAATTTATTAAAATTTAAATGAATCGAGGAAAAGAAAGAAAACCACAAAAAAGAATCCAGTCAGCGGGTATTGGACAAAAATAATAATAATAATATGGAGGAAAAACAGGAAAAGGAAAAAAAAAACACAGCAGCTATGAAAGCAGAGGCCAATAACCAATTGCTATGATATCCAAACCAAAAGCCTTGCTCCACATAACACGGCCACAGCTGCAACTCAATCTTATCATCAGCAGAATAGGAACCTGGGACTCCAAGCAATATGAGTAGCAACACAAGTATCCACTGGGATTATTTCTCCCCTTAATGGGGCTATAAGTTGGGTCGGGTTCATAGTGATGGTGGACTTGTTTTGAGATTAATGTAACTCTGATATTTGTATTCTCCGACCGCTTTAATATATATATTAAAAAAAACCACCCACCCGTAGGACCTTAGCTTCGATCCCTACATTAGTGGTTTGGAGCTCCCAATAGATAGTAGTGTCGTGTGACGGAGCAATACTCCATGGTGGAGGTGATGAGATACTATACATGTTATCTTCCAGTACAAAAAAGACTCTTGACAACCATATGTCAGTGCTCTAGGGCCACTAATAATATACAGTATCTTTCTTAAGGGCAAAGCTAATGGTCAGAGTCAATGGTTTGTACTACTAAACTGTCATTTTCTAAGTGTTCAATTTGTTAGAGTCATTAATTGACAATGTTAAGCTTTGAAAACCACTCTGTTCACTTCACATTTCCAAAAAAAATTTCAAAAAGATTATTTCCTTATCTCTCATCTCTCCAATCATTAATCACATTTCTCTCTCTACTCATACCCCTTTCTCCAATCATTAATTCTCATTTCTCTCTCTATCTCTCTCTATCTCTCTCCAATCATTAATTCTCATTTCTCTCTCTAATTATTACTTTTTCCAAAAACTCATCCAAACACTATCTCAAAAATATTTCTCAAAATATTCTTCTCAAAACTCTCAACCAAACAGAGTGAACATCTCTCTCAAATCCCAGTTACTTAGGAACTAAGGCAAGAGGGAAAAGTTCCAAAAAGAAAAATATGATTTCTAGGAGCCCTAGATTTTCCAATGACTAACCCATTCCAAACTTAAATTTATTAATATTCATTTCGTCTCTAAGTCAGTAAATCTATATTTGTGTCTTAAATAAAACGCAAAACAAACAAATGCGTATATAACTATAAAATGGCGTTAAAATTTGAAGTAGACGTTGTAGAACTCTTTGAATTGGTCGCGGTAGCAGTGGGCTCTTTAGGCGACGGTGATTAATTAATTTTTTTCCCCCTTGCTATCAGCTTATGTTTGCATGAAATCTGAAACTTGGAACAAAATCATGTCTGCCAACTGTTTTTCATAATTAGAAAATGAATAGTACCAAGTCATGCATAATTTTTTTTATGAAAGTGTGCAATCATGATTTCAGCTATTTTCAAAGTCAGTCTTCATTCTCTCCTCCCTTTTCCACTCCCAACTCCGGTCACTCCAACCCGTGCCAACACTGGCTAACAACGACCAAATTCAGGAAATCGCCAAAAGATCACTAGCGCCATACAATTTCGGCAAAAACCTTTGGCAACTCCCCGATCTTAAATTTACCCCAAAAAAACTCCCCGATCTTAAGTAGCGAAGCTGTACAGACTTTGAGTTAAAAAGCATATTTAGACCGTCAATTTTTTATTTTTTTTGTGTGTGTGTTTGTGGGGGAGAAGATATTATTTCTCCTATACTAAGGTGTGTTTCAGCCTAAAAAGTTAGCTGGCTTATTTTTCGTCTTTATTTGATTTTTTTTCGTGTTTTTTAGTTTTCCATCAACTTTTTGTATATTATTGGTTCGTCTCGGCGAGAGAAATTAAAAAAGTAAAAAATTAAGATCAAATCATAATTTTTTTTGAATAAAGACAAAAATAAGTAAAAAAGACAGTTTTTTACATTTTTTTCGATCTTATTCAAAAAATTGAAAGTTTTAGTTATAATCTTTTACGTTTTTGGATTCCTCTCACCGAGACGAACCAATAATTAATACTCAAAAAATCGATGCAAAACTAATAAACAAAAAAAAAAAAATCAAATAAAGACAAAACAAAAAGTTAAGTTGGCTTTTTAAACCAAAACACCACTAAATAAGTGGATCATATTTTAAGACCATTGGTCAATGGCATGAGAAATGTGTCATTGCCCCAATTTTGGTCAAGATAATGTTTGTTACTTTGTTAGATTCATTCAGATTATGATGGACAACGAGAATATAAGCAAGGACGAATGCAAAATTTTACTCCTTCATTGGTGGCAAATATGTATATTAAAATAAACGAAAAGATGGATTATGTTATGAATATTTGTCGACTTTAGATAAAAATCAACATAACATACTGACGCGTCGCTTCTTTTCCTTCGGTTTGCTGTTAGGTTTTTTCCCTTTGTATTGATGTAACCGCTTTAATACAAACAAGGTTTGCATAAAAGACAAAGTTTGAAGTTTGATTTTTCTTAACTAAGACTTCTTGTTTCTTTACATATTTCATTTGGTCCATTAAATTTGGCTTTCGAACATTTTTTTTTTTGCCCTCCTTTATTAAAGCAAAAACTATATGAGTAAAGACTTTCAATAGATTTACCCAAAAAAAAAAGACTTTCTATAGAGCAAATAAATAATGAAAAAAAATTCAGGCCTATATAATTTGGGAATATTTTTTTTATTTTACTATAATGATTGCATTTTTAAGAATCGTTATGCTAGTGACCGCAGTCACTTGTCCCTTGGCTCCATCATTGAATATAAGGCTGACAAAGAGAGCTCTAGGTCCTTTCTTTGCCAAATATGACAATCTTAACACACTTTTATCTGTAGGATTGGCCCAACGCAATGATGGTTAAGAGAAAAACTATATGGGAAACCTTTTTTTTTATTTTACTATAATGATTGCATTTTAAAAATCGTTATGCTAGTGACCGCAGTCACTTGTCCCATGGCTCCATCATTGAATATAAGGCTGACAGAGAGCTAGAGAGGTCTTTTCTCTGCCAAATATGGCAATCTTAACGGCCCGGGATCCTTTTATTTCTGTCCCCATCTCTCTGTACCAGATTGCCATGTGTCCATAACAAATCTCAACCGTTCAAAGCAAACAATGATGGTGGCCACCGATGAACACCTCTACAATCTCCAAATTCTCTCCGGCTTGATTGGTGAGGAACTTATTGCCACCATGATGATTAAAGGGTAAGTGCAAGCTGTGATGGCCATGGCTGCAGATTTTGCCCGCTTTTTACCGTTTCATATTACCAACAAATCAACAATTCAAACCTTTCTTTATTAGTAATTGGAAGATTTTTAGATTTTGACTTTAGACTCGACTCAAATAATTTTATTGCTTCATCTGTTTTTCGGATCTAGAGTTCTAGTATCCAATTCTGGGTTTGTGTTCAGAAATCTGAGTCTATCTCTTTCTTTTAGGTTAATTAATTGGATGAGGTGAGGACACATTTGCATTCACCGGAGCAGATGAGACCAAGATAGAGTTGAGTCGACTCAACTGAGAATGGATAAACGAGTCATGACTCATCTGAGTGTGTTTGAGAGAGAGAGATGGAAGAGGATTTTTTTTGAACTGCGAGATGGAAGAACTAACAGAGTTAAAACATGTCAAACAATAAACAGGTGGCAGTCTTATAGCTATGGGACAGAGAGAGAGGACAGATAAAAGGGGACAGGGGATCCGTGGCCAATCTTAACACACTTTTATCTGTAGGATTGGCCCAACGCAATGATGGTTAAGAGAGAAACCTTATTAAATAAAGGGTTAAAGCTTTTCTTTTTTCTTTTTAACCAAACCTGTAGTTCTTTTTAGCAATTTTTTTGGATCCAATAACACTGCATGTGTATAATTTCTGCATTATGTTTTCCAGCAGTGCTAGGTACCCAAAATATTTATCCAGAAATTTACCTAGAAACTGAAATCAGTGGGTCAGATTCATATGTTTTATTCATGTCAAAAGTCATGACATTATCATGTTCTAGATTCTGTATGCATGTAGCAGCTCATGGAAAGAAAAACAGAACCATTGACAATACAGAATATATAAAAGCAAACAAAACAAAATAGTTTCTCTTTGTTGTTTTGTATAGCAGGAAAATAAGAAGCAGAAAACTTAAAACCTCCTAGCAGCATGTCTTACAGTGAGAAGTTGTCAGATTAAGGTATCATACAAATAGATGAAAAGAGAAAAAATGGAATGCAAGAAAGAAAGAAAGAAGACACATTGGAAGAAGTAAGCTGAAACAAGCCTAGTCTTTGGTATTGCCATGCAAATGTATCCTTGTAAGAAACTAGGTTCCTTCCTACCAGAAACTCCATCAGACAGTATGGTACGTACCATTCTCTACGCCTCGAGTTGAATCATCTTGTTTTCTTGCCAGATTCTGGAGGAAGTGTTCCGAACACAATATCCCAAAAGGAAGAGGTGATTCCGAAACCCTTGTCTTGAATTCTGAAGTGATGGTTCATGTGGAACCTCTGTAATAAACAGCAAATAGGAATTTGAAGGTTATAACTTACAATGGTATCATCTTGTTGGCAGAAAAAGAAATTATGTGCACGGTCGTGCTTGTATCGCAGATTTGTAAGGGGAAAGGAAAAGGATTGTTACATGGGCCGGAGCTTCGGGTGCCTGTTGTATTTACTGTGTTTGGACACATCAAACTCCAAATTTTAGGATCCCAGAACTAGACTTAGCCACAGGGATGCGTTGTCTAACTGACTTTACATGAATGAAACTCAAGTTTATTCAGGACATATCACATCATATAGGGCAATTTTACGGTGATAATAATATGTTGA
This sequence comes from Vaccinium myrtillus, assembly GCA_016920895.1. Lineage (NCBI taxonomy): Eukaryota > Viridiplantae > Streptophyta > Magnoliopsida > Ericales > Ericaceae > Vaccinium > Vaccinium myrtillus. The sequence continues at coordinate 13,866,342 of CM029275.1, read as the reverse complement.
AATAAAAAAATAGGAAACACAAGGACATTACAATATTTGTAAAATCTCAGTAATGTTTTTACTCCAACATATTTATTCTAAAGAGTAAACTCAGAAGTATTTGTTTGAAAAGAATAAGGGAACACTTCCATGTTTCATCCCCATACCCGTGTCCTACTGAGTTGATGGAGGTACCTCAGCAAAATTAAAGAGTCCGTTTAACGAAAGAAAAGGGTAATGGAATAAATAGTAGACAGATCCCTCACTAAATCCAAACAGAACCTAAAGAAGTACCTTCAAAGATGACGGAACACCTTTATCTGGCTTCCCGTGGTGCACATAGTAATGAGTGCAATCGTACATTACGTACCCCAATACGCCACCTCCAAACAAAGCAGGGGCAATGGTTGGCGGCGTTGTAAGCTTGATCACGTACCACAACTAGCAGCGACAGGAAAGTAAATCAGAACCAGGAGAAGCTATCAGCAAAATTACAAAGTGCACACATAGCCTTCTCTAGGTATATATTGTCTCCCCCCTAAAGCACTAGCAACTTTTGCATTCATTTGAATTCAAGTGTTGTGAAATGGCCATGAGGTTGCAACATCGATACAAAATTGACAGTCTATGAATGGCCACATCACTATGAGTTTTAAACCTCCCTCAACTGTTTTCAAGCTTCGAATACTATGTTTTTGGTTTGTCTTTTACATCAATTGATCATGGAATGGAGGTCTTCATTCTTTCCAATAATGATTGGCCGGATTATGAAATCTAGAACGATAATGATTGTTTCCTCCATTTCCTCCATCCGGCTGAAGAAATGAAGAAAAACTTCAACCTTCCACAACTTAGCTATATAATGGGAAAGAGAGAAGAAGCTAAAACATACTAGCACCGCTATAATTGCAGCTCCTGCAGGAGGGAAAACAAGTCGTAGTCCATCCATTGGGTGCTTATGATGGCAGCCATGAAGAAGATAGTGTATGGTGTTTCCCCTGCATCATATTAGAATAGTTAGAAATGAAGAAATCCTAGGAAGGGATGTACATAAATAATCTAGGAACAAAATACATATTTTTGCCCCAATCCAAGCCTCATCTATTGTCTTACGTACATATATTGGCTTATAGGTTTTGTTTTCTGTATCTATGGAAAATCTTCTGATTTCAATGCCTTTTGGAACTCTTTGCATTCTTGCTTTAATACTAACGAAGGTATTGCCAAACAACTAAATAATAACAGCTAGACTCCCTATCTGTGGACAACAACTCTGTAAGCAGTCATTTGCTTTGAAGAATGCGAAGCTGACATTTGCTTTGAAGAATGTGAAGCTGATATTTGCTGGAGAAGATACACTTCTAGCTTTTCTCAAGTATGGGACAGAGAAATTTCATATAGCGATTTCAAGTACATTTTTGGGAATTCTGTATAAAACATCTCAATAACATATGATGTAAGGTTTGGAAGGTCTGCGCCTGATGCTTGGGCATGTGTCCGCACCCGGTTTCAGTTCAATTGGGAAATAACTATGGCAAGAGAAAAGAGGAAGCAGGGAGAAGTATTTAACCAATAGCCAGTCGTTTTGATGTGAAAGAGAAACCGGTGCAAGGAGTATTCCAGCAATGTCCAGATAAAGATGCCACCAACCACTGATGCTGCTACTTGAGCAGACGGAACACCCATCTGAACAGCCCTAGAAACAAACCAACACACAACTGGTAGCCAAATGACTGGAACTGCCCACCATACTGTGAGAGTAAAGAACTGTTCACATCACAAAGGGGGGTAAATTAGGCAGCTACTGAATGAAAGGACCATATAAGGATATGAACTGAAAAATAAAAGCAAGTCTCCGACTTCTTGAAGCAGTACTGAGCTATATACAACACGTAATGAATACAATGCTATCTACTGTACAAAAAGTACGGCTAAAATAGATGAACGGGATAGAAACCAAAATGACTAAGCATATGCAAATAAAAGTATTCCAATTGAACCTGTATGTATATACAATTCGCATATGTACACAAATCATGCTACGATGCCGGTCATAGTACGGAAGAGTAGAATCCTTTCAGTAGAAATGTATCCGATTAGTACCTCCATAATGTCACTCTCAAAAAGCCGGGGTCTTTCCTTGCCGACAATAGGCTTGTGAACCCATTCCTCATAAGCTTCTCCAAGATGGCCAACCTGTAAAAAATTCCACGAGTTAACTAAAGTAAGCTGTAAACAAAAACTTACCCAGTGCCTTTATATAAAGTCAAGTATGCTTCTTCTGGATCAAAATATTTGCATACCACTGTATTTATAATTATCAACATGTTTATACATATATATAGGGAGAGAGACACAGGAGCGAGTCATCAAAGTAATTGCAACAGCCTTATGGTGAGGTCCTCAAATAGAACTCTCAAGTCTCAACAAGACAAAGCTGGACACATGTGGATATCAAATGCAGGGATCAGACAATATAATCCGACGCAAATAACTGAAATTTAATATAATCCGATGCAAATAGCTGAAATTTAATCTGATAGCTTACATTTAGACTTCGAAATTAAGTTTGGGAGCTTTTTCTTGATGGGTTTCCAAACAACTTCATGTAGTAGCAATTTGATATCCTTCATGTTAAGACTACAGTTGTGGAAGGATATAGACCCCATCATTTGAAATCCACATCTATCTAACAGTCTTGAGTGAATTTGACACAGTAAATACAATATGATGAAGGAGTTTCAACCAATGTAGCAATACGGGAAACAAAATGTGGAGACGGGAAAAAAAGAAGGCAAGAAAATATTAGCATCACTTGTCCTGTTTGTGTGCATGCTTCCATGTGGAGACGCGATGCATTCATTATATGTGAACGATAAAGGAATGATATGTGGCCAGTTATTCATAAAAAAAAAAGACAGCCAATTAAGACTGCAGACCGTAATGACACTGATACAGTAACCAAATCCGAGCTCCCTTCACACCAAAGGATTTAGAAAATAGATGTTAGACTGATCCTGCTACACATACAAGTTAAAACGATGAACAATATCCAGATAAATGAAATCCCATTGAGCGCAAATGCAAAGATAGCAAAGCAATATTCAAATTTCTAAATGGTAATAGAGACTTAAAATGATGGAATCTGACCTGGAAAACAAGAGGCTTGTTCAAGTCTAGGGTGAAATCCTTTCTGACCATCTTGGCACCTATCAATTAAGCAGGAGGCAAATTATTGTCAATGACAAAATGGCGGCCCATGAACGAATAAGAAAATCAAAACTTAGTTTAAGCTTAAACACAATATCGTAATCTATGAAAACAAAATTTTCGACAATACAGCTATTTGTATGTAGTTTTCGTTATAGAATTTCATTTTTTGATCAACAGTTTTCGTTATAGATTATACCCTGAGTTCTAGAAAATCCATAAATAGCTCTCTGATAATGAGCAGTTACGTGAATAGTCCCATATAGCCTGGGTACTTGCCTGATAACACCACCATCTCATCCAAGGATCCAGCCGTAAACAATAAATCTTTATCCTTTCATCCCATTCTCTACGCCACCCTAACCAATAACATCTAATCTCATACCAGATATATACGGATGTCCAGACTAGATTATGCAGATCTCAACTAATTTATGGAGATCAACCTCACTGTTCACTAGCAGACCCCCATTAAAGAGGGTGAATAGTCCCATCTTTCTACTTAAATTTGCATCCCTTTATTCAATCTAGGGACAACTCCACCTTATATCATTGGATCAAGAAATTCACTAAAATGTGTAATTTTTTTACGCATAATTTGATTTTTCTTTAATATTGTCGGCACTAAAAGCCAAAATAAATAAAAATCATGTACAATAATTAGATAATATAGCTCAAAGGAACATGATAAACTTGGCCAAATATAAAAAAAAAAACTATGTTAATTTTATATAGACCTATGACATAGACCTTTGTATACGTTTTTGTCGGCGCTGAACAAAAATTCTAGAGCCGCCCCTGGTTCAATCCTTCCAAAAATTAATCAAGAAATCAAACATGCCCCAAATGTTTTCTATACAATTGACTAGTCATGATCTTCTTCCAGGAGTAAGACAGACAACAAACAAAATCAACACATAACAAGCAATGTACATACAGAAGGAACAGTAAAATACGAAAAAATGGTTAATGGGGAGAAAATTAATCAATCAACCTGGTGGACAATGCTGGCACCTGGGTGGGTTCTGAAAAACCCAACCTTCGGCTTTTCTCTCTTTTCTGAATCCCCAACTCTCTCTCTCCTCTGCCTCTTTCTTTTTTTCCTGATGGAATGAGGTTTTTTTTTGGGCTGGGCCTGGGAACAATGAGATGAAGAGTTAGCCGATGGTAACGAGTTTTTGATATATTTAGCCTCCGAAATAAGCGTCGGAGAAAGTGGAAAGAAAGTTGAACTTGCGATGGAAAATTTCTCCTAAAGATTGACCATTGTTCATTTGCTGAATGGTGAATACACACACGTACACACACATTTGAAGTTTAGCCCGCGCTTGAAGGGCTGTTCCAGCTGAGTTTCCATGATCATACTTTCGGTTTTCTTCGTTTCTCTTCACGTATATTAATTGAGAAAATGAAAGATACCGAGAATGCCGTAGTGAAAATTTTGAAATCAATTCTAATTTTTGACAATGTCATTTTTTGTGCCAAATTTGGGGTCCGTTTTGGGAAATTGCCAAAAATTATGTGCATGCGTTTAAAATCGTAGGAAGTCGGAAAAATAACTTTGGTAATGCCATTTTGGTGTATGGATGGATTTGCTCTAATTGGTAGTTTTGATAAATTAATTCAACACTTAAAACTGGATGTTTGATAACCATATTTATCTTTGCTAAATATTTATGTCTTAAACTTTAGGCACTCCTAGTATAACTTAAAATAGGTTAATGCTTACTTAATTTAAGTTGAATTCATGAATATATATTTTCATCTCCTTTTTCCACCACCACCACTCCAAAGATCGACGTTACCACCACCACGAACAACCATTCCACTATTTCCACCACTGCCGACCACTCCACTACTGCCATCACCATCACTAACAGAACCACCGCCGAAACTCCACCACCATCTCACACCACCACCACCCCACCCACCTCCATACTTCCTTCCCTCCACCTCTCCACAATGTTCCACTTTTATAATCACTCACCTCTTTACCATTACAAGTGCACCACCAGTTGATACCGCGCAACATCACCACCCCTACCCCACAACCGCGAACTCTCCACCACCATCATAGTCACCATCATTGACAAATTGCTCTGTCGTAATTGCTTATTGATCACTATCCACACAAATAAAAAATTAATAAGCAAATAAATTAACAATTACTTAAATATTTAGTTAATTAGTTATATTCTCTAGCCTGAGTTTAGTTTAGTCCTACTTGAAAGTTGACTATGATTTAGTTTCCCATAAATAATACTAAAAACTTTAGCTCACTAGCAAATCAAACTGGCCCTGGTGGGTTGGTGACTCTCTTCTAAAGCTCACCAAGAGCCTTATTTGATGAATTCAAGAGTTCATTGTGTTGCAATTGGCTAAAACCTTTGAAGTTTGGCTAACCTAACAGGCTTGATTTTTTAAAACCTTTGAAGTTTGGCTAGAAGTAAACTCTGAACGGAACAAAGAAATTACTCACAAATATAAAGCAAAGATACAAGACGTACTTAAAGATCATACGAATATAAACTACTAAAACGCAAAATAAAAGAAAAATTAAAGAGAATCTTAAGACAGAACAAATAAGAAAATTTGCTAAGAATCTTTCACAATTTTGACAAATTCTCAACATTATCTTGACCGGATCAAAAATGATTTAGTGAACCAAGTTTCTCTACGGCCAAGCAAGTTTTCTATGGACAATCACATAAGATCGGACCAAGATGAATATGTTGCACATGTTTAGATTATGCGTATGTTTCCCCGGGGGCGTGATGTCCTTTCGAGCTGTCCGTGCTCGGCGATCAACGGACTAGATCAATTCGGTAATGAACAATACAGATCTGTTTGGGTCAGAACAGATCTGGGGCTGTCCCTTAGGGGACAACACACCCCGGCTTTCACATATAATTGGTACTCCTAATAGTGCAACATTAAGTTTTAAGGTTGACCAGCAATAGTGCAACCTATTATGTGAGACCCGATTAAGGTTGACCAACAATAGTGCAACATTGATTTGTAAGTACTTCAAGACTCAGAATATTTGTTGAGGTTCTGAGATCCACCAATAAGCTTAAGGTGCAAAATCATATTTTATGGTGTAACAGCTAATGGAACTCACGAGACCGTGTTAAAAGTGATCACTAATGATGAAATCATTTTAAAGTAATGATAAAAAACAGCGATTACTTTCAATAGAAGATGATGAATTAATTTGCAGGTACAACAAATTGTAGTTACTTAAATTACGTCGCTACAAGATAACTAGATTCTGCATTAGGTTCTGTTTGGAAATTGGGAAAAGATATAGAAAGGAAGGGAAAATGTTAAAAATTTTCTCATCCTTATTTGGTTCTTTAAAAGGAGAGGGAAAATTTTAAATTTTAAATTCTAAATTCTAACTCAACTTTTGTCTTAATTTCTCTTCAATTTCCCCTCTCATTTTCCCCTTCGTTATTTTCTCTTCTTTCCCTTTCTTTCCCTAACTTCCAAACAGAGCATCAGTTCCACAAGTTTTATGAGGATGTTTGGTTTCTTTTGTCCATATTTTCTTCTTTCTATAGCTTAATTAGCGGGTGTTCCACTATAAAAAAACAGTTTTTTCCAAAAATCAAGACATACCATTCTCTTACAGCATCATATAAAAAATTGTGAAAAGTCCCTTAGTGGAACACGCCCGTATCATCATCAAATTCTTTGGTCTGCTTTTGATTACAACCAGATGAACTTGTTCAACAATTCACTCCTTAAAACAAGTTACAACATTGAGTCTGTTACTATTATTAAAGGTTCTTCTATTTACAGCCTATTGAATTGATAACAAGATGGGAAGAAGATAAAAAAAAATAAACAATCCAGCGTACTTTTTTCACCTTTTTTATACCCACACATTCATATATATTTATCACACATTTCAATATACTTTTTAAATCTTAACGACAACAGCCCAATGCACTAATTTTAGAATTTTCTTATTATTAAAAAGCAAACTTCCAATATATATATAACCGAACAATGCTACCAACACAACCAGGGCTGGCCCTGGGCACAAGCCCACCAAGCCGCCGCTTAGGGCCTCCGTTTTTGGGCTAGTACGAGGTCCCCCAAATGGTAGAAGTTATATATTTAGCATGTCAATGTTTTTACACATAAGGTTGTCGTGGTGCAACGGTAAGTCCATAAAGTTTTGATTCCTTCCGGCTCCATTTTTTGATACCAGTATATGTTGAAAATGTAAAAAAAAAACCAATGCAAATGCTGGCGACAAACTGGAACACTCAACCTTGAGGGACTATATATATACCATTCCACTCATAGAACCACTGCAACTCTAGTTATTTCATAGGCATGTTTGGATCAACTAATATATGTACAATTGTTTGAGAGGTCCCATTATTAAACCACGCTTAGGGCCCCGAAAAACTCAGTGCTGCGCTTGAACACACTCTTGAAACAAAATGCGTCCGAAAATGGCCTAAAAAACAATAGTATCCGGAGTTATATTTTAAAGTTGTGTTCGTATCGCACTCTGTCATAGATATACTCCTATATACTCCTATTTTTAGACCACGGACCTAGCCCCTGTGGTTACTGAATAGTGAATATCCATTCCCAGAAAGCCAGGGTCAAAATCGATAACACCACCAAACCCACTCACTATAAATAAACAAACAAAAATACCAACAAGAAAACACACACACACACACACACACACACACAAAAAAAGGAAAAAAACCGTACCAACTATAAATAACTCCCACAGTCATTTCACCTCAAACCCCCCTCCATTTCCGTTCCTCCAATCCACTTTCCCTCTCTTCGTCTCTCTCGTCACTTCCCCACCAGATCTCCACCCCACCCATCCAAAAAATGAGAGAAATCCTCCACATCCAAGGCGGTCAATGCGGCAATCAGATCGGCGCCAAATTCTGGGAAGTGATCTGCGACGAGCACGGCATCGACGGCACCGGGAAATACGCTGGCGACTCCGAGCTCCAGCTCGAGCGCATCAACGTCTACTATAATGAAGCCAGCGGCGGACGGTACGTCCCTCGCGCCGTCCTCATGGACCTCGAGCCCGGTACCATGGACTCGGTCCGATCCGGCCCCTTTGGCCAGATCTTCCGGCCCGATAACTTCGTGTTTGGGCAGTCTGGGGCGGGGAATAATTGGGCTAAAGGGCATTATACGGAGGGTGCTGAGCTGATTGATTCGGTTCTTGATGTTGTGAGGAAGGAGGCTGAGAATTGTGATTGCTTGCAGGGTATTTTTTACAAACCCATTTAACTGTTTATACATCTTGATTTTGGGTGGAATCGGTGATAATTAATGTGAATTGTCATTTTCTATATGGGTTTTTGCTTTGGTTTGAGAATTGGGTATGCTTTTTGGTTTGTGTTGTTTTTGTTTATTGTGGTTGGATCTGCCATGGTAATGGGAATTGGGAGTTCTTATGCTCCTGGGTATTACATTTCTGTACATCAATAATACGCACGTATGCATGAATGTATGCACGTGTATTGCAAGCGGTATTTCTTCTTCTTCAAAAAATTCTTCATATATATGTTTCTTTGAGGCAGAAAAAAAAAACACTATTTCTTTGAGAATGAATTGTTGGATGTTTTGTGTTTTTGCTTTGGTTTGACAAATGGATGTGCTTTATGGTTTTTGTGTTTTCTTTTGTTTATTGTGGTTAGATCCGGCATGATTTATTATCTTAATGGGTATTTGCATGTCAGTGCACCAGTTTTACGTATGCATGTTTTTTGTATTCATATGCATGAACCTTCTCCTTGTGTGGCAGTTTTGTTGATTTCTGTTTTATTGGAGGTTTTATTTTGTTTTCTATGTGGGTTGGTACTTTGGTTTGCAAAATGGATGAGCTTTCCCCTTCGGATTGTGAGAAAGGGTGTGATGAGAAAGGAGAGCCCTTTCTCACCAAATCAAACCATTTTTGGTGAGATTTGGTAAAAAAGGGAAGGAGCCAATCAAAAAATATTCCTCATGTATCTTTCTCTTCATTTCTTACCAAATTACTCTGTCCAAATGAGTGATTTGATAAGAAACTCTTATCATTTTTTTTTCTTTTCTTACCAAATCACTCAATCCAAAGGGGCTAGGTGATATGCGTCTTTTTGTTTTGTTTATTGTTGTTAGATCTGGCATGATTGCGGAATTGGGGTTTTTTTTCGTGTGGGTATTTCCTTCCTTATGGCCTGTATTGCCTTTCAGTGCATCAGCAATACGCATGCATGTATTTATGCACATTTATTGTATTCATATGCATGAATAATCTCCCTTGCTCGGCAATTTTGCTGATTTCTGTATTAGGCACATGGCAACAAGAAAGATTGTATGTTTGTTTGAGTAAGAGTTGTTGGAGAATTCTCGGAGGTGGAGGCTAATTGGGGCTTGTTTATTTGAGAGTTGTTTTTTTCTTTTTTTGTTTTTTTCCCCGAGTGTGTTTTTTTATTTGGCTTGACAATTGGATATGTATGTTTTCTGATTTTGTTTTTGGGTTGGCTATGTTTAGATCTAGCGTTGTATGGAAACTTGGATTCATTCTCTTTCTTTATTTATTTGTATAACCGGATCTCCGAGCTAGCTTGCGCACGATTAATTCTCTTTATTGCATTTCTAAGTTAGCAATAGCACTTTATTTCTGAGGTCAATTCGGATCTATTGCACTGTTTTACTGGGATTTTATGGGCTTATTGTTTTCTATTTATCTTTTGTTCTTAGGCTCTGTTTGGGGTATAATATTTCTCCCAAAAATATTTTACCCATTGTTCTTATTTGGTCAGGGAAAACTACATAAGATATTTTTTCTTAATTTGAAAATAATTTCCCATTAAAAGAGCAAAAATGTTTCACTTTGCTGACGGACATCCGTGTTAAAGCATTCACCTCAAAACCAATTGGCTGTGAGTGGAGAGGCCGCCCAGGCTCGGTCGCCTAAACTGATCAGTCCTCGAAGTTTGTTCGTGATCTCTCCACATTGTTGACCCTCCAATTGGTCACCAAAGTTCTACAAAAACAAGAAAAAGGATCTCAGATCTGATTTACTTGCAACACAATTGTGCTTTACTATGTATCGATTGAATCTTTAAAATTTGAATCAACTCTTACTGCATTTATGCCCTAATCTCAAGTAGCTTTGATTTTATTTCAATGTTTGCAATGCCTTCTGATTCTTGGTATTTCTCACTTAGTCATTTGGAATCACCATTATGTTGGTATTTTTTTTAATAAGCAATATTCTTAGAGGGTATAAAAGTTCAGCAGTAGTAAGTGAACTTCTGCCATCACATTCTTTAGTTCCCTACATGAACAGTTGAAGTTCTTTCGTTTGTTTCGAATTGCACTAAAACTTTTTCAATTGACAGGATTTCAAGTTTGTCATTCATTGGGTGGAGGCACGGGATCTGGTATGGGCACCCTTCTCATTTCCAAGATCAGGGAAGAGTATCCAGATCGAATGATGTTGACATTTTCAGTCTTTCCTTCTCCTAAAGTATCTGACACTGTTGTTGAGCCCTACAATGCCACACTTTCTGTTCATCAACTTGTTGAGAATGCTGATGAATGTATGGTTTTGGACAATGAAGCACTCTATGACATATGCTTCCGTACCCTGAAGCTTTCAACACCCACTTGTAAGTCAGTTTTCTTTTAACCACCATATATCAACTTTGATAGGTTTAGTTGAAAGCATCTCCATTTTCTTTTTATTTGAGAGTAATTGGACAATGAGGCTTACTTTCCCACCTGAAGTCTTACTCGTGGTATCATGTTTTTTTCATACTTCATCTGTAAGTGCAGTACCTTAGTAAGTTGTCAAATGGACTGTGGTTACATCTTGAAGCACTATTTAATTCTGAAAGCACCATCAAAATTTAACATACTGACACACACATGTAAAGAGGTAGACTGCCTGAATAAATTTGAACCAATAGCTAGGCCCGGTTTGGCTTCAGGCTTAAGGTGGCCTTTTGCATTTTGGTTAAATCAGCCAAAAAGGTGTGAATTAAAAAGCTCTCTTTATTTGGTTAAAGGCTTTTAAGCTGGGTTTTATGAAGTGTTCTTGTTGCCGAAAGGTTGGATTGTAAATTTTATGCCAGGGCCTATAAGCCTCGATCCAGATGCTCTTTTTTCTTGATGCTCTTTTGTGCTTGCAGAGCAACAAGCCCTAGCCTTTTAAGCCTACAGCCTGATGCTACCTTAATGAAGTTGGTTAAGATCATTTTTTTCTTGTCCATTTTCATGTTCCTATGTCCCAAATTATTTGTCCGTTTGGAAAAGCCGACGAACATAATTCTATGGTATTTGCATTTGCTCCTCTCTTGAATTGAAGTGAGAACTCTAGCTTGAATTAAAGGGCGTTTGTGAAAAACTAAGCTGCTATTACAATATTGACTTAATAAGTTGGATTTCCGACAATGGACCATAAGCATTCGGATGGATGGTTACACAACATGCTTCAGCTGGGTGTTTATTCAGATAGCAAGTTGGCCAAATGATATTGGAAGTTACATGCTCTAGTCATTGAAAGTTCACAAAATATTGTTGTCTTATTTCAGTTGGTGATCTCAACCACCTGATCTCTGCCACAATGAGTGGTGTTACATGCTGTCTTCGTTTCCCCGGACAACTCAACTCTGACCTTCGGAAACTCGCGGTTAACCTAATCCCATTCCCTCGTCTCCACTTCTTCATGGTCGGATTTGCACCGTTGACCTCAAGAGGGTCCCAGCAGTACCGAGCCCTCACCGTCCCCGAGCTGACTCAGCAGATGTGGGATTCCAAGAACATGATGTGCGCCGCTGATCCTCGCCACGGACGATACTTAACTGCCTCAGCCATGTTCCGCGGAAAAATGAGCACCAAAGAAGTTGATGAGCAGATGATAAATGTCCAAAACAAGAACTCTTCCTACTTTGTGGAGTGGATTCCTAATAATGTTAAGTCAAGCGTATGCGATATTCCCCCAAAGGGTCTTAAAATGGCATCCACTTTTATTGGGAACTCGACGTCGATTCAGGAGATGTTCCGGCGGGTGAGCGAGCAGTTTACGGCAATGTTCAGGCGGAAGGCTTTCTTGCATTGGTACACAGGTGAGGGAATGGATGAGATGGAGTTCACCGAGGCTGAGAGCAACATGAATGATCTTGTGGCCGAGTACCAGCAATATCAGGACGCAACTGCTGATGAGGAGGAGTATGAGGAGGAAGAAGAGGAGGTCGCCGCTTGAGGTGTTATTATCTGTCACATCTTTTAAGTTTGTTCTGGAGCATGACTTTGGTTGTCTTGCTTTGGGGGAGTGATTGTGAGCCTGTCATGTGAGAGTTAAATAGAGATTGAGATAGTTGGTACTGTATGTGTGTATGAGTCATGGTCTTTGTTTCTGAGCTGGGTTTGTTACTCTGCTTTTTCATTGTTGGACTTGAACCATGCATGATTGGAATTAAGTAGATATGTGATTTGGCTTTTGTGCTGTATATGTTGTCTCTCTCCATTTTATGCATTAGTCGAGTTGCGTCAGTACGTGTAAGCTGACCCGGACACCTAAGTTATCAAAAACAATTGTTGAATCTGTATATGTATATGTTATCTGTGCCTGTTGATGTGTCATTATAGAATCTGTATATGTAGATGTAATCTCTCTTTGGTGAAGATAGTATGTTTGAAATTAACTTCAAGAATTTTGTCATCACATCAGCGTGTGCTAATCAAGAACAACCTTTTTTTTTTTTTGAGAGCAAGTATCTGCAATAGGCAAAGGAACGGACTCCGGTTTACGGTGCGGATACGCGACCCAATAAACAATAATTAGGAAATCACATACGTTTGCTTATTATGTGTGGTTTCGCTGCATGGCAGCGATAGTTCGCTTGCAAGGATGAGCCTCGGTGAACGGCTTAGCTTGCAAGGACTCGAAGCTCGCTGAAACCGATGACTTCTACCTTGGAAGGCTACGATTGGCAGGCAACACATCGAATCCATTCGGTGGACGTATAAATGTTGGGTCCCTCCTAATTCTAATTTTTTTGTGGAGTCTCAATAATTTTGTGTTAGCCCAATAATTTGTTTTGGCCCGAAAAGAATTAATTCGTGGGCTTGTTTTTGGATAGAAGATTCTACACTTTTTGTTATGATGGTACATCACTAGCACATTCTTTGTTAGCTTCAAGTGCGATCATTTTGCTTTCGGGTTTCAGCAGCTTATTTCCGATATCTGGGGCTGATTTTATTCATCATTTGGGGTCTCCATTTCAGCTGCTTTTGGAAGCTTTTCTTCATCAAATCTGGTGAGGTCTTTCCTCTTATTTGTTGTAATTTGTTGGATATACCTTAGGGTGTTTGTGAGATCTTTGCATCTCTCGTAAACCAAATTGTAAGAACTTTGATGATAGAGGAATCGAACCTCGGTCCTCATGAGATCCATTTCAGAGTCCCGTGTTAATAATCGGAGCCGGTGAATGGTTCTTTCAAAAAAAAAAAAAAATTCAATTTATTCAAATATAGGTAAGAGCTTGCACGCACTTCGGACTAATCCCTACAGCTCCTCCCGTAGCTCTTTCACACGCTTACGCGTGGAGGTGACCACTTGACCTACCCATTGGGGTTAGTTCAATATTCCACTTTTGTCCCTGCAAATTCAAGAACAAGTTCTTAATTCTTATCAATATCAGAATGGAAAAAACCACGCGTACACCACATGTGTACACACCATTTACACACCACCCCATCCGGACCGTCCAAACACTTCTTGGACGTTCTGGATTTGAAATGCATTTATGACCGGTCATAATGCATTTCAAATCTAGAAAGTCCAAAAAGTGTTTGGACGGTTCGGATGAGGTGGTGTGCAAGTGGTGTGCGCGAATATGGTGTGCAAGTAGCATTACTTTATCAGAATGAACTGATTGTTTACAAGAACTCTTAAAAAGATGTTTCGAAAAAAATTGAATGGTTCCGATCAGTTGTCAACAAAATATATATTTGGTTTGTTATTATCAAGCCAGCTGATGGCTAGAAATGTGCTTAAAAAAGATCGCACATGTATTTGGGTCGAGTAAGATCTGAATTTCAGTGTTCCGATTATGCCTTTCACATTCCTCCCCCAGTTGAACTAGCATGTGATGTGATGCACCCAAACCCATGAGGAACCAAGAGAGAGCACGAATATTCTACGTGTGTGTAAGTAATACAGTATACGCAAAGCAAAGAATGCTACTACTCAAACGAAAGTCTTCAAAATTCGGATAAAGATGGGTTGGCCTAGTGGTCAAAATTTGGAACTCGTAGGTGCTATCAATTCTTTTGGGACTAGTCTATATAGAGTTTTGTTCTGGCTTTTAATGTGGATCCCGCTAGTGGATAGTGAGATTAGTCTCCCAAGATTAGTCGAGGTGCGCGAATGCTGATCCGGACACCTGATTATAAAAAAAAAAAAAACCTGTTCGATGTTCATGAGCACAAATCAACCATGTGAGATCCACAAATCCTCCGGGCTTGGGCATCCCCACCATTGGGAGCAAGTTTGAGCAATTTGAACTATATATTGTTATTCCTCATTCGTAACGCGTAAAATATTGTTTATTCATAACTTCATTTACATCAAGAAAAACTCCCGATTCTTCATCAAAATTGAAGAGTATTGTTTAGTTTTGAGAACAAGTTTGAGCAATTTGAAGTATATGAATCAATCAATCTTTGAATTTTTGTTTAACAGAAAATTCAAAAGTGAGTGAAGAGCGGAACATTGCCCTACTGTCACTACACTAGAAAATTTCTAGGAATAGTCACGGGGTTGAGTCATTCCATGAACTTAAAACATTTATAGACAATGTTACCAAGAGAAGCAACAAAATTGATTGACATGGTTGATTTTATGATGTCTTATTGGGAAGATGGTGGTTTTCAAATGGTATGGATTGTATATCGAATTTTGTTGACTATACTGGTTACAGTTGCTTCTGCCAAAAAAGGACTTTTTTTCTAAGTTTAAGTTGATAAAAACTTACCTTTGGACATCATATCGCTATAGAGATTATGTAGGTTGATTGTGATCTCGATTAAAAATGAGTATTTTCACAAGTTAATGTACAATGACTTTATTGAAGAATTTGTTTCAAAAAATGCAAAGAGTAGTTGTTTTCCTTGAATCAGATCGATAATCGTAAAACACTATAACTAGAGTTATATTTTGATTTTTATTTGAACATTCACATTTTTTCAATTTGTATATATTTTCATTTTTGATGACTTAATAAGAATTTGGCAACCATATTTGGGCTCAAACTCCGGCAACCCAAACATCAGGACCGCACTAATTGTGTTGATTTGTGTTCTGTGAGCCTCTTATCCGTGTCCATAACATTACTCCTCCTCATGTGAAAGTTATGCCTATTTTATTTCCCGTTTCTTTTTTTTTTGGAGACAAGTTTCACTAATTTAATAATGTCAAATGCAACTACTTGAATTGAAAAACAGATTAAATTGTTATTTATTTCCACTTGCCAGCGGACGCTTACTTTCTCGCCTTATAAAAGGATCATCAGCTAATGATTATGCATCATCATTTACAATTTTTTCTTTATCCGAATTTCACAAGTATTATCTTTTATTATCAATTAAAATGGGAGGTAAAACCTTCTTGTTACTAGCAGTACTCCTTGCTCTGTATTCCTCTGTTTCCTTAGCTGATGATCCAGGTCCTCTACAAGATTTTTGTGTGGCAGACTACAGCAGCCAAGGTACGTCCTGTATCGGTCGATAGTTGTACCGGGTCATACACCTTTCAATACTGTTGCACCCTAATACACCCTAGAAGTGAAAATTTACATACGTATCGGTCAGTAACCGTCACATATTGATCCATTTTTTTTTATTGACATACTTGTTTACTGTCGATATTCGACTCCTACAAGTGATTTGTACACTTTAAGAATATTTTTTTCACGTGATTTTTTTAAAACTCAGGACTGATACAACCAATTCTGTTATGTTTCAGTAACATTATTAACCTTTGATGGTCATAGTCATAGCGAGGCCTGTCAATGGATTTGATCCGAATCTGATGACACTGATAATCCAAATCTCAATCGGATCGGATTCATATTCGATCGAATCCGGTCCATTGACAAGTCTAGTCATAGCATTTGTGGACATGTAGATTGTCGAAAAATAACGTGTGGTTTCGCTTTTCTATGGCAGTTTTGGTGAATGGCTACGCTTGCAAGCAACAGAGTCAATCCACGGCCGATGACTTCTTCATGTCTGGGTTCCAAACACCGGGCAACACAACGAACCAACTAGGCTTAAGCATAACACCAGCGTTCGCAGCATCGATACCCGGTACAAACACACTCGGCGTCTCGATGTTACGGATCGACTATGCACCAGGGGGCATATACCCTCCCCACAGCCATCCCAGGGCATCCGAAATCATCATAGTACTTAAAGGGAAGCTTGAAGTGGGGTTCGTCCCGGCACATCCAGATTACCGCCTTTTCAACAAGACTCTTAACGAGGGAGACGCGTTCGTGTTCCCTCAGGGCCTCATCCACTACCAAATCAACACGGGAAAGCACCCGGCCGTAGCCTTTTCGGGTCTCAGTAGCCAGAACCCTGGAGTCATCTTCATTCCTAATACGCTGTTCGGTTCCGTGCCAAAGTTCCCCACTGAACTGCTTGTTAAGGCTTTCCAAGTTGATGCCAATATTATTTCCCAACTCGAGGCTAATTTCTAGAGAAGATATTGGAAATTGCTTGATTTGCGATCTGTTGCTGTGTAATTTGAAATCCTTTTGTGCCAACTACTGGCTGTTTATTTGCTGTTGTAACTGATGTATTCCTACGTACATGTTGATTAATAAAATCTCCTCAAAATTGATTTGTGTAGTCTATTGTTTTGATCCTTGTTTCGCTTTCTGTTTGCCTCAGTTTTTATGATATGCGAAGGCCGCTGATAATGCCAAAACCCCTTTTGTTCCTGCCAAAACTCATTTTGTTCCTGCCAAAACTCTTTCATTACTTGACTGAATTGCCCCTCATGATCTCATCTCTCTCTCTTCCCCCCAAACCCACCTCTATCCTCCCTATCTCTCTCATTTGGCTTAATTTTTTGCATTTTTCGTGTAAAAAATTTCACGCACCACCTCAGGTCGAGGAGATCCTCCTCCTATGCTGCTTGGAGACCCTGTTGTTCTTGGAGAACCTGCAGCAGCAGCAGTTCTTGGCGAAGAAACCGTAGCATTCTACCGTGTTCTTATGCCGAAACTAAACATGATTTGCTCCTACACACCTGCGAAATTCGGTTTTCAGACGACATGCAGATTGTTTAATTTTGTGACGTCAATCAATAATTTGATTGAAACAGGATGTGGATGACATGTTATGAGAGAGAACCCCTTTTGAAACTTGATATTTTTTTTGAAAAAAACCTTTTCCATGGATTTTAATCTTACTTTTTGAGTAAAAAGTAACAATAAACGACGGGAACATGTCCTTGCTAATTTTTTACCAAAATGATGCGACGATACAAAATAACTCAAATTAAAAAAAAAAAGGGCATGGCTACGACATTTTTTGGTGGCGTTTTTTAGGATGAATTATCTATATGATGAAATTGATCCCCATGATGAGTAACAGCGAAACGATGACGTCGAGCTCAATTCGTTGCTTCTGTCGTGCCACGTGAATGCAAACTCCTCGCAAGAGAAGGCGTTCTTCCCCGACTGCGACCACCGGCTTCTGAGAGGAGGAAGAAGATCGGCCATTGGATTCGAGATCGTACAGCATGGAGCACACGCTGCTCAGTGGGGTAGAATACAGAGCTATTGCTTGGACCACCATGATTCCCCAACCGACCTTGTTTTAAGCTTAATTAGCTCAAAGTTCGGAAATTTACGAATTTTTTACGGGAAAAATTGGGGGTTACGATTTGGATGTGGATTCGATCGATTCGACATTGGTGATGAGAGATGATGAGCTGTCGTCTAGCATGGAGGGTAACTTTTTGGAGTCAAGTAGTTCTGAACCACCTTATGCTAATGAGTTGTTATTGGGTGCACAATTGAGGTACAATGAAAAAAAGGAAAAAAGGTACAGGGGAAGAGAGGAGAGATGAGGATCAGTGGCGGAGCCAGGATTTTTAATCCGAGGGGGCCACTAGCCATAAGCATTTGATAGCTCCGTCAATGCCTACGACGAAGGAGCTCCCTCTCATAGGTGGCATTACGAATAGAGGACTAACCTTTGTCCTCGGTCCTTAAAAATCAGCTATATATAAATTAGCTTTACAATTACAAGCTTGACGGCTATGTAAACATTGATAATTTGAGACACTGGAAAACAAGGACGGAGCCCAGATTCGGCCATGGGGTGGCTCCATTCAAGGAAAAACTAATTACATGTTGTATGGAAAAATATGAAGAAAAAAATTACTAGGAAGTCATATAATTACATATAAAAAAATGAGTAACCGTGCTTTATTCATATAAATATGTAAATCGACATGTTTGTGATTTAATTTTGATTGTACATTAATTCCTACCATAGTCCGTAAAGAAACATATAGTAAAATGCAAAACTTTGAGAAAAAATTCAATGTCCAAAGGTTTCATGTTTCTCTCCATTTAATAAAAAAAATTCAGAATCCTTGAGAGAGAGAGAGAAGTATTACACTAGTTGCAATAAAAAGTACAGAAAACTGCACCGTAGGAGAATCGATCCCAGGATGGGGAGTGTGGAACAAGGGCAATCTAACCATTGAGCCAAAGCTCATTTCTTGACAAGTTTTTCCCCGCTATATATTTATTCTATTGTTCGTTACAAATTTTTTTTTTTCAAGTGCGGGGGGGCCAGGGCCCACCCCAGCCCCAATGTACATCCGCCCCTGATGAGGATGATGGAGGTGTGTTTGGGGGAAAGAGAGAGATGAGGGGCAATTCAGTCAAGGAATGAAAGAGTTTTGGCATAAACAAAATAAGTTTTGGCATGAACAAAAGGGGTTTTGGCATTATCAGCAACCTATGCGAATACAAACTTATTTCTTAAAAACACTAGCAAAAAAAAGTAACGTATGTATGTATGTATGTATGTGTGTGTGTTTATATATACACCAATGATCTAATGAGGGATCCCTCAATTTTTTGGTATGCAAATTTCTCGATTCCCGACACGTACCGGTACCGCTTTGTTTATATATATTTTTTGTCTATTACGGCCGCTAGTATTCTAGCGTCAAAATGATATTAACGACTTCACGGCCGCTACACCAAATTCATGTTACATATCATGCAGTACTTCTAATTACCGTCACAATAATGCTACTGTTGCCATTGTGTAGCGCGCTAAAGCTATTTAAAACCTTCACCCAACACAAATTGATTAACTCTTCCTATTTCAAATATTGCAACCAGTAAGTAGAGTGGTCGTCCAATGGTAAGCACTATTCGTTCCTCGTCACTAGTTTTTGACTCGCGTATCCGTTACTGTCCCTATCCTAAATCATCCAAAGTGTCATGATCTGGCGTTTAATTAATTATTACAACTGTTGGGCAGATGATTTCTTTTTCCTTAGCTATCCGAAGATTAAGGGTGGAGTTCTTGCTTAAGCGGATGGGTTTCGTTCTGATAAAAAAAAAAAGAAAATTAAGCGCATGGTTTTCGTCAGGTAGTATTTGTGCTATCAGAAAAGGTCTGATCGATGGTGCTATTTTTGTTTCTTTCCCCTTTGTTTTGGTTTTCATTTTTCGACTATCGAGTGTAATAAACCTCTATTTTTTTTGAACGATAAAAAAAAATTTCATTCATTTCAAGGATAAAAAAGTAAAATTGGTACAATATTTTGTGTGTGTGTGTGTGGTTGGTGTCTTACTAGCTTCATTCTTTTGTATTTGTGTGCTTGGCATGCGATTGGTCGACTTGTATGTTAATTCATATAGTTTGACTTGGATGTCTCATCACGATATAGCGTAGAGTAACAAATCCAGAGTGATTAAAACAACTCCAATTTGCGGATTAGTTTCCCGAGATCGCATATGATATTAATGTAATTTTGGTGAATTACTGGTTTGAACGGTATTTCGTGCGGTAAAGTGCCCGTAGAGAGAAGAAAAATTATTAATTGCTCCTGAAACACCCTTCTTAAAGTTTAAGGATTCATGAATACCACGTGGTGATATTCGGGGAGTGCTAAATGATTACTACAGAGAGAATAGAGGCTGGAGCCTCCAACTCAGGCAGTTGTTAAGCAACCACCACACCGCACGCTTACTATAAGATATACACAGATCGTTGGAATGGTCTAAATCAAAAAGTCAAACCAAAAGTTTCGATACAAAAGTCAAAGCAAATGTTTTTAATTAAAACTTCATATCTAACAACTTCCATTATGATAATATACACGCATTCAAGACGACCATAAAATTTACAACGCGTTTATGGGTACACCACACTTGGGTACCCCAAGTGCACACCAGCCCATCTCAACCGTTCAAAAGCGTTTTGGACGTTATGAATTTTTTACAAACTATTCGCGCAAAGAGTTTAAACTATTCGCGCAAATAGTTTGTTTCAAATCCGGAACGTCCAAAACACTTTTGGACGGTTGAGATAAGTTGGTGGACACCTGGGGTACCCAAGTGTAGTGTACGCACATCTCCTTACCCCTTCGGCATACGTGTAACAGTCCCAATTCTAGGGGAATTACCACCCCTAACGGGATGAGGATGATTAAGACATTGAACTCAATAATTTCAAACCTAATCCAAACCCCTAAATCAAGGGACCTGATCCTAAGAGATTCTTCCTCTTACACCTATATAATTAAAGACACCCAAAAATATATACCTGGATTTGGGGGGCCTGTCGTGAAGGAAACACGGCAAGGTCTGCCGTGTCTAAAAGGGGAAATGGGAGCCGTCCTTGAACCTCTTGGACCATTTTTGGGAAGAAATTAAACAAGCTATAAACAATTTGAGATTAATGATTTTCGGATTTTTTATGGGAAAGATGATTCAAAGTAACCACTCATTATTCTTAAAATATTTTTAATGGGTTCCTGTAAAAAATTAACTCAATCTATCTGATACTAATAATAAGAGGTTTTTCAGAAGTCGAAGGACAATTTGAGATTGATGATTTATTGATTCTTTGCGAGGTCCATTTCAGATCCACCACAGATGATTCAAGCCACTAATCATTATTCTTAAAATACTTTTATAGGTTCCGGCAAAACATTACCTCAATCCGGTATCGGTAGCAGTTTTATAATCTTTCAATATGAAATTTCCATTGAACTCTGAAATGATTAAGAAATCATTAATCTGAAATTGTTTTTAGCCTGTCTAAATTCTTCCTGAACATGGTCCAAGAGGTGCAAGGCCTGGCTCCGATTTCAAGCGTGAAACTGTGCCATTTTTAGGCACGGACGTCCCTCGCTGCAGGCCCCTCAAGTTCCTAATAACTTTTCGGGTACGTGACTCCAACTAATCTATTGCTTGAGTTCTTTCGACAATACTCCTGCATATTTCCAAATTGATTGACTTAGGCGTTGGAAGGATGTTGGTTGGCACTACGCATATGTCTTAATTTTTTTCATTGGATTGTGGGCGTTTCAAGCCGTATTGTCAGCCTCTTTTTCGGGTTATGTATTGTCAACATCCTTGCAAAAGGGGCCTTAAGCAACGAAATTTCCATACGTTGCTAATGTCTCAGTTTTAATATTTGTTGAAGTGTCATAAACGTTTGGGTTGAGCGATCATCCTCTCTTGCTAGCCTAAGTTTGATTTTTAGGCAATACAAAGCTGTTAATTAACTTGTTATGTGCGTAGCCAAAACTTTGGCCCAACGGCATCAGGAGAGCACTAAGAGCTTGCTAGTTAGCCAGATTGTTTAGATAAATTGACTATTTGCTTGAACTAATTAATCCGTTACTAGTTACTTTGGTGCTCGGTAGGAACACACGCTCAGACTATTTAATCCCTCTATAGCAGGATTATTTTTAACTTTTTTGGCGTATCGGCCGGTTCGTCTATGGATTTGGAGGCTCCAATATCGATACGTACCGTACCGTATCGGCCGATACGCCAAAAAAGTTAAAAAATTCACGACCGCTATACCCGATTCCCGCGACGTATCGCCGATACGTCCCGATACCGATACACCGATACTGTGACCGATACCGCTATTTAAAACTATGCTCCGTTTCGTTCCCCATGCACTTACCTAGTTATCTTTTGAAGGGTAAGCAAATAACTTGTTACCTTTTTGCATAGCATGTCCACCCAATTTAGGTGCGAGGAGAAAATAGATCAGGAGTTTAACTCATTTTCCAAGGTGTTAATACTACTGACTAACATTGAGAGGAAAAAATTGTATATGTATTTATGTATTTTTTAAGATAATGAAGAAAGAATCAAGCATCGATCAAAGTCAAAGAAGCATATACCAATACAGAAGACACATACCATTCAACTAATTAAGTTCTCTCAATCACGGAAGTTTATTTTTTTTAATTGAAAGTCGTGCCATTAGCATTAAATAGTAGATCGAAACGATCAAACTACAGAGATCAAGATAACAAGAACAGGAGAACAAACTACCGAAATGAAGCACCGAAATCTCTAAAAATAATATTAAGACT